>CM060929.1:519538208-520788208 GCA_030765085.1 Allium cepa | reverse complement strand
GTTGGCATCATATATGACCAGAAGATATTCAAATTCATTGTCCATCCTGGCCTCTACCACTTTGATTTCACTCTCAACCCTGTCATCGGCTTCCTGGGGATTTAAATTCGCCGCATCCCTCTCATCCTTAAGTGCCGCTGCCTATTCACATGCCTCCTGGGTGGCTTTTTTAGCCTTGTCTTTTTCCTTGATGACCATGGCTAATTTCACTTTTAACTCCTCGATCTCTTCCCGTGCCTCATCCCTTTCCTAAGTGATAACAGTGTTATGGTGGCCCATCTCTTGTACTAGGTCCATGTGAGTTTTTTGCACGTTTTCCGTGGACTTCCTAGCCTCTTTGGCTCTCTGGTCAGCTTTTATCTCCGACTTCCTTGAAGGATCAACTTCGTTATTAAGCACTCCTATTATTTTATCATTCCGAGCAAGGTCGGCCTCCATTTTCTCAATTATTTTGGCCCGCTCGAAAGCTACCGCCGAAACCTTTTCTGCAGTTTTAGCCCACTCTTGGTACTGGCTATAAACATCATGCATATTGTCCTATACTAGTTTTTTTGCATCATTGGGAAATCTTTTCAAGTTCAGAGGGGCCATCAAAGTAGATAGTTATAAAATCTTTCTTTAAATTAGCATTCAAATGGCTCCCTCCCCTGTGGGCTTGATAGCGGCTGGCTCTGTAATGACGGGAGTTTCTGTTTTCGTTCTATGCCGTTAAAGTATGAGGAGGCACTAGTTGATGTGCCATTTTAGAAGATTTCCTGCTAGAGCTGGAAGGTTTTAAGGAACCTTTAGTTGGCGATGATCGCAAGCGTTAGCGGCGCTTACTCTGGTATGACCTTCCTTCTCCCTTTCATCACGCTCACGCTCTTGGCTAGGTGATGGCCACGATCATAGTACTTTCACCTTCACGCCTATGAGATTAATAGTAAGCGACGGAAGAGTGGCATTTGGAATAAAGATTGCTGAGCATAGACCTTTTCCTTACCATCATGTCTGTAAAATGAAAAGAGAAGCAAAATTATTCATCTCCAAAGATTAGAGAACATGTGATTAGAAGTTGTGTGGTGCCGTGAAGTGTGTTTATGTATGTGCAAACCCCTCAATCGACCAATTTTGGTAGCCTAGCTCGCAGGAGTTGGCTCCTCTATTTCTAAAGAGGTTAAGTCTGTGCCTGTTCGCAGTGGGGAAGGGAATACCTGTAATCCAAGATCTTGGAATGAAGCTATGTCATCTAGAATAGAGACATCACATAATCCTCTTAAAGAACTTTCCATTTGTGGAAAGGAAGTCTCCAGACTTATAGTAGCTGCAGCGGGTAGAGATACTATGACGTTCTTACGCCACTTGGATTTGTGGGCGAAAGCCTTGCCTTTTCTTTTTGATTCTGGTGATTGAAGGCCCCACGAAGGTGCTATTGCATGCTCATCCCTAGCTGTAATATTCTTTTCATTGCCTCTTTCAGTGATTATGAATCCAGGAGCTCTCCTTCCTCCTTGCCTTACCGGAGACACTTTGGGACTTGTTAATCCAATGCTTTAGCCTCTCTCTGTGGGCCCCATGGTGATCAAATTATCATCGCTAAGGACTTCATCGATTTCTCTAAGTTCAACAGGCACCGATTTGAGAGTTCTCACTTTCTCCTTGAATTGCACTCCTTCTGACCAAGGTATCGAAGCTGTAAAAGAAACCTAGTGTTAGACTCAACATCGACTTATAGTATCTAGTTAATCGACAAAGAAGTTGGAACACTTACATCTAACTAGCCACCATCTAGCAAATCCTAGTGGGCATCGAACAAAGAACCATTCGGTCTTGAAATAGCTAAACTTTCTCCAAGCCTCTGCCATTACTTGGTAGTTTCTGCCTACTTCCACAAAGGTGAACGAAGGGTTATCACCACGACTCTTGACGTTGAATAGATATTTGATTTCCTCAACGGTTGGGGGCCGGAAAAGATGCTCCATGAAGATAATATACAAGCTGTTGAGCAGAGCATATCCATTCGGATGCAACTGAGAAGCGCAATCCTTAAAAGATTAGCACTTCTCGAATAAATTGATTGAACAGGGGTAACGTTCCGGCTACGCGCATGAACTTATTGCAAGCAGTATACCCTTTTGGAGGATTGTGGGCTCTGTCTTCTGGCCCCAGTAACAAAACATCTTATAGAGATAGACCATGTCTGAGGTAGATTCTGCCTAGCATATCTTCAAAGATTTTAGAACGTACTAAATCCTCCAGATTTAAACTAAATCTGCACCCGACAGTTCATTTGGGGTAGGACTGACTAGATCTACTGTGATGTTTGGTACTTCGATTCCAGGAAGTGGAGGACAATAATATCCTATGGCTTGGAGCTTCCAGGATTCGTAGCTATTGAACTTAGTAAAAATCATCATTAGATGGCAATAAACCTGTGTTCCCCTATTTTGAAGTGAATGATCGTGTTGTGCAGTGCAGTGCTACATAATACTTTAAATTTATATAAGTTCAAAAGATGGTAAAATGATAAGACTTCGAGATTCGTCCGGGGTGACCGTCATCGCTGAACGTCTCAATGTGCCATACTGACTTCAAAGAATGATCCATATTAAAGTTCGTTATGTTTGTCAAATTGCAGTTCCATCGACGAGCTTTAAAGGATAGTCAAATATGCAATTTAATGGTCAAGTCCACTTATGCAAGGCTAAAGCTAGTCGGAGTGAAGTGTTTAAATATGCAAAAGGCTATGTTTTGTATCCATCAAGTTTCAACTTGGATCGTCCCTCTAAAAGCCTGTTTTGTATCAATCCAAGGGGTTTGACTTCATATCGATCACACAACTATAGTTTCCTATCGATCACTCTAGATCAATACAAACTCCCACATTTCAGATCAATACGAAGCAGCTTCCTCCATCCACAATCAGCACGAACTCCCTCCATTCCAGATCGACATGAGGTACGTTCCATCCATCTTGTATCGATATGAGTTTGAAGCGAGAAATTCTTCTTCCAATGACTTTCTTGTCTTCATCAATCACTCTTCTTCTTCCTCAAACCTCTAAGGCTCCATTACTACCACATTGACCTCACTCCTCCCCAATTTCGACATCAACGATGCCAGAAACGGTGATGACCTTCGATGAAGCGGCATTAAGACTCGAGCCTTACCATGTTGGGATGGGGTTAATTAATTAATTACCTAGTAAAGGGTTGATTTGAAGGATTAACAGATTATTTGTTTTGGAGACAAAAGGCCTGACAATTGTTTTTCTCATGTTACAGATCGATACGAATCAGAAAGTGAAAGTAAAGGCAAGTGGAAAATTTTGTCTAAGTGAAAAAGATATTTATATGCCTTTGTAACCAAGAAAAAGACATTTTGTATCCCAGTGGAAAAAACTGATAGATACGAAAGACGTTGAACAAACATACCTGGAACAATCACTTCTATCGATACAAAGACACAATTTCATATCCATCAACACAAGGCAATCCAATTGGTTCATACCCATTGACATTTCATATCCATCAGCGACTAGTCATATATTTCATATCCATCAATATGAATCCCATCGACACGAAAATCTCAGCAAGATCATATTTGGATGACTCCACTCCATCTATACGAAACACCATTATCGTATCCATCAATTTAAGAACTGACCTATTGTATAGATCGAAACGCAGAACGTCGTACCTGATCTATTTCGTATCGATAGCCATTGTTATGAAATCCACATCCAGACATCTCAGATCGATCCAGGAAAGGATCAATACAAAGAAGTGGATTAAAACAACCATCGATCATTGTTACAACTCGAATTTCACATCAATCCAGGTGAGGATCGATATGAAACTCGATCCAAATAAGAACAAAAGAACTTAACAACGACCTATGAATGTGTAAACGCGAACATGAGTGAGGTTAACATATATGCATGTATGACGAATCAACATTCGATTTTCAAAATTAACAGGAATTGAATGCTTACCTGATGGCAATCAGAACGGTGAGAAACAAATTTCTAGCACTCGACTTCTAATTACAACAAAACACTACATGTATCATTGGCAGTCTACAATTCAACATTTATGTTACTAGAAATTGATCAAAGGTTACATCTCTTGACAAAAAGACAACAGCTATTCAACGAATCAGATAGAACTTTTTCAAAACAAAGAATGCTGCTTTTTAAAGCATATCTTGTTCACACATGACATGCTTTAGGGGGAAAATGTATCCCGCCTTTTGGCAAGGCTGTGACATAAAGGACTTGACTAGAAACCAA
Source organism: Allium cepa (assembly GCA_030765085.1). NCBI lineage: Eukaryota > Viridiplantae > Streptophyta > Magnoliopsida > Asparagales > Amaryllidaceae > Allium > Allium cepa. Next base: position 520,783,938 of record CM060929.1, on the reverse strand, counting down.
AGATAATCCATCCCAAAGATTGGTTATACACAGGTCCACTATTGATACTGGAAAATTTGGTCTGAGTTTGGATCGAGCAACAGTTAACATGGTACGACTAACAAAGCTATGAAAACCAATATTCCAAATTCCGGGTCAATCGAAGTTCGTATGCATAAGTTATGGATCGATCAAAATCCATGAAGAAGATGTCAGTTCATATCCAACAAAGTCCATCCCTCTTCGTATCCATCCAACTTCGTATCCATCAACTCCACATCCATCCTCTTCGTATCCATCAAGCATCAACATCTACCCATTTCGTATCGATACCATTTCTACCCATTTCTTATCGGTCAACCATGCGTCGATATGAAACCTACCGCTAAGTATCGATATGAACCCTATCACCAAGCATCGATACAAAACCTGCAGCCGAGCATCAATACGAAGGCAATGATATTGTATTGATACGAAGAGCAATGCACAGAATCAATAAGAAGAAGGCATAGTCAACCATGGGAAGCGATCGCAAGCGTGATATGTGGATCTCCCTTGAACTCATGCTCCACGTCATCGATGCACAACTGATCGATACGGAGGAGCATCGATATGAAGGTCGATCGATACGAAGTGATCGATACGCAATCATCAGCCTACCTACAGAATCAATCTTAGATCGGTCATAACTCAAAATCTACAAGTCCAAATGCCTCCAAATTTTCACAGAAGCTTTCCTGTTCGCTAAAGAATGTTCTTGACGGATAGTAGCTCAAATGGAGCTAAGCTCGATCAATACGAAGATGATGGGGATCGATCCCAAATGACCCCTGATCGATCTGGAGGGCCCACCCATCTCTGAGAAGGAGTATTCAGAGTTTAGGGGTAGATATTTCAGACCTACACCTATAAATAGCACCCCAACGCCTACAGAAAAAGGACTTTTGATTCTGCTACGCCGTTACTCTACCACAACACCATTGTAACTTGAGTGTTAGAGTGTTGTACTATTATAGTTAGTTGTCGATCATCATTAACAGTAAAACATTCAAAGTGGACGTTGGCTACAATGCCGAACCACTATAATTTCTTTTCTTTTTCTATTTCTACATGCATTTTTTGGCGTGATTGTTAGATTAGCCTCCTTTTCCATTTAATTTCTTCATTTTAATCTCTTCAATCACAACCGAAGAGTGTTGTGCCTAATTTTGGTACAAATAATTGGGCTTTCAAGGCCCGATTGGGGAGTCATGTACTATCGATCTTCAAGGGTTTTTCATATTATAACTTTTCTATAGTTGGAATTATTAAGATTTAAAGTATATTATATTTATAGGAAAAATAGAAATATGTTCACTGTAACACCCCTAATTTTTAGTAACATTATTCAGGAGATTCAATTAGATAAATTAAATAGAATAATGTAAACGGTAAATATATAAGGGGATTGAGATTTGAAAATTTTAAATAGAGGTCGAGTTTGATTAATAAATTAAAGAATGGGCTTATAACAGGTTTTGTATGTTAATTAGGAGACTAATTAACATAAGCGCATATAAGGAATTGCGCACCATAACTCCTTAATGCCTTAGACCCACGTTTCATTTCCATTTTCATGTTCATTCTACAAAACACGAACAAACATAAGGAAAGAAAGAGCATAGTCGGCCATAACTTAGGAAGAAAAGGGGAAATTAATCAAGAGCTAAGGAATCAAATCTAAGAGAATTAATCTCAATCAAATCTTAAAGTCCTTATCCTAACCAAGGTGAATAATAATTAAACCATCTCCATTTTTGCTTCCACGATTAGTTGGTTTTCGGGTGTAAGATATAATCCATTATGATGATTTTTGATGATGAAATGCTTGGATTTTCTAACATTTTGACTCAAACAAGATTGTTCGATAATTGTTTATACAAGTTTTAAGGGTAAAATTGTCTAATTGAATTTCAAATGCCACGAGGAATTTATATATTATGTAAAACATGATTTTGGAGATGGGTATTAATTTTTGTAATTTTCCAAGCAGTGAAAAATTTATTATGAATTTTTAAAGGAAAATATGAATAACTAGGTATAGAAATCAATTTTGGTTATTTTATGGAGGATTTGGGTCTGAAATTTGTATATGTTAAATAACATATTGATTGGAAATTTCTATATTTTTTAGGGATTTTTCCTAAGTGATTTACTATGGAAATTAAATTAATTTAGAAGGAGGAATTAAATGATTTAATTGTTTTGCTTAATGAAATAACTTATTTGTTAAATTAAACTTTGTAAAGATCTGAAAACACGCGACAGTTATTTTGAGAAAGGATTTGAAAGGTGTATGGAAACCAATTAAAGGTTTATGAATAGGCAGGTTAGTTATATAGCAATTACTTTAAATGACATTAAATCGGTCTTTACCTAGAAAAGTAGGCTCCGCCTCTTTCAGAAGCAACCTTTCGACCCTATGCTTTTGCCTTCATCCAAGTCAAAACCTACTAGATCAAAAAAAACTAAGCCAAAACCAATACGCAAGGAATCACAATGTTGGTACGTAGTGGATTGGAGAAGGGCAGAGGGCATGGTGTCAAAACATAGCTTTCGATGAGGTCGAAACCTTTGTTTTACTTTGTAGAGAAATGTGCTTTCCTATTTTTACTAAAAGCTTTTGAAGGAGTCGAAACAAATGCTTTCGAAAGGGTCTTTTAAATAGCTTTCGAAGGGGTTGACACCTTTTTGTTTAAATATAGCTTTCGAATGAGATCTTGTGTTTTAAACTAACGCTTTCGAAAGGGTAGTCTCCACCCAATCGAAACCTTGTTGCCAACCCTTTGCCTTTTGAATGGATTGAAGACTTCAACCAGTTCGAAAGGTAGGTTTCGTTTTAAAGCTGTACTAAGCCACTTCCTAAAGCTTTCGTAATGGTTTAAGTGTTTCGAAGGCAATGGCTTCAAAAGGTGGTTTCGAAGCTATCCTTCAAATGTTTTACTTAAATTATTTGAGCTTTCGAAAGGATGGTTCCAAGCCAACAAATTTTTCCCTAAACAATTTTATAAGATGATTATTGTATATATATTCACTTTGACCCAAAAGATAATTTTAAAGATTAATCCAATGGTTTTGAAAGGGGCACTTCACAGATTTCGAAGCTATGCGTCTAAGAGTTAATAAGTAATGCTTTAATACTTTCAAAAGGTATGGTTTGATGGTTTTGAAAGAGATGTTTCAAAGTGCTTCGAAAGGCATATGCTTAGTGTTTTGAAAGGAAGATTTAAATGCTTTCAAAGGAGGTTATCCAATGGTTCGAAAATAAAAGTTTAAGGTTTCGAAAACCTTAATTTTTCAAAGAAAAGAACCCAATCTCATTTTTAAAGGAAAACTCATGGCTAGAATAAAGGAGTTTTGAAATGGTTTTAACCATGATGTTTTTGAAAAATCTTTCCTTGATAAAATAATGGGTTAAAGGGATTAACCATGTTTCATATGTAAACAATTTCAAGGATATTAAAACACAAGTTTTGGTATTATTATGTTTGCTTCTTCTTGATATACATATTCACTATAAAATGGAACCATAACTGAATTTTGAGGAGAAATAGGAAGAATAACCAGCTACATTGACTTAGTAGTGAATATAAATTGAGTTAACTCCCGAATGAGTAGAATTGCATCAGGAGGTCAGGAAGACCAGAATATAGGATGCCTAAATACTGATTAAAGAAGTTGTTAGACAAACAAGTTCATAGTAAACCCATGAAAACTATGCCTAGAATAAGTTATTCGCAGGGGCCAATATGTTCATTGTGATCCCATGAAAACTATGATTAGAAAGAGTTATTGGCGGTGGCCAATAGGTTTATAGTGAACCCATGAAAACTATATTCAGATTAAGTTATTGATAGATGTCAATAGGTTCCTAGTCAACCCACGAAAAATAGGATAAGAAGGAAGTTATTGGAGATACCAGTAGGTTTATGGAGAACCCATGAAATAGTGAAATTATTGGCAAGGGCCAATAGGATCTTAGCGATCCCATGAAAACTATGAAACCGGACAGGGAGTCCGTAAGTATTAAATAGGTTATTAGTTAGCCAATGAAAACTATTAGGTTAGTAGTGACCCTAGAAACTATATTGAGACAGATAGTAGAAAATAAATGGGATGGGAAATCCAGAATTGATTTACTTATTTGCATATCATCACAATATTTTTGAATTGCTATGTTTTTAACCATTATAGATGCAAGAGAAAAGTTTATGGTTTTATAAAGTTTTGAATAAGATACGAGTGAGGGGAAAGCCCATTCCGTTAAGCGGTGCGGTCTCACTAGATATCTAAATGGTTTAAGATGGTAGATTATTATTCACAACAAGCTTTATGCCTGATCGAATTTTATATTTTCCCCTTAAACTCTCGGGTACTCAATTGTTTTTGAGTAGTTTGGAAGTTGAGGTTTTCAGGTACCTCTTTAGATGAATAAGCTTCCAGGGGTCTGCAGGAGGCATGATAGCTATATAGTGTTCTTTTCTATTTTGACTCCGCTGTGTTTTATTGTAAAGGAAAAGTAGTTTATTGCCTTTGTTATACTTTGATCATTCAAGGGGGCATCTTCATATGTCGCCCTTGGCGTATGTTGTAATAATTATATTTTCTCTGTATGAGCTTAATGATTTCGGGATTATGTAATGAAATTGGAATTAATTGAAATGGAATGTAAAAGTAGTTTAATGATTTTAGATTTTTCCGTATCCATATGATTATGTTATATCAATATGTCTAACATTACCTTATTTGGTCACCGAGGATTAATAACTACGGATGACTGTAGTATCCGTAGCCATTAGTTTTGGGCCTCCATGTGGGGATGTTACAAGTTAGTATCAGAGAATATGTTTATGAAAACTTAAAAAAATTTAAGTCTAAAATATTTTTCAAAACATAATCCAATGAATCAAAAAATAAGATTGGGGTTTGGGTTAACGCTATGGTAATGTACTTGTATTTGATATACATATATATATATATATATATGTATATGTATATGTATATATGGACACACACACACACCCACATATATATATAAGTATGTATTATTCTCTCTCTTAGACCGATCTTCTGTATCTTACTAAGGCTCGTATGAAAATTTATGAGAAACAATATATGGAGGCAGGAAACGAAAGTGGAAATCTCAGTGGAGGAAGCACCACAACCAACAAAAATGTTCGACCCACCAGGAGAAACGCGACTCGACATGCTAATGCTAACCAAAATGCAAATGTCAATGTGGGTGCTGGAAATCCACCAATGGATATGGGGACGATGTATCAGTTCTTCGTGAATCTAATGCAAGCAGGAGCTACTACTTGTTGGAAACGTCAAAGAAGCTGATCATGTGGCTCTAGTTGGGAATAATTGTGCTAAACTGAGCAAGGCTACACCAGTCTTGGTGGGAAGCCATATATGAGGATGGAGGATGCTATTGAAATTGAGAATTGGCTTTGAATTGTGAGAGGATCTTCGCTAATTTGGGTTTTAGTGATGAGCAGAAGAGGAGGTTGGCCTCTAGGCAGTTGCAAGCGGCAGCGCTTCATTGGTGGAATAGTCTTGCTACCTTGGTTTCGGAGGAAGAGTTGAATTAGGCAGATTTTAGAAGGAAATTTAAACAGAGGTTTATATTTGAAGTGGCTAAGTCGACGTTGATGAGAAAGTCTATGGATTTGATGTAGGGAGAGGTGTCAGTAATCGAGTATGCTACTATGTTTGATGAGCTGTCCCGGTATGGGTATGTTATTATAGACACCATCATTAGGAGGAATAAGAGGTTTTTTGGGGATTGAGACCTGAGATTACTAGGGAAATCCTACCACATCTCTGTGATCCTTGTAATGTAGTTGTGGAGATAGCAGTTTAACATAAGGAGATTCTTGCTATTTGTGCTAGAGAAAAGCTGGTTGAATCCCATGGTCCTCATAGAAGGAAGAGGAACTTCTTTTAGAAGAAGGGATCCCAGAAAGGAGAGACTGCCTAGAAGGCAAAGGCTGATTTAGTTTGCTTCAAGTGTGACAAGAAAGGTAATTATGCTCATGAGTGCCGGTCAAGCAAGGGGAAGAAGGCTGTAGAAAAGAAGGATGTGAAATGCTTCAATTGTGATCAAGTGGGAGCATTATATGAATCAGTGTCCAAAACCAATCAGGGCGGAAAAGGGAAAGGATTTTGCTATTGGACCATCATCTACTAGGCCAACTGCTGCTAAAAAGGGAAGACTATGATGGAAGGTACGCTTTCGATTCAGTATATAACTGTTAAGGTACTATTTGATACTGGTGCGTCACGTTCATTTATATCTCAGTGTTTGGTAGATAGGTTATGCTAAGAACCCACATACATTGTTACATACTTAAGGGTTGCGAATCCGATAGAGGGTTTGCAACTCTGGGGATGAGATGTGAGTAGTTAGAACTTGATTTGTTAGGTCATAAGTTTGCATGTAGTATGTAAGTTTTTGATTTTGTAGATTTCGAAATCATTTTGGGTATGGATTGGTTGGGTAAGTATGAGGCTAGGATATTTTTTTCAAGATAGGAAGATATCACTAAAACACCCTGATAGTCATAACCGAATCATATTCTCAGTAGAGAATTCTAACCGGAGTGTTTGTGCTTTGTTAGGTGCAATGGAAATAGGAGAGGTGTTAAGTCAGGTTCGAGTAGCATGGCATTTTTTAGATGTTTTTAAGCCAATTGCGGGACCACCAATAAAATGAGCTATCGAGTTTCAAATAGAGCTTGTGCCAGCAGCTGAACCTATAAGTAGACCACCTAGTAGGATGACACCGACCGAGATGAAGGAATTAAAGGTGCAAATAGTGGATCTTGAAGGGGGAATTTTATTAGACCAAGCAGTTTTCCTTGGAGAGCAGTCGTGGTATTCGTGAAGAAACCATGCTGGTCGTTGAGGATGTGTATCGACTATCGTAAGTTAAACGAGAGGACGATTAAGAATAAGAATCCTTTGCTAAGAATAGATGATCTATTTGAGTAGGTGTATGGAGCTAGAGTGCTTTCCCAGTTGGATTTGACAACATGTTTCTATCTGTAAAGAGTGGCAAATGATAGTATTCCTTTGATAGAATTTCAGACAAGGTATGGTTCATTTGAGTAGATAGTAATGCCATTCGGATTAACGAATGCACCTGCTTTCTTTATGGATTCGATGAACCGAGTTTTCTAAGAGTAATTTGGATAGCTTCGTACTGGTATTTATAGATGACCTTTATTATAATCTAAGTATGAAAGAGAACATAAGGATCGTCTTAGAGTAGTGCTTGAGATGCTGAGGCAGTGTCAGCTAAAAGTAAAGTTTTCCAAGTGTCATTTTTGGAAGAAAGAGGTTATGTTTCTTGGTCATGTGGTTTCAGAGAAAGGTTTGTCAGTTGATCTAGGTAAGAATGAAGCTGTTAATAATTGGAAGAGACCAGAGACAGTGACTGAGATTAGAAGTTTTCTTGGACTTGTTGGCTATTACCGAAGATTCATCAAATATTTCTCACGGAAAGCAGCACTTTTGACTAAATTTATAAAGAAGGATGTGAAGTATGTCCGGTCTAACAAATGTGAGGAAGCATTCCTTAAGTTAAGCATTTTTTGACCAATGCACATGTGTTAATAGTTCTAGATGGAAACCAAGGTTTGGTGGTGTATATTGATGCATGCAGATAGAAGCTGTGTTGATGCAGAAGGTAAAGTTATTACCTACGCTTCACGATCGCTTAGACCACATGAAGTGAGATATCCTACTCATGATTTGGAGTTGGCTACGGTGATCTTCGCATTGAAGATTCAGAGACATTATCTCTTAGGGGAGAGATTTGAGCTATACACGGATCATAAGTCTTTTAGGTACTTATTCTCTCAGAAGGAGCTGAATATAAGACAACAGAGGTGGATGGAGCTTTTAGTTGCTTATGATTTTGGTATAGAGTGTACTCCAGGGAAAGGAAATAATGTAGTGGATGCTCTTAATAGAAGACATCAGAATGTAGTGTTAGCTATGTTGGCAGAATGGAAAGATTTATAAGGTTTGACTACTTGTAGTGTGTAGTTAAGATCGAGTGCTAGTTCCAGTCAGAGTACCACCATGTTGTCTTCTATAGAAGTTCGACCAACGTTAATCGAAAAGATTACTTCTAAGTAGCAAGAGGATCCGGTATTTGCCGAGAGGATTAGAAGGATTGAGGTTGGAATTGAGATCGATGATCTAAAATATTTTAGCCTTGGCCAAAGAGGATGGTTGAGAAAGAAGGGACGGTTGTGTATTCTAAATGTCGAGGACTCAAGGAAAGAATTTTTTGGAGAATGTCATCGATCCAAGTTTACGATCCATCCTGCAGGGACCAACATGTATCAAGATATGAAGGGGATCTTCTATTGGGAAGCTATGAAGAGGGATGTTGGCTTGTGAGTTAGGTAGTGTGCAAACTATCAACAAGTGAAAGCTGAACATTAGAAGCCGAGTGGATTGCTTCAACCTTTAGAGATTCCAGTTTGGAATGGGATTCGATATCCATGGATTTTATAGACAGGTTGCCAAGGTCAAATAGAGGAAATGGAAGTATATGGTTCACAGTGGACAAGTTGACCAAGAGTGCCCATTTCATTCCAGTTAAGTCAACCAGGACGGTACCTGTTTTAGCTAAGTTGTTCATGAAGAACATAGTTAGACTGCATGGAATTCCTAGTAGTATAGTCTGTGACAGAGATGCTTTGTTCACTAGTGAATTCTGGAAGAGTCTACAAGATGTGTTAGGTACCAAGCTTAAGATAAGTACTGCATATCACCCTCATACGGATGAGCAAATAGAGAGAGTTAAAAAGTTACTCGAGGATTTATTAATAGCTTGTGTATTGCACTTCGATAGATTTTGGGAAGATCACCTATATTTGGCTGAGTTTTTCTATAATAATATTTATCAGCTTAGTATAGGAATGACACCTTTTGAAGCTTTGTACGGAAGGCCATGCAAATCACTATCATGTTGATTGGAGGCTGGAGATAGATTGTCTTAGGTCCAGATCTGTTTAGAGAAGCGACATAGCAGATTGAGTTAATCCGAGAAAGGATGACGGAAGCTCAGTCCAGACAGAAGAGTTACATATGTAAGAGACATAAAACCTATAATTCTCAATTGGAGATTAGGTTTTCATTAAGTATCAATAATGAAGGGTGTGATATGATTTGGAAGGTCAGGTAAACTGGCTCCAAGATATGTTGGTCCATTCCAGATTATAGAGAGGATCGAAATGCTCATATACAGAGAAGAGTTGTCGAGCAGTATAGCAGGTGTCCATAATGTGTTTCATGTGTCTCATCTTCACTAGTATGTGCATGATCCAGAGACTACTATTTCTTTGACAGGGTTGGAAGATTTAATAGTATAGATTAATTTGAGTTTTGTTAAACAACCAGTTCGGGTTGTAGTGAGAGATGAGAAAAGATTGAGGAACAAGACAGTCAGATTGGTGAAAGTTTAGTGGAGAAACTACGAGAAGGATAATACTTGGGAGATAGAAGACAGGGTTAGAGATACTTATCCTGATCTGCTTTGAGGGTATGTTTATATTAGATTTATGTAGATAGTTTCTAGTCGGATAGGCTAGTAATGTTGTTTAGAGTGGTTATAGATGATTGTTATGTTTAGTATTTAGTCGTTATTGAATTTCAAGGACGAAATTCTTTAAGGAGGGGAGCCTATAACACCTCTAATTTTTAATAACATTATTCAGGAGATTTAATTAGATAAATTATAATGTAAACAGCAAAGTGATAAAGGGATTGAGATTTGAAAATTTTGAATAGAGGCCGAGCTTAATTAATAAATTAAAGAATGAGCTTATAATTGGTTTTGTATGTTAATTAGGAGACTAATTAACACAAGGACATATAAGGAATTGCGCACCATAACTCCTTAAACCTTGAACCCATGTTTCCCTTTCATGTTCATTCTAAAAAAGGAAAACAAATTTAAGGAAAGAGAGAGCACAGCTGGCCATTCCATAGGAAGAAAAAGGGAAATTAATCAAGAGCAAAGGAATCAAAGCAAGGAGAATTAATCTCAATCAAATCACAAAGTCCTTATCCTAATCAAGGTGAATAATAATTAAAGCCGTCTCTATATTTTTTATGATCATTTGATTTTTCAAGTTTAGGATTAAGTCCATTATGATGATTTTTGATAATGATATGCTTGGATTTTATAATATATTTGATTCAAACAAGTTTGTTTGATAATTTTTTATACACGGTTTTAAAGGTAAAATCATTTAAATTGAATTTTGAATGCCATCAGGAAATTATTTGTTATGTAAGACATGATTTTGGAGATGGATATTAATTTTTATAATTTTCCAAGCTATGGAAAATTTAATATGAATTTTCAAAGTTTGGATTTAGAAATTAATTTCGATTATTTTATGAAGAATTTGGGTCTAAAATTTTTATTTGTTAGCTAACAAATTGAAAGGAAATTTCTATAATTTTGGGATTTTTCTTAAGTGATTTACTATGGAAATTAAATTATTTTAGAAGGAGGACTTGAATGATTTAATTGTTTTCCTTAATGGAAGAACTTATTTGTTAAATTAATCTTTGTTTAGATCTGAAGTTATGTAATAGTTATTTTGAGAAAGGTTTTGAAAAGTTTATGGCAACCAATTAAAGGTTTATAACTAGGCAGGTTAGTTATAAAGTAATTACTTTAAATGATATTAAATCAGTCTTTACCCAGAAAAGTAGGTTCCGCCTCTTTTAGAGCATCTCCAGTGGTTATAATTCAACCCTGAATATTACGAAATTCTCCCCCAGTCATGAATTCAACCCTGAATATTAAGGTTAAAATTCAGTTTTCGGTTTAGAAAAATGAATTGGCCTTGGACGCCCATTTAATGGGCGCCAGGGCTTGGGCGCCCAATAAATGGGCGCCCAAGACCCCCCCTCCAGTAAAATAATTTTAATGGAAGGGGGGATGGTGCCCATTTAATGGGCGCCTGAACGTCAGGCGCCCATTAAATGGCCGCCTAATGTTCAGGCGCCCATTTAATGGGCGTCTGAAACCAGGCGCCCATTAAATGGGCGCCTGACCATTGGGATTCCCAGCCCAGTTAAGGACTGAATATTCAGTGCCCTGAATATTCATCCCTTAACCGACTGGAGATGCCCTTAGAAGCAACCTTTCAACCCTATGCTTCTGCTTTCAACCAATTCGAAACCATCCAAATTGAAAATAACTAAGCCAAAACCAATACACATGGCAACACATTGTTGGTATGTAGTGGACTGGAGAAGGGCGGAAGGTATGATGTCAAAACATAGCTTTCGATGGGGTTGAAACCACTGTTTTACTTTCTAAAGAAATGCACTTGCCTTTTTTTTACTAAAAGCTTTTAAAGGAGTCGACACGAATGCTTTCGAAAGGGTCTTCTACATAGCTTTCGAAGGGGTTGCCACCTTTTTGCTTAAGTGTAGCTTTCGAATGAGTTCCTATGTTTTATACTAATGCTTTCGAAAGGTTAGTCTCAACCCAGTCGAAACCGTGCTATCGTCCCTGTGCCTTTCGAATGGATTGAAGACATCAACCAATACAAAAGGTGGCTTTTGTTTTAAACCCGTACTAAGCCACTTCCTAAAGCTTTCGAAAGGGTTCAACGGGTTTCGAAGGAAATGGCTTCGAAAGGGGGTTTCGAAGCTATTCTTCAAATGTTTTACTTAAATAATTTGAGCTTTCAAAAGGATGCTGAAGCCATCAAATTTTCACCCAAATAATTTTATATGAAGATTAGAGGTTTCAAAAGGGTTACTTTCGTGTATATATTCACTTTGACCCAAAAGATATTTTTAAAGACACTACAACAAAATTTTCTTTTTACGGCAATCATCGTCAGTGTTTGAGTGCTAAATGCGATAAACTTTGTTTCAAACGGAGAATCATTTGCGTTCAAACGCTGAGAATTATTAGGTTTTCGGTTGTCGCCTCCCTTTCTTTTTACTTTAACAAAAAAATTTCGTTTTCCCTCTTTCAACTGACATCTCTCTACACCGAAAAATTTCATTATATCCTTTCATACTTTGGACTTCTATCTTCTTTGGACTTCCATGTTTTCCAGATGGAGTTAAGCTTCACTACTGCTCTGTCACTCACGGGTACTTTAATCGATAATCTTCTGGATTAATTATTTGTATTATGTTTATGGGATTCGTTCAATTTTATGCTTATCGATACATTGATATCAATTTCCATCCTACTCTAGGTACTCCGCCATCTTTGACCTTTGTTCAATCATTTTTCCTGAATCCGAAAACTCAACGTAAACTTGATGAGGTTTTCTATAACCTTAGTTCTGTTCAATTGCTTATGACATTGATTCTCTATTTTTGTTTATTTCCTTATGTTAAATGGTTTTAAAAAAAACTTACTGCATCTAATATTCTATGTAATTAGCTGTGACATTTTTTTTATTTGTGTCAATTTCTTGATGCACTTAGTTCGTGAATATAGGAATTGGAAATCAATGTTTTGAATATCAGATTTTACTCTTTCCTATGGGGTGATATCACTTAATTAAATGATGAAATATCACAAGTCTTTAAAAAAATGTGGAAGTATCATCAAATCTTTTATATATTTTTACTAAAAATCGTTATATATTGTTGACTGTACCATAATATTTTTGTTGTTGTGTCAATTTGTTTGTGTTTTGTGTTTAGTGTTTGGTAGTAGTTGATTATTATTTTTACATTAAGTCGGTATGCTATATTTATAGTTTGGGAATAACAACTATTTCTGCCAAAAATTTCAAATGAAATGTTTGTATGTTTAATAAATAATTAGTAGGTAACTATCAAAGTTTTTAATCTAATTTTTTTTCTTTGGCTTTTTAGGATGTAGTTTTTCTCTCAACATGTTTTTCATTTCTGCATATTTTTATATATGTTTCACTGTGTTTATCCTTATTTCGATGTGTATGTAGGTTTCTTTATTGCTTTGGATATTATCTACGGTCGAAACGTTGCTTTTATGTCCTAAACTCCTCCACTTCATGTGGTAGAACAATGAAATCCTTTATATTTCACATTCTCATGATACGATAATTTCTTGTTTTATTTTGCAAACCCTATTACTAATTGTTCAAATGGGAAAATGTTGAAAACCATCAGATGAATAAGACTCTCTTATGCTTTCGTTTTCGTACAACATCAAAGACATTTATTAGGCCAATTCAGACTTCATTATTTACTAAACTTGAACAAAATGACATGTTCCATGTTACATACAATCTTGAATTTTGACCCTTTGTACTACTAATATGTGAATGCACTTAGTAAAAGCTATGTTATTTAACTTTTATAGCAAGTTGAATAAAATTTTCACCAATTGACATGATATATCCTTATTTTTTCCCCTTTTTTGTAGACTCTTCTTCCTACAAAGGATATTTGTCAATCATTGCAAAGTTGAGATATGTTGTGATCCCTTCAGACGACGTAGGTCGATTCATATGCAACCATGTCCATCATTTTTCCCTTTGTTTAGCGGCGAAAAATGACTCACATCTCCATTTGTATTTGTTATTTTCATGGCTATCGATGAAGAAATCCAAGTGCAGTCTATGGCTTCTCTTTTAGAGGTGCTTGCTTCCATGAACTAAAGATGTATTAACATTTGAGTTCTGTACTTGCAAATATGATTTATGAATTGAATGCTATATTTTATTTATTTGTACTTAGAAATGTATTTGTATTAAACTGATACCAAGTTTCTTGAATTATTTGTCATAAGATACTGTCTCATGGGTATTACTATATACACATTAAAGTTTATCACCCTATATATTCAATTTGTTCAATAAAGTTGATGTGCATGTATTAACAATATGAAAAGTTTGTTAACTCTAGTATTAGAATGTGCTTTTTTAATCGGTAAATAAAAAAGGAATGCTTATGTTAACTTCTGCTTAAATCACGTTCTAATACTATAAAATCATGAGGTAGTGAGATTTCATTGTCTTTGATATCCTCTTATTTACCATCGTTGCATCTAAAAGCCTAAATTATTTCTTTTCTTTACAGTCAATCTTGAGCACTCAGAGTGTTCACTCTTGCTAGAAAAACTTGACTTATTTGATGATTCCTTTCATCATCGATTGGAAATCAACAATTTTTACATCATGAATTCAGATTTCAATGTATGCATAGGATGTCATTTTAATGGTAAAAATTATTTTTTAAGTAATTTCTGTTTTTTTCTTGTTCTTAAACTTGATAAATTTTTAGGTTGAATAGAAGTAAAATATTCTTCTTGATAAATTTTATGTATTTTGATAAACTTGGTGAAAATAGCGCATCTACTCCAAGCTTTGAAGGTGCTGACATAAGCCAAACCGATACCGTTGGAAATTTAATACTACATATATGCCTCAGGACAGCAAATAGCTTCTTCTATGTAAAATCCAAGGCTCATATTTCTCTTTCTTAAACATAGTGAAACTGTATCTCAACAAAATTTATTAAGACTTAAACCAATCCATGTTACTGCATATATTGGTAGTTATCAAGCACTCTAGGTAACACCTAACTTAAATTTCTTCTGCTTGCATAATGAGCTATGTGTAAATTCCTTCTTATTATACTTAATGCCACATGTTTCCTTAATGTAGGGTTAATTCCTTCTTGTTACACCAATGACTACATACTTATGTCATATTAAGCACTAAGTGAAACGCGGTGAAAATACTTTTTGCCTTGCTTAATGGCGTTACTGCTTATGTTTCACAATATCATTTTAAAGCAGGAAATTCTATTTTCTAGCAGTAGTTTTTAAGCTAAAAACTATGATCTAAACAATGAGGGTTTTAGGCTTCTACATTAAAGTTTATTTTTATATAATATAATACAACCTTTACCACAACTCGAATAAAGTTCTTTCATGTTCATTGTATCAACGCTCTACAAATTAGTTTATTCAAATAAAAGCTAGATCACTTAATTTTCAATTAAAAATAGAGCATAGGCCTATCAAGGCCTTCTTATGTGTTTTCTTCTCGATGATACTCAACTTTAAAAAAATGGTGGACAATCAGTTTTTGGTTACACTTTTAAAAAAGTAGTCACACAGATTATGTTCTAAGTGCGACTACTAACGACAAGTTTATGTTATCTGAATTTGCCTAGATATTATTGCTTTAAGCTCCTAAATTTTTTTACCTTGCTTCCAAAACAATAGAAACTCCACTGTTCTTTGCAGCCGAGAATGCGTTTCTTTTTTGCAAAATGCCCAATTTTGACCTTTAACAGTTTCTATGATGTATTATCATTAGCTTATTGAACGTAGATACATTTGCCACCATTATCTTTTCTACTTGACACTAGGGCTTTGCTAATAATGATTATATTTGCCCTTATAATTTGTCCAGAATATACCCAATGCACTCTCTTACATTTTAACTGAAAGCACAAGTACATTTTACAGTATTTAGCTATTTCAACGGAAAGCACTGCACGAAAATCACTTTTTTCAACATAGGTTTATTGAATTTTGGTATCCTTGACAAATTAAAATTAGTCCTTCCCTCAATTTGAAATTGGTCTTTCAACGGTAGGCCCCTTAAAAGTCTATCTTCGAACTCAAAATCCAAAAGGAACATTTCATGGGTTGTATTGGAAAAATAAAGTTCTATAACTTTCTATCTAATATGATTTTTTAGTTGGTTTTATTTGAAATTATTTTTGGATACATGGGAGTTCTGTGGAATGTTGCAAGATTTTTAGTTGGTTTATTCCTACTATATTGGATGGATCACAGAATACTTAGTCCATTTTGTTTATGTAATGGACAATTCTAATATTCTATTGTATTAGATGGATCAAGATCACTATTAGTAATGACTATTCTTTTACATTTGCTAGGCATGGCTACTAGATCAGTACTTCTAATATTCTACTACAGATTATTACCAAAGGTGTCATTTCTAATAATTTTCGATTTTATTCAAATTCACAATAAAAATAACTCATCAGTATTTCTACTATAGGATTTTTAATCTTTGCACTGAAATTATCGTGCAATGACAGATTATAATTTACCATAAATGTCATTTTTAGTAATGCTACCTTATCTTCTATTTAAAGCTTAGGTAAACTATAGGGAAACTAAAGTCCAATAATCGTTGTTGTTGGACATGTAGAAGTTGAGACAAACCATTATTAGGACTTGATTTGGTGGTGAACTACACTATGGGGAAAATATTGCTTCCGTATTTTAGAAACTAGCATGCTCTGCTAATAGGAAAATCTATTATTGCTCTAAATATTCATTTTGTTTTATCTACGCATTTCCTGTATCATATGTTACGTGTCTAGGAGGTTTGCTTTGATATATTAAAGGCTACTTCCAGAAGGTATGCTTCTTTCTTTAAAGATAACATCACTTTATATGATTTTGATATGTAGGCTGACTATGCACATCTTGTATCAGGTGAATCCAAGTAACGCTCTATTAGTAATTGGCCAATTGCTGGATGATGAGTAACCTAATTGTTGTAAGCTAGTACGTAGTAGTTCTTAATCATGTGAGCTGGGTTACCTTAGTGGTAGTAAAGGTACAAATGAATAAAATTCACACATGCACTGAAACAATTCGTAGCTGCCCTGAAATCAATTGATAATCTACCATGAAATCAATCGATATCCTACCCTCCTGTCTTGAATATCATATTATTTTGCTCCAATTATAAACTCTTAAGCTCGTTATATTAAGGGCTTTTATTGTTGTTCTCTCTACTTTTAATTTAAATCTTTTTATTCTATACTTTAAAACTTTAGGTGGCGGCAAAAGTAGGAACAAAGTTGGCTCTCTTAGCTCTATCTCCTGTTGTCAACAAATTGGCTTCTACCTTCGTGGGCGATGTAAAATGATGCCCAGTTGAGACATCTAGATTTTGGTTTTCTTGGAATATATTTCTCTTCAGGCTCTGCGCTTTTAGTTTCATGGTTCCAAGTTTGAAGCTAATTATTTCAGGTTCAATCTTATCAATTATTTCTTCTTCTTTTTTATATATACTCTTATATAAGTTGAATTTCATTTTTGTTTTGATTCATTGATCATCTGCTGAATGTGTGAAAAAGTGGTATCTTGTTAGGTTTTTTGCATTTTGTTTAATTGAATTTAAGAAGGTTTCAATATTTGCCTCATGTTGCGGTCAATTCAAAGTTTGATCTATTCAACATCAAAGGTAAATAAAGAAGTAGGCAAATATAAAGATTTCAAGTGCCTTTTAATAACCACAATGGCGATCTTTTCTTTTTCTTTCATTTTTCGACAATATTTTAAAGCTAATTCTAGAATAAGTTACAGTGAAGAAACAATAATTTTTTAAAACTAGTTTAAAGTGTTGGTGATTAAGTGAATACTAAATGGTAGAAAATTTTAGTTTAAATGTTAGTTAAATGTGGTTGTAGTGGATGGCTAATAAGCAGCTAGTTTTAAAATAAAATAAGCTATTATAAGCATAACGAAATAAGCAATTATTTATACAAAACTGTGTGTGTATTTTTATTACATCTCTGAAATTTGAATCTTTTATACAAAACCGTGTCTGTATTTTTTGTTCATTAGCTCTTGTATAAGACTGTAAAGAACACCATTACAAAATTAACATAGGAGTATCGATGGCCTCATTAGATACAATATCAAGCATTTTTTGATCCTTGCCTTGCACATTAACTTCATCTATGCCATTAAGAATAGAAATGCCCGCTCTTTGAACCAGCGATGCTATCCGCATACAATCCACGGAAATGCAATAGTCAAATAGTAAAAGCATGTAAAGCCTGTAAGAACTATATATATATATATATATATCATGTTCATCATTAAAACTATGCATGGTGGTTGTGTATATATAACTGAAGCATTAAT
This sequence comes from Allium cepa, assembly GCA_030765085.1. Classification (NCBI taxonomy): domain Eukaryota; kingdom Viridiplantae; phylum Streptophyta; class Magnoliopsida; order Asparagales; family Amaryllidaceae; genus Allium; species Allium cepa. The sequence goes on along the minus strand of CM060929.1, from coordinate 520,765,997 downwards.
AGAATGGTTATGTATATTTAAGCTATAGTATTTGAGTTTGGCCAACAATATTCATTTTGCAAATATTTCGAGCTTAGTCCTTGACCTGAGCTTCTAGCCTTGTAGAATTGTTGTAGTGGATAAGCTGAGAGTAAACATGGTTAGAATATGTAAAAATATACTCAAATATTCATTTAAATATAGAAAAGATTAAGGTTAAGTTAGTTAAATGTTCTTAACCAATTTTTTTGGATTATAACGTAAAATCAAGGGTTAAGGTTGATTAATTATTAGCAAAAATGCCTACATTGATTTATGTTTGTAATTGGACAGTTTGACTTGTACTTAACAGATCAACCATTTGTTTTCTCTGTTATTTATATATAGGTACAATTTTTTAAAGATACAAGGTTAATTCAAAATTTTAATTTGGATGTTGTATAAATATTATGTAGATACAAATTTTTATGTATACATAGTCAATTTTGTTAATTCTCTATTACCATACTTTATTCTCTGTTCGTGCAATGTTAGTAAGTATAAGTTATATTTTTATAGGTACAAAATTTTAAAGATCTATAAATATTTGAATGCATTTTAGTTCTGGATATTGTATAGGTAACTATTGTAAAAGTCTGTTGATTGATCAAGAATTTGGAATTTGGAAGTCTGTTCAATGTTCAGATGTATATAACATTGGCTATCATGTTTTTTTAATATGGACTTATGAACAGCTATGTCGCTCTTAGAATGGGAACTAGAGTTGAAGAAGTTCTTCTGGTTAGTTTTCTAGTTCTTTTGACTTAGAAATTTGTTTGTATTTTCTTATATGGACAAGTTTGTTGTATATGGCGTATAGACGTTCCCGCATCCAGTAAAACATTGGTAAATATATGGTCCGGCTTTATAAAGATTATGTGATCAGCTTGACTGCTTTAATAAATTGCATATATGGATGAGTGAATACTAGTATATACCCTTTTTGGTAACACTAACCACACACTGTGTATAAAATATCGGTGGAATTACAGACTTCAAAATATAAGGACAAGCAAGTAAATTAGTCCTTTTTCCATTCAAAATATGAGTCTTAAAAAGTAGATGACTTTGTTAATTTTAATGCCCTTGTATTGAGAAAAACAAAATATGCATATAATTATGTATTAATAAACTGGTTGAACTATTTTCCAGCCTCATGTGTTGCTCCTGCAAATGAGAAATAATTTATTCTGCCTGGAGGACATCTATGCCAACAATAGTCAGGTAAAAAGTAATATCAAACTGGTAAAAAAAGGATAAACAACTTGAACAATTGATTGCATGAATTAAGCAACGTATCTAGATGAAATTTAACTCATGAGGTTGAACTGGAAGTAGGATGTAAGGTTGAGTAGAGTTGGCACGACTTGAGTTCCATGTCATGCCTATGTAGTTTCAATGGAGACTCGGTTAACTGAGTATTAGTTAAACAGAGACTCATTTTTGCCGAGTCTCAGTTTCAACTGAGACTCAATTTAACCAAGTCTCAATTTCAAGAACTGAGTCCAACTTAAAAATTGAGTCTAATTTTTGAAAACTGGCTACACCATATTGGTATACTGAGAGGATCACTTAGTTAATAGCATCGACGACTAGTTTACGTGATTTGTAAACTGATCATTTCGTACGTTGATAATATGCAGATTTATTTTAGTCCAAGTAAATTACCGAGTTCGTTTATTATTTTTTACACTACTTCACTTGTAAATGCTACTTGATTTTATGGCAGGTTATATACTTTGTATTAGTCAATTGCCGAATGAAATAGTGTGATGAATATTTAATGCTTGCATTATGATTCTGATTTAACTTTATGTACACTTTTTTTTATGAATTGATTCTCAAGCATTACTTTTGCTTTACAGGTAGATAGATGACTGTGATGCAAAAAAGGTTGCAACGAGTTATGGATCAAAGTTATTTTTGCTGCTAGAATTACTTTTTGGTTTTAACGTATGTTCTACTTGCTTTTGTTTAGCTACTACTACTTGTTCTATATTTTGTTATGAACTATTGATGATGAACTATTTATGTTTGGTGTAAGAATATTGTGCATTTTGATTATGAAATTTCATACGTTGGTTATCAAACATGTGTCCAAAATATGTTATTGATACAATATGTTGGTTTTGAAATATGATATTGATATAATATGATAATTTTGAAATGTGGTATATATAGACATTGTGGCGGATGTTTACTGAAATGGAATTAAAACATTCCACATCGTTTTTAAAAAGCTGTTAAAACATTCCACAGCGTTTTTAAAATGCCGTTGAAAGTTTTAACAGCATTTTAAAAATGCCGTTAAATTGTATCTAAAAACATAAACATGATTTAATGCAACAAGGAAATGCTGTAAATAAATATCACAGCATTGAAAATACGCTGTAAAATCTTATCTTAGCACCAAACAGACGCTAAGAAAGATCTCTAGCTGCACCCAATCAAACGCTGTTAAATGATTTCATGACACTAGGGAAACGTTGTTAAAAAGGACATTTAACATCATTTATTTCTAGTCATTGTATATCTCTGACATATAACTGCATGTTGATATACAACGTATGTAAAAACACTGTTAATAGCTTTTATAGAATTTTTAAAACGTTGTTAAAGGTCCTATTTGTTGTAGTGAGATAAACACAATGGTTTCATATGGGGTACTTTCATGGGTTCCGAAGCTATGATTTTAAGAGTTAATAAATATGCTTTAATACTTTCAAAAGGCATGGTTTGATGGTTTCAAAGAGATGTTTGAAAGTGATTTGAAAGGCATATGCTTAGTGTTTTGAAAAGAAGATTTAAATGCTTTCGAAGGAGGTTATCCAATGGTTTCAAAAGTAAAAGTTTAAGGTTTCGAAAGCCTTAGTTTTCAGAGCAAAAAATGAAATCTCATTTTTAAAGGAAAACTCATGGCTAAAATAAAGGAGTTTTGAAATTGTTTTAACTATGAAGTTTTTGAAGAAGCCTTCCTTGATAAAATAATAGGTTAAAAGGGATTAACCATGTTTCAAATGAAAATAATTTCAAGGATATTAAACCACATGTGTTGGTATTATTATGTTTGCTTCTTCTAAATATACATATTCACTTTAAAATATATCCATAACTGTATTTTAGGGATAAAAGGGCAGAATAACCAGCTAGGTTCACATAGTAGTGAATATAAAATGAGTTAACTCTTGAATGAGTAGAATTGCATCTAAGAGGTCAGGAAGACCAAAATTTAGGATGCTTAAATACTGATTAAATAAGTTGTCAATTAGATAGGTTCATAGAAACCCATGAAAACTATGCCTAGAATAAGTTATTGGCAGATGCCAACAGATTCATAGTGATTCCATGAAAATTATAATTAGAAAGAGTTATTGGCAGGGGCCAATAGGTTTGTAGTGAACCTATGAAAACTATATCCAGATTAAGTTATTGACAGATGTCAATCGATTCTTAGTCAACCGATGAAAACTAGGATAAGAGGGAAATTATTGGAAATTCCAATAGGTTCAGGGAGAACTCATGAAATAATGAAGTTATTGGCAGGGGCCAATAGGATCTTCGTGATCCCATGAAAACTATGAAACCGAACAGAGAGTCCATAAATATTAAACAGGTTATTAGTTAGCCCATGAAAACTATTAGGTAAGTAGTGACCTTAGAAACTATAATTGAGACAGATAGTCAAAAATGAACGGGGATGGAAAATTCAGAGTTGATTTACTTGTTTGCATATCATCACAATATTTTTGAATTGCTATGTTTTAAGCCATTGTTGATGTAGGAGCAAAGTATATAGTTTTATAAGTTTTAAGTAAGATACAAGTGATGGGAAAACCCATTCCTTTGAGCGGTGCGGTCTCACTAGATATCTAAATGGTTAGAGATGGAAGATTATTATTCATAATAAGCTTTATGCCTGATTCGAAGTTTATAGTTTCCCCTTAACCTTTCGATACTCAATTGATTTTTAGTAGTCTGGGTGTTAAGGTTTTTAGGCACCTCTTTAGACGATTAAGCTTCCAGAGACGTATAGGAGGCATGATAGTTATATAGAGCTCTTTTCTATTTTGATTCCACTATGTTTTGTTGTAAAGGCAAAGTAGTTTAATTGCCTATGTTATACTTTGATCATCCAAGAGGGCATCTTCATATGTCGCCCTTAGCGTATTGTAATAATTATATTTTCTTTGTACATGCTTAACGATTATGGGGTTAAGTAATGAATTTGAAATAGAATGTAAAATTTGTTTAATGATTTTAATTTTTTTTCCATATCCATGTGTTTCTTTTATATCAATGTATCTAACATTACCGTATTTTTTTGTCGAGGATGAATAACTATGGACTATTGTAGCATCCGTAGCCGTTAGTTTTGGGCCTCCAAGTGGAGGATGTACAAGTTGGTACCAGAGCATAGGTTTATGCAAACTTAAAAGAAATTTACGTCTCAAAGATTTTCCAAAACATAACCTAGTGCACCAGAAAACAAGATTGGGGTTTGGGTTAATGCTACAATAGCGTACTTGTATTGGATATACAGACATATATGAGTACGAATTCTCCCCTCTCTTAGATTGATCTTCTATATCTTACTAAGGATCATATGCAAATTTACAAGAAAGAAGATATGGAGGCAGAGAAACGGAAGAGGAAATCTTGATGGAGGAAGCACCACAACCAACGCAAATGTTCAACCCACCATGAGGTACCCAGTTCAACAGGCTAACGCTATCCAAAATGCAGATGCCAATGTGGGTGTTGGAAATCCACCAGTGGATATGGGGATGATGTATCAGTTCTTCATCAATCTGATGCAAGCCAGAGCTACTGCTGGCTGGAAATGTCAGAGAAGCTAATCGTGTGGCTCCAGTTGGGAATAATTATGCTAAGCTGAGCAAGGACTACACAAGTCTTGGTGGAAGGCCGTTTATGGGAACGGAGGATGCTATTGATGTTGAGAATTGGTTGTTGCATTGTGAGAGGATATTCACTGACTTGGGTTTGGATAATGAGCAGAAGAAGAGGCTGAAATCAGGGCAGTTACAAGAGGCAGTGCTTCATTGGTGGAAGTCTTACTGTCGAGGTTCCGAAGGAGGAGTTGACTTGGGCAGATTTTAGAAGGAGATTTGAACAGGGGTTTTTATCCGAAGTTGCTAAGTTATCGTTAATGAGAAATTTTATGGATTTGGTGCAGGAAGAGATGTCAGTAATCGAGTATGCTAGTAAGTTTGATGAGCTGTCCTGATATGGATATGCTACTATGGACACCGTTATCAGAAGGAATGAGAGGTTTTTTCAGGATTGAGACCTGAGATTACTAGGGAAACCCTACCACATCTCCGTGATCCTTGTAATGTAGTTGTGGAGATGGCAGTTCGATATGAGGAGATGCTTGCTATTTGTGCTAGAGAAAAGCCAGTTGAATCCCAGGGCCCTCAGGGAAGGAAGAGGTAGTTCTTTTAGAATAAAGGAGACTAGAAGCGGGAGGCTGCCAAGAAGGCAAAGGCTGATTTGGTTTGCTTCAAGTGTGATAAGAAAGGTCATTATGCTCATGAGTGCCAGTCAGGCAAGGGGAAGAAGGCTGTAGAAAAGAAGGGTGTGAAATGCTTCAGTTGTGATCAAGTGGGGCATTATATGAATCAATGTCCAGAACCAGTCAGGGCGAACAAGGGAAAGGTTTTTGCTGTTGGGCCATCATCTACTAGGCTAACTGCTGCTAAAAAAAGGAAGACTGAAATGGAAGGTACGCTTTTGATTCAGTGTATACCGGTTAGGGTACTATTTGATGTTGGTGCATCACATTCATTTATATCTCAGTGTTTGGTAGATATGTTATTCTTAGAACCCATCTTAAGGGTTGCGAATCTGATAGGTGGGTAACTCTGGGATGAAATGTGACCAGTTAGAACTTGATTTGTTAGGTCATAATCTTGCATGCAGTATGTATGTTTTCAATTTCGTAGATTTCATAATCATTTTGGGTATGGATTGGTTGGGTAAGTATGAGGTTAGGACATTTTTTTTAGGATAGGAAGATATTACTAAGACACCCTGATAGTCATAACCGAATCATATTCTCAATGGAGAATTCTGACTGGAGTGTTTTTGCTTTGTTAGGTGAAATGGAAGTAGGAGAAGTGTTAAGTCAGGTTTGAGTAGCAAGACATTTTGTAGATGTTTTTGAGCCAGTTACAGGATTACGACCCAAACGAGTTGTTGATTTTCAGATAGATCTTATGCCAAGAACTAAACTTATGAGTAGAACACCTAGTAGGATAGCACCGACCGAGATGAAGGAATTAAAGGTGCAACTAGTAGATCTAGAAGGGTTGAATTTTACTAGACCAAGAAGTTTTCCTTGGGGAGCATATGCGGTGTTCGTGAAGAAAACATATGGGTCGTTAATGATGTATATCGACTATCGTAAGTTGAATGAGAGGACGATTAAGAATAAGAATCCTTTGCCGAGAATAGATGATCTATTTGATTAGGTGTGTGGAGTCAAAGTGTTTTCCCAGTTGGATTTGGCGACAGGTTTCCATCAGTTAAGAGTGGCAGATGAAAGTATTACTTTGATAGCGTTTTGGACTAGGAATGGTTCGTATGAGTAATCAGTAATGCCATTCGGACTAACGAATGCACCTGCTTTCATCATGGATTTGATGAACCGAGTTTTTTGAGAGTATTTAGATAGGTTTGTGTTGGTGTTTATAGATGACAATTTATTATACTCTAAGGATGAAAGAGAACATGAGGATCATCTTAGAATAGTGCTTGAGATGCTAAGGCAGCATCAACTAAAAGCAAAGTTTTCCATGTGTCATTTTTGGAAGAAAGATGTTAAGTTTCTTGGTCACGTGGTTTCAGAGAAAGATTTTTCAGTCGATTTAGATAAGATTGAAGCTGTTAATAATTGGAAGAGACCAGAGATGGTGACTGAGAATGGAAGTTTTCGTGAACTTGCTGGCTATTACCGGTGATTCATTAAGGATTTCTTATGGACAGCAGCACCTTTGACTAAATTAACCAGGAAGGATGTGAAGTATGTCTGGGCTGACAAGTGTGAGAAAGCATTCCTTATGTTAAAGCATTTGCTAACTAATAGGGAGGATGTGAAGTATTTCTGATACCTCCAAGTAAAGGTACAATTTCTCATGATTGATAGGCTTTTCCAAAATAGGCAGTATGGAGAGGTGCTGAATTAGTGCTCGTAATGCGCCCTCACATTCCGCGGTCCCTTCAAAGTTTTGTTTCCCTTTTTGGATCAAATCGAAGAAGGGAATGCATTTGTCAGTGGATTTTGAAATGAACCTGCTCGGTGCTGCTATTTTCCATTGAGGCTCTCGACTTGATTTATGGTTCTTGGAGTTTCAAGATTTCTGATCACTCAGATCTTTTTGGGATTGGCTTCGATTCCTTGGGCGTTGACAATAAACCCCAAGGAATTTTCTGGATACGACCCCAAAGTGACATTTCAAAGGATTGAGCTTCATTCTGTATTCTCGGAGGATATTGAACATTGATTCCATATCTTTGATATGATCAGTAGAGAATCATGATTTCACTAGCATGTCATCTACTTATACCTCCATGGTTTTTCCAATCTGGTTAGTGAACATCCGATTATCATTGGTAAGTTGCGTCGGTGTTCTTGAGTCCAAAAGACATAACTTTGTAGCAGTAGATTACCAAATCGGTCACGAAGCTGGTATACTCTTAGTCGAGCAAGTGCATATGTATCTGGTTGTAGCTTGAACAAGCGTCCCTGAAGGATGACAGTTCATGTCCAGCCGTTGAATCTACGAGCTGATCGATTCGAGGAAGTGGAAAACTTTCTTTGGGGTAAGCTTTAATCAAGTCTGAATAGTCGACATACGTCTTCATTTTCCATTTAGCTTTCGGACAAGTACAGGATTAGACATCCATTTTGGGTATAATGCATCTCGAATAAATCCATTCGATTTAAGCTTATCTACCTCTTCCTTAAGGGCGGCAGATCTCTCTGGATCCATACCATGCCTTTTTTGTTTGATCGGGACATGTCGTAGGTCAATGTTCAATGTGTGGCATGCGATGCTTGGGGTATTTCCACACATGTAAAAATGTGTCTAAGCAAGCACGTCGAGGTTTTCCCGAAGAATTCAACCAATTCCTCTTGCATTTGTTGGCTTAACGGAGATCCAACCTTTATCATTCTAGAGTCGCCGCTATTGTCAATCGGGATGTCGATCGTCAGTTCAGTCGGGGAAGCTTGACGTCTTTACTTTCATCTTCACTTTCCTTATCTCTTGGGTCAAGATCTCTTTGGAATTGGTTAGGATGCCTAGGCCTAGGTATCAATTGTCAATTTTCAAGAAAGCAGACGCAGAGAGATTCCTCTACGCCATTCCTTTTTCCTTTCGTTGTGCCTCGCGCAACTCAGCAACACAACAAGCTCATCCAACAACCTGATCTCCTTGAACGACCACAACCCCACGATCGGTGGGGAACTTTAGAGTCAAACACCATAGGATAATGGCAACCCTGAACTCAGCTAGGGATGGTTGGCCCAAGAAAGCATTGTACGGTGAGTCAATATCCAACACAACAAATTGTAGTATCCGGACTCTCCACCGTTCTCCGATTCCTAACTCCACTGGCAATTCCACCACTCCAGTAGGCATAGTTGCACTCCCATTGAAGCCATGAATGCGAGAAAGACAAGGCTTCAAATCTTTAGCTTCCATTTTCATTTGGTCATAAGCTCGATTAAACAATATATTCACATAACTTCCTCTATCTACCAAGATCCTCTTCATCCAAGTAGGAACTACTTGAGCTGATATGACAAGTGGATTGATGGTTGGGGCTTCGACCTTGTCGACGTCTCTATCTCGAAAGATGGTGTCGCCAGTCATCATCTTCTATTGCTTGGCCGGAGCCCCATCTTCCAAACTTTTACAACACTCGAAGCTCTCATGCCTAATAGAACTGGCATACGACTCCATTTCCTTCCAGCTTCGGTCTGCTGCATGAGGACCACCACTAACTGTATTTATCACTAACCTCCCGCCAGTACGAGCGAGTTCCTCCTGTCTTGCCTGATTTGGTACATGATTCTGATTTGATGGGCCCACACCTCCAGACTGCGGCGCCCGTACAAACTGCTCTAACTTCCTTGCTCTTATCAACTTTTCAATGAGATCCTGCAAGTGACGGAATTCATTATTGTTATGTCCATAGCTTTCGTGGAATCTACAAAACTTCTCCATTTGAATATGTTTGTTCGATGACTGTTTTGCAGCAGGCTTTTTGTATCGAATAGTATTGCAAGTTTGTAGATACACATTTTTCAGCGACATATTCAAAAGAGTATAATTATCAAACATAGGAGCCCTACGTCGTGGACCACGATTCTGATCCCGGTTCCTATTTTGGTTTCCATTGCTTTTCTGTTGATTTTATTTATTTTGAATATTCAATTGCACTTTTTCAAAGCTCTCCCTGGATTGTTTAATAGCCACATTGCTCTGAATTCCTTCCATACTGGGCCTTGCGTCATCCTTTTTCCTAGACTGTTTCATAACCTCCCTTGTCAAGAACTGGGCTACCTTGGAATAGAAACGGTCCAATGACATAGGGGGTTTTTCGGCCAGCCAGATGTCGAATTCTAAATCGGGATCAATCCGCTTAGTTAGTGCCATTAGTATTGAGTTATCATTGGGATTGCTAATCTCAGTGCATGTAGCATGAAATCTTTCCAAATAACGTCTAAGTGTCTCTCTAGGAGCTTGAGTGACACTAGACAAAGTATTAACATCCTTCGGCCTCGTTACATGCATCCGAAACTGCTCAACAAACTTTGTTGCCAATTGATCAAAACACGAGATTGATCAAGGTGGTAAACGGGTGAACCACATAGTCGCTATACCCCCAGTAGAGATCGAAGAACTCCGGCATTTAATTGCATCATCAGCTCGTGCATCATTCATCAACCATTCGTACTTTAAAATATGTTAATTAGGATCTATGCTCCCTTCACAGATGGGTAGAGTTGGCATCCTGAATCGTCAAGGTGTTTCAGCATAGAGTATGTCATTAGTGAAAGGGGTATGACTCCGAGAGATTCCCCAGTCGTCGTTAGTGAGACCCTGAATTTTGCAGATCATTGTTGGTATATCCGGCATCTGGACATTTTGAGCAAGCTAGGCCAAGGTGTGGTCGGGTTCCACAATGTGAGGCTAGGCCAAACGCAGTCGACGGTCTAGATCTCGCCACCTTAGTTCTAAGTCTTCAAGTACATAAGGTTTGGGAGTATGTTGTCGACGGTTAGGATCTGTCTGATTTTGGGAATCTACTCCCAGTTCAGTAGCAGTAGTGGTAGTGCGGTTGTCTGTAACATGATGAGGAATAGTAGCTCTCCGGGTGGACGGTCCAGTCTGATAGCTGGTTGATGGACCAACTCTCGTTTGCCCAATAGTCGGTGTATGCTGATGTCCAGTGGCTTGGGTATAACTCCCATCTAGCCGTGCGTGCGTGAATCTGTGATGATAGCCTGAAGAAGCTAAACTCTCGATAGATGAATAGGAAGCCCAATCCCTCCCGGATCTCCTACGCCTTTGGTGATTCAATTGATTGGTCAATTCTGCGTTGAGTAAGTTGCTGACGGCTCTATGTCAGCTCTTGCATTAGTATCTCAAACTCTTACCTGGTGACAGGGCCTTGTGGATCTGATGGTCCTGTAGCATTCTGATCAGTCGGAGGTAGTTGCACGAGATTTTGTCAATCCCGCCCTTTTGGATCTGCAGTAGTAGAAGTGTTCCTTGTGTTGACCATGATGGATAGCGAAGCTCTTTCCTAAACTTGATGCATATCTGAATAGGATGGAAGAACTTTGAACTTGAGATCTGGATCTTCTTTTTAGATTTATGCAATCCGATATCGATAGTAGATCCAACAAACGGGAGAAAAAACTAGGTTTTTTTCAGTGAAAGCACCAAAGTGTTTGTACCAAAATTGGGCACAACACTCTTTAGAAGTATTTGAAGAGATAAAATGAAGAAAATAAATATAAAAGAGGATTATATAATAAACACTCCAAATTATAATTATAAAATGCACAGAAACACAGAGATTTAGAGTGGTTCGGCGCTTGGCCTACGTCCACTATGAAATGATTGAATTTTATTGATGTTTGCTTGCTGGTTACAGCGGATTCAATAGTGAATTTTGAGTACAATAGTGATCTTTGAGTACAAAAATGGTTTCGGCAGAGTCTGGACGTAGGAGAGCTAAAAGGTCCCTTTTCTGTAGGTCCTAGGATGCTAATTATAGGCGCAGGCTGCAAGTATCTCGCTCAGATCTCGGAAGACCTGTTCTCTCACGTGGGCGGGCCCACTCAATCGATCCCATGACGTTTGCACTCGGTCCATGATCTATATAAATGAGTTTCGTATTGATCAATATTTTGTCCGATCGAGTCGAGATCGATCATGAACATTCTTTAGGTTGCACGCAAGGTCCTATGAAAATTTGGTAGCATTTGGACTTATAGATTGTGAGTTATGATCGATGCAAGTTTGAGCTTTTCGACTGCTGTTTCCTTCTTCGTATCGATGGTTTCGCATCGATATGAGCACGTGCTTTCTTGTTGATGTGGCGCTTAGTTTTAGGATCAATCCACATTTCATGGCGAATCGACTGAGTCTTTCCAATGCTTACGCCTCGTTCGTATTGATGGGATTCGACCTTGTTCATATCGATCAGCTATGCTTCACATCGTATCGACCCTGTGTATTCTACTCATACCGATGTTTTGTGTCTCGTTTGCGTATCGATGGAAAGCACTAATCTCGTATCGATCATTTGAGGCTCTGTTCGATCGGTGCTCACAAATTACTTCATATCGATCGTTCGATGGTCTATTCGTATCGATCGCTGACCGATCGATACGAACTATGCAATTTGGTCGATACGAACTGACTTAAATCGGTGGATATGAAGCCAAGAAAATGTGATGGATGCGAAGTAAAGCCAGGCCAAGTGGATACAAAGCCGAGTGTTCATAAAGGATAAGAATCGATGGATGTTTGATGGATATGAAACTGGTCGATGCGAAATGATGGATACGACACAATCGATGCGAAATGATGGATACGACCCGATAGATGTGAAATGATGGATGCGAGTGAGTTGATTTCCTTAGTTTGCATTGATCATATCTTGAGCATACAAACTCTTATTGATTTGAAATTCGGAACAATCGCTTTCACAGCTTTGCTTGTCTCATCTTATCGATTGTAGCACGATCTGGACTCGGATAAAATTTATCGACATCCATAGTGAACCTGAGTATAATCGATCTTCGGGACGAACTATCCTTGGTTTCTAGTCAATTCCTTGATGTCACGGCCTTGCCAAAAGATGGAAAAACATTTGCCCCTCTAAAGTACGTCTTGTGAGAACATGACGTGCTTTGAAAAGTTGCAATCTTCATCCTGAACAGTATTATCTGACTCATCTGAACGGTTGTTGTCTTCATGTTGAAAGCTATGACTTTTGATTGATCTTTAAAAATATAAATTACGAATTGCTGACTACCAATTGTTGTACCATGTACTGTTGTAACAGAGTGTTGTATGATAGTAATCTGTTGTTCGTCATCGTAATTGTCACCAGGTGAGCATTCAATTCCTATAAATGTTAAGAATTAAATGTCGATGTATGGCATATTGAATACATATAAACTTAGCTCTCGGCAATGTTTTTTCATTCACGAGTCGTTGCCAAATTCTTTAGTTCTTGTTTAGATCGAGTTTCGTATCAATCCTCTCCTAGATCGATGTGAAATTCGAGTTGTAGCAACGATCGATAGTCGCTTTAAGTAATTTTCTTTCGTATCGATCCTCTCCTAGATCAATCCAAGATGTTGGAATGCATGCTTCGTAACGATGGTTATCGATACGAAATGGATAGCCCTTGAAGATGCAATGTATCGATGGATATGTAGTCTTGGGTCTTCAAGCTGATGGATACGAAATAGGCGTTTTGTATCGATGGATTTGAAACAGATGGCTGATAATTTGATACATACGCAACGCTAGACTTTGGATTGCTTCAAGTTGATGGATACGAAGGTCGCTTCTCCGCATCGACCGTAGATGGATACGAAGAAAACTCTTTTGTATCGTCTTGTCTCTGACCGTTTCGACTGGTTCATTACCACTGGGATACAAATCATTTTCTCTTTTACGCTCAAGTCCATGTAAATACGCTTAGGACTTAACCAAATTTCCACCTATTTTCATTTATACAGACTGTATTCCTATCGATCGAAAGACTAAAAAGAAAACTGCCCTTTGTCTCCAAATCAAACGAAAATTTAATCCTCCTTCTCCAATTAATCGATTGTTTAAACTAGGTAATTAGCTTTAATAATCCCTTCTAGAATGATGAGACTTGAGATAATTTGCCATCCTAGCCGTTCCGGTGACCAATTCTGGTGTGGGGATAGCTGCAGATGGTTGTAATGGGTTTGGAGAAGGAGGAGATGGTGCCTGGATGGACTCGGGGAAGAAGAAGTCCAAGATATGAAGGATCTAGGTGGAAATGGCTGAGTTTTGCTTTCGTATCGATGATGGAGTGGTGATGGGTCGTTCGAATCGATCTGGATAATAGGACTTCGAGATGATGAAATGGAGGTCTTCGTATCGACCGACGATGGAGTTTCGTATCGACTCGAGATGATCGATACGTATGCTTCGGACTTGTTGATCGATACGAAGGGGTTGCATTTGATCGATACAAAATCCAATGTTCTTGATTGACACGAACTACGTGCCAGGAGATCGATACAAAGGTAGCTTAAGTGATCGATGCGAACTCGTATCTCGATGGATACAAATAGCCTCTTCGATTGATACGAACTGGGGCTTTGGTGACCGATACGAGTTGAACCTTGATGAACTTAAAACCTCTTGCACATTTGAATACCTGACTCCGACGAACTTCAATCTTGCATGTTATGTTTGATTATATCATTAGTCATTATGACTCCATCTCGACGTATAGACCATTCCCATCCATATCTCGTAGACACACAGACACCCCATACTATCCCCTGGTATCTCCCATTCAACACCTTATTAGGGTTCAACACCTCATATCACGATCTTGCAGTCGTATATCTTGAGGAAATCCTATATTGCGCACTTACGACCTTTCCTTTATTAGGCATGTTCTCTTTAGGGAATTTCTACTTTATTCGCTTCCTATTACGTGGACTCAGTGCCATAAAGCACGTCATCATGTTTTGAAGGAATCTCATTATGGTTTAACTAGCCCTGCCTATCAACCAAACTAACAAACAAATGTGGCATTGCAATACCCAACTAAATCAACCCTGGTGGGTGGCTATGATCTATTAGGTGTAACCATGTCCTTCTCATTGACCGCAAGGGACTGATGGCAGACCCGGGCCTATGCAACCCCTACCCCTTGCTTTTTAAACTAGTACCACACGATAATGAATAACGTTTGATCCTCACCGCCGTCCATTTAGATTGCCCAATGCATTTAAGGCAATACTTCCTCTAATAAATTTGAAGTAGACCTACTTTGACTGTGTAAGTCTAGCCTCGACATCCACCTAACGGACTGCCTAATGCATGCATTTACAGTGCTTTTGTTTCAAGCACAGTACTAACCTGAGGGTATCCCTTCTCTATACATAAGCGTATAATCTCTTCGGGTCTATGATTGGATATGTTTACAATTTCCAACCGACTCAAATGACATTATGTCGTTTACATTTTATAATTTATCTCTATTAAATTATAACTATCCACACCCCTCATAAATGCATATATGAGGCTACATATATACATGTTTACTATTCATGTATATTTATTCTTCTTATACTTTCTTTATTGCCCCCAACGTCTTTCATGTTTCACCCAAGTTCTTCATTTAATTATGCATTTATCTTTTCCTTCTTTAAATTCATTTATAGCTTCCTTTTAATTTTCTTAACATTGTTTCCTTTTTTCTTATTGGTTCCACTACATTTCTATTCCCGTTTCATTTTCTAATCTTGTTCTTGCTTATTCCTCAAAGCCACTTTCTTTCATTTTAATTTGTATTCGTATATTCATGACTTAATGTTTGACTTTCAGGATTTACTCCATTTTAATATATTGGAACTAAATTTATATTCAATACATGTTAACGTACCAAATTTCTATATCTTATCAAAAGAGGAAATGTTTGTGCAGTGTTTGTAATTACAAGGGATTACCTTTTTAATTTCTCTTGAAATGGACAGTACAAAACACAGAAATTTACCTTATTTTGTACATCTATTTTTTTATTTCATATGTGCATTCTTTGTTATTCCAACATCACACTTTTCTTTATTTAAACTTGAAAATGAATGGGAATCTACTTGCAGTAACGTAAATTCTAGTACATTAAAATATCACAAAAAACCCCAATATCAAATAACTTCTTTTCAAATTTTTATTCATCAATGTCAAATAAATAAGAAATTCTAATCAATACGGTCGTTTATTAAGATACTATAAAATTCATGACCGTCGCATAAAGTGAAGTCTTATCATTATGCTTTATTAAATTAATATCCGACGTAGAAACTAACAATTCTAATCAATACGCAACTTTAGTCGGTTACATATAAAATTGCAAACTTGTTCATAACTGCGAAGTATTCAATTTTAACAATAAAATTCATAGGCAATATTAGATAAAATCATTTCATATAATGGGGATTAACTTGCAATTTAACTTATCAAGCATGTTGGAATAGTTTTGCAATGACACAATCTAGTATTATATAAAAATATATATACAATATTCCCACTCACATTGCTTTAGCTTTCTCAAATCTCTAGATCTAATCCAGATCTAAAACTTGTTATCTGTATTCTCCATTTTAACTCCCTATTCAAATTCACAAATAACATTTATTCAGATCTTTTAGAAATTGGTTTAGAGAAAAAAGGTTCAGATTTAGATCTATTAACTAGAACCAAATCTAAAAGTTTACCTTTGATGTAGCAACCTAATTTGAACATATTTCCTATCCTCTGTACTTCTCCAAAGTGAACTAATGTAATCTAAAGCTATTTCTGTGTGTTTAGAAATTTTGGAGGAGAAAGGAAAATGATAGAGCTTCCGCCCATATTAGGAAAATAATGAGTTAGAAGCGAAGCCCTAGGTCCTAATTTATAAAGGTTAAAATTAGCGCCAACCATTGGATTAAACCCTTTTAAATTTGGGCCATTAAGGCTAAACTTTACCACCCCCTTCAAAAGAAGACGGATTGACCACCTAGTCCTCGTGGTCGACCTGTCTTGGTCGCGGTCGACCTATGCTCTTTTGAAACGAGTAAATTAGAACGTTGCTTGATTTGTTGCTTTGTTTCCTCTATTAATTGATCCCCTTCAATTCTTACCCATTTTACAAATTCTTTAGGATTTTAATTTAATTGTTAGCAATTGTTAACATCTACATAGTCTAATTAATTTTGTTGCCATATTTACATATATAATTATTTCCGACACTAAAACTTCAAATGTTAATAACTTTTCCTTTTGAACTCCGATCTGAAAACATTATATATGAAAATTGATAAGAAATCGCCATGAACACAATGGTGTAAGTTTCGTAGTCAAATTCTAATGTTTGCAATAATTTCATTTTCCACTGTTTGCTATTTATTAATTAAATTTCATTTTGATCAATTATTGTAAAAATGCAGGGTGTTACATGACCATCGAGGGCTACATTGAGTGTTTGGCTCTACAAACGATCTCGGTTTTCCCTTTGACGTCTAAGATCTCTAGTCTCTTGAAGAACCACTTCTTTGGTTTTTCTTTGACGTTCAGTTGGTTTTGTTGCAGCTGTGTGACTCCAACCCCATTAGCTTTGACATGTAGCTCATAATCGTCATCGTCATGTTGTAGATCGTCCTCCGAGTTAGATAAATCCAAATCTTCGACTTCCTATCCCCTCTGCTGCTTAAAAAGCCTCTTGGTACAAGTTGAATCCTATCGGTACCAAGTTATTTTGTTTTGCAGGTATTTCGACTTCCTTTTGTAATTTCTTCTACTGATCCAGTAACTACTTCCTATTGTTTTTGGCTTTCATTTTGCCTATTCCAACCGAAAACAAATGAATTCTATCCTTCGGATCTGGGAGAGAATCTTCTCTCATGTCCTTTTAGTCCTTTGTGGTTACTAGGTTAGCAGTGTTATGCTAGCATCCATCTTTTCCATCAAAACCTTCTAATTGTCAACCAACTTCTAGTTCAACCCCTGCATCATCTTATCAAGCTCAACCCCAATGATCACGTCATGTTGAGCAAACGATCCCGGTATCACCCGCTGGTAACTAACCTCCAATTGGTGAGCATTTCCCTCATCACCATCAGCTCTGTTCCTTTTGTACCATTAGTCGGTCTGGTTGATCTTCCAGTATTACTAGGTGCCATTGATTTCTATCAGTGAGTTTCTGAATTCTTCAAAGTAAATCTTTTGGATCTGACTACTAGATATCTCTAAAATTAAAATAGTAAGCCAGATTTGACCGTAAGAATCTTGCTGCCAGTGAAAGCACCAAAATATGGACGCCAAAAATGGCACATATCAAAACCTCTAGAAAAGTTGAGATCTAGCGAATATTATCAGGATATTAAAGAGAATATATGAATTTTTATAGTGGTTCAGCAGTCTGTGGCCAACGTCCATTGTAATTATTAATTATCTGATTGAGAGTCACAAGTACAGGGGATTGCTAAGTTCCTAAACCCTAAAATAATCAACAATGTCTGCCTTGGTGACTATGGGGTGGAGAGAAAGAAGTTAAAGAAAATGAACTGCCAAAAGTCCTATTTCAGTAGCCATAGGGTCCGTATTTATAAAGGAATTTGCTAGTAGAATCAGAGGTCCATGAAGTACAACGTCCAGATCCTAGTCCAAAGGTGCAAGTGGGTAAAAGTGGACCCAATCAATAGTAGAAATCACTCACTACCAAGAGATTCCTCTTGATACCTATAGTTTTTGTCGGTGGAATGTAATAACTCGCCTCAAAACGAGCCTAATTTTTTATCCTGAAAAGGCCCGTCGAACACTAGACTCATTCCAAAGATGGTTGTTAGTTAATAAAATTTAACAATACATAGAGATATCGATGAATGCTATCAGAATAACACAGCGGAAATGATAAATATGATATCTGAAGTGGTACCCATTTTATAAAAATTCAATTCCCAAGATAAAACATAACATCTCAATATCCATGGGACAATACCTCAAAGTACAATAATATCATGTCTGAATGAGTACATCAAAATATAATAAAAACATAAGTATATAAATAACTTTCACAAGACTCCATCTCCACCTTCATCTCCTAGATTTGCATCGTCTTCCCTAACCTGTATTGTAATGAGGAGGGAGTCAAAACAACAATGTCTGGTGAATAAAATCTCAAGTCTTTCCATAATAGTACTTGGGCACTATAATTTAGATAAGAATATGTCTAAAATATCTTAACTGTATTTCTTATAAATACCTTCAACTGTAAACTTGAAGGCTTTCGCAGTCTAATACGGTAACTTACATTTTTCTAACCAATCTCTATAACTTACTTTAAACTATAGGCCCAAGGCCATTCTCAGTCTCATGCATCTACCGTCAATCATGTTCTAGCAATACGAGAGAAATTACCCAGGCCCCTTAATACTTTTCAACTGAAATTAGGTAGATTATAACCATTCAATACCTATATTTAAGGCAGGTCCCCATCATTTAATACCAAACCCAAGGTGGACCCCTCTCTAGTACAATCTAGCTGATATCGCATGGAATCTCGTCATGCCACTTAATACTTCTTTTTGGAAGAGGCGAACTCCACAATAGCCACAAAATACCTCAACCTAAAGTGGACCCTTCCCAAGATTTCCATATACCGTGCCTAGATGCTATCCCCGACCATTTAATGATTCCTAATTAAGAGGGAGGTTGTCCCTACAACAGCCACTTAGTAACCCCGATCCCCAAAGCAGATCCTACGTACTATGATCCATAACCCAACTACGATGCCTCATATTAGTCTGACCCTTCATAGGCATTGGTAGCCAGATTAACAGGGTAGACTTACGCTATAGAACTGGGACTAACCTCACGTCCTTTGTAGGTACTTATTATAAGCGATGTCTCATATCAGCCCCAAAGTCCTATTGCTGGTAGCTAGATTAAATAGGTGGACTTCCGTGATTGATCTCGCATCCCTATAGATTAGTCATAATTTATACTCGCCTAACCATACTACCATATACCTCACTGCATTCTACTAAGGCTATAAAGAAAGATCCTTTATTCTACCACTAACTATAATCCTCTATAACTTCCATCCTATGAGGTTTTAATGCTAATTACTAACCTACTTATTACACAATCAATACGTTATTAATTATATGTTATTCATACGCTAATATTATAAATACGTAACTAAAATATTCACTGGCATGCGAAGTTTACGTCCTACACTAATCATTACATATCAAACTTCCAATTTATATAAGTCTAAACCCATACCATAACATTTAAACTACCTAATATCCTTAGCCTAAGAATAGGCTTGTATAAGAAAATAGAATCAATTACCAAACTTATTAAATATTAAAATAGTAGAATCAACATAATTTATAATTTAATCCTTTTACACACTGCTCAACTACCCTAAAAAAGGGATTCATATTTAATTTATCGAATTAGGTAGCGCAAAATACAAATAAGTCAATCGGTATTTGCACATCATTTTTTAACTTTTAGAACCCTCAGTCTTATCAAAAGAGAAAAATGTGAAGTGGAATAGAATGTAAAATATTAAAACTTTAATAACTACACAATTTCTACTATTTTAGTACAAAATAATTGAGATTCCAATAACATAAAAATTGACATTTCGCTTTCAAGGGATTTTAGGGATTCAGATTTTGAAGTTTTCATGAATCAAAATTCCCTAGGGCACATATCAAATCCAACTTATACTATACAATTAATAAAATAAGAAAAATTAAGATTTCCACTCATAGATGATTCCCAGCTTTCTCGTTTGGATTTTAGCGCGCCGGCTTTTAAATCTTTTCCCGGATCACTTCCTTTTGAAATACAATAGTTAGATTGTATATTAATTAGATTCAGAATTTCAGGGATTAGAGGAGAATAAAATTAGAAATTGAATATAAATAACTAAAATCCCTTATATAAAAACCTTAAAAAATTTTGAATCGTGTGGAAGAAAGAAACTGATAGAGCTCTACTTACCTTCCTAAATTATTTATAAATAAAAGTGAGAGGGCTAGGCTGTCATTAATAGTGATTGGAAGTCCTCAGAACCATTGGATTTAAGTGGGTTCAAAATAATAGAATCCAGTCCGTTCCTAGCCTAAATAACCCTAATCGCTACCACACATGTAATAACCCGTATTTTTTAACTACTTTAAATTATTAGGTTTAGTGCAATTGATGAATAAAAAGGGTTAAAAATAAAGGTTTTAATGATTTATTAATATGGCTATTGAATATGAACTTGAACAAGATTTTAAAGTAAACAAATTTCCAATATAAGTAATAAAATGAAATTGCGATGTATTGAGTGTGTTCACAATCAATATTAATTAAATAATAAATATTGAATCCATAAGATGTAAATAAAGTAATTGATTGATAACTAAAATTCATTTAAAGTCCAATACTGAAATTTGTTGGATATTGAACAATTAAATTGTTTAAATTCAATATTGAAAATTATTTGAATAATTGAATTCTAAAGTTTATACGATTAGAAAAGATATCGAAAGTTGATGTGAATTTTATTTAAACAACAATGAAGATTTTTACCATTCAAAATTAGATTTAAAATGAATAATTAGAAATTGGAAATTTATATTATAATCGAGACGTTAAAATAGCGATCAGGGGCACAATCTCGGATTTCGAGGAAACCAGTTCCATTGGATCTGTAATAGTGTATTATTGTCATATTTCAAATTTCATAGCGTTTGGTCGTACGGATAGAAACGCGCTGAATTAATATCGAAAATTTAATGTCATGATTGAGTTCAAAAAGCTATCTTTTCCATATGATCGAATTAGGACTTGAAACCTTTTCCGTTGCATTCGAAATACGAGGTATAACATTGCGAATGCCTGGCGGGATACCTTGATAGGGGTTTGAAATTTTAAGTTGCTTAAATCGAGAAATTTTGAATATTAAATTAATATATATCAAGTCAAATACAACTGTTTTAACATTCCATCAGCCCACATCCTTTCTTTTCATGTAAACCACCCTAGTACCTAAATTTACTCAACAAAGAAGAAGAAAAAATAAAGGAAGGATACCTTTGAAAATCAAAATCTCAAAATCCACTCAACAATTTTTTTTTTTAAACCATTTCCTAAATTCATGTTTTTTGAAGAGCTGCGATCCAATGTATTAGTTGTGAGGTGCGACATTTGTTTTTGGCAATGGACTGTAGGAAGTGCATGCGACTTGAACTAGGGTTTGAGTTATTTCAAATTTCGATCAACGTTGGGAATTTGGATATTGGATTCGGGTCGTAGTGAAGTTTGGCATCTCGGCAGCGATTTTGAAAGAGTCTGGCGGTGCGTGGTGGAACGCGGCCTGGGGGTGACGTCGAGGCGGTGTCCTTTGTCATGATTTTCATGGTGGCTTCGGAGATTGGGTTATGGGTACTGGCATGTCTAGGAGGAGATGGCGGTCGTGTTGGCGTCTTGGTTTCGTAATTCATCGCCATGAGTCGTGTGTCAGTGATGAGAGTGCATGGCTTGATTGGGTTTTTCATGCACAAACATTTGGCTACAACAGGCGTTAAGGGAAATAAGAGATGAAGTTTTAGTGGGTCGGGCTTCTATTGGGTATGGGTTCAAAAATATATTATATTTGTGTCTATTCTAATTTATATTTATCGATGAACTTAAAATTGTATAACTCCTGCATATGAGGTCGGAATTGAGCAAAAAAAGCGATGATGGGATCGTGGCAATGAGCACTACATTCCAGAACTGTTTTGGAGACATTTGAAGCTAACTAAAATTTTAGGTTAAATCGAACGTCGTTTGATTTGATTTAAAATGGAAAACTCAAGGAGAATGTTTTTATAACGCTCACAAGTACTAGAATATTTTATGATGGTTAAATTTGAAATTATGAAGTGATATGAATTTATTGGTTATTGTTTGAAAATTTAATTATCATTGAATTAACTGTTAAAAATTAAAATTTGACGTTAAATTTGAAATTGGAATTAATTGCTAGTAAAACACCTGATTTTAATAACTATGAAATTATTGTGAATTATATTGACTATTTGGATGAGTGACTGCGATGGATGCTGGTGGTTGATATTTTGGATGATTTGGATGTTTATTTATTCTGGTATATCCTATTATAACCATGTATATCGTTTACAGAGTATTAAACTGTAAATCGAATTATTTCAAATAAATTAAGAAATGGGTTGAAATGATATATACCTATAACACTATGATTTGGATTGAAATGATATATACCCATCCCTGGAATTAAATTAGAATAACTGATCACTTGGCCATAGGATAGAAAATTATATACGGACAACAGATTGGTTAATTGATATGATTTTAAAATTTTTGATTTTAAATATATTTAAATGATTTTGATTTAAAAGAAATAAAAATCAATTTTATGGAAATCAAATTATTTTCTAACTTGAATCGGAATGTTGAAATTAAAAATTTGGTAATGGAAATTGTTTAAATAGTCGAAGTGAATTTTGAAGTCAAAATATAAATGTGATTTGAATATCAAAAACTGATTTGTTAAAAAGATTTAAAATTACATTCGAACTTTGAATATTGCCGGATAAAAGTGACATGAAACAATATTTCGAAATGGAGCTTGAAATTGAATTATATTTGAAGATTAGGATTTTTAAACTGGATATTGAAGTTAAATTTAATTTATGTAATTTAAACCAATATTTTGAAAATCGAACTCAAATTTATATAAATCGAAAAGGTTTAAAATTGAGAGTTGAATTGAATTAATTGGAATTGAGATCGAAATTGAATTAATTTGGAATCGAAGTTGAAATTGATTTGAATTGAGATCGAAATTGAATTGATTGAATGGAAAATGGAATTGATTTGAATTAGGAAGTTGGAATTGAATCGGTTTGACTTTGAAACTATTTTCATACAAATTATTTAATATAAAGCTATTTAAAAGCTATCTTCTTAAATATATAAATTATTTTGGTTTTTCAAATTATTTTTCTATATAAACCATTTTAATGCTTAAAATATTTTAACCATTTAATTATTTTTAACCATTTAAACTATTTTTAACTATTTTAACCGTTTATACTATTTTTGACTATTTTAGTTACTTGAAACTATTTCAAAATTTCAAACTATATTTCAAAAGTTCAAACTGGTCAAGAGTGGAATGTTATTTTAAATCATGCATTTAAATACGAATTGGGTTAAATGAAGTTATAACCCAAATTGGAATTCGTAACGTGGAAGCGAAGTCAAGATATTAAGGCGAAAATGATTTTGAACTGAAATAGTATATTTTGAGTAAATATGATGATTTCGAGATAGATTTGAATGTGAACAAATGTGATATTTTGGTATCAGGTATGAACTATTTTCGAAAGGTAAAAGTACCAACCGGTATGAAAAATAACGTTTGGTTGTTAAAGAGACCAGACCGGATGTGGGCATACTCTCTATCGATATCGGAACCACTTTAACAACTCTGTACGTAGGGTAGACTCCAGAACGAAGTGATTGGATTTGGCGTCGTTGGCTGGATTTGAAGAAAGAGAATGATGAAGAATTAGCCTGGCACTTGTGCCAATTTGAAATGACTAAAATAGGAGCTGTATCGACCAAGTGGGTTAGCTACCTCGAGCGGACGCACTTCTACGTATTATCATCATTTTGATGTGAATGATTGGTGCGCGCCCTTCGAATTATAAGAGTGTTGGATCCGGTGGAGGATCATAACTATGATGTGTACCACCAACTAGGAAGCGTAAACTAATAGTATCTTACCTTAGGCATTGCCTAACGTTCCATGTCATACTTTATCCCTAAACAAGACCCCTACGATTTTGGTTTAGTATTATCGTATCACGGCACGTCCCTATCCACCGACCATTTAACTGGTGTTTTATATGCAAACTATACAACAATGCTTAAAATTACATTAAGGGGATTAATGTAAAGCCTTAAGAGATGGGGAATCCCGTAACATCTCTTGAGTTATTGCACTCACATTATACATTGGATATTAGATGTCAAATCCGTAAACAACTCTGAAGCCACGACACTCATTTTAAAATGCAATATCGATTGTACTCACATAAGAATATTTTTGTCCTGGCTCTAGTGTTTTTTCTTTTCATTATGCTCGGGACAGCCTTGAGTTTTTTCAGCTTATTGAAGATTTATTTTGGAGGACGAAGATGAAGATTTGGAATACTATTACTATTCTTATCCCTACATCATGTTTGTCTGCTGCATTACTTTATTTATCCTTGATGTATATATATAACCCTCATAAATTTTGTATTGAATATAATCAAATGTATAATAGAAATAGCTTCATGAACAGTTTATTTAATTATTATATTTAATCGTTCCGCTGCGAGATTCTATGTTTGTTTCCTTCTTTTGTTCTTATTTTTCTTAATTAACCCCTAAAGGTTCATATTTCCGTTCAATTTGAGTTTGGCATGTGCGGTTTATTGTCTACTCAAAGGGAACGAAGATACGGGTTTCACAGTTAGTTTCAAAGCTTTGGTTTAGCGAGAACCTTAGCTTTATGGGGTAACTCATTAGAGATAGGGTCAGTTGCACGGTGGGGTTTACGGTGCTGTATAGACTATGGCATTATAAAAATGTGTTAAGGGGGATTATGGTAACGCCTTAACGCTATTTTGATACTTTATATTACTGATAGGCATTATCTACTTAGCGTACATTACTACATAGTAGATAGTTTAACGGATCCTTAAGAGATGGAAAATCCCGTAACATCTCTTGAGTTATTGCACGCACGTTGACACTGGATATGAGATGTCAAACACCGTAAACATCTCTGACGCCGTTACACTCATATTTATTTACGATTGATTTAACTTTCATAAGGATATTTTAGTCCTGACTCGAGTGTTTTGTCTTTTCATTACGCTCGGGTCAGTCCTGAGTTTCAGATTTTTGAAGATCTATTCTGGAGGATGAAGACGAAGATTTGGTACAAATTACTATTATTATCTGTGCATCATGCTATCTGCTGCATTATTTTATTTGTTCCGTTGAATATGTATAACTCTGATAAATGTTGTATAAATAATGATCAAAGTATAGTAAACAACTTCATGAACTGTTTATTTGATTATTATATTTTATCGTTCCGCTGCAAGATTCTGTGTTGTTTCCTTTCCTTTATTTCTCTTTCTTTTCTTTTCTTATTTACCCCAATAACCATCTGCCCTTTTGAATGGTTTGGAATCGGCATGTGTATTTGATCGTCGGTTTAAACTGTCCAAAAAGGCGGGTCGTTACAGTTGGTATCAGAGCTTTGGTTTAGCGATAACCTTAGGTTTGCGGGTTCTGATTCTTCATAAATAGGGTAGTAATACCCTATGATGAGTCACTGAGTGTATATATATGAGAGAGCGTATTTGTTAGTGATATAAAATGTTTTATATTGTGTCGGTTAATTTGTTGAGTGGCTTATGGATTCTGGTCAATACGAGTAATTAACGTCATTGATAGGGATCTCTAAACACTCGAACAGAACAATTCGACATAGTATTGTTTTGAAATTGGGTAAATGAAATAATTTTGCCCTAATTATATTTTGTATATAAAGAATTTATTTTCAGAAATTATTGTGACTTATCTAGCTTACTTGGTTGTTAGGAATGAAAATATGGGTTATTATCATTAATTGGATATTGTAATTTAATAAATAAGCTGAATTACAAAATAAACAATGATAAAACACTAGTGGAATGTTTTAAGAATGAAAATCCTATAAGAATATTTTATAAAGGTGACTTATAAATTAAAACAAATTTAACTTGGAAAATATTGAATTCAAGACCCGGGGACTTTTAAAATGGTTTTCAAAGCTTTGAAGAAAATATATTGTGATGTCAGTTGGAAAATATTTATAGGAAATATTTTGAAAGGATTTTTAAGAAGGAATGAATTCAGTACTCCTCTCTTATGTCGCTGGAAAATAATTTCGGTGATGACTGCGCAGCATCATCGACGTTCATTTTCGAGTCTCAAAGTGGGGAAGACTTCAGAGAAGCTTTGCTTTTCTTCGAAATAATTTGGATAAATGGGTTTTGGTTTAAACTCCAAAGGTATGATTTGATATATTAAAGATATAAGTGTATATATTTATTTCAAACGGTTTGAAAAGAACCGGGCATTTAAATTTCTAAGTTCTGTTAATTAATAATTTTCAAATAATTTGAATGAAATGTGAATAACCAGAATTTATAAAATAAGAGGATTAAGATATCTAAGCTTATGTACTAAGGAAACTTTTGAGTTGTAGGGTACCTTTAAAGTTAAAAGGTAAAGAGGATTTAAATAAATTAAATTTGTGAACATTCTAATTAAGCATTTTGAAAACAAGATACAATTTTATAAAACATTTGAATAAAAGTTAGTGGATACAAAATAATGTTCCACTTGATTTTTCGTAGGTTCCATCCTACTTAGGATTCCAACCCTTTAACCGACTCGAAGTGGATTCCATTCCACGAATAAATGGATTTTAAGATGTCAGTGCTTTTCTAGGAGTTTTAACAAAATTCCTAATTAAATTATTTACTATTGAAATTTTGAACTCCTGATAATCTTGATACCCATGAGTCTTCAATCTTGATATCTTGAATCTCTATACTATACATTCTTCATTCTTGGTACCTGCATGGTTAAATCCTGCATACATATATATATATATATATATATATATATATATAAACTATAATATTAGTATTCATGTTTAATAATCTTATTCTAAGGTTGTTGTCATCAAAACCAACTTTTCAGGGACTAACAATCTCCCCCTTTTTGATGATGGCAACCTTTGTTTATAAAATATTACTTCCATCCTAATAACTCCCCTTAAAACAAATAACTCCTCCTTAATCTATGCCTAACTATCCTATTTTATATTTATCCCCCTTTTTCATCAACAAAAACCATCCTAAAACCAGAAAACTATACAACTTTCCCTTAAACTAATACTAGAACAAAGTATAGTAAATGGAATGTGAAAGACATTAACATAATTATATTATAATTATTCAATACATAAATATGTATAAGTATATCTTAGACAATCCAATCAACACACACATCAAATCTAATCATGTAAAAAAAATCAAACAAATCAAAGGTCAAACAAATCAATCAAGTCAAACAAGTCAATCAAGTCAAACAAGTCAATCAAGTTAAACAAGTCAAACAAGACAATTAAGTCAATCAAAACATACAAAACAAATCAAAAACTAATAATCCTAAACTATAAGACAACACTACAAACTCCCCCTAAATAAAATACACTTGTTATGTATTCATGTATGCAATATGTAGTTTGTAATGCAGTATGAAATGTATGGCATATGCAACGTAACATGAGATGATATGCAGAATGAAGTGCAACTTGTGATGCAAATAATTATGATATTTCATGCATTGTAATTTATGATGTAATATGCAATGAAATGTGGTATGAAATAGGATGCACAATGATATGTAATATGAAATAAAATGATAACAAAGTAAAAATAATAATATGCAGAATGATATGATGATATATAATATGGTAAGAGATATTCAGATTATAAGATAAACATGAGTGATAAGAAATATCTATTTGACAAGCATATATATGTATGTATACATATGTCAAACTATTTATTATAAATCACTTCACCCAAACGAAGGTAATACATATCAATTACTAGATTTAGGTTAAGGAAACTAATGAATGGGATTGAAAGAGTAGTAAAGACAAGAGTTTAAAGGTAATAAATGGTATTAAAACTATAACATATTCATGAAAGGTATTAATCAAACTTAATATCAAAATCAAATGCTAAGAAATATGGACTTAAACTATATATGATCAAATATAGTTTTTATAAAAATCAATACCCTCCTTACTTAATTCTTTTAAAAATATTTTTTTAAACTTAATTGTTTTTTAAGAATCCAGACTTTCATGTTTATAAAATACTTAACTTATTAATTAAAACCTATATATTAAATTATTATTGATTAAAATATTTAGAAACATGTTTAAACACCTTTTAGTTTAAAAAAATATCATAATGAAATATGATATAACAAAGGTTGAGAAACTAAAATAAACATGTGTCATATTAAGGCTTCTTACACTAAAAATTTAATTAATTATTAAAAAATATTTAAGCATGAAATTAATTTTAAAATAATCTAATATAAGTTAGAAAATAACTTTAAAAAGAATAGAGAAAAATTCTTAATTTAAATATTATTTTTACATAGTTTAAAGTTTCAAATAGAAAAGACAACATTTACAGAATGCTGTAAAAAGTTCTGCAGTAAAATATATTCAAAACATTTTAAGCAGAAATTGCAGCATTTACCAAATGCTAAATGCTGTGAAATGTTTCTAAAATACTATAGTGTTTCAAAGCACAGAGATGCTATAAAAATGAATTTGCAACACTTAAGAAATGTTCCAAAAGAAAAGACAGCATTTTAGATATACTATCTATTGTTTTGGGCCTGATTTTAACATGATTTTGCACAAATTTTACGACTAGATATTGACATGTAAATAATTGATTTTTTTACCCAATTTTTATAGTATTTAATATAATTAAAGTACTTAAAAAATATAAAAAAATAATGAGAAAACATATGTAAAGACACTTGGCATTATGCATGTAAAAATGCTTTTATTAAAGAAAAAATATAATGACATGTGTTATTTTGCATGTATGTCACTATCTGACAAGTGTCGTGTGATGTGACACAATCTTATTAATTGAAAAAATCTATAAATAGACCCTTATTCTAACATTCTAAGTTCCTTCTATTAATTTCTTAAAAATATAAAATTAGTATCTTAAAAGAAATAGAGTATGAGAAGTAAAAATAACATTAGAAAAGTTGAAATCACGAATGATGGTATGCTTTTCTACTTAGTATAGTAGTAATTAATTAGTAGTGAGATTTTATTTGAAAGAAAAAACGTTTTAAAAGATTTTTATAAAAAAAATTAGACTGGTATATCGATATGTATACTATGGTGTGCCGATATATGGACCAAAATATCAAAACGTATAAAGAGATAAATTTCTATACCTAACTAAATGCAACAATAAAGATGAAATAATAGTAAGCGTACCACTTTTTGCACTCCTCCATCTTTCTAACTTTGTTATTATTCAATTTTCATGAAAAACAATTTATTTCTTTCAGAATTCGACGACGAGATCTGTTTTATTGCGACGGGCTCGTTTTTCTGATCAGCGTAGTATGTTCATTTGCTGAATTTGAAGACCATATGAGAAAGATACAGATGATTTAGTAGATTGACCAATTTGGCGCCGAAACTTTGAATTTGAATTTTGAATGAATGGACACTTCAACTGCTATAAATAGGTCCAAAAGTCACCACTTTTCATAAAAGTTTCTCTTCTTCTTCTTCTTCCCATTTTTCTATTTACCATCTAGAAGGCATATCTCCTTCGTTTCTTAATGGAATTGCGTGAAATCAGCGGAAAATCGAAGAGGAAGGCAAAGCCTGCAATCTAGTAATATTTTAGTGACGACTTTGGACATTATTGTGGTGCAACAAGCCGAAAAGTAAGAGAAATGCAGGAAATCCTGTACACAGTTTTCAGTTTTGTATAGCCAACTTCAAACTGTCATATCTCACTCAATTTTGATCGGAATTTGATGATCCACCCATCAAAATGACCGCGAGAACTAGAACTACAATATGGAGAAGGAGTGGGAACAAAATACTCAAATTTTTGGATGAAATTTGAAGAATACCATTGGCAGTTTTGCTTTCTTTCTCTCTTTCTTCACCAAAACTTTATTTGACCATAACTTGGTCATTTCTTGACAGATTCGTACGAAACCAGTGGCATTGCGAAGTAGATGGAGATAATGACAGTAACATATCAAGTTGTAGATGAGAATCGAAAGCTTTTTTGTAACGACCCAGAATTTTGAATAATTTAAATTGAAGATATTTAATTAATTTTAAATGTTTGAATGATGGTTTGGATTGAATTTTCAATATAGCTTTGAAAATGGCGATTAAATTATAAAATTTAATCTATTTGAAAGATGAATAAAAATTCGAATCTTTAATTTTAAGCTGATTAAAAATATTTCAAAGGCTTGTAAAAATTCATATTGATAATACTGGAGATAACAGAAGCTTCAGAATTTAATTTGAAAGTGGTTTGTTCGGTTTTGAAACTATATCGTTTAAGTCGATATTTAAAAATAGTCTTTCGAGGCACAGTTTCGGAATTCGAAGAAACCAGTTCCATGGGGTCCGTAATATTTAATTATTACCGGATTTCAAATTTCGTATTTTTCAGAGTTGATATGTGAGCACACGGCGTGCAAACGCGTTGAAAGTTGTATCGAAAACAAAGTGAATTTAAATTTTAAATTTTAATTAAACAAACGGCAGCATCCCTAAATTCACGTCACAAATCACGCGAACATCTCCCTCTATCTATTCACGCAGTCAAAAGAATAAAGCAAAGCAGAAAAAAAAATGGCAGAAGAAAACCTATCGTTCAAACGAAAATCACGGCCGAGCTTCCATTCTCCTCTCTCGTTCAATTTAGAATTAAATGGCGTCCTCCTCAAAACCAAAGTCAGGAAAAAAAAAGGGCCATCGCGCTCGAGTATCGCAAGTCACTAGGTCGAGGCGGCAGGCAAAGGAATGGGGGTTGCGGGGTTGCTCGCTTGGCCCCAGGCGTCGTCGCAATGGGTGATGGGTGAATTAGGGTTTCGCGGCAGATCTGGGGTCGTGTTCGTGTGACGCAAGGTGGTAGTTCGAGCTGGCGGAGGCAGCGACTTTATTGGCCAATAGCGGGGGCATCGCGAGATTGGAATGCGTGCTGGGTTGATGCTCGGTCGAGGCGGGGGGGGGGGGGGGGTCGCGACCATTCTGGGTAGTAAGGTATATTTTGCAAGTTAGTTGAAGTGTATAAATTCGTTTATTACACTGAAGAATTTTTTTTTAAAAGGAATTCTAGTTTAAGATTTAATTCTTCGATTAGGTAATTTTATTGAAAGAAATTGGATTAAAATAAAATCATTTGATAATTAAAACTACCAAGCGGAAAATTTATTATTCGATCGTTTCGAATATTAATCAATTGTATAAATGTTTATACAAGGTTTAAAAATGGTGAAGAAACAATCTGGATTGGAAAAATGGATAGAAAATATATAGCTAAGGTGAGAACTCCTCACTCAATCGAACAGTTCGGTTTAAAATTTTAGATAGTTAATGTTGATTGCTGTTTGATTGTGATAGTAGATATAATAGGATATATCTATATATAGCAATATATATATATTGGCATATGTATATATTGGAATTGATTTCCCGCCTCGTATAGCGGATGAGACCCTATTGCGCCGCCTATTAAGCGGATAATATTTTATAAAATCTCATATACCGCGATATTCCACCTTGAAGTGGAATTGGTATTGTGCTAATGTCTGTGGATGCAGGGAAACAGGTTGGAGGGATCCAACTGGATTCCTCGCAAATATTTATTTGTTTATAAATATTGTGTTGATTGTTAACTATCATATCGATATATGATGTTTATTCCCGTGATTGACCATTTGATGCTGTTGTATCATCGGATTCATTTGTAAAGTTAAAAATAACGTTTTTGAATTTAAAAAGGGTTTTTAAAGTGATTTTCCAAAGTATACGTTTTATTAAAATTTTGGATTGATTCATTTTAAAATAATGAACGTATAAAATTTTATGTTATAAGAATTAATATTTTTATGAAATATAACCAAAAGGAAAATTTTAAATTAAATAGATTTTTAAAATAGTTAAATTGGGATTTTGGATAATTTTTATTAATAGTTTATATAAAAGATTTTATAAATTGATATCTATAAATTAAATTTATGGGAATTATGAAACGAGTTTATAAAGTGTTAACAAGGTGTATAATATGGGTTTCACTAAAAACCATAGATTTGTAAATCTTGAGAGTTATAAAATAAATAGATGTTGAAATAAAGGTTTTATAAGTAATTAACTTATAAAAATGGATTTTGGGCATTTAAAAGGGGACATTTATAGAAATGGTTAATAAAGGAGGTTTTTATAAGTTGAAAACTATTATAAAACTTAAAGGAATCTTATCAGTAATAAGATTTAAGAAATTGTGAAGTTTTAAAGGAACGGTTTAGTAAATAAATAGATTATAAGCTCTTGACTTATAATACGAACTTTTGGTATAGAAATTGGGTTTATAAATTGAATTGGCTTAATAAAAGAGATTTCTGAACCGAAGTTATTAATAGAAATAGAATTTATAAACGTTGTTTATAAATTTGAAATCAATGGAATTTGATAAATTGAATTTAGAATTTGTTAAAGGAGTTATATTCACTCTTTTAAACGATGAATATATTATTAAGTCAAATAGGTATGTTTTGGGAGAAGAATGTTTTAAAGGGAATTTTAAAACGATTTAAAGATGCTTTAAAATGCATTAAGTATCGAATACATAGATTTCAACATTCATTGTTGAAATAGGCGTTTTCGAGAAAATAGAGAAACGGTGGACTATAACACTGTTGTTATAGTAAATGGTTTTCAAATGGAAATATTTTGTGTAGTATTGGAATTTATGTTTCTATTTTTTTATTTCGAATCCCTATACTAGTGATTTTGGGTTGTCGTAACGATGTTTTACGCAACATTCATTTTGACCCAACTAAAAGTGAATAAAAGAATGTTTTCCTTAAAAAGAATGAAATATATACTTAATTGAGATTTAAGTATATTGAATATTTTCAAATTGTTGGAAATAAATAAATTTGTGAATTACTTATTATTTAATAAGTATGGAAATGCTTTTCCAATATGAAATGGAACGTTTTTGAGGATTCATCTTTTAAAGGTAAATTGTAGGCGAATATTTTGAAATCGATTTGAAAATCGTATATCGGTAGATATTTGGAAATTTGAAATTCACTATGGAATTTATAAAAGGAAGGGAAATTTGTTTAAAAATGAATATTGGTTTATTTTGAAGTATGGAAATGAATTTACGAATTTGGAACGTAAGTTTAAAATAAATCGGTAAAGATTTATTTAATGATTTGAAATATGTTTTCAAAGGGTATAAAGGATGAAAGTAATTTGAAATTGGTTTTCAAATGGTTGAAGTGTGGAAATTATATCGCGTAAAGATATTTTGGTAAAACAAATAATTTGGGCAATTATTTGGGAAATGTACATATATCTTATAAAGATATTTTTTTTTGGGGATTAAATAATTTTGGAAAATTATTTGGAATCTGATGATGTGGCGCATCTTTATTGATAGTTAAATAACCGACTATCAGTATTTACCCTTGGATGGTATTTGTTGTGATTGTTTGAAATTGAATGCTACACTTATTTTTAAAATAAGCGCTCGCTATTCGGTTTAGCCGGGGGAGGACCTTTGTGTCATATAACCCATTCCAAATATGTGATACGTCGTTATGGATAGCATTTGAAGACCGATGTTGAAGACCGGGTATTTGTGAAAACGATAGGATGACCTATCGATTGTCTCTGCATCGTTAGCTACGATATGGAGATTTCCTTTGTGATGAGAAATTTTATCGGGATTGTGAATACCCGGATTTGCAAGGGCTTCTTTGGAAGTGCCTTCGGTTCTGTTCGAACCCGGAACAGACTTGTATGGTTACGTGTCCGACATTACATTTTGAGATATAGAGCAGATTTCTTTCAAATACATTTCTGTTGGTGGCGGAGAATTTATTCTCTTAGCTTAACACCCTTCTCTGAGACGTACGAGCTCAGAGGTTATGTAGTTGAAGGTCATCAGCGATATTTCCCAATCTGGTAATGTGACATGCTGAGTGCTGCTGTGTGATGATCATTGGTTGGTCATTTGTGATATGATCATTTGTTTGATCATTTATCTTTGTGATCATTGCTTTGGTCATCTGTTGACCCAAAGCATGGCTTTGTTGCACAAAGCGTAGCTTTGTGGACGAGACTTCGTCAGACCTCACTTCCCGGAAATGGTCGAAACAGGAATATGCGGCAAGGTTATGAGGGTCGCGCCCTTTAGGGTATGTCATTTCCTTCTGGAAAAGGGTGGTATCATGGTATGGAGCCCAGATATTTATTCATGTGGATACACTATATCTATTACTGTGTGGTGTTGTTGGAATCGAGCGCTCGGATAAAGGTCCCAAAGGACCGGGGGATGGCATATTCATGTAGTAGTTACCTAGTTACAGAGGTAACCCGGCCTTGTGTTGGCAGAGATCTAACCGTAACGTTAGTTTCTCGGGACGTCCCGCCAGAGGCGATCCCATGTGGCAGTAGGAAGTTCCTTAGCCTGACCATTTGTTGGAAATCCAATCAAAACAATACGAGCCTTGTACGGTTTTAGTTGTATAACCTGCCATTCACTTATGGTGGCGCCCCACTGTTTGGATGGTAGCTATAGTAGGCATAGTTCGGAATGTCTATGCTGGCTAGGATTTATATTCTACTTTCGAAATTGTTTTCTACACTATGCACTAATAATAGTATCAAAAATGGTTTGATTTATGCGTAGTAAGCATCTTTGACTATCATAAGGAGAAATCTCCTCCAATTCTGCGTTTGCATTGTGTGTGTGGCGGGAGGCCTTATGGTAGTTTCATTTTCCAAAAAAAGCATTGCGGATTTCAAAATTTAAATTTTCTTGTTGCTTGTTTAAAGATAACTGTTTTGAGTTCTCACACCAGTCCCATGACTGACCTGGAGTTTATTGTTCATTTCCTAAACTCTGGGTGCCCACTATTTTCCACACGGGCAGTCTAGAGTTAGGTTATCAGCTGATTCTGGATTCGGGAGATTGCTGTGAAGATTTGGAGGCGAGCTTGAATAGCGTTGTATATTACTATTGTAGTATTTATTTTCCGCTGTTTTGTTGTACACTCTGATTGTTGTAATGTAATGTGATGTAATGTATAAAATGTATAGTTCTTTTGTTTTAATGAATATTCATTTATCTATTATATGTTGTTCCGCTGCGATTGTGAGATTCTGATATTGTTATCCAGTTTCTGTTATTTGTTTCTGCTTCTTCTATCTTTCTCTCTCTTCTTCTACCTCTTTCTTCTTCTTCAACCCTAAAGATTCGGAAGTTCGTTCCTCTTTGGCTGGATTGTTGTGGAATGTTGCCAGCTCAAAGGGGTACAGATTTTTGGGCCTTTACATTTTTATTGATCTGGTACATATTTCACTGTCAATTTCCATTATATATCCATTTGTTCATCTTGATTGATGAATGGTTATCTGGTATCTTTTAACCAATAGTCATTAGACATAATTCTTCTCCTGCAAAACAACATAACCTTTTAAAGAATCAAGTGACTTTTCAAAATAACTAAATATAATTTTAAACAACAATATCATGATGATTCTGTTACATATTCATATGAAAAGTGTTAATATAATCCTCAAAAAATAGCCATTTTAAAAAACTTTTTCAAAATTCAGATTATGAAAGCTTTGAAAACCTAGCTCCGGTACCAAATGTGAGAAATGCAAATTACGGATCTTAAGGCTAGAATTAACACTAGAGGGGGACTGAATAGTGTTTTAAGGAATTACTAAATCTTTTTGAGTTTATATTAATTTGAACAAAAATGTATGCAACATTCAGACATAGATATGATCACAGAATCAAACACAGATGAAAATATAAAGTAAAAGCGATAAAGGAAAGAACACACCGGATTTTATACTGGTTCGGAATATCGTACATCCAGTCCCGCACACAAGTATGGATTTCCTTTCAAAATCAATTTTTACAATTAAACCCTCGATTTCAAGGCCACGAGGTACACCACTCCAGATTCACAATCCTCTGGGTATAGATGCTTGATTTTATGGGCAACAAGTTCACCCAATTGATTTCACATGCTACAATCACACATTTTCTTACTTGATTGACTTCACATGCTACAATCACACCTTTTCTCGCTTAATTTATTACAAAGAAGCCTATAACTCTGAATAGTACTAGGATCTTGTTCAGATAGTGATAGAGAATCAAACCAGAGATGATCTAGTTAGATTCAATGGTGATTTCGGTAGAGTAATGGTAAAAATGTATATAAAGAAATGTGGAAGAAGAATAGGAGTGAAATCACAAAATATGAATACGAATTCGTTTAAAACAGCCCCTATTTATAGTAGAACAACAACCATGTCCATTCGTGAAAGGATATAACGAATAGACACTTCCTTTGAAATTCAAAATTTTGAAATAAACAGCCACCTTGTCGACAGGGGTCCCTAGGGGCTATCGACAAGCCTATGGTATTTTTGGTGATTGTTTTTCTTTGAAAATAATTTCCATTTTGTATTAAAACAATTTTTAAACTTTATAAATATACTTAACTATAGTTAAAATACATAAATAAGTATACAGAATAATATTTTGGTATATATAAAATTTTACTATAATTTTATATTTAAATCTAAGTATAAATATTAAAAGTTAAATATATTAAAAGATAGTTTAAAACTAAGGATACTTGGATTTTGAAGATAAAGATTATTTTGAGGCTAAAAGTATTTTAAATCCAGGACAGATGTTTTTGATTCTTTTAAAAGAAAGATTTTGAAATCATTTTGAAAACAAGATATAATTTTGTAAAACATTTGAACAAAAGTTAGTGGATACGAAACAATGTTCCACTAGATTTTTCGTAGGTTCCATCCTACTTAGGGTTCCATCCCTTTAACAGGCTCGAAGTGGATTCCATTCCATGAATAAAATGAATTTTAAGATGCCAGTGCTTTTCTAGGAGTTTTAACAAAATTCCTAATTAAATTACGTATTATTGAAATCTTGAACTCTTGATAATCTTGATACCCATGAGTCTTCAATCTTGATATTTTGAATCTTTATACTGTACAGTCTTCATTCTTGGTACCTGCATGGTTAAATCCTGCATATACATATATATATTTAAACTATAATGTTAGTATTTATATTTTATAATCTTATTCTAAGGTTGTTATCATCAAAACCAACTTCTCAGGGACTAAATTTTTTGAATAACATTATTTAGGACATATAATTAGATAAATTAAATGAAATAATGTAAATGGTTAAGGGATTGAGATTTGTATAATTATAAGGTAGTCGTGCCATAAGTATTGAACACACAAATGGAAATTTAAAATGAAGCAAGTAAAGGTAATAAGATAAAGGCAAAATAGGAATATGTTATATTCTTATACCCTAAACCCTTATCCCATTGTCATTTCTAACATTCATAAACAAAACTAAATATAGAGCTTTGCCGGCCACAATTAGAAGAAAACAAGGGGAAGATAGGCAAGAATTCAAGAAGGAAGCTTAATTAAATCAACTCAAGGGAAAATCTCAACCTTCTTAACAATCAAACTAAGGTGAATAATAGACTACATCTCATTTTTATAGCTTTTGGTTTCTAGATAAGACTCGAATTTATTTCGCAAGAATATTGCCGTGTTTTGATTCTTTAAAAGGATATACATGCTTGTTGATGATTTGTGCTATTTCATATAGATTTTATGATAATAATTAATTTGCAAAACCTATTAAATGACATCCAAATGGCTTGCATCTTTGATACAAGGTCAAAAACATTATTTTAGAGATGGGTTTCATTTTTTATAATTTTATAAGTTGTTGTGGATTTATTATGAATTTTCTAGTAAAGAAAATGGTTAAATTGGGTTTACAATTAATTTCGACAATCCTAAGTTAGCTTTAGGTCCGAAATTTAAATTTGCTAGAAAACATATTAAAAGTGATTTATCAGAATTTTGGAGAATTTTACTAAGTGTTTTATTAAGGATATAAAATTATTTAAGGTATGGGACTTAAATGTTTTATATGTTTATAAAAGAAGGATGGGCAATTTGATTTATGTTTTAAATTGTTAATTACTGAATTCGACAGCACATTTAGAAAATATTTTGAAAAATAATTGGCAACCAATTATATATTAAAAAATAAGGAAAGTAAGTTGGAAAGATATTACTTTATAAAGTTAAATACCAGTTCTGTAAAATATTACTGCTTCGCTACTTAAAGCAGCCACCTTTCGACATCATACTACTGCCTCCAACCTAGTTGAAATCAACACACATGGTATCAATGCCTTGGTTAGTGGAATGGAGATAGGTGGAAGGTATAGAGTCGAAACATGCTTCCGAAGGGGTAGAAGAAGTCTTGTAGCCTTTATAAACTCAGAACTATTTTGGTTACAAAATGAGGCTTTCGAAGGAAATAGCTTTCGACTTAGTCAAATATGCCTTTTTTAGAAAAGGACTTTCGAAAGAGGTTGCTGTCTTTTGTTTTAAAAATAAGCATTTAAAGGGGTCAAAACCCCTGCTTCTGCATTCAATCTTACGATTCAATGCCTTCTAAAGGGTTCTTTTGCCTTAAACTTTAAAGTCGCCTCTCAATGTTTTCGAAAGGTCGGTTTCGAAACCATCCACCTTCTTTTACTTTAGAATAATGCTTTTGAAAGAATTGTTTTCGTCCCATTTCTTTTAAGACCCTTAGATATATTGAAAGTTAAACCCAAAGATTTTGAAAGGAATGGTTTTAAATGGTTTCGAAGCTAATGTTCCACAAGCTTTTACTTGAACCCAATGGTTTCGAAAGGTTTGTTTTGAGTAAGGAATTATAATACTTCGATAGGTATATAACGTAGGTTTCAAAGGTAAGGTACCTCAATGTTTTTGAAAGGTTTACTTGAGTCTTTAAATGAAAGGTTTCCAATGCTTTCGAAAGGCAAGTTTAAAGTGTTTTGAAAAGAGGATGTATAAGTTCTTATAAAGCTTTCGAAGGGATAACTTCAATGATTCCGAAAGGTATGTTTTGGCCTTTTGGCCTAGTGTTTCAAGGTATAGTAGTTAACTTGTTTTTGAAAGTGGTACTTTCAATGGGTTCGAAAGTTATTGTTTAAAGTTTTTAAGCAAAGGTTTCGAATGGTTTACCTTGGCTTTGTGGCCTAAAACCTTTTAAGTTAAAAAGGGTTTTTAACTTACTTTGGATGGATAGATAATCCCATTATATCTCTTCAACATTGTTTTTTGTAAAGTGCATATAACATGTCAAAGATATTTGAGTAAACAAAAGAGTATATTTTCCTTATTTGGGTATGATTTAAAGTGGTAAATCAATTTGAAAGAAATGTTTTTAAGGAAAATTTGATGGGGTAGTAAACCATAAGTAAATGGCTCAAATATTAGAATACCAGATGGGAATGCTATAGGTTCGCTCCCTATACTTTAGCTAATAAGCCCCTAAGATAATATATGTCCAAAATTCCAGTGTAGGGCTTTGTCACAGGTAAGACTTAAATGAGGTTACACACAGAAAGGAATATACAGAGATAAAGATAGGCTATTGGTGAGCCCACAAAACCATTAGGTTCAGTTGACCCTAGAAGAAGATAGTTAAGGGCAGATAACACAGTAGTATGTCTAACAGATGTTAGATAATTGAGTAGGTCTAGTAGACTCGAGTCAGCCAATGGTTAATAGCTAGCCAACAAAACTATATTTTTGAAACAGATAGTCCATTGATTACCTGATTTATGTTTATATATGATATTGCTATTATTGCTTTAATCAGTTTGACTGTAGGATTTTGGTTTGAAAAAGATACGTTTTAAAAGGGATATTAGTGAGGTGCCATTCCACTAAGCTGCGTGGTCTCACTTAATATCAGATAACCGAGATGTGCAGTATTATTCACACCAGGCTTTACGTCTGACTCGAAGTTTATGTTTTCCCCTTAAACTCTTGGGTGCTCAAAATTTAATTTGAGTAGATTAAGAGTAAGGTTTTTCAGGTTTAGTAGGTTGGATGAATAAGCTTCCAAAGACATGCAGGAGGCAAAGCTAACTCGATAGGAGATATTAACTTTTATTTCCACTGTGATGCATTAAGAATGATATGTTAATATAGTACTCTGATTATCTAAGGGGGCATCTTTATATGCCGCTCTTGGCGTAATTTGTAATAATTATATTTGATCAAAACCTGCAAATTGTTTTAGATTATGTGTCTGAATATGAAATATTGATTTGAAATGTAATCAGAAATGTTGTTTTAATTCTGTACTGATTTTATTTTATATTCATGTGCTTATGATATTATGGATACCATTAACATTATCGTATTATCACTAGAAGTTAATACTATAGATGACTGCTGCATCTGTACTGCTTAGCTTCAGGCCTCAAGATAAGGGATGTTACAAAGGTTTTCAATGCTTCTGAATGGCAACCTTAAATGGTTTCGAAAGGGGATGTCTAAGGTTTTAAGAAATGATTTTGAAATGCACATTTTCAATACATTCAAAAGGTACGTTTTGGACTTTCGGCCTAGTGTTTCAAGGTTAAAGTAATTAACTTATTTTGAAAAGGTACTTTCAATGAATTCGAAAGGGGATTGTTTAAGGTTTTAAATAAAGAATTAGAAGTATTTTTTTGGTCCTGTAGCCTAAAGTCTTCTAAGTTGAAAAGAGATTCTAACTTATTTTGAAGGGACAAATAATCCCATTGATTAGATTTCATCAACATTTGTGTAAAGAATATATCGCGGCATAAGTATTTTGAGTAAAACAAAGAGTATGATCAGGAGTAAATCATTTACAAAAAGTGTTTTACATGGAAATGAAATTTGAATTGGGTAGATAACCCTAAGTTTATGACTCAGATATTAGAATACCATATGGGACTGGTGTAGGGTCACGCCCTATACTTTAGCTAATATCCCATAACTAATATAAGTCCAAAATTCCAGTGTGTAGGTTTTTGTCACGGATGGGACTAAACTAATGTTACACATAGAAGGGAATATACAAAGAAAAGATAGGTCAATCAGTGAGCCCAAAAAACCATTAGAATCAGTTGACCCTAGAAAAAGATAGTTAAGGGTGGATAGCCTAGTAGTGTGTCTAACAGAAGATAGATTGCTGATTATGTTTGGTAGGCCCAAGTCAGGCAATGGTTAATAGTTAGCGAGATAAGAATATAATGTGGATAGATAGTCCATTAATTTCCTGATTTTTATGCATATATGTATTTTCTATTATTGTTATAAGCAATTTGATTGTAGTATTATGATTTGTAAAAGATATGCTTTTAAAAGGATATTAGAGAGGGGAAACCCGTTCCACTAAGTGGTGTGTTCTCACTTAATATTAGTAAATCGAGATGTAATAGTTTTATTCACACCAGGCTTTATGTCTAACTAAAAGTTTATGTTTTCCTCTTAAACTCTCGGGTGCTCAAAATTTGATTTGAGTACATTGAGAGTTAAGGACTTTTCAAGTATAGTGGGTTGGACGAATAAGCTTCTGAAGACATGCAGGAGGCAAGCTAGCTATGTATGAGCTATTTAGTATTATTTCCACTGTGATGTATTTATGATTGATATGTTAATTTTAGTACTCTGATCATCTAAGGGAGCATCTTCAAATGTCGCTCTTGGTGTAATTTATAATAATTTGATCAAAATCTGAGAATCGTTTTGGGATTATGTCTCTGGATATGAAATACTGATTTGAAATGTAATTAGAAAAGTCGTTCTGAAATCCGTGTTGATTTTATTTCATATTCACGCACGTCTGATATTATGCATACCATTAACATTACCGTATTTTGTCACCGGAAGTTAATACTATGGATGACTATAGCATCGGTTACGCTTAGCTTCGGGCCTCAAGATAGGGGATGTTACAGTAATAGATCTTGTAATTCAAATTGATGTAATGAAAAAATATTTAGCTGCTCTGTTTACTTATTTTGTGAAAAAATACTGAACTCACTTTGTTGTTGGAAAATGGTTTTACTGATAGCTGCAGCATCATTAGCGTCTATTTTCGAGTCTCATGGTGGGGGTTGTTACAAACAATATCCCAACTTAATAAATTATGTTCATAAATCTTGACTTGATACTTGAAAGGATAGCTTTGTTTGTGCATGGATCGATAATTTCATTCATTTTGGAAATTATACTTCAAATAGGTGATATAGTTATTTTGTATAATTAAATTGCTAAACACCTATATAATTTTAAGCCTATCTTTTTTAATTATATTTTTTAAGTCTGTAGAGTCGAGGCCACTCGCTCTAAATTTAGAAAACATATAGCTACACGCTAAGGTAATTTTGAAATATGTTGGAAGAGTATGCATGCCTTATTAGAGCTTTCATTTATCGAACTTAAAGCTTCGTTTGAAATAACTTTATTGAAAGTGGC
This sequence comes from Allium cepa, assembly GCA_030765085.1. Lineage (NCBI taxonomy): Eukaryota > Viridiplantae > Streptophyta > Magnoliopsida > Asparagales > Amaryllidaceae > Allium > Allium cepa. Next base: position 520,723,295 of record CM060929.1, on the reverse strand, counting down.
TCGTGTTTATCACTAAAAAGAGTTAAAAAATTGCGTGGTGTTGTTTCTCTTGCAGCGCTAAGGCTTGTTCCTTCTAAGCTTGTTAGAATACTATCGACGAGGTGTAAAAATGATAATCTATGTAATTGTGTTATCAACAAAACACATGGACTTCCATGTGCACATGAGCTAGAAAAACTTTGTCTGAATTCCAAAATATCTATAAATTTGATTCATGTGCATTAGGAAAAATTACATATTGTTGAAAAAGGAGAGTTGAAAGAATTGGATGTAAGAAAAAGATGGAAGAATTATAGGCCAAAGAAATGAAATTGTTTGCCCACAAACATCATCTCTTGCATCTCCACTTAGCAAAGTGAAAAATCATGGTATATTTCAAAATGAGAGAAATTATTTACCCACAAACATCATCTCTTACATCTCGAATTAGCAAAGCAAAAACTCATGGTAGATCTCAAAATCGATCAAAAGGTTAATTCGATAAAAAAACTTCCTAGTACATTTGAGTTAGTTTTAAGTGTTTCAACTCAATGTAGTGCAGTAAAAAACTCCTAATTGGAGTGAAAAAAGAAAAATTAGTTGGTCGAAGACCAACATGCATGATTTCTTAAAAATTAATTATACCACTATATTAATAATTATGTGTTACTTCTTTTAAAATAAAATTGTTTTATGGGTTGAATTGGCGACAAAGTTGACAAATTTGTATGACAACGATATACCGCAAGATTGGAAACCTTTTGTTAAAGAAATTATAGATGTAGAAATGGATGCTAATTGTGGTTTTAGATGTGTAGCTGCTCTATTAGGATGAGAGAAAATAACTGGTTCCAAGTTTGTAGAGAATTATTTTAAGAACTCCATGAATATCAAGATCTTTATAACCAAGTATTTTGTGAAAGAGTAGAAGCAACGAGTTGCTTAATTCACTAAACATAAGGGTGATGGATGTATATGCCTGATCTTGAATATAGATATCAACTCGATACAATATTATAGTTTTAAGTATTAGTGAACTAACGAGTTTAATTATACCTCCCTTACGAGGTGAAATACCATTGTTGATGCAAGAAGTAAAAATTGGTATTTTAAATGTAAATAATAGTCACTTTGTGTAGGTAAACATATGTTGTTTAAGTTTCTAAAAAATTATCAAAATGAAAAAAATTCTACTGCTGCCATGAAATCTTAAAATCAAATCATCCAGTACCACTAATCTATTCAAAATGGTTTGATTCTCGTTTTATGGAAGCAGGACAATGGAAAGATATGTTAATGAATAGAAGACTAACATAGGAAGAAATGAAAAAAATCAAGAAATGAAGATGTAGTTTGATTCATTTTGTAAACTCTATTTAAACATATATTTAGTTATGATATATATTTTGATTTATGTTACGTGAGTTATTGTTATTTGTAGCAAGTTATTTAAATTAAATTTGAATTTAATTGGATTTTGTAATGAAATAGAACGGTGTGTAATTACTCCAGAAATACACGGTAGACAACATTATTAGCAATGTGGTTTGCAAAGAAATATAGTCGCAACCTAATACGATTTTACATAATACCACGCTAATAAACCATGTTGCTCACAATAAATGCCATGCCTGTTTGTCCTGTGGATATTACTGATTCCTATTATTTGCAGGTTTGCTCAAACCCAAAGGTTTTCCTGGTTCACTTGTTATTAATGATGTTTGTGTTAAATCCACATTGTTTATAGGGTTATTCTATCCTGAGAGTTTTCCCTGTTCATATAAGGGGTTCAGACAATGGTAAGATCAAAACCACATTATAGCTGGACTAGGTTGGTATTAATACCACACTTGAATCTACAGTGGTTTACGCATTATTGTCCCATGTTCTTAGCATGGAATCTATAATAACAATGTGAATACAAGCTTTATTCCTACAAACAATGAACTGACAGACAAACAATGAACATTAATTTAAAATCATTGTTCAAACCATACTTCAAACATAACCAACATAGTAATTTTCATAGAATTATGTTCCGTATCATAATACTAGAATTCCACTAAAATACAATAACAACAAGAGTTCCACAAACAAAATACTAAACAACAAGAAACACAAAAACTAAGAACCAATTGTTCAAATTAAGCATCCTTTTTAAAAAAATGATCAGAAATCTTTTTTTTTCTTTACTTAGGGCTTTGCAGATTCTATCAAGATGAGTTAGATGAGAACTCTTCGGTTGCGATGAAATCAAGGTGATTGCTTCATTGAGCACATCATTAATTTCTTCATAGATCTACAATGTGAATTGAAAATATATTAGCATTGCATAAAGCAAGTGCAACAATATAAATGAAAAGTATATTAAATGTCACTGTGTATGAATAACCATAGGAAGGTTGATTGCTATGTTGAATAATTTGCTCATCAACTGGATGGACTCTTACTATATATGGTACAGGGGAAATCCTAATGAAAATAATAACTAGTCACTACTTCATTTGATTCACGTAGTGGAATAGAACGATATTTCGTGCTAACAACATAATTTGCTGCTCATTCATATACTTTCTACAAACTCATAATATACTTTATATATAGAAGTAGTAGCACCGTGATGGGTCTTTTTACTTGTTGATTGAATAAGAGGACATGAAATATTTCGAACCCTACCAAATTTACACAAAACATGAGTGGGATGATACAGTTCTACAACATTTAGGCATAATAAACAACTTGAATACCATGTAATTTATGAAAATGGATGAAATTCTCTTGCGCGAATGTAAGCTTCAAAGGTTACCTAAAATAATATCATAAAAAAATAATGATTCTATTATGATTTAAATTAAAAAACAAACTCATTGCAATAATTCGAACTTAATAACATACCTCGTGTTCTTAAATATATCAATATAAACCCTTGATTCCTTAAATAATGTATGATGGTCATTTGCTGGATCACAAAAAGCTGCTTTTGGTGAACTTTAAATTTTAGCTGATGGATGCAAATAAAGAAAATGCTTGTATATCCATGATTCTAACAATCCGAGAAAACCTAGAACTTGTTTCACTTATGCTCTACTAGCAAGACCGAGTTGTCTATATAGCCAATATAGAGTTGTTGAACCCCAAGTAGCTAAAACTCCATCTAAATAACCAATTTGTTCTAATTATAGCATGGACGCAAGCAATTTACTTTTATCCCTGAATAATGTATTTCCTGCGAAAGACAAAAGATATGCACAAGTAGGTTATTTTATTATTTTTCTTCTTCCTAATAATTGCAAACTCCATTAAAAATTTCATACAATTTAGTATAAGTCAAATTATATCCAACATCATCCTTCGTGATATTTTTTTTTCAATAGCACTTATCCCAAAATTATTTGCAGCCAAATTAATTATTTCATTTGGGACAAATCAAATGTTTTTATCGATAATCCTTTGATTGGAATATGTAGTGGAAAAGCAACATTATCTAATGTAATAGTCATTTCACCGAATGGTAAGCGAAATGTATTTGATTAAGGATGTCAATACTCGACAAAAAAAGATATAAGTAATTTATTAACTGAGCTATAATAGGTTTTAACTAGAAGAAATAGTCTTGAAGATTTCAAATATCCTTTAAAAAATTGTTGCATTACTTGGAATTTCCAAATTTTAATTCTTCATACCATGATTTACATATACAAGGGTATCATGTTCCTAGAAAATAACTTAACATTATATTATTAAACTTGCTTTTTGACCAAATAAACGTTCATTGGAGTTAGAACATCAAGATGAAAATGGAAATATTTATGAACTTGGAAACACGTCCAAAAAGGCAAGATGATCATACTCAACACGTTGCAAAAGAAGAATAGTAAAATGGACCACTCGGTACTGAGAGGAACCACTTAGTAGCGAGATTTACTCCACTTTGAGATCCCAAACCCACTTGTATGACAAGCCCCAACTCAAGTGGTCGCCACTGCATTCTTTTTCTTCAGGAATAGATAGGCAATTCCAAGGATTCACAATAAGTAATTAAAGAAAACGAGAAAAGACGAACGGTATGAGGAAGTTATCAAGGGACAACTCAATCTTTAAGGCAATGTGTTTAGAACATAGCGGACCAGAGGTAGGAAGCAATATGGAAAAACGAGGGAAGATTTCATGTAGCACCCCATAAAAATTAAAAAGGAATTAATTAATTTATTAATAATAGGGAAAAAATGGAAATTCTAAAGATGTTGAAATTTGGTCATGAAAGCTTCATCATTGCACGCATGGCGATTTCTTGATCAATTTCCATATATAGAGTTTTGAAATTGGAGCTCAAACGGAAAAGTTATTGATGTTTGAATTTTCGAACTTAAAATAATTCTAATAGAATTCAAATTCGAAGCATATTAATATTAAATTTTGAAATACAAAAATTAATGGTAATTACATACTTGAGGTTTAAGTAAACATTAAAAGAAAATATTAATGTTAAAGTTAATTAAGGAATTAAATAAATAATTAAAATAGCAGAGTAAAATGTTCCCACGTATAGGAAACCGCTCGATCGCCTAGGTAGGAGCGGTCGACCGGTGTGTGTTGTGGCGACTAAGGTTATTTAGGCTAAGAATGGTCTGGATTCTATTATTTTAAACGGATTTTAATCTGACGATTTTATGATTTCTAGCCACTATAAATAAGAGTCTAGCCCCTTCACTTTTCTTCACAAATTATTTGAAAACATAAGCGAAGCTCTATCAGTTTCTTTCTTCACACGGTTAGGAAACTTCTTAAGATCTTCATGAAAGGGATTTTAGATATTTATATTCAAGTTCTAACTCTATTCTCCTCTAATCCCTAAAATTAGAAATCAAATTAATATGCAATCAAACTATTGTATATTTCGAAAGAAAGAGATCTTGGAAGAGACTAAAAAGCAACTGCATTCAAATCTAAAGTAGAAATTTAGGAATTATTTGTGAGTGAAAATCTTAATTTTTCTTATTTTAGTAACGGTATGGTATATTGGATTTGATATATGCTTTAGGGTATTTTGATTCATGAAACTTCAAAATCTAAACCCTTAATGTTTCCCCAAAGCGAAATGTCAATTCTTATGTTATTGGAGTCTCAATTATCCTGTACTAAAATAGTACAATTTGTGTGGTTATTGCAATTTTAATTTTTTAAATTCTATTCCACTCCTCATTTTCCTATTTTGATACGACTGAGGGTTCTAAAAGTTAGGAAATGGTGTGTAAAATATGGTTTCTCTTATTCGTAGTTTGCACTGCCTATTTACATAAATTAAACATGAATCCCTTTTTATGGAAGTTGAATAGTATGTAAAAGGCTTGAATTGTAAATTCAATTGATGTTGATTCGACTATTTTGATATTAAATAAGTTTGGTAATTGATTCTATTTTCTTTTATAAGTTTATTGTGGGGTTAAGGATATTAGCTAATTTGTATGTTATGGTATGAAATTAGATTTGTATAAATATGAAGTTTTGACATTTAAAGTTTAGATTAAGGCATAGTCTTCGCGTGCCACGGAATAGTTTAGTTACGTATTCATAAATATATATTAACGCATGAATAACACATAATGAATGAAGTATTAAATGCATAATAAATAGGTTAGTAATTAGCATTAAAATCCCATAGGAGGGAAGTTATGGAGGATTATGGTTAGTGGAGGAACAAAGATCTTTCTATATAGCTTTAGTAGAATGCGTAAGGTATGTGGTAGTATGGTTTAGGGAGTGCAAATTATGACTATGTTATAGGGATGCGTGATCAGTCAAAAGCACATGGAAGTCTTTCCAACTAATTTGGCTACTAGCAATAGGACTTTGGAGTTGAAGTGGGAAATCACCTATAATACTACCCACGGAGGATGCGAGGTTAGACCCAGTTCTATAGGGTAAGTCTACCTAGTTAATCTAGCTACCACTTCCTATGAATATTCGGACTAATATGAGACCTCATGGTTGGGTTACAGGTCATAATACATAAGACCCGCTTCGTAGGTCTAGGGTATAAGTGGCTATTGTAGAGTCGTCTCCCTCCCCAATTAGGAAGTATTAAATGGTCAGGGATGGCATTTAGGCTTGGTAGATGGAAATCTCATGAAAGGCTCGCTTCGTGCTGAGATATTAAGTGGCTATTTTAGGGTCCGCCTCTTTTGTAATAAAGTATTAAGTGGTCTGATGAGATTCCATTCAGTGTCAGCTAGATTGTACAAGAGAACGTTCCATCTTGGGTTAGGTATTAAATGACAGGTACCTGTCTAAGATATAGTTACTTATGGTCAAAGTCTGCCTAATTCCCATCGAAATGTATTAAGTATCATGGGTACTTTCTCTCACATTGTTCGGATATGATTGATGGTAGATGCATAGGATTGGAATGACCTTGTGCTTATAGTTGAAAGTAAGTTATAGAGATTGGTAAGAAAAGTGTAAGTTATAGGATTTAATTAGGAAAGCCTTTGGGCTTATAGTTGAAGGTATTTATAAGAAATAGTTAGGATACATAAGACAAATTCTTATCTAAACTATATTCCCCAAGTACTATTTGGGAAAACTCGACATTTTTTTTATCGGACATTGTTATTCTAACTCCCTCCTTATTACATCAAAGGTTAGGGATATCGATGCAGATCTAGAAGATGGAATCTTGTGACATTTTCTATCTAATTATGTTTTGTTATACATTGATGTACCCATTCGGACATGATTTCATTGTATTTCTAGATACTGTTACGATGGATATTGAGATGTTATGTAGTGTTAATGAAATTGAAGTTTTCCAAATGGGCATTGTTTCGGATATTATATTTTATCCTTTCAGCTGTTAGATGATAGCATTAGCAGATAACTTTGTGTATTATTAATTTTTACCAATTAATAGCCAGCTTTGAAATGGGTTTAATGTTCGATAGGCCTTTTCTAGGTCAAAAACTAGGCCTGTTCTGAGGCGGGTTATTACATTTGGTATCAGAGCATAGGTTGACCGATTAATGCGTATAAGTATATGTATGAGTGCATACTTGTTATTTTGAAAAATATTTATTAAAAACCCTACTATACCTACTTATTTTGAACATATGAAAACACAATAGAAAAATCTTCTATTTCAGCAAATAATACAGTATTAGGAAATTGTAGCTAAAAGTTTAAACGTACAATTAGTTGATACTGGAGAAAAATCATCCTTCTGAGGCTAGAAACCCCTCTACCCAAGAGACACCCACTATTTGAGGGATGTCTATTAGTTCAAGAAATACCTGAGGCATGTAGGGAAAGTTCTCATTCCTCAATAAGCTGCACTAGCGGCACCCACTACCTCGCCTGTTGAAGCAGCACCCTAACCTAAGGACTTTCCCAAGATGTGAAAGAATAGGGTGGAAAGGTGTACACAAGAGTAAAAGGTTTTGAGTAGATGAAGACTTGGATTAACTATTATGAGTGAATCTTTCAAGAGCTTGGATGGGAGGATCATACTAAGAGAAGAACAACAATATGGCATCTTAATGAAGAAGCCTTAGATTGGTGGACTGTTGTGGATGAGGAGAACGCTTAGAGAATTATCACTTGGGCTGAGTTCAAAAACAAATTTGAGTCACGATTTATGTCTAGGGCTGAGGTGAATTTGTAATTGGAAAGGTTCATACAGCTTAGGTATGGAGATTTCACTTTGAAGGAACATATTGGTAGGTTTATGAAACTAGCCGAGTTCGGAATGAGTTTAATTAATACTCCATAAAGTTTGTGAAAGGCATGAATTCCGTACTTAGAGAGTTGCTTTTAACCCACGTACCCACTAGTGTACTTATTACATGGTAGTTGGATGGCTTTGCTTTAGATGGCTGGCTCCAAGGACAAGGAGAAAGAGAAGGAGAAAATAGGACCGACATAAATCAAGAAGGATCTAAGAAGGGAGGATGTTAGATGAATAAGAAGCCTAAGGCCAAGTTTAAAAAATAAGGTATAATGTGTTAGAGATTCGAAAAGAAAGGACATGTTGCCAGGGATTGTAAGGTGAGTTTGATGTGGGAAGAATTCAAGGGGAAGACCGCTACAAAGAGGGACACTTCAAGAACCGATGTCCGAAGCTTGTGAAGGAAGAGTAGAGTAGGCAAGCATATGTTATTGAAGTTGTTCCTATCTCGAGTAAACCTCCCTTAGAGATCAAGGAAAGACTGCAATGGAAGGTATAACTATTATTTCAGGTTATACCATTTGTACCCTATTTGAGTTGGGAGCATCATATTCACTCGTAGCTAAAAATATAGTTAACTCTTTAAGTCTAAAAAACATTCATTGTCACCAACCCAATTGCAGTCTAAAATCCTATTGGAATGTTGACACATCTTTTCTTAATTTGCAAAGACCAAGTTGTGGACATATGTAATGTCGATTTTACATGTAATGCGTATATTCTTAATTTTGAGGAGTATAGGCTTATTCTAGAGATGGATCGGTTACGTTACTACGAGGCTATTTTAGATTGTGATAGGAGAATTGTAAGGTTAAGGAGTTTTAAAGGGAGAGATATAGATTTTCATTATACACCCTAAAACTCAGTTGAGTTAAGCTACTCATATTCACTGACCTTGCTACAAGATGAGCTCTCATCTGTACCTGTACTTCAATAATTTCCCTATGTCTTTGAGGAAGTCTCTGGTCTCCCACCCCAAGGGAGATTGAATTTAAGATTTATTTGAAGAAGACGCTAGAACTGTCGCTCTACCATTAAGACATATGGCCCCTAAAGAAAGGCAAGTATTGGGTAAGTAGATTTTGGAGTTGGTGCAGAGAGGATTCATTCGTCGAAGTACCTCTGAATGGGGAGCACATATTATCTTTGCCACTAAGGCAAATGGCTCACTAAGGCTTTGCATCGACTATAAAGAACTCAATAAGTTGACTAAGAAGAATAGGTACCCCTTACCTAGATAGATGATTTGTTCGATCAGTTTGTTAGAGCCAAAATATTTCCTAATTGGACTTAGCCATTGGATTTATCAACTGTGGATAGTTGAAGGTAGCAAGCAGAAGACTGCATTTTGCTCTTCGGATGGACTGATGAATGGGAAGTGATGCCTTTTGGACTGATGAATGCTCCTGCATACTTTGTAGATTTGATGAGTAGAGTATTTACGGGACAACTAAATAAATTTGTCATAATGCTTATGGATGATATCTTAGCATTCACCAAGAGTGAAGGTGGACATGAAAATCACTAATGGGAGGTACTAGGGACTTTACGAAGTCACCAACTTAAAGCCAAATTCTTAAAATGTCACTTTTGGAAGAAGGAGATGAGATTTTTTTTAGACATGTTGTTTTCAAGAAGGAATCATCTATGGACCCCGCGAGGTAGAAGAAGTTCAAGATTGGAAGATTCTGAAAAACTCCCCTGAAGTTAGAAGTTTTCTTGACTTGGTGGGTTACTATAGGAAATTGATGAAGGACTTTGCAAAGAGAGTAGTCCAACTAACTCGCTTAACCAAGAAGAATCTAGATTTTGCATTTGATGGGAAGTGCATGAAAGCATTTGAAAATTTGAAGGAGCTATTGACAAGCACATCGGTATTAACTATTCTCGATGGGATAAAGCCTTTTACAATTTAGACTAATGCATGTGATATGGGATCGGGCGCTGCTCTGATGCAAGAAGGAAGGGTGATAACATACGCTCGTAGACAACTAAAGGACCATGATAGGAGATACCCAAATCATGACTTGGAGTTGGCAGCTATCATTTTTGCATTAAAGAGTTGAGGCATTATATTTTAGAAGAAAGTTTTAAGTTGTTTAACGACCATAAATCACTCAAATACCTATTTTCCTTAAAAGATTTGAATCTTAGAGAGCGGAGGTGGATTGATTTTATGGCATCATTTGACTTAGGATACAATAAACCCTCGAAAAAGGGAATGTCATTGTCAATGCCTTTAGTCGAAAGCACGCTAGCCTAGGTGCTATATATGAGTGCAAGCGGTTGAAGTTCCTTTCAAATTTTAATTTTCAACTGCCAACAGAACCCACTATAGGCTATTTAGCAGCAATGAAAGTTAGGCTGACATTGATGGACCGCATTGGACTAGAGCAAGGAAGGATAAGGCAATAGCGGACATTTTGTATGAGTCGAGGAGAGGGGAACACTTTCGCCATAGTGGAAGGTATGCGATTATTCAAAGAGGATGTTTGAGGAGAGATGTACGCCTTTACGTCCCTATGGTGGAGGAAGTTTTAGAAGAAGTGTTACCAGAATTTCGCCACTCAAGGATGATCGTTCACCCTGGAGGGGATAAGGCGTATATGGATATGAAGAGAATTTTCCATTGGCCAAAGATGAAAAAGAAGGCAGCGAAATTCATTGCTAGATGTTTGACGTGCCAAAGGATAAAGATAGAATAAGGGAATCCTAGAAGGTTGTTATTACCATTGGAGGTGCCAACTTGGAAATGAGATCATATATCAATGAACTTTATTGATAGGTTGCATAAGAGTCTAAGAGGCAGTGAAGCTATTTAGGTTAGAGTAGACAGACTCACTAAAAGTGCCTATTTTATTCCCGTTAGAAGTAATAGGACCATATCATCTGTAGCGCAAATATATATTAGGAGGTGATTTGACTTCATTTAATCCTAATTAGCATTATTAGTGATAGGGACCCCTTATTCACTAGCGAATTTTTAAGGAATTTGTAGTCAGCTTGAGAAACAACATTAAATCTTAGCACCGCTTACCATTCATAGACCGACTGTAAAAAACTAAAAGGGTAAATAGGATTTTGAAAGACTTGTTGAGGGCTTACATCATGAACTTTGGAGGACATTAGGAGAAACACTTACTTTTAGTAGAATTTGATTATAATAATAGTCGCCAAGCAACGATTGTCATGGCCCCCGTTGAAGCGTTATGTGGGAGGCCATGCCAATCGCTGAATTGTTGGTAGGAAACCGTTACCTGGATGTTTGACCAAGTAACTAGAGTCTCGGCATAAATACCGTTCGACATGAACCTCGTTCGGCAGAAGCCTCGACCGGCATGAACCTCGTTCGGCATGACAGGGCTGTTCGGCATAGCAATGTCATTCGACATGAACCTTGTTCGGCATTCCAGCCTTATTCGGCATGAAGCCTCGCTATGCATTCCAGCCTCGTTCGGTGTTCTAGCCTCGTTCGGCATGAAGCCTCACTCATCATTCTAGCCTCATTCGGTATGAAGCCTCGCTCGGCATATGGCCTCGCTCGGCATAAGTATGTCGTTCGGCATACACACTTCACTCAACACACTGCCTCGTTCGGCATAGATGTATCGTTCGGCTTGGATATATGGCTCGGCATTTGCCGCTCGGCATTTGTGTCTCGACACACTGAAGTCACTCACCATGGGCCGAGGTATCTTGCTCCTAGTCCCATTAGGGAAGTCCAACCCATCTTCGTCTATAAATAGAAGGGCAGGGGCACAGTGAAAGGGACCTTTTTTGAGAACACTGGGGAGACTCTGCCGCATTCAAGACTCATTCTCTTTACTTATCAATTGTATTCAAGTAGTCGTTATACGGATTGTATCTATAATTAATCGTTGAGTAAAGCAATAAAGATTAACTTCACAGTGGACGTAGACAGTTACGCCGAACCACTATAAATCCAGTGTTCTTGTCTTTGCATTTAATTTAGCATACAATTCTCTGTTTTAATTTACTTCCTTCATTAATCTCTCTACACAATCTTTCTCAAGGGTGTTAGTGACCAATTCTGGTGCTAACATTTGGTGCTTTCGCTGAGAATCAAATTCTCAGGCCGCTAGGATCTACTTTGAAACCACTGGATTGAATAAATTCCCCGAAGGAGATCCAAGTCATTCACAGGATGTCCGTTGATTCGACTCAAAGTTCTTATCAATAACTCTACTATGGGAAGACCACGTACCCGATCAGCCTCTCATAATGCGGACGTCAACGAGACTGCTAGCGTACAACAGATAGGACCTAGCAATCAGCAAGCAAATCTAAGTGCAGGGAATATCAGAGCTCATAACCAGGCAGAAGTTGTTACTAGGACAGAGTTCAACGACTTGATGAGAGAACTCATGGAAAGTAGAAGGCAACTCACTGAACAGATTCAAGCCAACGCTAACATCATGACACAGCTTACACAGTAACAGCATCAGAATGCTGGAGATAGCTCCGTTCCTTATTCTTCATCTGATAGCTCAACTTCGTCCGATGAACCTCCCAGGCGAAGACGCCGTAAAACTGAAACTGCACAAGCAGGTGCAACTGATCGATCAACTAGGGATCACTCACATCGTGAAGACCACACCCAAGCTGGAACGGAAAATTTAGAAGCCGGAACGCGTGTGGAGACAGGATGCCTGGCTCACCAAATCCCTAATGAAGCTGGCCTTCAAGATACACATTTGGCAGATCGCCAACAGAGGGGACATCAACCCGAGCGGTCCTGTAGAACAGAGCCCAACCTTCCATCCTCCATACAAACTTCAGACTTAAGCGGCTATGGTCAGGCAGTTGATGAGAGAGAATCAAGGCTTGACCAATGAAGATTGGGGGATATCCAGGAGTCATACTCCATTCACGGATACTATTCTACAGGCCGAGTACCCTAGGAAGTTTTGCATGCCAACTATCTAGGCCTACGAAAGAAAGACTGATCCCAGGCAGCATGTGATGAGGTACGAATGGATGATGGATTCGACTAGAGCAAATGACGCGTCCAAGTGTAGATGATTTCCATTACTTTATCCGGAATCGCCACCACATGGTTCACTCGACTTCTCCCATGGTCTATACCAGCTTCGAGGAGTTGGCGACGAAATTTGTAGAATAGCTCAGGATATACGCCATTCATCCTAAGGATTTGATGTCCCTATCAAGTGTAATCCAAGCTCTGGGGGAGTCATTGAAAGAGTACTTGCAAAGATTTCATGTTGCGACTACTGAACTTAGCAACCCTAAAGACCAAGCAATTCTAATGGCGGTAATGCAAGGTGTAGATCCAGATTCAGAGTTTGGAGATTGGTTGGCAGGAAAGACTCCAACAATGTTGGAGCGTTTCTATTCAAAGGCTCATCAATTCATAAGTAGGGAGGAATCTAGATGGACAAGGCGAGATAAGGTACCAGGGCCTATTCAGGAGTCTGAAAAGTAACATCACCGTGAAATAATCTGGTGACAACTCGGGAGAGGTTCAAGTCAATGTACAGAACAAGCCTGGGCAATCTAAAGGATCCGGAGGAGGAAATCCTAGAAAGAAAAGAGAAGTAGGGAAATGGAAGCCGGGAATTCCGACCTACAATGAGTACACCCCACTGAATGCATCTCTTGAGAATATTTATCTATCAACTTGTAATACATTCCAGTATAGAAAGCCATGCCCAAAGGAGTCAACAAAGAAATAGAAGCGGACGGGGAAGTATTGCCGCTTCTATGAAACTTATAGGCATAATACGGACGAGTGTAGACACCTCCATGATGCCATAGAAAAATTGATCAGACAAAAAAATTGTAGGAGTTTTTCAAGCACCCACAGGAGGGCAAGCAAGGAACATCAGACCTCGGACGTGGGCCGGCTTCATGCCAACCAAAGGAACTTGCCCGAACCTTGGGTAGATTGGTCATAAACACGATAGTCGATGGACCTCACCCTACAGACAAGAATTAGCAGGAGATGGAGCGAAATTCTAATTCCTTAAGGCATGCGGATTATGAGTGTTATTCGAATGTGGAGGATGTGACCCCCGCAAAGCAGCAACGCATGATGACAGACGATATAGTGTTTAGGAGCCGAGATGTGGACAAGGTGGAGGCTCCTACCGTCGACTCGATGGTCATATTTGCGACGATCGATCCAGCATATGTCAAAAGAATTTTAATTAATTGTGGAAGTTCCTTTAACATCATCTTCAAAAAGGCATACGACCAAATAAAGATGGAGACAAAAGATTTAAAGCCATCTAAAGCCCGTATCCATGGCTTTAATGGTGCATCGACAGATGCGGTGGGGTATGTTGAGTGGCCAGTTGAACCGGCAGAAGGTGAGCGTAGGAGGGTGCGAAGCCTACCATTTGTAGTGTTGGATGTTGATTCCATATATTGTGTTTCTGGGTCGGCCGACCCTGGCGGAGTTTAGGGCAGCTTTGGCCCAGTGATGTTTGACGTTAAAATTTCCGACAGACAAGGAAGTCGGTGTGTTGCATGGTGATCAGGCTACTGGTAATGCATGTTATGTGGCTGAGCTAAGAGAGGCCCAGCGGCGAGAGAAAGGAAAGGTTGCAGACAGCTCTGTCCGCATTCTGAATACTAGCGACTGACAGGTAGTGCCCGAGCCTTGGCTTGGGCAACACTCTCGGATCTATCGAGACATATTCAAGAGATGATGATAGGGAACCCAGGGAAGCAAAAGCAGCACTGGAAGAACTGACGATTGACATTCCAGTCAGCAAGGATTACCCATCACGAGTTCTTAAGATTGGATCGCAACTCGGCCCGTCAATGGCCGAGGATCTCACTGATTTCCTCCAAGCGAACCTGGATGTTTTCGCTTGGACACATTCTGATATGTGTGGGATTTCTTCCGCTATTGCGAGCCATATGTTGAACATAGACCCGAAGTACGTTTCTGTAAAATAGAAAAAGAGAGGCATGGACCCGGAGAGGTCCGCTGCTCTCAGAGAGGAGGTAGACAAACTCAAAGCAAATGGGTTCGTCCGCGACGCCCTCTACCCTGAATGGGTGTCCAACCTTGTGCTAGTAAGGAAAGCGAATGAGAAGTGGAGAACTTGCATTGATTACTCTGATTTGAACAAAGCATGCCCAAAGGATAGTTTTCCTTTACATAGAATCGACCAACTCGTCGACTCTATGGCTGGAGATGAGTTATTGTCATTTATGGATGCGTACTCGGGATACAATCAGATCCCGATGCACATTTTAGACCAAGAACAGACCAGTTTTGTCACAAATGCGGAGCTATATTACTATGTAGTAACGCCTTTCTGATTGAAAAACCTGGGAGCAACTTATCAGCGTTTGGTGAGTTGAATGTTTAAATACCAGATTGGTAGAACGATGGAAGTCTATGTAGATGACATGCTCGTGAAGTCACGACAGTCAAACGACCACATTTGAGACTTAGCAGAGATGTTTGATATACTCAGACATTTTGGGATGAAGGTCAATCCTTTGAAATGTTCCTTTGGCGTTGCGTCAGGGAAGTTTTTGGGTTTTATTGTGAATGCATGGGGAATCGAAGCTAACCCAGAAAAGATTCAAGCTATTCGAGACATACAAGTGCCTAAAACCATAAAACAAGTGCAAAGCCAGAGCCACGGATAAGTATATTTCTTTCTTTGATGTAATAAAGAAAGGAAAGAGAAATTTCGAGTGGACATCCGACTGTGAGGAAGCGTTCCGAGCTCTGTTAAGGCATTTGGAAAGTCCCCTGATACTGTTGAAACCGGTAGACCATGAGATGTTGTATGTATACTTGGCTGCATCCCAGCATGCTATCAGTACGGCTCTAGTTCGCAAGGACGACCGAGTTTAGAAGTCGTTGTACTATGTCAGTAAACTTTTAACGGGGGTGGAAAGAAATTATCCTAAGATTGAGAAACTAGCCTATTGCTTGGTGATTGCATCACGCAAGCTCCGGCCATACTTTCAAGAATACTCAATCAGTGTTTATACCGATCAACCCTTGCGGCAGGTACTCCAATGACCGGAAACTTTTGGAAGGATGTTAAAATGGAATATCGAGTTGAGTCAGTTCGATATCACCTACCTGCCACGAAGGGACACACAAGGGCAAGCACTAGCAGACTTCATTGCAGAATTCACCATGTCAGACGAATCAGACGGTAACAATGTCATACCTCCCGTTCGATGGAAGATGTATACCGACGGGGCATCTAACGACGGTTGCTCAGGGGCTGGCATAGTTCTTGTGAATCCTGAAAACCAATCAGTTTTTTATGCTTTAAAGCCTAAATTCCCAGCGATAAAAAACGAAGCCGAGTATGAAGCATTGATTGCTGGCTTGAGACTTATTAGAGAACTAGGGGTAAAATCGGTTGAAATCTTTTGTGACTCACAACTGGTGGTGTACCAGGTGTGGGGGGATTATCAAGCGAAGGACAGAGGCTTGCCCCATTCCTTGCACGGGTTCAAGAGTTGCTAGAAAATCTAGAATATTATAATATTTCGCATGTCCCGCGTGAACAACATAGAGAAGTCGATTCATCGGCAAAATTTGTGAGCACTGGCGACGGCAAATGGGATTGGTTCCCGTTGAAACCCTACATGCTTCGAGTATAAATATGATAGAGGTAGATTTTGTGTTTGAAACAGAAATCGAAAAGGAATCATGGATGACCACATTCAAGCAATACTTTCTACACGGGGTCTTGCTCGAAAGAAGGAGTGAAAGACGACAAGTCATTCGTAAGGCTTCACGATATGTAATGCAGGACGGAATAATGTATCGGAGGGGATTCTCGACCCCCTTACTCTGGTGCATTGCCCACGATGAGATAAAATGAGTCCTAAAGGAAGTCCATGAAGGAGAATGTGGTGACCATACTGGGGGGAAGACATTAGCAAAGAAAATCCTCCACTATGGATACTATTGGCCAATTATAAGTCGAGAAGCTGTAGACTATGTAAGGAGATGCAACAAATGTTAGAAGTATGCGAAAATCCCGAGAGCTCCGTCGAAGAAACTCACGCAAATGGTTAGTCCCTGGCCGTTCGCAATGTAGGGAATCGACATAATCTGCTCATTACCCATATCCAAAGGTGGTGCGAAGTACGCGATAGTTGTTGTCGATTACTTTACCAAGTGCGTAGAAGCAGAGCCTTTGGCTACAATCACCACCAAAAGGTCATTAATTTCATTGTATGAAACATTATATTCCATTTTGGCCTTCCACGGACTATCATTACAGACAGCGGAACTCAATTCGAAAGCAAAGAATTCAAAGAGTTCTGCCAAAGATATGGCATTGAGAAAAAGTTTGCAGTAGTTACTCATCTAAAAGCCAATTAACAAGTGGAAGCTGTGAACAAAATAATCAAGTCCATATTAAAAAAGCGTTTGGAAAAGGCTAGAGGCAAGTGGGTGTATGAACTTCCGATAGCGCTTTGGGCCTATAGAACCACCGACAAATCCACGACTGGCCACACTCCATTCGCATTAGCATATGGCATGGAAGCTGTTATACCCATAGAATTTGAAGTTCCATCACATGGGTAACGTATTATGATCTTGGGTCAAATCGAGATCTTTTGCTTGAATCACTA
Organism: Allium cepa; assembly: GCA_030765085.1. Lineage (NCBI taxonomy): Eukaryota > Viridiplantae > Streptophyta > Magnoliopsida > Asparagales > Amaryllidaceae > Allium > Allium cepa. The sequence continues at coordinate 520,705,984 of CM060929.1, read as the reverse complement.
GACTTCATTGATGAAAAACGCGAAGAAGCTGATTTAAGAGAGGCTGCATACAGACACCTAGTTGCTCGATATTATAATGAAAAGGTACAGACGAGAATCTTTGATGTGGGTGACCTCGTTTTGAAACGAGTTTTCCGGGTCCCATCGCATATGAATCCCACATGGGAAGGTCCATATGTCATTGAATGGCAGCTTGGAGAGGGAACTTTTAAGCTAGCGACAGTTGATGGTGCGACACAACCCCGAGAATGAATAGCAAGCATTTGCGGCATTATTATACTTAGTCCATTTCTTTCATATTTTAGTTGCAATTATTTCCAGCATATTCTTATTCTAAGTTTTCAGCATGTAATAAGACAATTTAGCTTATTTTCATTAATAAAGGCTTGAAGCCATCTTTTCCATGATTAATGATGTTTCTATGTATGATAATTCTATGGCAAACCACTAGATTACATTATTCTGTCTGACGTACGAATGCGCATGAACATCCCGAAATCTCCAAGTCCCTTGAGTGTGGACTGGAGTACTCTGAGTCCCTTGAGTGCGGATCAGAGTATAAACGACTTAAAAATCTCTAAGTCCCCTGAGTGTTGACTGGAGTACTCTGAGTCCCTTGAGTGTGGACCAGAGTATAAAAGACTTAAAAATCTTTGAGTCCCCTGAGCGTAGACTGGAGTACTCTGAGTCCCCTGAGTGTGGACTAGAGTATAAACGACTTAAAAACCTCCAAGTCCCTTGAGTGCGGACTGGAGTACTCTGAGTCTCATGAGTACGGACAGAGTATAAACGACTTAAAAATCTCTGAGTCCCCTGAGCGTGGACTGGAGTACTCTAAGTCCCCTGAGTGCGGACCAGAGTATAAACGACTTAAAAATCTCCAAGTCCCCTGAGTGCGGACTAGAGTACTCTGAGTCCCTTGAGTGTGGACTAGAGTACAAACAACTTAAAAATCTCCAAGTCCTCTAAGTGCAGACTGGAGTACTCTGAGTCCGCTGAGTGCGAACCAGAGTATAAACAACTCAAAATCTCCAAGTCCCCTGAGCACGGACTGGAGTACTCTGGATCCCCAGAGTGTGGACTAGAATATAAACGACTTGAAATCTCCAAGTCCCCTTAGCGCGGACTGAAGTACTCTGAGTCCCTAGAGTGTGGACTGGAGTATAAACGACTAAAATCTCCAAGTCCCCTGAGCACGGACTGGAGTACTCTGAGTCCTCAGAGTGTGGACTAGAGTATAAATGATTAAAATCTCCAAGTCCCCTAAGTGTGGACTGGAGTACTCTGAGTCCCTAGAGTGCGGATTGGAGTATAAACGCTTAAAGTTCTCTAAGTCCTCGGAGTGCGGACTATACAAATGACTTGAAGTCAACAAGTCCCTGGCTTACGGACTAAAAAATATTCCAAGTACCCAAAGCGTGGAATAAAGGATGTGCAATTCCAAAGAATTTCCGACTTATATGAAAATGAATTGGAAGTTATGTAACTCACAATAGCCTGGTTTTCGACCACAATTATACAGAAAGCTGAATGATGAAAGTCTTTTGAAAGACAAAAGAACGAAGTTTTATTTATCCAAAATAAGGTTCTACTACAACTCCTCCAAAACTCAAATTCAAAAGTCTATTTACATTGACTACGAAAATAAATAAAAATAATTATATAATCTAAACTAACTCTCATCGAACGAGAGTGACAACTACTTCTTTGACTTCCTCGGTTTCTTGTCCTCCTTCGTCTTCTCTGATGACCCCTCCTCCATGCGTTTTCTCTTGGAAGTTTTGCTTGGTGAGGAGGTGACAATTGAAGAAGAATGAGGGACCTCTAATGGCCTGGACCCACCAGGAAGGATGACCTTCAAAGGCTTGTTCAGAGGATCATCTAGGTCCATGACTCGAGGCTCGACTTTGATTTCAGCTGTTTTTCTCTTTTCCTCGCGAGCTACTCCTTCATGCTCATTTTAGAAGTATGCTCAGAGACGTTAGTGATCTCAATTTCATAACTACCTTCGACAGGAGACGATGTTTCAGACTTATCCTCATAAAGCACCTCAATCACTTGAGCATCTGGACCGGGAGTCTCTCCCTTGTGAGTGGCCTCGCTTGTTTTCCCTTTCTCCAAATTGGCATCATCGCTCCTTGGAGTGGGTTCGAGATCAAAATGTCCTGCGCAAAATCATAGGAAACAAACATTAGAATATAATAATCTTACGCCAAGAACGACGACTCTTTGAACTCTAAAAGGAAGAGTTATGTACTGGCTTCTTGCTGGCTCTCGACCGTCGGGGGAGTCTCACCCTCTGGAATGGAAGATAGAATGTGGATGTCGAGACCAGGGTCTTCTGGGTCATAACAAGCATATTGCTTGAATGGATCAAGTACTGGCTGATCAACCGATTAAGTAGGAGGAAGGACTGAAGACTCGGTTCCAGACGGAACGACAATGACGTCTTATCCTTTGGATGAGGGGGAACATTTACAGTAGTGCACCTTCGCTGCAGACAAGTCCGAAGTCTCATTCCCTCGGAGAAATTCTTTCACCAAGGCCTCCTCATCAACCTCTTCGGTGCCCAGCTCGACCTTCATGATCTTTATTAAAGTCTCCCATGCCTCGGCTAGAGATTCGAGGTAGCCCTCGCTAAGAAAAGTTAAGTCTCGATGCATGAGGACACGGGCGTTGAATTCTGCAATAAGTAGGTCGAACATGCACTTGACCTCCTCCCTACCAGCCTCTATAGCCGCCTCAAGGTGAGAGTCAATCTCCGTTGATGTTATTCTCTTGCCCTCTTCACGAGATTCATCCTTCAGCATCCCGACTTTGGAGAACTCATCGTCGAGCTTTGCCTTAAGGAGTCGCGTAGCAACGATCTCATCGCAATATCGTCGTGACTCTTCCTGGGCAGTAATTTTCACCTCTCTTTCTTTGCGGAGTTGATCTTACAGCTCTATGACTTAGAGAGCAAATACATCTCTTTCCTTCTGAAATGAATCCTTCTCTAAAGCCAGGGCCTCGCAGCGTTGGACCGCTTCATCAAGTTCTTTCTTATGATTTGTTTCTAGACGATTGACGGCCCCCATGGTATCTTTAGCACTTTGTTGGGTGGCTTCGAGCTGTGACTTGTACGCAGAGAGATCTTCGTCCTGAGCTTTGATAATTTCTTTATCGTGAATGGCTTCAAGCTTCAGGCATTCAATTTCGTGCTGATGCTCAACTGAGACTTCCAAGATCTTTCAGCTAGATGGAAAAACGCGTCATGTTAGACATAAACGTCATTGGTACAAGCAATAATGCTTTGTTTGACGTTTCCCGGAATATGATGAATCGCCGGGAGAAATTTCAAGCCATCAAAGCATATCTTGGGAAACGTGGACTTGAGCTCAACAAGTCTATCTACCACCGACGGATCAGGTATGAAATCGAGAGGAGTTTGCTTGGAGACTGTAGGTGTTCTGTGGAGATCCCGGGATTGCCTGGTACTGGACGAACCGGAGTGTTGATCCCGATGGGCCTCGGGCTGGGATACCTTATGTGCGAACTTCTCTTTACTGTGCTCCGATTGAGGAGGAGGACCGCGAGGGTAGGAGGACTGATTATAGATTTTCCTTCGGTAGGATGATTCTTGATGGTGGTAATCTCGATCGTCGGAATCATCTCTATCTCGACGTTTGCGGGAACCCGAATCCCAGACGGAATGGTGAAAAATAGATGAACCATGGAGACTATCAAGTCCATGTTTATGCCCTATGTCACCTGCACAGAATTTAAATAACAATAAGTCGGCAAAGGGTAGAGTGATGGCAGAAATTTAAGTGCAAGGAAGTGCACGTGTTTGTCTGTGTCTATTGTCCCCCCCCCCCCCCCCCCCGACGGGCCATTTTCTTTATCTCTACTAATAGGAGATTTTTCTCCTTGGTTTTGGGCTTGAGCGCTTGTATCGCCTCTCGCGGGCGAATGAAGCTTAAGTGCATCTGGATCGTCGAAGCCTTAGTTAAGCGGATCATCCGGAATAGTGAGGTTCGAAAGACCTTTCAAAGAACTTTCTAAGTGTTGGGGAAAGGCTCTCTCTCCACTGGAATAAGGGTGACTTCAAAAGTTCCACCCATTTTCTTCTTCCTCAACTTATAGGTCAATTTCTTATTTCCCTTTGAAGGGGAAGGAGTCGTTTCGATGTCATGAACTCGACTATCGGGTCCTGAGTGGGACTAATGTTTTCACCCGGTACTTCGAGCGTCTTGCCTTCTCTAATATCCCCCTCCTTTGGTTTGTCGGGGGAATTACGTGACGAAGACCCAACTTGCTTTTTTCCTTTGCCCGAGGCAGGCTTAGTTATAGTGACGCCTGGAGGGAGGCTTATTCGGCGACCTTCCGCCAGCAAGCCAAACTTCATGAGCGACTCATTTGAAATGAGAAACCTGATGTCCCGGTCTTCTGCAGGAATAGCTCGGATAGCTTCAACGGCTTCAGAATATCTGGAGCCTTCGAGGCGTGGGTTAATACCTGAAAAAATAGATGAAGAGTTAGAAAAGGTGCAACTTCCGCAAACACGAGTATTGATATAGAAAAAATACTTACTCCCTTCCACCCATCTCCTCGCAAAGCCGAGAGGATAGTACACATAGAACCACTCCTACTTGCACTGGGCAAAATTGCTCCATGCCCTGGTCAGGATTTGACACTTGCTATGCGGCTCGAGAAATACAAAAGATGGGCTATCTGACCGTCTCTTGAAGCGATAGATATAGTGGATGTCTCTAGAAGTCGGGAGCTTGAAGAGGACACTCATGAAGAGAATGCAAGTGCCGTTTAGGAATGCGTGGCTGTTTGGATGTAAGTGCAATGGGGCTATATTGATATATTATAGCAGATCGCAAAGAAAGGAGTTGAATGGCGGCACGCTACCGACCCGACACATGAATCTGTTTCAGGCCGTATATCCGACTGGGGGCAAGTGAGGATGATCCTGCCCCGATGGAACCAACACATCATCGAAAGGAATCCCGTGAACTGAGCATATACGACGAAGCGTGCTTTCGTTAATCTTCGAGGCTTGGGAATCGATCGAATCATATAAAAAGATCGCTACATCCAAGGCGTCGAGAGCCAAGTCGACAGATGCGGTCGCAGGGCTCGGCATGTCATGTACAAGAGTAGTGACGGATCTGAAGTTCCAACTACTTCTTGTTGAGAGGATGGCCTGGGTTTGACCGAGATCGTGGCAGAGCTAGATTTCCTAGACATCTCTAGTGAATGACAGAATCTGGCGAAACATCTGTTTGAACTATACTTGAAAAGCAATCAACATTAGACTTAACAACATAAATAATCCCCCCGTTTGGTATGTGAACCAGTGCGATCATTCAAATATAAGTATCAAGAAATTAAAAGTCACTGAGTTGGTGAAATAAAGTTAGGCTTCGAACTATCATCTTCGAAGACCGTCTTCGCTGACCGTCTGCGAGAGCTTATCGTAAGGAGGTTTATGTTTCGAACTCGACATCGTCACTGTGCATTGAATGTTATTATCCGTTCTAATCAAGTTAAATTCAAGCTTATAGTTATCAAAACAAAGGAATTATCAGTTTGGATTGTCCGATATGATGGATTGCTTAAGTCCATGTACTTGTTCGCCGTCATATATTTATGCATAAAGAATAGGTTGAGTTAACTATGCATTATGTTCGATTAGTGTTGTTATGCTGCACCACTCTCCTACCATCCACAATTACCGATATGCGGCCAGACATGTCGAACCGCAATCATGCCGAGCCGCATCGCTCGGTACTTCAACCTCAACGCCAACTCCCTTCCTACACAGCCTCTCTACCGCTTGGCACAGACGAGTCATCCAACAAGTCATGCCGTGCCGCCTCGTTCGGCACTCTACCCATCTCCCACTTCTCTCCTACATTCCTTCTTACATCGATCAACATGAGGGAATCATGCCAGGTCGTGGCCGTGTCGAGCCACATCGCTTGGCACGTTGAACCTTAACTCCATCTTCACTCCTGTACCTCCCCTCCATCGCTCGGCATAGGGAAGTCATGCCGAGCCACATCAATGCGTCTTCCACCAACTCCATCCTTCAAACACCTCTAACCTCCTCTTCTCTCCTCCACTCCGCCTAGCCTTAAAACATGTTCTAACCGCGATTCGATTCCCTCATCCGCATAATTCCTACTGACCTCGATTTTATAGAGATTCACGAACTTGAATCTTGTGCAAAGTTTCCTAGTCAAGGTAAAGCGTTAAAGGAGGAGTCATTACCTAATAAACGGCTCGAAACTCAGAGAGATTCTGGAATAGGAAGCGTGTTTCTGTTCAATATCGTTTTTGGGAAGGATGTGGGGGGACGTGTTAAGTTCGAGAAAAAAAGAGGAAGGATAAGTTGTTATCCTAAGTCTGTTCGAAGATGAATTTGTAAGTCCTGCAGAGTAAAGGTAAAAATAAAAGGGAGGGGAAGAAGACGTATCAGCTTATATAGAGAGAAGAGAAGTTGAAGGGACGGTGACCGGTAGAACCGGTCAAGGCACCTCCATCGTTCGGCATCAATGTCGTTCGACATTCGTATGTCGTTCGGCATTAGTATGTCGTTCGGCATTAGTATGTCATTCGGCATTAGTATGTCGCTCGGCATACAATGCCTCAATTGGCATTCGAAATAAGGGTTCAAAGGAAAACGTGGAGGACTCGTGATTCAAAGCACATCATGTTCATCCACATGATGCACTTCGGGGGACAAGTGTTACCTGGATGTTTGACCAAGTAACTAGAGGCTCGGCATAAGTACCGTTCAGCATGTACCTCATTTGGCATAAGCCTCGACCGGCATGAACCACGTTTGGCAGAAGCCTCGACCGGCATGAACCTCGTTCGGCATGACAGGGCCGTTCGGCATGAACCTCGTTTGACATTCCAGCCTCGTTCGTCATGAAGCCTCGTTCTGCATTCCAGCCTCGTTCGGCATTCCAGCCTCGTTCGGCATGAAGCCTCGCTCGGCATTCCAGCCACGTTCGGCATTCCAGCCTCGTTCGGCATTCCAGCCTCGTTCGGCATTCCAGCCTCATTCCGTATTCCATCCCCATTCGGCATTCCATCCTCGTTCGGCATTCCAGCCTCGCTCGGCATAAGTATGTCGTTCGGCATACACACTTCACTCAACACACTGCCTCATTCGGCATAGAGGTATCGTTTGGCTTGGATATTGGCTCGGCATTTGCCATTCGGCATTTGCCATTCGGCATTCTGAAGTCACTCACCATGGGCCGAGATATCTTGCTCCTAGGCCCATTAGGGAAGTCCAACCCATCTTCGTATATAAATAGAAGGGCAGGGGCACAGTGAAAAGGACCATTTTTCGAGAACACCGGGGAGACTCTGCCGCATTCAAGACTCACTCTCTTTACTTAGCAATTGCATTCAAGTAGCCGGTGTACGGATTGTATCTGTAATCAATTGTTGAGTAAGGCAATAAAGATTAACTTCACAGTGGACGTAGGTAGTCACGCCGAACCACTATAAATCCAGTATTCTTGTCTTTGCATTTAATTTAGTATACAATTCTCTGTTTTAATTTACTTTCTTCATTAATCTCTCTACACAATCTTTCTCAAGGGTGTTAGTGACATATTTTGGTGCTAACAGAAACCACAAACAAAGTTACACTTAGACCTAATTTGATTCGTGACGCTTCGGAAAAAGTTAATTAGGAAGTGTATGAGTGCCGCATAGGATCATTAGAAGTCCTATGCAGACAAGCAGAGAAATGAACTGGAGTTTGAGGTAAGAGACATGGTGCTCGTTAAAGTTTTCCCTCTTAGGAAGGTTATAAGATTTGAAAAGTTGGGGAAATTAGCGCCATGGTTTTGTTGGGCCTTTTTCAATATTGGAAAGAATTGGGAAACTTGTTTATCAAGGAGAGCTACCGAATAAGTTTGCAAGAGTCCATGACCTATATCATGTTTCACACTTGAAGAGATGCCTTCATAGCACCACCACCATAGTATAGCTTAATCAATTAGCAGACATTGAGACGGAGCCTATAGCACCCCATGCCACCTCACACATTATGGAGTACGGGACTAGATAGCTCCGCAATAAATAAATTAGTCTGGTTCGAGTACAATAGGGAGAATATCTGGTGGAAAGCATATGAGAAACCAAAGAAAAGACGAGGACTTCTCATCTTGCACTTTTTTCTAGTAAACTTTTTGTCTCCAAAATTGGGATTTGGTTGCATCGTGTAGCTTGATTGGATGGGAGGAGATGGCTGCCACACTTTTTACTATCATTTTTGTATGTATGAAGAACTTTATGGGTGTTTAGGATGTTGCATACATGCCTATATGTCATGACCTTGAATATATGCTAGGAGTGAGATTACATATAGTATGTCTACATACATAATCACACTGTGCTTTTAGTTGATTAGATGGTTATGTAGATAACATGGTTGTATAACATGGATGCTTAGTGTGCATTACACTAAGATAGGTATTTCTAGGATGAAATCCTTTTTCAGGGGGAGAATGTAACAGCCTGTAAAAATTAATAAGAAATTAATTAATAAATTAGTCTTAGGGATAAATGTGGAAATTTTGAAGATGTTAGAATTTGACCATGAAAGTTATGTTGTTGCGTTTGTGGTGATTTCCTGACTTACATATATAAAGTTTGGAAATCGGAGCTCAAATAGAAAAGTTATTGATGTTTGAATTTTTTGAATTTAAAATAATGCAAATGGAATCCAAATTCATAACGTAACTAATATTAAAATTTTAAATTCAAAAATTAACAGTAATAGATAGTCGGGGTTTAAGTAAATGTTAAAAGAAAACGTTAACGTTAAAGTTAATTAAAGAATTAAATAAATAATTAAAATGGCAAAGTTAAACATTTTCATATATAGGTAACCAATCGACCGCCTACCATGGGCCGATTGATTGCCAACGGTCAATCGCCTAGGTAAGAGCGGTTTACCAGTGTGTGTTGTGAAAGCTCGTATCTTCGTTCCTTTTGAGTTGACAATAAATCACATGTGCCCAACTCAAACTGAATGAAAATACGAATCTTTAGGGGTTAATTAAGAAAAATAAGAACAGAAGAGGTAAAAAAACTCAAAAAGCTCATAGTGGAATGACAAAATATAATAATCAAATAAACAGTACATGAAGCTGCTTTATTATACATTTTATTATATTCAGTACAACATTTATCACGGTTGTATATATACATCGGGGATAAATAAAGTAATGCAGCAGACAAATATGATGCAAGGATAATAATAGTAATAGTATGCCAAATCTTCGTCTTCGTCCTCCAAAATAAATCTTCAATAAGCTGAAAAAACTCAACGCTGATCCGATCGTAATGAAAAGACAAAATACTCGAGTCAGGACTAAAATATTCTTATATGAGTCAAATCGATATCACATATAAAATGAATGTCGTGTCATATGAGATATTTACGCGATTTCACATCTCCTATCCGGTGTATAATGTGAGTGCAATAACTCAAGAGATGTTACATGATTTTCCATCTCTTAAGGACCCGTCAAAATATTTATATGTAATAGGATATGCTGCATATATAATGTCTAAAATAAATGTTATTCTTAGCATTAAGGCTTTAAATTAACCCCTCTTAACGCGTTTTTAAGCATTATCGTAAAGTTTGCATATAAAACATCTGTTAAACGGTTGGAGGATAGGGACACGCCGTGATACGACAACACTTAACCAAAATCGTAGGGGTCTCATTTGGGGATAAAAGCATGACAAGGCATGTTAGGCAATGTCTAAGGTAGGATACTACCAATTTACTCTTCCTGTCTAGTGGTAACGCATCATAGCTATGATCATCCACCGCATCCAACTCTCCCATAATTCGAAGGGTGCACTCCAATCAATCACAATGTAAATGACGGTAATACGAAGAAGTGCGTCTGCTCCTATTTTATTCATTTCAAATTGGCACAAGTGCCAGGCTAATCCATCATCATTCTCTTCCTTCAAATCCAGCAAACGATGCCAAATCCAACCACTTCATTCTGGAGTCCCCTCCATGCACACAGTTTTTAAAGTGGTTCTGGTATCTACAAAGAGTATGCCCATATCCGGCCCTGGTCTCTTTAACAATCAAACGTCATTTTCCACACCGGTTGGTACTTTTACCTTTCGAGAACAGTTCATACTTGACATCAAAATATCATATTCGCTTCACAATCAAATCCATTTTGAAATCATCTTCTTTACTCAAAATATATTATTACAGTTCAAAATCATTTTGCCTTAATACCTCAACTTCGCTTCCACGTTTCATATTCAATTTGGGTTATAACTTCATTTAACCCAATTTGTATTTAAATCCATGATTTAAAATAACATTCCACTCTTGACCAATTAGAATTTTTGAAAAATAGTTTGAATATTTTAAAACATTTTTAAATAATTAAAATAGTTAAAAATAGTGTTAATGGTCAAAATAGTTAAAAATAGTTTAAATGGTTAAAAATAGTTTAAATGGTCAAAATGGTTAAAAATAGTTTAAATAGTTAAAATAGTTTAAGTATTAAAATGGTTTACATAGCAAAATAATTTCGAAAACCAAAATAACTTGTATATTTAAGAAGATAGCTTTTAAATAGTTTTATATTAAATAACTTATTTGAAAATAGTTTCAAAGTCAAACCAATTCTTCTAACTTCCCAATTCAAATCAATTCCATTTTCCGTTCAATCGATTCAATTTCGATTTCAATTCAAATCAATTTCAACTTTCATTTCAAATTAATTCAGTTTCGATCTCAATTCAAATTAATTCAATTCGAATCAAATTTGAATTAATTTCAATTCAATTTCCAGTTTTAAACTGTTTTGATTTATATAAATTCGAGTCCGATATTCAAAATATTGATTTGAATCACTTAAATTAAATTTAACTTCAATATTCAATTTAAAAATCCCAATCTTCAAATATAATTCAATTCCAAGCTCCATTTCGAAATATCGTTTTATATCACTTTTATTTGGCAATATTCAAAGTTTGAATGAAATTTCAGATCTTTTTATAACAAATCAGTTTTCAAGATTCAAATCATATTTCTATTATGACTTCAAAATTCACTTCGACTATTTAAACAATTTCCATTACCAAATTTTTAATTTCAACATTCCGAGTTCATGTTTGCAAATAATTTGATTTCCATAAAATTGATTTTTGTTTCTTTTAAATCAAAATCATTTAAATAAATTTCAAATCGAAAATTTTAAAATCATTTCGTTTAACCAATCCGGTGCCCATATATAATTTTTCTATTATATGGCTAAGTCATAAGTTTTTCCAGTTTAATTCCAGGGATGGATATATATCATTTCAGTCCAAATCACAGTGTCATAGGTATATATCATATCAACTCATTTCTTAATTTATTTGAAATAAGTCAATCTACAGTTTAATACTCTGTAAATAATATAGATGATGATAATAGGATATATTAGAATGAAGAATCCAAATCATCCAAAATATCAACCACCAGCATCCGTTGCAATCAATCATCCAAACAGTCAACATAATTCACAATAATTTCATATTTATTAAAATCGGGTGTTTTACTGGCAATTAATTCCAATTTCAAATTTAACTTCAAATTTTAATTTTTAACAGTTAATTCAATGACAATTAAATTTATCAAACAATGACCAATAAATTCATATCACTTCATAATTTCAAATTTAACTATCATAAAAATATTCTAGTACTTGTGAGCATTATAAAAGCACTCACTTTGAGTTTTCAATTTTAAATCAAATCGAACAACGTTCGATTTAATATAAAATTTTAGTTAGCTCCAAACGTCACCAAAACAATTCTGGTATGTAGTGCTCGTCGCAACGATCCCATCGTCGCTTGTCTCACTCAATTCCGACCTCGTACACGAGAGTTATACAATTTTTAGTTCATTGATAAATATAAATTAGATTAGACACTAATATAATATATTTTTAAACCCATACCCAATAGAAGCCCGACCTACTAAAACAACATCTTTTCTTTCCCTTAACGCCTGCTATAGCGAAATGCCTATGGACGAAAATCCAATCAAGCCATGCGCTCTCACCACTGACACGCGAATGAGGCGATGAAATACGAAACCGAGCATGCCGACATGACCGCCATCTCCTCCTTGACATGCTAGTATCCATGACCCAATCTTCAAAGCCACCATGAAAATCACAACAACCCACACGGGCTCGATGTCACCCCCCAGGTTGCATTCCACCAAGCACCGCTGTACACCTCTAAAATCACTGCCGAGATGCCAAACTTAACTACGAACCCGAATCCAATATCCAAATTCCCAACGTTGATCGAAATTCGAAATAACTCAAACCCTAGTTCAAGTCGCACGCGCCCCCTACAGTCCATCGCCAAAAATAAATGCCGCACCTCACAACCAATATATTGGATCATAGCTCTTTGAAAAACATGAATTTAGGAAGTGGTTTCATATTTTTTTGTTGAGTGGATTTCGAGATTTTGATTTTCAAAGTTTTCATTCCTTTATTTGTTTTTTCTTCATTACCGTGCTGCGTTGAAAATGAAGGAGGGGACGCATTTTTAAAAGTGATGGGTAGGTCACTAGGGTGGTTAACATGAAAGAAAGGATGTGGGCTGATGGAATGTTAAAACAGCTGTGTTTGACTTGATATATATTAATTTAATATTCAAAATATCTCAATTTAAGCAATTCAAAATTTCAAACCCCTATCGAGGCATGCCGCCAGGCGTCCGTAATGTTATACCCCTATTCCAAACGTAATGGAAAAGGTTTCGAGTCCTAATTCAATCGTATGGAGAAGATAGCTTCTTGAACTCAATTATTATATTAAATTTTCAATATTAAGTTCAGTGCGTTTTCATCCCGTACGACCAAACGATAACTCCAAATGCTACGAAATTTGAAATCCGATTATAATACACTATTACAGATCTAATAGGACTAATTTCATCAAAATCTGAGATTGTGCCCCGGATCGCTATTTTAACGTCTCGGTTATAATATAAAATTTTCAATTTCTAATTATTCGGTTTTAAATCTAATTTTAAATGTTACAATCTTCATTGTTGTTTAAATAAAATTTAGATCAACTTTCGACATCTTTTCTAATCATATTAACTTCAGAATTCAATTATTCAAATAATTTCCAATGTTGAATTTAAACGATTTAATCGTTCAATATCCAACAAATTTCAATATTGGATTTTAAATGAATTTTAGTTATCAATCTATTATTTTATTTACTTCAAATGAATTCAACATTTATTATTCAATTCAACTATTGATTGTGGACACATTCAATATATCGCAATTTCATTTAATACTTGTTATTACTTAAATTATTGAAATTTGTTTATTTTAAAATCTTGTTCAAGTTCATAATCAATAGTCATATTAATAAACCATTAAAATCTTTATTTTTAACCCTTTTTATTCATCGATTACATTAAATTTAACAATTTAATGTAGTTTAAAATATGGGTTGTTACAGTCTCCCATACTCAAAACTTTTCATCCTCGAAAAGGAACTAAGTAGAGAATTTTACATTTGATATATTTTATTTAAAATTATCAACTTATAAAACAATGAAATTTCATTTACAAAATCATTACTACGTTTCTAATACGCTACTCCGATCGACTTACGAAATTTTCAAGTCAGTTATCAAAAAAGTTAAAAAGTTTTGAAACTTCAGAATTTTTCTAACACCCAGATTTGTGGAAAATTTCGACGGAGTCTCCTTTGTGTGGCTCGATCCGAACAACTATAAAATACCATTATGATCCCCAAATGAACAACAGAAAACAAAAGCCAAGCGGCTCAATCATAAAACCATCAAATCCAATGATAAAATAAACATGTACCTTTTTGTCAGGCAAACCAAATTTTTCTTGATTTTAAATACCTACGTCTTATTTACCCATGATATCCAATCATATAATTTAAACTTATTTTTTTTATTTTGCATTTTCAATTTTCAATATTTGCTTTACTAAAGCCCGTACGATGTACATATATCATTCGTACGTAATATCAAATCTAATCGCTCACTCGACCACACTATTACACTTCCGACTAGTATCGTTCACACGACTCTCTAGTGCAGACTCAAATCTGCTTCCTTGATCAAAAACCATCATTCTCCTTCTATAGCCAAATACTATGAAAAAGAATTCCGGAATCAAATCAAAAATCCATATCTACGGTTCGCCATCGAGAATCGAGTGAAAATCATAACTCGGATCGATATAAATTATCTCGAAATTCTGTGCTCAAATCTAGATCAAATCCTTATGCGAATAAAATAATATACATACAACTTACATATTTATTCCAGTTGATTCTTAGTGATACCAAATTCCTTTCTTTACATTTACTTCATCTTCATAATTTCATTTAATAACAAATTTATTTTTGAAACATTTTATTAATCATCAAAATCATTCAATAAGAGTCTGACTTCTTATATGTGACTTTATCTAAGTTTATAGTTATCTCAAAAGTTACAAATTCAATTTCCTAATTTCTTTGCAAATTTATATTTAATTCTACAACCAATTTACAAAGATATTATTTGATTCATTTGTCTACTTTCTTAAGTTCACTTACTTATTCCATTTAGTCATTAATCATTTCATAATATACTAATGAAGTATAACATTTATTATTACAACTAAATTTCCATTTATATACATTTTAATTACTTTTAAGTTTTTTTACTTATACAATATCCCATTACATATCCAAATCATCATTTTAAGTTTTTAACATTTGGTAAGTCTTATCATACGTTATTAGAATGCAATTTGGTATTATAAAATTAATCGGATTCATTTTACGTAATTGGAATGTTCACTATTTTAACTTGTTTAAATTTTCTTTACTTTCAATTTAACTCTAAAATTTCTCAAAGCATTTAGCTTATATTTCTTAGTTCTCTTATTTCATAATTTCTGCTTATTCAAATATTTCATTTCATTCAAATAATTTGAAGATTATTAATTAACAAAACTGAAAAATTTATACACAGATTCATTACAAATCATTTGAAATAAGTATGTATACTACCTATCTCTTTTATGTACCAAATCATACTTTTGGAGTTTAAACCAAAATCTGTTTTTCAAAACAATTCCATAGCAAAGCTTCTCAGAAGTCTCCCCCACTTTGAGACTCGAAAATGAATATTGATGATGCTGCGCAGTCATCACTGAAATTAATTTTCAACGATAGAAGAGGAAAGTACTGAATTCATTCCTTTAAAAATTTATTTGAAATCAATTTGTATTGTATATACTTTTAAACTATACTAATATTATTTTCTAAACCCTGAAAATCTTTTTCAGAAACATCGAAATTTAAATTTCTCAAATTCTCGACTTTATATTCATTTTACTTGCAAACTATATTTTATAAATCATATTTATAAAATTTCATTTTTTTATAATCATATAAAAGCTAATGGTTTAGGAATATTAACTATTCAAACAATAAATGATAACGATCGATATTATCATTTCTAACAACCAGTTCTGTAACGACCTGTCTTTTTGGACAGTTTAAACCGACGATCAAATACACATGCCGATTCCAAACCATTCAAAAGGGCAGATGGTTATTGGGGCAAATAAGAAAAGAAAAGAAAGAGAAATAAAGGAAAGGAAACAACACAGAATCTTGCAGCGGAACGATAAAATATAATAATCAAATAAACAGTTCATGAAGTTGTTTACTATACTTTGATCATTATTTATACAACATTTATCAGAGTTATACATATTCAACGGAACAAATAAAATAATGCAGCAGATAGCATGATGCACAGATAATAATAGTAATTTGTACCAAATCTTCGTCTTCATCCTCCAGAATAGATCTTCAAAAATCTGAAACTCAGGACTGACCCGAGCGTAATGAAAAGACAAAACACTCGAGTCAGGACTAAAATATCCTTATGAAAGTTAAATCAATCGTAAATAAATATGAGTGTAACGGCGTCAGAGATGTTTACGGGGTTTGACATCTCATATCCAGTGTCAACGTGCGTGCAATAACTCAAGAGATGTTACGGGATTTTCCATCTCTTAAGGATCCGTTAAACTATCTACTATGTAGTAATGTACGCTAAGTAGATAATGCCTATCAGTAATATAAAGTATCAAAATAGCGTTAAGGCGTTACCATAATCCCCCTTAACACATTTTTATAATGCCATAGTCTATACAGCACCGTAAACCCCACTGTAAACTGGTGGTTATCAGAGGGTACCCCATACGTATAACACAAAACAAAAGGTAGTGGTCGTGAATAGGATAATCAGTATGACAAGGTACATGAGGCGATACCTGTTGAGTCACAGCTTCTATGAAGATTTTGATTGCTGACAACAATATTAAAGCGATCGACAAATCAAGACCTACATATGGTACTCTAGATTATAGGTTGATTATTTGATGTTATAATAGTAATAAAATTGTCAAAATCTATCCTCAAATAATCATGCACAAAATATAATATATATATATATACACATTTATATAGGTTGTGCACTTTATTGTGCAATTTAACAGAGACCGGTCGACCGGTCCAAATATAGGCGGTCGACCGTTCCTGTTGGATGTGCACAATAAACGTGCACACATGCACATAACGACTATATTTTTAAAAACCTGTCTACCGGTTAGTTTTTGACCTGTCGACCGTTTTTAAACAGAGAGCAACTTCTTCCAAAAGACACATCCTTCTTCAATGGTTGCGTCTCTTCTTCTTCATCAATAATCATAACTTTTGACTGCAACTTTTCACCAAGGGTTATAACTATTTTCTCTCTATAAATACACATCAATATCATTGATTAAAACAACAAGTTTTATTAAGATTATATATGCTCTCTATCTATTCTTTGAATTCACTTGCATTCAAAAAGCTCTAAACTACTTTCATTCCTTATTGAATCATTGACACTATCTCATATATTTTGATTCAATAAGCAATATAAATTCCATAATCTTCACAAACATCATTCACAATTTGAGGATAAGATTATAGGAAGAGTGTACTACAAGTGACAAATCCGTGTTTACAAGAGCACAAGTTGTCAACAACAATTGTAATTGTTTTTGTTGAAGTCCTCGGTATTGTAAGAGGCAAGTGTTGAAGTCCTCAGTGTTGTAGAGGCGTGAAATCCCGTTCGGCTGTTCGGGTAATTGTAAACCTGTTCCTCCGGGTGAAGCGAGGTTGTAATTAGTGAAAATCCAGATAGTAGTCTGGGACTGGACGTAGGACGGTGCTCCGAACCAGTATAAAAATCTCTGGTGTGATTTTTCTATTTTCTATTTACAATGCTATTATCATCTATTTCTGCATTTGTATTGTAATCCATATTACACGATCCGTGTATACTATATTAGCACATATAATTGTATACACACCGCACTTTCATTTGGTATCAAAGCACGGTCATCATATAACCGTAACACAGTTATTTGATATATTCTTGTAATATGGCAAATAACGCAAGTACTAGCTCTCAAAACACCACTTACACAGAAGGGCAATCGACACAAAGACCTCCATTTTTCAATGGTCTTAACTACAGTTATTGGGCAACACGTATGTCATTCTTTATGCAATCAAGTAGCTATGATGCTTGGAATGCTACTCAAAGAGAAATAGTAAATCCAACAACTGATTATTCAGAATGGACTGTGGCTGAGAAAACGGCAGCAGCCGTAAATGCAAGAGCAATAAATATGTTGTTCTGTGCATTAGACCAAAATGAATATAACCGTGTTAGTATCTGCACTACTGCATATCAAATTTGGCAAACGCTAAAAATCACTCATGAAGGTACTAACAAGGTTAAACAAGCCAAAATAGCCATGCTGAAAAGTCAATTTCAAAATTTCAAAATGAAACCAAATGAAACAATCAATGACATGTATTCACGGTTTCAAACTATTCACCATGCACTTATTGGGTTAGGACAAAAGTATTCTGATTTTGATGTTGTTTCAACAGTCCTACATTCTCTGACTAATGAATGGGAAGGAAAAGTATTAGCAATTGAAGAAGCTAATGATCTTTCTGTCATGAAGCCAGATGAATTGATAGGAAATTTAATGTCCTATGAAGCAAATTTGCAGGCTAGAAAAGAACAGAAAGAAGAAAAGAAAAATGTAGCATTTCATGTTGAGAAAGATGAAAATGAATCAGATTCTGAAGATGAAGATTTGGCGTTCATTGCTAAAGGTTTCAAAAAATTCCTAAAATATCGAAAAGCCAGTCGCTACAATAAAAGGAAACCTGGATCAAATAAACCATCTTCATCTGCTATAGAATGTTTTAACTGTCATAAAAAGGGACACATGCAGAAGGATTGTCCAGAACAAAATAAAAAGTCAGAAAATGACAAATTCAAATATAAGAAGGACAAATCAAAGAAACGAGCCTTCTCAGTAACATGGGATGATTCAGAGTCATCTTCATCAGAAAGTGAAAGTGATTCGGAGAATGAACAAGCTAATGTTTGCTTTATGGCAACAGAAGATGAGGTACAAATTCCTACATTTGATGAATTACTTGATATTAATGCTGAATTGATAGTCAAATATAAAGACTTAAAACGTCAATTAAAAGTAGTCAAAGCAGATTTAAGTAGAGCAGAGTTTGAACGAGATATGTTAAAAGACGAGAAGAAAATACTAGAAGAAGAACTTGAAAATATTCAAGAATCATCATCTAATGTTGACTCTCAAATATCTCTTTTGAGTCAAGAAATAGAAGCTCAAAAAGAGAAAAATAATGCTCTCACTACTGAAAATCATGAACTTAAAGCAAAAGTCAAAATTC
Organism: Allium cepa; assembly: GCA_030765085.1. Taxonomy (NCBI): domain Eukaryota; kingdom Viridiplantae; phylum Streptophyta; class Magnoliopsida; order Asparagales; family Amaryllidaceae; genus Allium; species Allium cepa. The sequence goes on along the minus strand of CM060929.1, from coordinate 520,687,076 downwards.
TAGACCTAGAAAAAGCTAGTTTACAAACAAAGTTTGATGACATTACTCAAAATGTTTCTAACTTTAACAAAGGTCGAGAAAATTTGACTAAAATCATTGAAAGTTCACAATCTATTTCAGATAAACAAGGTTTGGGATATAACAAACATGAAACTAAGAAACATCTTAGAAATAAAAGGAAGAAGAAAATACAAAAAACTGAAGCTAAGAAAAATCTTAGTTTATTATATTTCAAACCAAAACCAGTTATGAAATTTCAAAAGAGAAATGTCAAGACTATCAAAATATGGGTTCCTAAAACAAATAATAATTTGATTAGGAACAAATACATTCAGCAATTCATGAATAATGTACATTTTAATAACAATTATATATATAAAGGGGATACCGGACCCAAATGGGTTTGGACTCCTAAGACCTAACTCTTAGGACCCTATAAAAAGTGGGTACCATGAACTTAATTCTATTTTTTGCAGGTCCCACTGAAGAAAAGAGGAAAGTGGATATTGGACAGTGGTTGCTCAAAGCATATGACGGGAGAAAAGTGCTTACTAACAAATATTAAATACTCAGATGGTGGCTCAGTCACTTTTGGAGACAATTCAAAAGGTTATATCATCGGCAAAGGCGATGTGAGCAATTGTGGTACATCTAACTTACCTCTTATTACTAATGTCATGCTAGTTAGAAATTTAAAACACAATTTACTTAGTATTAGTCAGTTATGTGACAAGGGTTTTATAATTTCCTTTTCAAATAATAAGTGTAGTATTTTAGATAAAGACCATAATTTGGTTTTTGAAGGTTATAGAGACAGAAATATATATATTCTAAATATGAATATTAATCATAATTCAGATATGTGTCTTATGGCTAATGACAATGATCCATGGCTATGGCACAAACGTTTCTGTCATATAAACTTCAGAACTATTGACAAGCTAGCCAAAAACAATCTAGTTAGAGGACTACCCAAAATGAGTTTTAAAGTTAACAACATTTGTGATGCATGTCAATTAGGAAAATTGACCAAATCATCGTTTAAATCCAAGAAAGTCATATCAACATTACAACCGCTTGAGTTACTGCACATGGATTTATTTGGACCTACTAGAGTTCAATCAATAAATCACAGTCAATATGTGCTTGTAATTGTTGATGATTTCTCTCGGTATACATGGACAATTTTCTTAAAAAATAAAAGTGATACTTTCGATCATTTCAAATCTTTCGTCAAAAGAATTCAAAAATCAAAAGGGATTAAAGTTAAAAATATAAGAAGTGATCATGGCGGAGAGTTTGAAAATAATGAATTTGAACATTTTTGTACAAAGAAAGGTATATATCATAATTTTTCGTTTTCCAGAACTCCACAACAGAACGGAGTAGTGGAACGAAAGAACCGAACTTTACAAGAATGTGCAAGAACATTATTAAATGGAACCACCTTACCAAAACACTTCTGGGCAGAAGCTGTTGCAACTGCCTGTTATGTTTTAAATCGTGTGTCCATAAGACCTCTTACCAAGAATACTCCTTATGAATTGTTTAACAAAAGAAAGCCCAAAATCTCATACTTCAAAGTTTTTGGTTCTAAGTGCTTTATTTTAAATACGAAAGACCAGCTTGGAAAATTCGATCCAAAAGCCGATGAAGGAATATTTGTCGGTTATTCGGAACGAAGTAAGGCCTATCGGATATTTAATAAACGAACCAAAACTATTGAAGAATCACTTCATGTCTCTTTTGATGAAATTTATCAGCATCCTCACACAATATCAGATGATGACGAATCAATAGTCATTGATAATCAAATCATCTCAAATACTGATTCTGACTCAGAAATAATTATTGAGAATACTCCTCAAATATGTGAATTACAATCACCACCAAGAATATTAAGAGACCATCCGGCCCAAAATATAATAGGTGAAATAACATCACATGTCAGAACAAGGAGTCAACTCAATCAAATGGGTCATGTCGCTTTTCTCTCAAATATCGAACCCAAGAATCCAAAAGAAGCTGCTATAGATGATTACTGGATCATTGCCATGCAGGAAGAACTAAATCAGTTTGAGCGCAATGACGTTTGGGAACTTGTTCCGAGACCAACTGATCAGTCAGTAATTGGTACTAAATGGGTCTATAAAAATAAGGCTGACGAACAAGGAAATATCACCAAAAATAAAGCAAGATTAGTAGCACAAGGATACAATCAGGAAGAAGGTATCGATTATGAAGAAACTTTTGCACCAGTTGCTCGACTAGAAGCTATTAGAATTCTATTATCTTTTGCTTGTTATCATAATTTCAAACTTTATCAGATGGATGTCAAAAGTGCTTTTCTCAATGGATTTATCAAAGAGAATGTCTATGTCGAACAACCACCTTTATTCGTACATGAAAAATATCCTGACCATGTGTTCAAACTTAAGAAAGCTCTGTATGGTTTAAAACAAGCACCTCGTGCTTGGTATGAACGATTACGTAGCTATCTTATTAATTCAGGATTTGAAATAGGCAAAGTCGATCAAACTTTGTTTATTAAACATTCTCGAAAAGATATTCTGGTTATCCAAATATATGTAGACGATATCATCTTTGGTTCAACAAACGATAAACTCTGCAAGGAATTTGCAAGTATTATGACCAAAGAATTCGAAATGTCTCATATGGGAGAACTATCTTATTTTCTTGGACTTCAAATCAAACAACTTTCAAACGGTATTTTTATCAATCAAGAAAAATACTGTGAAAATCTTATCAAACGCTTCGGATTACAAAATACATCTGGTAAACCAACTCCTATGAGTACAACTACACATCTCGAAAAAGATGAAAGTGGTAAGAATGTTGACCAGAAATTATATCGAAGCATGATTGGTTCTCTTCTTTATCTTACAGCTAGTCGTCCAGATATATTAATGAGTGTTTGTTTATGTGCTCGTTTTCAAGCCGATCCAAAGGAATCACATTTACGAGCAGTGAAACGTATAATTCGTTATCTTAATAATACCAAAGATTTTGGTCTTTTCTATCCAAAAGAATGTCCATTTGAATTAGTATCATATAGTGATGCTGATTTTGGTGGCTCACGGACGGATAGAAAAAGTACAAGTGGTACGTGCCATTTTATTGGAAAATCACTTGTCTCTTGGTTTAGTAAGAAACAGAATTGTGTTTCACTATCAACATGTGAAGCTGAATATATATCAGCGGCTCTCGCTTGTACTCAAGTACTATATATGCAACAGACACTTCAAGATTTTGATATTCATTTATCAAATTCTATTATATACTGTGATAACACAAGTGCTATAAATCTTTCTAAAAATCCAGTGAATCACTCTCGAACTAAACACATTGATATCCGTCATCATTTCCTTAGAGATAATATTGAAAAAGGTAATATACATCTTGAATATGTTCACACTGACAATCAAATAGCCGATATTTTCACTAAACCATTACTTGAATCTAGTTTTATTAAACTACGAAGAGAGCTTGGCTTAGTATCTCGGAAAGATCTAGAATAGAATAAGTAACCTTCAAACTTAGGCTATATATTTTTCAAATAATTCTTAAATTTCAGCCTATAACAAACTATACCTATTTTTATAACTTTTTTTTGCATCATTGTTTTTGTTTACGGCTAATTATCTCTAACAAATCCTATCCTCAAGTTCATTGGCAAACTTTTTTTCTATATAAACGTTTGAAAAATACACTTTCATTCATTCACCTTCTTGCTGAAAATTATAAATCATCTTAAACAAGCTACCATGGCACACATTTGCGACAAATGCGCAGAGGAATCTCATATTTCTATCACAAGCTCGGAGTCGGAGGAACAATACTCTCCGATTACACCGAAACAAAGGCCGGAATGCCCTCACCATTGTTTTCACACACCTGGTCATACTCCAACATCCAAGCGTGCAAAGAAAGCACTATTCTGCTCTCCGCGCACGAAGGCGCAAATCGATGAGATTCATCACTACCAAAAGCATCAAATCGATCTTCAACGACAACTACATTATGGTCAAAACCTACTATACCATGAACAACAACGTACTTCAACTCGTTTATCCGCCTTAGAACGAATGGCATCATTCTTCTGCGGTTCAAACAAACACGATGTTCATGAACCAATGCCGTCAAGACCATCGATTTCAACAACTCCAAACTCTTGGGATAAAAACTATAACGAGAATGAAGGAGCTCGATATAAGTGGAGTCCGTGGGCTAAACGCATTGAAAACGACAAGAATTCTAATAACAACTCACCTTCTCATTAGAATTCAATAATGTATATTGTTTTGTTTTCATATATAATTCTTGTAATACAGTATATTTTTGCAATAATAACATAATATATAATATATTCATTCGACTCGTTTTCAAATTTTTTGCAAAATTCTGCATTTTTTGCACACAGAGCCAAACCGGTCGACCCCCTGAAATATGACCGGTCGACCGAATTGCTCTCGGGTTGAAAACGGTCGACCGGCCATATGCAGGCGGTCGACCGGTCGGCAGTTATTCCTTTTTTTTTATACTTCACGTATATATTTTGCCACCAACCCTCTTTACTTTCTACTCTCTATTGAAAACTTTCCCATTTCCAAACCCTAGTTCATATTCTCAAGCTTCACAAACTCTCAAATTCTCTTCAATGGCTCCTCCTCAGAAGAAATCAAAGAAAAGAGCAACATCAGAATCTTCTTCTCTTACTCTCTCTGCTAGAAAATGGCTAGAATCTCCGGTTGCAGTAACTAGATGGAATCAAATGACAAATTACAAGTTCCATCCGGGCTCATTCATCAAATTCGACGATTTCACTGCATACGGTATTCAAAGATTAGCAAATAGATCTCGTATCTCTCCTCTTATTGATTTTTCTGTAAATAGCGTACAAATTAATCATTTGATGATTAAGCTATTTTACGCGAATATGAATTTAGAGGAATATACACCGGATAATCCAAATGGAGTTATTTGGTCAGTAGTATGTGGCAAACGAATCTATCTCACTTATGATAGAATTGCTTCTATTTTGGGAATACCGAATAGAGGTGAAGAGTTTTCATCGACATTTTGTGAAGTTTTCACCCGGAATAGTACGAGTCATAAATTTATAGAAGATGATAGTAACGGCACCAAATCGATTGGGCTACGACCGACTGCAAGGTTGTTACACCATGTCCTAATGCACTCTCTATTTCCTCGATTAGGAAACTATGATGCCGTTTACAAAGAGAATTTCAAGGCTCTTTATGCTATCTACTGTGATATCGAAATAAATTGGGTTCACATGATTTTCGATGAAATTCTTAAGGTAAATAACTCTACTCGTCCACATTTCTTCTATAACGAGTATATTATGCGTATGTTGCTTGCATGTGGAGTCACACCCCCGGATTCGGCATATTCTACACCAAAGTGTATTGACTCCACTACTATCAAACGGATGAAGCTTCCTCCTCCATATGTTCATATTATGCCTTTCGAACAATGGCAACAACGCGATACTCAAGAACAACAAGCTCCACCATCTCGTCGTCGTTCTGAAGATGTTAGATTATTGAAATCTAAATCATCTACAAGAGAATCTCTTGAAACCATCGCTCGGAATCAATTTTTACTTGAATCAAGACTAAAACGAATGGATTCGAAAATTGATAGACGATTCAATAAGGTAAAGTCATTCTTCGGCGCTATATGGGATGCTATATCATGTAGCACATCCGTCTCGACCCAACATCAAGACCCCGGAAAACGTCCGGCTCCTCCAACTTTTACTTGGTCGACATCCGAGGAATCCGGTGGTACAAGCGGACAAGGTCGTGGGGACAATGACGATGATGATGACGACGACGATGACGACGACGATGATGATGATGATGATGATGAGGAAGAGATTCAGTCGGAATGAAGTTAGTTTGTTTTTCTTTTCATTTCTTTAAAAACATCTATGGCACTTGTACTAAATAGTGTCCATCTTTTTATTCGTAGTAGACTATGACTTGCATTGTACTTCATCAAAACATCCTGTGTTTGAATGTATGCATTGTTCTCTTTGGTTTATATTTTCTATTGTTTACTCCTTTTTGTCGATGACAAAGGGGGAGAAAGGTGCTAATAATTGTTTGCAGGATGAAAGAAGCTAATAATTGTCTGCAGGAAATCACATATTCAGGGGGAGATTCTATACTTGTGTTTTTATATTGTCATCAATCAAAAAGGGGGAGAATGTTGAGTCACAGCTTCTATGAAGATTTTGATTGCTGACAACAATATTAAAGCGATCGACAAATCAAGACCTACATATGGTACTCTAGATTATAGGTTGATTATTTGATGTTATAATAGTAATAAAATTGTCAAAATCTATCCTCAAATAATCATGCACAAAATATAATATATATATATACACATTTATATAGGTTGTGCACTTTATTGTGCAATTTAACAGAGACCGGTCGACCGGTCCAAATATAGGCGGTCGACCGTTCCTGTTGGATGTGCACAATAAACGTGCACACATGCACATAACGACTATATTTTTAAAAACCTGTCTACCGGTTAGTTTTTGACCTGTCGACCGTTTTTAAACAGAGAGCAACTTCTTCCAAAAGACACATCCTTCTTCAATGGTTGCGTCTCTTCTTCTTCATCAATAATCATAACTTTTGACTGCAACTTTTCACCAAGGGTTATAACTATTTTCTCTCTATAAATACACATCAATATCATTGATTAAAACAACAAGTTTTATTAAGATTATATATGCTCTCTATCTATTCTTTGAATTCACTTGCATTCAAAAAGCTCTAAACTACTTTCATTCCTTATTGAATCATTGACACTATCTCATATATTTTGATTCAATAAGCAATATAAATTCCATAATCTTCACAAACATCATTCACAATTTGAGGATAAGATTATAGGAAGAGTGTACTACAAGTGACAAATCCGTGTTTACAAGAGCACAAGTTGTCAACAACAATTGTAATTGTTTTTGTTGAAGTCCTCGGTATTGTAAGAGGCAAGTGTTGAAGTCCTCAGTGTTGTAGAGGCGTGAAATCCCGTTCGGCTGTTCGGGTAATTGTAAACCTGTTCCTCCGGGTGAAGCGAGGTTGTAATTAGTGAAAATCCAGATAGTAGTCTGGGACTGGACGTAGGACGGTGCTCCGAACCAGTATAAAAATCTCTGGTGTGATTTTTCTATTTTCTATTTACAATGCTATTATCATCTATTTCTGCATTTGTATTGTAATCCATATTACACGATTCGTGTATACTATATTAGCACATATAATTGTATACACACCGCACTTTCAATACCAACTAGGATACTAGTAGTTGCGTGATCCGGACTGATGTTGAGCATAGCCAGCAACTACCCCAACACCGCGAAACAACACTCCCAAATCAAGGGGTGCACCCAAATCGAATAACAAAAGTAATAGATATGGTATCGAAGAAGCGTGTCCGCTAGAGGTGGCGAACCTCAATTGCCCGGCGCGGCTCCTATTTTAGTCATGTCAGGGGTCATCCAATATCGTTCTCTTTCTTCAATCAACACGTTCACCAAACCATCCACTTCATTCTGGATCAACGCTCCGCGTATAATAGTTATTAAAGTGGTTTTCGGTATCGACAGAGAGTATGTGCATATCCGATCCCGGTCTCTTTAATAACTACGTATTCTTACACCGTTGGCTCTTTTACATTTCAAATCGATTCATAATTGATATCAAAATATCATATTCGCTTCAAAAATCAAATCCACTTCAAATATCATCGTATCTATTCAAATGTAAGATTTCGTTTCAAAAATCAATTTTCGCATTAATATCTCATTTCGATTTCAAAATCATTTCGAATTTCAGTTTAGGTTGCAACTTCATTTAATCCAATTCGTATTCAAATTCAAGATTTAAACATAAACATTTCACCTTATTAACCAGCTTGAAACTTTTAGAAAATAGTTTAAGTAGTTTAAAAGTAGTTTTAAATGATTGAAATAGTAAAAGATACTTAAAATCTAAAATGGATTTAAAGTAGATAAATTAGTTTAAAATAATTTAAATTGGGTTAAGTTGATTTAAAATAGGTTAAAATAGTTTAAGTATTCAAAAATGGTTTATATAACTGAGTAATTTGGAAAACAAAATAAAACAGCTTCAAAACTAACCATTTCAATTATAACTTCCCAATTCAAAACAATTTCAATTTCCATTCTACCGATTCAATTTCGATTTCAATTCAAATCAATGTCAACTTTGACTCCAAATTAATTCAATTTTACATTCACCTTCAATTTATTCAATTTCAATTTATATCGGTTTTTAGCTTGATTTTTCGAAATCTCAATTTTTTAACACTTAACAAAATTATTCTTCAATATTCAAATTTAAATCCAAATTTCAAATATGATTCAATTCCAAGCTCGATTTCAAAATATCATTTTTATATCACTTCTACTTAGTAATATTCAAAGCTCGAATTAAGGTTAAATCTTTAACAAATCAATTTTCGAAATTCAATTGTATCCCGATTTAAAATTCCAAAGTCTCCACTTTAAATTTTTAACAATTTCTTTTAACCAAAATTTATTTCAACATTCCAAACTCAATTTTTCAATAAATTCAATTTCTATAAATTGATTTCTATTTATAACTTTTAAATCAAAACATTTAAATAAATTTCAAATCGACGATTTTAAATTTTTTAATTTAGCCAATTCGGTGTCCGTATATAATTTTCTATCCTATGGCCAAGTAATTATTTATTTTAATTAAATGTCAGGGATGAATATATATATATATATATATCACTTAAATCAAATCACAGTTTCATATGTATGCCTAACAGGATATATATAAGCAAATAAACATCCAAACGTTTAAATATCAACCAATAACATCCATCGAAATACATCATCCAATAAACAGTACAATTTATGGCAATTTCATAGTTATCAATTTCAGGTAATTTAATCGCAATTCAATTTTTTTATTTCAATTTAACTGTCAATTTAATTTTCAACGGTTAATTCAAATGACAATCTATATGACAATTAAATTTTATCAACCAACGACAAATAAAATTCATAACACTTCATAATGTCAAATTTAACTAGCATAAAGATATTTAGTACGTTGTGAGCGTTATAAAACACTCACCTTGATTTCAATGTAGCTCCAGTGTTTTATTTCGAATAAAATTAAACGAGCGTTTAATTTTACCCAAAATTTCCACTAGCTCCAAACGATTCCAATCTAGCTCCATAGCGTAGTGCTCGACAATACGAACCCGTCGCAATTCGTTTCATCCAAAACGGACCTCGTATGAAAGAGATACACATTTTTAAACATTACACGAGTTAATTATAATTAATTCACATTTCTTTTATTTATTTTATACCATAAACAATCTGGGCCGTTGATCTTGAAACCCTGGATCCAGGCCGTGAACTTCCTCCTCCCTTCTTCCCAGTTCATTCACGCGACAAGAACCCAATGCCGGCCCTAACCCTAAATCACGCACCACCCTACGAGCATCTCCACGTAGATCAGGCACCACCATTTGAAGCGCCACCCACCACTCCATGCTCGACCGCGATATAGGCGAGCTCGGCCCTCCCTACTACGTGCCAAACGAGGCCGAACGGCCATGGTTCCAGCCCCAATTGTCATTGAATCACAGCTCCATATTCGATCTCGACCGTTGAAGTTACAGTTCGTGATGTGCTCTACACTTTTCTTGTTGGAAGTATTTCGATTCGATTAGCGGATTTGAAGAAATTGAGGGGGAAAGAATAGTGTTTTCTGGCCATTGGTTTGTATAAGAGGCGACGGCTGTACAAAACCCTAGGGTTTTCTAAATTTTGCAAAAGTGAAATAATATCGAGCTCATATAGAAATTCCGACGAATACTATTCATTCCGGATTTTCGAACTCCGATTTACGCGTGGTGACCGATATTTCTAGGGTTTACCCCGCGTTCCGGAAACGATAGAATAGGTTTCGGGAGTCAATTCGATCATCTGTGCGAGTTACGGAAATAAACGATCAAATTTAAATTAAACCGATTAAACTAATTTCTATGCGTTTTGGCTCGCCCCGGACAAACGGTAAATCCGATTGACACGAAATTTGAAACCTTACAATAATATGACATTATGGATCCGATGAAACTGGTTTCGTCGAAATCCGAGGCTGTTTGAAAAATGGCTATTTTAACTCGTCAATTTAATATTAAAATATTCAATTTTCACAAAATTACTTTTAATTCGATTTTAAAAGTTCTACAACATCATTCTAACTTTAATATGATAAAATAAAATTTTACAAATAATTTTTAATCATATTAAACCCGTTATTCAATTATTCAATAAATTCCAAATATTAAATTTAAACAATTTTGATTATCCAATAATTCATTATCCTTTGAAATATTTGAAATTGAACTTATAAGATTCAACTTTTAAAACCAATTCACATCTTAGAACACTATTTCCAATTTACAGTTATTCAATTATTCAATAAGTTTTAAATATTTACTTTAAACAATCTACCTATTCAATATTCAATTATGTGATTTTAAATAGACTTTACTTATCAATCAATTACTCTATTATACCCAATGAATTCAACATTTATTATCCTATCCAACTATTGATTTCAAAGGCATTCACTAAGTAGCATTTATTTTTCAATACTTATTACTATTCAAATCTTCGAAACCAATCTATTAAAATTTGTATTTCTACCTAAATAATTCACAATCCTTATTCACTTATTTACATTTGTTTTTCCATATATTCCCTTAACCAAGTTATAACATTTGAGATAATTCAATTATATTGGAACTCTATTCAATCTATAAATAATTATTTGGATAGTTATTGTCGCAATTCATTCCAGTTATTATTATTCCAAACGAATTACAAATTTTTTTCTAACCTTAAATCACAAAATCTTATTAAATTAGCTATTTTAATTATCGAAAATTTACGGGTCATTACACTCTCCCCCACTCAAAACTTTTCGTCCCGAAAAGGAAAAAGAAGGGAAAAGGAACTAAGTATAGAATTCAACATTAGATATATTTTATTTAAAGTTACCTACTTATAAAACAATGAAATTCCATTTATAAAGTCATAACTATGCTACCACTAAGTTACTCCGAACGGCTTTCTAACTTTAAAAGTTAGTTATCAAAACAAGTTATAAAAAAAATTAAAACTTGAAAATTTTTCTAACACCCGGATTTACCAAAAATTTCGGTAGAGTCTCCTTTGCGCGGCTCCATCGGAAAACAAAATGACAGTATATATATCACAAATATACATCTCATCAAGTGATGAGGCATCCCGCAGGGAAAAAAGTGTAAAAGTACGGTATGTAATTCGAGATATGTACCTTATATATTATTAGCGAGTATATACGGCTAATATAGCGCGAAAGCGAGCTCCAAATGCGAAGCAAGCGCAATCCGCACCTACTAAACACTCAATAAACCAGGAGAAACATGCATATATGAAAATAATATCAATATACACAATATAGAAACATAACAACTACATGTGCCATATAGCAAATGCAACCAAACAGCAAATGCACCCACCAAATCAATTATCATCCAACTATCATCCAACAAATCCATAACCAATCAATATAAATTCACTTCTCATTAATATTTATTGACTTGGTTTTCAATTTTAATCACAGTTGATTCATTAACGTTGGATTTTACTAACATTCATTCTCAATTCAATTAGTTAACATTCACCAATTTATATTTACATTAGTTCACTTCCAATTTGAATCAAATTAAATTCTATTTAAATTCATTTAACTTCCAATTTGATTTCGATGATTTATAGCTTTCAATTTCATTCACACTTAATGAATTATATACAATCAACTAACAATCATATAACAACCAAATCATATAATTTTAAAAGAATCATTTTATATTTGGCATCATAAATTTCCAATATTAACTTTAATTAAGTCCGTAAGCCGTATATATATCATCCCTGAGCAATATCAATCTAATCGCTTATTCGATCACACAATTTCACTTCCAAACTAGTATCGTTCACACGACTCTCTAGTGCGGACTCAGATTTGGTTCCTTGATTGGAAACTGTTACTCTCCTTGCATAGCCATATACTATGATAGAGAATTCCAGAATCAAATTAAAAATCCATATCTAGGGTTCGCCGTCGAAAATCGAGTAAAAAATTCTAACTTGGATCAATATAAATCATCTTGAAATTTTGTGCTCGAATTTGGATCAAATCGTTATGCGAATAAAATAATATACGTACAATCTCACGTATTACCTTCCAATGGATTTCTATCCAATTTATCTATACTAAATTATTTTATTGACTTCTATTTTTTTCACTTAATTACTCACAATCCATTATTCAGTTAGTATATTCATTTCTTTACATAGCATATTCTTTACATTATCTTTTCTTAAACAGCATATCAAAGAATTCGCTTACTCAAGTTCATTTTAAACATTCTATATAATTTAATTAAATTCAATTTCATTTTCCAATTGATTCTTAGCTATACCAAATTCTTTTGTTTACATTTACTTCAATTTCATAATTTTAGTTAATAACAAATTTATTTATGGAACAATTTATTAACCAACACTTTAGTTTATTAATCATCCTATAAAAGTCCAACCTCTCATAAATGACTTTTTCTTAGTTTACAGTTATCTTAAAGGTTACAAATTCAGAAAATTTTTACAGCCCCTTTGCAATTTATATTTATTTTCTATAACCAATTTACAAAGATATAATACAATTCATTTATCTTCTTTCTTAAGTTCACTTACTTGTTCCATTTATCCATTCATCATTTCATGCTATATTTAAGTATATAACATTTTTATCACAATCAAAATTTTCCATTTATATACATTTTAATTCCTTTTTTAGTTTTCCTTACTTGTATATTTCAATTACTTTTAGGTTCTGTTTATTTGTACAATATCTCATTACATATCCGAAACATCATTTTAACTTTTTTTTTATATTTGGTAAGTCTTGTTATATGTTATCAGAATGTAATTTTGGTATTATACAAATTTATAGAATTTCATTTTATTTCAAAATCTTCCTTTTAAAAGAATCAAAAACATCTATCCTGGTTTTAAAATACTTTTAGCCTCAAAACAATCTTTATCTTCAAAATCAAAGTATCCTTGGTTTTAAACTATCTTTTAATATATTTAACTTTTAATATTTATACTTAGATTTAAATATAAAATTATAGTAAAATTTTATATATACCAAAATATTATTCTCTATACTTATTTATGTATTTTAACTATAGTTAAGTATATTTATAAAGTTTAAAAATAGTTTTAATACAAGATGAAAGTTATTATCAAAGAAAAACAAATCACCAACAATACAATAGGCTTGTCGACAACCCCTAGGGACCCCTGTCGACAAGAAAGTGTCTATTCGTCATATCCTTTCACGAATGGACATGTCTGTTATTCTACTATAAATAGGGACTATTTTAAACAAATTAATATTCATATTTTCTTTAATTCCACTCCTCTTCTTCTTTCACATTGCTTTATATATATTTTTACCATTACTCTGCTGAAATCACCATTGAATCTAACTAGATCATCTCTGGTTTGATTCTCTATCACTATCTCAACAGGATCCCAGTGCTATTCAGAGTTATAGGCTTCTTTGTAATAAATTAAGCAAGAAAAGATATGATCGTAGCCTGTGAAATAAATCAAACGAGAAAAGGTGCGATTGTGGCCTATGAAATCAATTGGGTGAACTTGTTGCCCATAAAATCAAGTATCTCTACCCAGAGGATTGTGAATCTGGAGTGGTGTACCTTGTGGCCTTGAAATCGAGGGTGTAATTGTAAAAATTAATTTTGAAAGGAAATCCATACTTGTGTTCGGGACTGGATGTAGGGTAACTCTGAACCAGTATAAAATCCAGTATGTTCTTTCCTTTATTGCTTTTACTTTATATTTGCATCTGTGTTTGATTCTGTGATCATATCTGTGTCTGAATATTTCATACATTTGTGTTCGAATTAATATAAACTCAAAAAGATTTAGTAATTCCTTAAAACACTATTCACCTCCCCCTCTAGTGTTAGTTCTAGCCTTAAGATCCGTAATCCGCATTTCTCACAAAAATTAGGGTAATTATAAGCTCCCCATCTTAAAGAATTTCATCCTCGAAATTACGATATGGTACTCATAAAATCAATTATAAAGGAAAACATACCATGAAATAAGTCAGGATAAGTATCTCTAATCTTGCTCTCAGCTTTCTAAGTACAGTCTCTCTCATCATCACTCCATTGGACTTTGGCTAATCTAACTATCTTGTTCCTTAGTCTCTACTCGTCCTCGCGACTATATAAACTGGCTTCCTAACTATAGTCATATCTGGTTCCACTACTAAATCATCTAGCACAGACGTTGAAATAATAGTTTCTGGATCTTGAAACACTTCCTTAGATGAGAAACATGAAAAACATTATGGACTCCTTCCAAACTACTTGGTAACTTCACTCTATACGCGAGTTTCCCAATCCTTTCTATGATAGGAAAAGGTCCAATAAATCTTGACGCCGATTTTCCTAATTTTCTGAATCTGACTACACCTTTCATCGGTGATAACTTGACGAAAACATAACCTCCAACATAGAAATCTAAGTCTTTTCATCTCTTATCAGTATAACTCTTATGCCTAAACTGAGATTCCTTCATTCTAAGACGAATTAACTCAATCTTTTCTACGGCTTCCCTAACCAAATCTGGACCAAGAACTAATCTATCCCCGGTATCTAACCAACAAACGGGAGATTTGCATGGCCTTCCGCACAAAGCTTCAATTGGATCCATCTCTATACTAATCTGATAACTGTTGTTATACAAAAACTTGACTAAGTGTAGACGGTCTTCCCATGATCCCCCAAAGTTTAGCACACAAGCTCTTAACAAAATCTCGAAGACTTTGTTAACTCTTTTCATTTGTGCATCTGTCTACGGATGGGAAGCGATACTCATCTTGAGCTTGGTACCTAAAGTATCTTGTAGACTCTTCCAAAACTCGCTAGTGAATAAGGAATCCTTATCAATTACTATACTTCTAGGAATTCCATGTAGTTTGACTATATTCTTCATCAATAACTTAGCCAAAGCAGGTGTTGTCCTGGTTGACTTAACTAGAATGAAATGGGCACTCTTGGGTAACCTATCCACTACAACCCATACGCTTTCATTTTCCCTATTTGACCTTGGCAATCCGTCTATAAAATCCAATGAGATAGAATCTCATTCCCATATTAGAACATCTAAAGGCTGAAGTAACCCACTTGGTTTATGATGTTCAGCTTTTACCTATTGACAGTTCAAAAACTATTTCACCCATAAGCCACCATCTCTTTTCATGTCCTGATACATCTTAGTTCCTCGCGGATGAATGATGAACTTCGAATGATGGCATTCTCTAAGAACTACCTTTTTGATGTTTCTCACGTTTGGAACACATAGTCTTCCTTTCTTCCTTAACCACCCATTCTGGTTAAGACTGAAATCCTTTAAGTCATCGCTCTTCATTCCTTCCCTTAACTTTTTGATCCGTTCAACTAATAATGGATCCTCCTTCTGCTTAGAAGCAATCCTTTCGATCATCACTGGTCAAACTTCTAAACATGACAGCATAGCAGTTTCCTTACTAGATCTATCTTCAGATCTCCACTGCATTATACATGTAGTTAATGCTTTTAAATATTTTCACTCAGCTACCATTGCCAATATTGCATTCTGATGTTTCTTGCTAAGTTCATCCGCAACCTTGTTGCTTTTTCCTGGTGTGTACTAAGTACCAAAGTCATAAGCGGCAAAAAGCTCTAACCACCTCCGTTGTCTCATATTCAAGTCCTATCGAGAGAATAGATACTTTAATGACTTATGATCCGTATACAATTTGAATCTTTCTCCCAAAAGGTAATATCTCCATACCTTTAATGCAAGATTACCACAGCTAATTCCTACTCATGAGTTGGATAGCTAACCTCATGCTATCCGAGCTGTCGAGAAGCGTAGGTAATCACTTTACCTCTTTACATTAACAAGCTCCTAACCCTATTCCACATACATCTGTGTACACTACTAAACCTTGATTCCCTTCCTGAACAACTAACATAGGTGCATTTGTCAATAAGTGTTTCAACTTTTGGAATGCTTCTTCACGCTTATAAGTCCAGACAAACTTCACATCCTAGCGAGTTAGCTTAGTCATCGATGCTGCTGTTCACGAAAAATCCATAACGAATCTTCGATAGTAACCAGCTAATCCAAGGAAACTCTTTATCTCAATCACTGTCTTCAGTCTCTTCGAGCTATTCTATAACGAACCACCAATTTATCACTTTGATAAATTATATTTATTTCTAAATTTATGCAAATAAATGGTTGATAATACAAATAATATTATTTTAAGTGATAATAAAAAACAATAATCTTGTTTTGAATAAATATTTACAAAAATATTTTCCTTGAAATTTATATCGATAAAATAGCATTATATTTACATATATATATTTATGAATTTGAATTGGTATTTAATAATTCAATAGTTATTTTAATTATTCAAATTATTATTCTAAAAGATGATAATTCATTTTGAAATGTTATAAAGTGGTAATAAATTGTTTATAGTATTTATATAAAAACATATATTTGATTTGAAAATATATGAAAAAAAGGGTACTGCTTTATCAGTATAATAGCAGTTATTATAGATAATTGTTAATGATAATTTATATGGTTTTATAATTCAAATAGGATTATTTTAATTAATTTAAAATAATAAGAAATTTTTTTTTGGATTTTGTTTGTAGATATATATACGTTGATAAATAAGTGAAAATGTGACCGATAATCGGTTCCTCGGATTTCAACGATTTAAAACAAAAATTATTCAAAGACGTTCGAAGTGTTATGCACCTACATGTACATACATACATATGTCACATGCATACGATAACATGTACATACATACATAAAAACATATATGACTATTTATATTTATATATTACAAAAATGATTTAATAATTCCTAAAGCTTAACCTTTAAATAACCATAAAGCAAACATCAATTCGTTGTACCACACCATTACCTCACATCACCATCACATGGCTTTGGGGGAGAGCCGTGCGTGTAGAGGCTTGGGGGAAGTGTGAGCTAAGGGCATTTAGGTAATTATGCATTTGAATATTTTATTCTAAGGTTTTTACTATAAATACCACCCCTCTTCTCATAAAAATCCTAATACCATTCCGCTTCTTCTTCCTCTTCTTTTCAAGCTTTCTAAGAGCATCTTTAATGGCTTCTAATTTATAAAAAATATTTCAAAGAAGTTAGAAAATAATTATATCAAATAAAAGAGGAAAATGTATACATCGTTTTATAATATCAATCCACTTCAAAACTAGTTTGAAACACCTCCTCCACTCTTCCAAAACCCACGGCTACATCCCTAGGCCGTGAGCTCCTCCATCATCAAGGTTAGGCCGAGCTCTCCCATAGGTCGTGGACTTGGTTTCATTTGCTTTGGTTCGATCGTAGCGGAGCTATAGCCGATTTTATATTAGCTCGAAGGGACAATAAAGGTGAGGACTCCTAAACTCTTATATTTTATTTTGGATGATGATATTTGCAATGGATGTTTAATATGTTTTGATCATCAAGTTTGGTTGTTTCACATGAATATATGTATGTATGTATGTATGTATGCATGCATGCATGTATGTATGTAGTATGTATGTATGTATGTATACAAGTCATAGAAATACACATCGATAAGCACAAAAATAGCTTTCCTTTATATTAATGAATTGGTGTATATGGAAAGTTAAACCGCTTTAAAAATATTTAAATATGAGTTTGAAATGTTTTAGAAACATTTTAAAGTGTTTTGGATAAGTTTGAAAAGTAAATGAAAATTCAGTCAAAAATAGACGGGTCGTGTAACGGTAGTTCGCGATTTCGCACCATAAAATCAAACGAGTGTATAGAATGAAATATAGCTTAAAATTCTTCGTCATAAGAATTTTCCTAACTATTATATCCACCGTGTTCCAAAGAAGAAAGAAAATTGAGATTTCAATAAATAGATTTTAAAATGTGAGCAAAACAAGCTTTTTTGGAAAATCGCGATTTTGTAGTTCAAAATCCAAAACTGGATATCTTTGAAAATGATATTCTAAATTTATTTCAAAAGATGAAATAAATCGTAGAAATATTTTAAAATGTCTTAAAATTATTTTTGTTATAAAAATGAATTTTTGAATGATAGGAAAGTCGTTTTGATCAATATAGCTTAAAAGCACACTTTTTACAGCACTTTCCACATCACTTTTCTATAACCTTTGAAATATAGCTTTAAACTTAACAATTCTTTTCCAAATCCTTTATAAATGTTTTTAAATGGATGATTAAGTGTTTTAATGATGATTAGGAAGTTTTATAGTTTATTTAAAAAGAATTCAAATAAGCGATTTAAAGAAAAGCTATTACAAATTAAGTGATTTAATCTTGGTTCTAAAAGCCGACAAGTAGACTGGATTTTTCTATTCGTGAGATCCGGATGTGTGGTACTTAAACTAAGGAGATGTTCAGAAGCAACCAGCACCCTAACTCACCTGACTTCTTCATTGGGTGAGGGTTAGATATGGTCGAAATGTCAGAAACGAGTTAAGTATAAAAGATTTAAATTTTCCAAATTTAAACTAAATACAACTTTGATTTTATAGAGATGATCTTCTTATACTCAGTGTTAAAGCCCGAAGAGGGAATTCATATTATTCATGGAATTTAAAAGGTGATTACACCGTTATCCTACCCATGGTATTTGTTGAATACGGGAATTGATATTGAGTAGAATTAGATGATTTCTATAGATTCCGCTCACTTAATATTTACTGGTTTTCGATTAACATCCTAGGTAACTGGTTTTAACTCAATTAAAATTACGAGCTTTGAATCATGAAATCACTATTAAGATTTGAATGAAATAAATTGGAAATGTTTCCTAAGTGAAAAAATGAAATGATTTCAAATTATTCCGAGTTTAAAACGGGTTTTAAGCAATCAAAGTAATTGATAAGAGAGGTATAATAATTCTGCATATACCGGAAAAAATGTTTTAGAAATATATATCTCTCCAAAAAATATTTTGATAAAAGGAACTTAATCAATTAAAGAATGATCACAAAACCTCTTTTTATCAATGATTGGATCGAAGGAACCGGGGTCGAATCTGGGGTAGTTCCTATCCAAAAACCACTTCGTACCAACGTATGCATTAGAAAAATAAAGTAATGATAAATAAAATGAAGGATGAAGACTGAGGATTTTCAAGAAGAATAGACTGCTTGTTGATAATTCTGGTTAGCTCCTAAATGTTGAAGTAGTAGTGGTCCCTTCATTTATGAAACTCTTGTTACAAGGACTTCTCATTACTAATCCTAGGGTCAATTCTCGAAAATATATGGTAGGAAGGTGCCTTTGGTTTCTTTCAGTCGCAGAATGAACTTGTATGAATGGATGTCTGACATCGCATTCTTGATATTTCATCGTTGACTTTTATAAACGTACATATGTTTGATGGAGGAGAAGGCAACTTCTCTTAGCTTAACACCCTTCTTTGAGACATATGAGTTCAAAGGTTATATGTTTGTGGAAGCTAATAGTGATCGATGGAATGGCGATGTGGCATTCAAAGTGAAATGTGCAAAGTACAAGGTAATCGTTACCTCAAGCCTCACACCCGGAAATGGCCAAAACAGGGTAGATGTAGCAAGGCTATGTGGTTCCCAACCATTAGGATATGATCATCCCCTTCTAGATATATTTCTACCTGCTATGACGTTCGAGTTTAAATTATTGTGGATGTATACTGTGAGGGCCCTCGGATAGGTTGATAACGACTGGGATGATGATGTATTTGATACTGTCTAGGAAGATATAGGTCGGTCTTGTGTTGGTAGAGGACCATCAGTTGGGCCATGGTACATTCCTCTGGAGATATACGGTCGGAAGGTAGTCCCTTCACCTGGTCATTTTTATGAAAACTCATTCTCTAATAAAAGACTATACGATTTTGGATGTAGAAAGCCTTGTATTATAAGGCGGTATGCTGGAATTTAATAACGTAACAATCCCAGCTAAGATTATTAAGTTTATTTGCAAATGCTTTTAAATATAGGTCATTAAAAAATATATCAAGTGAGTTTACGTAATAATGATTTGGTTATCATAAGGTAAAAACCTGTTCCATGTTTATGTGCCACGTGGACTTATGAGATACCCTTTTGTTTTCAAAACGCATATTTTTGAGTTCTCACACCAGTCCCATGATTGACCTAGAGTTCACTTTCCATTTCCTTAAACTCTGGATACCCTAGTCTTCCCAGGCAGCCTAGTAGTCAGTTTATTTTGGAAGGAAGCTTGATAGAGCTTGATGCATGGAGTTGAAAGATTTTTCAAATGATATTCACCTATTTCCACCACACTCTTGTACTGTAGTATTCCGTAAATTATAAGGACAAAAATTTATAAATGTCCTTGTTTAAACTCTGATAAATGTATTTAAAATTCTACTATAAAGATTATTTGTTGAAATAATATATGTTATTCCATTCGTGCGAGATTTTGTTATGTCTTTATTTCTTTCTTACCCTTGAGAGTCCGATTTCCAACACTTGGATTTGCGGCATATGAATACCAATGATGTATTAGTGTCAATTTTCGAGGGTCAAAGAAATAGGTCCACACATAACTCTTTATCTCAGTCACTATCTCATTCTCCTCCAACCATTCACTGCCTCGATCTTAGCTGGATCTATTAACAAGCTTTTTTCTGAAACTACATGACCAAGGAACTTCACCTCCTTCTTCCAGAAATGACACTTTAAAAATTTCGCTTTTAGTGATGCTGCCTCAACATCTCAAGCATCACTCTAAGATGAACTTCATGCTCTCTTTCATCTTTAGACTATATCAAAATATCATATGTGAGTACCAACACGAACTTATCCAAGTGCTCTCGGAAAACTCAGTTCATCAAATTCACAAAGAATGCTGGCGCATTAGTTAGTTCGAACCGCATTACTAACCATTCATATGATCCACATCTGGTTCTAAACGCCATCAAACGGATACTATCCTCAGCCATTCTAAGCTAATGGAATCCTATTGCTAAATCCAACTGGGAAAATACTTTGGCCCCACTCAACTGGTTGAAGAAATCATCAATTCTTGGTAACGGATATCGATTCATTATCGTCTTCTCATTCAATACACGATCGATACATAACCTTAAAGATCCATCAGTTTCCTTGCAAACACTACGGCTTTTCCCCAAGGCGAAATGCTTGGTCTGGTAAAGTTCTTATTTTCCTAATCCACCAATAGCAACTTTAGCTTTCTCATCTCGCTACGTGTCATTCTTCTTTGCGGTCTACTTACCGATTCTGCTCCTGATACTAAATCTATCCAAAGCTCAATAGCTCATTTCGGCAGCAGTCCTACTACGGGATCAAAGACATCTGTGAATTCTCTAATAACTAAAACCCGATTTAACTCATCTTCTGCCTCCACAACACCCAACAGAGCATTAACCTCAAAACTAGAGTTTTCTACAGAGTATATTATTTGATCACCACAACCAGGGTGTCTAAGTGATATTTTCCTATCATGGAAAAATATCCTAGCATCGTACTCACTTAACCAATCCATACCCAAAATAATTCGAACCCTATGAAATCAAACACATGCAAACTTCAAACAAATACATGACCTAACATTTCAAGCTCTAGGTGGTCACATCTCATCCCAAGAGTCGCATATCCTTCTATCGGATTCATAATTCTTAAGGAAGTGACTAGGTATGAGGGTTCTAGGTTTAGGTTATCTACCAAACATTGAGATATAAAAGAATGCAATGCACCAATATTAAATAGAACTATAACTGATACACCATGAATCAAAAGTGTACCTCCCAACATGGCTTTTCCTTTCTCCTCTACTATTAGTCTGGAGGTAGCTGGCTTCAATGAAAATACTTTGCCCTTTCCATCCATTGCTGGCTCCTTGCACTGGTTCTTATATGTCCAATTCGATCGCAGTTGAAATATCTCACTCCGTTCTTGTCAACAGCTTTCTTCCCTTTTCCTGTTCGATGCTCATGAGCATAGTGTCCCTTCTTATCACACTTATAACAGATAACTTCTGCCTTCCCCTCCTTGGCATCACCACTCTTCTGAGCCCCCTTCTTATGGAAAAACTGCCTCTTCTGGTTCTGCCCTCTTTAAGCTCCTCCTGCCTTTTTACCCTCAAGATAAGCAAGTATTTCTTCCTGTCAATGCCACTTAACAACTACATAACACGGATCTCTATTATGCGATAATGTGGCCTTATCAAGTTTAGGCTTCAACCCACAGATAAACTTCTCATTCCTTTTAATAACTGTATCAACCATATTGTATCCGTATCTTGCTAGCTCCTCAAATCAGGATGCATACTCAAGCATAGTCATATCTCCCTGCTCCAACTAAGAAAACTTCCTGAGCAGAGTTGACTTTGCAATCTTCGACATAAATCTTTCTTCAAACCTTCTCCTACACTCAGCCTAAGCCATAGTCTCCTCATCGACTCCAATCATAACACTGTTCCACTAGTACAGTGATGCTCCTCTTAATTGCCTATAAGAGAGTCTCCTTTTCTACTCATTATTACGTCCCAAATCAGCAATAATCCTCTCTCAATGAAGTAATTAATTCTCCACTTCATTTGCGTCCTTAGTCCCGATAAACAGTTTTCCTCCCAGCCTAGGATAATCTCTACTCAGCACAACATAGTTATTAACCACCGGGGCTTCCTGATTTCCTCCTTCACCATTTCCTCCAACTAACCCGCAGCAACACCAGCCTGAATCATGTTAACAAAGAACTAATACAGTGCTCCCATATAGACTTGCGGCATTCCAACACCCGTATTAGTAGCTGTGCCTGACTTGGATTCCTTCTAGTATTTGGTTTGGCATTCCCACTGGTTGTGGCACTTCCTCCACCGATGTTAACTCTTACCCTTCTAGCATCCATATCTTATGTCCATAAAATCTGCATTTAAGTCTTTGTAATATACAGAAGAATAGCCTAAGAGAGATGAGAGAATAAAGATAAAACGTACATTTATATATAGCAAACATAAGTACGTTACTGTAACGTTATCTCAGGCCCTAATATTTTCTCTAATTCCTTAAGATTATGTTTTCAAAATCATTTTAATTTTGAAATTTTCCATAAACCTATGATCTGATACCAAGTTATAACATTTCCTATCTTGAGGCCCTAAGCTAAGCACTACAGATGTTGCAATCATCTATAGTATTAACTTTCGGTGACAAAATATGGTAATGTTAACGGTATCCATAATATCAAAAGCACATGAATATGAAATAAAATCAACATAGAATTAAAACAAATTTTCTTATTACATTTCAAATCAATATTTCATATTCAGATTCATAATCCCAAATGATTCATAGGTTTTGATCAAATATAATTATTACAAATTATGCCAAGAGCGACACATGAAGATGCCCCCTTGGATGATCAGAGTATTATATAGACATACCAGTCTTAAAACATCATAGCGGAAATAAAACTTAATAGCTCTTATATAGTTAACTTTGTCTCCTGCACGTCTTTGGAAGTTTATTCTACCAACCTACTAGACCTGAAAAACCTTAACTCTCAATCTACAGAAATTAAATTTTGAGCACTCGGGAGTTTAAGAGAAAAACATAAACTTCGAGCCAGACGTAAAAACAGGTGTGAATAATACTATACATCTCTGTTATCTGACATTAACTGAGACCATGCCGCTTAGTGGAAAGGGTTTCCCCTCACTAATATCCCTTTTAAAACATATCTTTTGCAAATCAAAATCTTGTAATCAAACTGATTAAAGCAATAATAGAAATATCATATATGCACATAAATCAAGTAATCGATGGGCTATTTGTCCAAAAAATATAGTTTTGTTTGGCTAACTATTAACCATTGGCTGACTCGGTCCTGGCTGACTCGGTCCTGGCTGACTCGGTCCAAGCAGACATACTCATTTATCTAACATCTGTTCAACATACTACTGAGCTATCTACACTTAACTATCTTCTTCTTGGGTCAACTGAACCTAATGGTCTTACGGTCTCACCAATAACCTATATTTATCTCTGTATATTCCTTTCTGTATGTAACCTCATTTTAGTCTTACCTGTGACAAAGCCCTACATACTGGATTTTTCGACTTTTATTAGCTAGGGGCTTATTAGCTTAAGTATAGGGCACGACCCTATACCGGCCTCATTTGGTATTCTAATATCTGAGTCATTTACTTAGGGTTAACTACCCCATCGAATTTTCCTTGATAGCATTTCTTTCAAATTGATTTACCCTTTTAAATCATAATTAAATAAGGAAAATATACTCTTTACTTTACTCAAATATCTTTGCCATGTTATATACACTTTACGTAAAACAATGCTGATAAGATATAATGGGATTATCTATCCCTCCAAAGTAAGTTAAAAACCCTTTTTAACTTAAAAGGCCTTAGGCCATAAAGCCAAGGTAAACCATTCAAAACCTTTGGTTAAAAACTTTAAACAATACATTTTGAACCAATTGAAAGTACCCCTTTCAAAATAAGTTAATTACTATACCTTGAAATACTAGGTCGAAAGGCCAAAACATACCTTTCAAAACCACTGAAGGTATCCCTTAGAAAGCTTTATAAAACCTTAGACATCCTCTTTTCAAAACACTTTAAACTTGTCTTCCGAAAGCATTGGAAACCTTCTATTTAAAGAATCAAGTAAACCTTTCGAAAATATTATAATTCCTTACTTAAAACAAACCTTTTGAAAGCATTGGGTTCAAGTAAAAGCTTGTGGAACATAGCTTCGAAACCATTTAAAACCGTTCCTTTCGAAACCTTTTGATTTAACTTTCAATATATATAAGGGTCTTAAAAGAACTAGGGCGAAAGCAACTCTTTCGAAAGCATTATTCCTAATTAAAAGAAGGTGGATGGTTTTGAAACCAATCCTTTCGAATGCGTTGGGATCCTTCTTTTAGAAACACATAAAACGTTCCTTTCAAAAGTATGGGGCTCAAGTTAGAGATTGTGGAAACATAGTTTTGTAGCCATTTAAAACTATTCCTTTTGAAACCTTTTTAGTTTTAACATATAGTATAACATGGGTCACAAAAACAGAGGTGCAAGTTTTGCTTTCAAAAGCACTAACCCAAAAAATTGGATTGTTTCCAAACCCACCCTTCCGAAACCATACCTCCAGAACCATTTTGAAAGCGGCTATACGACCCCTTTGAAAGCAATGGGAAGGCATCTTCAAAATTAAAAAGGAAAAAGCACCCTTTCCAATACGTTGTTTTAAGGCTATGAAGAAAAGCGGCCTTAACTAATTCGAAAGGTATGAATGCAGCAGCATGGGTTTTGAATAGGTTCAAAGTTGCTATCCTTTTGAAAGCTTCTTTTAAAAATAAAAGGCGGAAACTGGTTCGAAAGCTTCCTTCTTTAAAACAAAGTCAAGCTAAAAACAACCCCTTTGAAAGAAAGCATTCGACACCCTCATTCCTTCCTTCTTTTTCCAATGCACTCCATACCAATTTCTTGATATCATGTGCTTTGGTTTCGAACAAGTGCAAAAGGCCTTCTGGGCATATTGACGAAAGCTAGCTAAGGAAGCGGAGAAATTGTAATTCGAAACAAAACTATTTTATTTCCTTTCAAAGTAATTTCTTTTTACCTAACTTGCCCAATTTGTCAAAATACAATTGGTTTGCCACTCCTTATCCAAATCTTTTCTAAAAAGGTTGCCTGATTCAAAATTATCAACTTAAAAGCGTTTCAATAATTAAGCTATTCTTCTTGGTAAAATATATAAAACATTTAAGTCCCTTAACTTAAATAATTTTATAATCGTAGTAAAACACTTAAGACAATTCCCCAAAAATCACCATAATTCACTTTTAATACGTTTTCTAACATATTCAAATTTCAGACTCGAAATCAACGTATAATTGCCTTAATTAATTTAAACCCAACATTAACTATTTTCTCTCATAGAAAATTCATAATAAATCCACAATAACTTACGAAATTATGAAACTTGAAACCCACTTCCAAAATAATGTTTTTGACCATATATCGAAAATGCACATCATTTGGATGGAATTTAATAGGTTTTCCAATCTAAACTTATCATAAAATTTGTATGAAACAATATAAATAATCAACAAACATATATATCCATTTAAACAAATATAACATGGCATATTACTTGCAACACAGTTTGATCCAAATAGAAACCGAAACCAATATCAAAGGTGAGATGTAAATCAAATTATTCACCTTAGCTTAGTATTAAGAATGTTGAGAATTGCTCTTTGATTAATTTCTTCAAGCTTTCTACTTGATTCCCAGCTTACCTTCTTTTGTTTCTTATTAATGGTGGCCGGTCGAGCTCTTCGGTTTTAGTTTTTGTTTGTGAATGTTGAAATGAATGAGAATGAAGGATAGAAAGGTTTAGGGTATAAGAACAAAGACTATTCCTGTTTTTCCCTTATCATATTCCTCCTGCTTACTTATTTTTAGTTCTCTTTTACTTATATATTCATTAAGGCACGCCACCATTATAAATTTACAAATCTCACTCCCTTAACCTTCTACATTATTTCATTTAATTTATCCAATTAAATGTCCTAAATAATGTTATTCAAAATTAATGTTATTACAATTACAATGTTAAAACCAAATCATTCCCATGCAGAAGTAAATATATAATAAGATAATCAGAGTAGTATGTGTTCGATATATGAAGATGCCAATACTAAACTAATTATAAATACTAGTTTTACATAGTGGAAATTTCAAAATACTTTTATTTAAATAGATAGGCTTCTGCTTCATCTTTGAAATCTTTATTCATCTTTAAAAGATATCTATCTAATCCATAAAATTAGCGTCCCCGAATTAGTACCTATGAGTTTATGAGAGATAATAAAAACATGGGTCAAATAATAAGTCTAGTATGAGTAAAATAGTTATCCTAAGCATCCATAGCGAGGCCACACCACTAACACAGAACGGTTTCCCCCCACTTGATCATCAAAAATATATCAACATATATTTAACAAATAATATATGTATATATATACACGTAGATATATATATACACACACACATTACTAAAACAACCATGTGTTGTATTCAATACATAAGTGTGCCCTACACTTTCTATCCATTAATCAACCATGTCCTATATCAATCATCATGCATACAAGACTATCCATTATAGTCTTAACTTTATATTGCCATGTAGTCTTAAGTCAACTACCAATTCCTGCACTTATGGTTTATTCGTAGGTGTTTAATTTTTATTTTATCATCATCAGATAATTTGGTTTCCACGCAATGAGAATAGACTATTGGATTTTATTCAAACCTTACTCCCTCATTCTTGTTTTTTATCATGAATGGACAATCGGATGTTACGCAAGTCTTACACTACCGTACTCGCTTAACTATCATAAATTGACAATTAGATGCTACACAAGCCATCCATCAATGATGCCAATTTCAATGTCATGGTTTTGACACTTGGCAGCCACATAAGACTTCAATTAACGATACAGATTATAATGATGTGGATTTGACATTTTGTAGCTACTCGGGCCTTCAATAGCAACTATAATGCCGTGGGTTTTATAGTTGGCAGCCACTTAGGCCTCAACGATACCAACTATTCGGTAGCCACAAATGACTTAATGATACCAACTATTCAGAAGTCAGATTGGACTTTACGATATAGATTATTTTGTAGCCTCATAGGACTTCGTTTTCCACTCAAGTCATTCCTTATTTATAATGTAATATTTATACATGTGATTACCACAAAGGCCTTACATTAATAATCATTAATTAAGAAGTTGGGTTTATCCATCTTATTACCACAAAGGCCTTCAATTTTCATTTATATTCTTAGAAATAGTTTCATTTACTAACTGTGCACACTACACATTCCTTAAATAAAACAATTTTACCTTTTATTTAAATGATACTTTATTATTCACTAACTTCTCTAAGCTTAATTCATTTCAAAATTAAGTTAACACATTTTCAAAGTATTTGTTTTTGCAGGTTTGCATCAACGGGGACTAGGTTATAATTTTCAGTAGCCTATCACTTCACCTTTTCTTCCCATTTCATTGTTAACCATTTCCTACTCTAATCACTTCTATTATATTTCTCTCCCCTAACTTAGCTTTCATTGCTGCTGCAAACCTTCATCCTCGTCGCAGATACCCGTTCCTAGCCATGTTGTGCTCTTTTCCATCTTAATCTGTCGTCACGTAGCTGGATCTGGCATTGCAAGTCCAAATACGCCCTAGTTTAGCCTCAGTGATTCCGATACCTTTTTGTGTGTTTTTTCTTGGCTTGCTCGAGAAGTAGCATTGTGCTTCTCTATCAATATGTTGTGTGTGGCCTGTATTGTTTTGGTTTTTTTGCCTTGGGTGCTTGGTCTTTTCCTAAAGACATTAATTTTCCATCACGTTCAAGATATAAGGGGATTATGTTCTGGGTACTATTCCTCTCAATCTCGTGTTTTTCTCAAATCCTTACTTGCCCTTGGTGATTACTTGCAACAAAAGCATAGTTTTTATTTCGAGTGTCATGCCTCTTTTTGGGTTGTACGTGATCTCCATTCCTCTTTTCTTTTGTAGTTGTTCTAGGTCCCGGCGATGGCTTCTTTCATCTGGGCATGTTCTGGGAATATTAATAGTGATATTTAAGGCCTATCTACCAACTCCATCACTTTATTTTCTTCATCCCTTCATTACAACACTTACGGGACTGCTTTTGCAGCAAGATTTATTTGTCTTTGAATGTGATTGCCATGCCTCATAGTCAAGGCTATGGTTGCAACATTGGGATTGTGTATACTTGGCTTCAGGTCGTTCTTGCTTGTGTTATATTGCCATGTTTATTTTGTATTGTTGTTATCTACTTGGCTTTGGTTGCTAGAGATGCAATGGGTCATACTATTGGTCATTTTGACATAGTTTGGTCTCGGTATGCTATCTTCTGTTTCGTAATTGTTGGAATGTTCTTGGGGGAGCTGCTCCTTTCCTATAGTTATCATATTTCTTTATAAATTTGAGTTTTCTTTTAGAGTTATTGTCAGATTGTATATGAGTGTATAAGGGATTGCCTTATGCAACTTGATTCTCGTATGTATGTACCCTGTGTGGTGCTAGTGTAAGTTGTATGCAGTTAATCAGATTGGTGTGTATGCCACTCTTTGATTAAGGTGCGTTAACCTTGAGTTTGACTTGTGTGGACATTTGTTTATTTGCAACCCATGCATATTTGACTTCATTAGGAACCGGAATTTTGGGTATTGAATGGTTAGTGCATAATGATTCCAGGATCTATTGTGTACATAGGATTAATGCTATATGAAATCCAAGGATGGAGAAAGGATCATGATATGATTGGATGTAATGAAGGAAAAGTTGTATAGATGTTGTGTACAATGGAAGATCGAGAGGATGAGATTAGAAGAGTTTTAGTAGTTAGAGAATTTGATAATGTTTTCCAGCTAGTAATGGGATTGCTACATAGAAGGGTGATCAAATTCTGTATAGACTTAATGGCGAGGACACAACCTGTTAGTATACCACCTAACAAAATGTTGTCCAGGTAAATGGAGGAATTAAAGAAGCATCTAGTGGAATTTGAGCATAAGATTTTCATTAGGCCCAGTAGTTCATTGTATCGAGTATCTGCAATAGTTGTAAAGAAGTCGAATGGATCATTACAGATGTGTATTAATTATTGGAAGTTGAATGAGTTGACGGTGAAGAATCTTTATCCATTTCCAAAGATAGAAGATTTATTTGACCAGTTGAGTGGACCTAGAGTATTCTCATAGCCAGACTTGATAAAGAGATTCCATCAATTGAGGGTAGCAGAAGATAATGTTCCATTGACCGCGGTTAAAACTACATATGTTTCATATGGGTGGTTGTTATGCCTTTTGCATTGACCAACACCCCAACATTCTTTGTAGATCTTATGAATTGAATTTTTCATGATTAATTGGATATGTCTATGTTGGTCTTACTTGATGACATTTTGTTGTATTCTAAGAATGAGAGAGACCATGAAGTCTATCTTAGATTGGTGTTCAAGGAATTGAGACATCACAAATTAAAGGCGAAGTTATCCAAGTGCTAATTTCGAAAACAAGAAGTTAAGTTTCTTGGTCATGTTGTTTCAGAGAGTGGATTAGTGGTGGATCTATTGAAAATAGAGACTATTGATGATTGGAAGAGGATAGTTATAGTACGGGTGAGAAATTTCTTAATCTTAACTGGCTCTTATCGTAGATTTATTAAGGATTTCTCATGTATAGTAGCACCCTTGACTAAGTTGACCAGGAAGAATGAGAAGTTCATATGGATTGATAAGAGTGAAGGGTAATTTTAGGAGTTGAAGAGGTTATTGATGAATACTCCTGTCTTGATCTTACTTAAAGGGAATTATGATTTAGCAATATATATCGATGCATGTGGAACCGGTTTTGGTGCAGTGTTGATGTAGAAAGGGCAAGAGATAGCTTAGGCACTAAGGCAATTAAGGCTGCATGAAGTTCAACATCCAACTCGTGACCTAAAGTTGGCGATGATGATTTTTTCTTTGAAGATTTGGAGCTATTATCTGTTGGGAGAATGGTTTGAGTTACATACAGACAACAAGTCCCTTAAGTACCTACTCTCAAAAGGAGTTGAATAAGAGGCATTGTTAGTGTAAGAACATGCACCTTAATGGACACGAATTTCAACTAAATCGAAATCCAAGCTCAATAGAGTACGGATCATTGGTTTTGGTAACCTGTAATGAACATAAGTAAATCAGAGTGTGATCAATATAAACTCAAATAAGAATTGAAATATATAATTGACATATGTATAGAGTAAGGCCACTACCTCAGAATATCATTACTTAGATATTTAATTGGCTTGTCCACGTTGAGCGTGAATATGAAGTCTTCACCATCTGCAGTTCCCTTCTTGCTCCAATATCTAATCCTTCTAAATCTATCATATGGATTGTTGTGAGGAGGACGGTCGAAACAATGTTCTGGTGATTCGAAAATTGCATACTTTACCCATACCATTAATTTATTCCGATTTACTTCCATCTAAGTGTTATGTCTATTATTTATGGCTAATCAATTAAATCTTATGTGCACATACAATATGCCTAACCAAATCTTCTCCAAGGTATAACTGTCAAAGTATATGCTTATCCGCATATATGTCTAACCATTTCACTATCTAAAAACTTGGCCACTTAATACTTCTTAAATAGGAAGGCGGTATATCCAATAGCCATCTACCTCATTCCCTGAAGTAAGCCCCCCGCAATGTAAACGCTAGTTGATCGGTTCTAACTAAAGAGATCGATTACCCCTACATATATTTATATAATTTATAATTTAATTACCGTACTACTAACGTATCTCAAAGACTCATCTAAGGATTAAACAGCTCACATCTAATAAACTAATATTTCATCTAACCATCTTCTTTGAGGTCCGTGCGTCTTCCATACAGATTCTACACTTGGAGGAAGTGAAATCTGTTAAGGCATAACCTAAGTCTTTGCTACTACTCACTCGGGATCGCTAGTAGTCATAGCCTATATGCCAAACCTAATACTAAATACCAGTACAAACTACTGACATAGTCCGTTGACCTTTCACAACTGACATCCCGTTTAGACTAACCCAAGTAAGCTAAGGAAAATGCCCCTTTTGGTTACTTAATACCACTTATTAGAAATGAAGCATGCCCATTTTTTTAAAAATACTAGGCCATTTAATAGTTCAAATCTAAGGCGAACCCTCGGTATGTTTTTGCTTCGCCTATCCGTAATGCATATCCCTTCCCCATGGGTCCTACGGTTGGAAATGCCTCACATTAGTAGTAACTATACATAACTACCGGTAGCCTCTAGGTGAATAGCAGACTTGTGTTGCATAACTCTACTTACCTCGCATCCTAACCCACTAAACTAAACCTATCACCCAAAGCCTATGTGTTGGGTTAGGCCCATTAATTCACGCTCATTCTAAACATATAATTAAAGATGTATAATTTCCTACTATGAAAATTATAGTGTCTTCTACAAGTATTTAATAGTATAAATACTTACTTGTTCGCTACATAATTACTCCTATTTTATATGCTTAGGCTTTGGTTTCCTTGTTTACTTCTTTGTCTAATAAATGCCCATTGTCTATAATTATTGGCCATCAATATCAAAACTAGATAATATATAATGATATTTATTTACTAATTTCAAAATCAACCTATTATACCTATTCATTTTCCCATAAATGTCATATTAAATTCTCTAGTTAGTCCCCATTAATTCCTTTAATTCTCTATTAACTACAAATTTATTGCCCATTTAATTTGCAATTAATGTCCATATATTTTGGAATTCAAATTCCTTCCTTTTTAGTCATATAATTAATACGCTATAATAACTAGTACAAATATTATCGTAAACTATGCTATATATATGGTTTTATTTTTAATCGGTATGCATGGTTTTTACATATATATATATATATTCTTATTTTCTAATTATTAATTCCTAAACTAGAACATTCATTTTCATGTTTTAATTTATTAGAGTTATCCTTTCAAAACAGATTACCATTATAACTTTCCATAAATTACCCAAAAATGAAACTTTTGCTCTATTTGAAATTACAAGAAATTATATCTTATCTTTTATTGAGATAGATAGTGCAAACTACGGAGAAAAATATCCATACTTTACATATCTCTTTCTTTTTTGGTGTATTCCTTGTTAATTCAAATGACGCACTTTTATACATTTGTGGAATCAGATAATCTATGGAAATCATACGGAAATAGAAACAATTAAATTATACCCCACTCCAAATAACTTAAAATATATAAACTCATATTCCAAGTCAATTAAGCCAACCTAATTTACAATGTAATTGTAGACCTGAAATAAAATCTACCACCATACAAAAATTCTTCAATAATAATTACTTGGGACTAATTTCAAATTTCCAGATTAAATTGTATATACTATTCCTATTCTGATTACCTATTTTATAGAATACGCAGGCGATAACCTATATATTTGTTTTAGGCCTATAACTTATCAGATCTTATATAGGTATAATAATTAAATAGAATTCGGTGATATAAATTTCAGCGTGATAAATAAATTATATAATTTTCCACTCACCTTTATAGCTTTCCAAATCTCCAAAATTTGAATCTATTCCTTTACTTGACTCCTTTTCCATTCTAATTTAGAAGAACATGTATAACAAGGTATATACATACTAAGAGAATTATAGATCTGAGAAGAGATTCGGGTAAAGGCGAACATAGATTTATCATTATTGAAATCACATTTTCTTTTGCAACGTTGATTCACTTCTTCTCTTTTATTTTCTGCCCTTCTCCGATTTGTATATATAATATTTTTATAAATAGAGGAGAAGGGAAAATGGTAGAGCTTTGTTGCTTTGATTAGAAAATATGAGAAGAGAAGTGAGAGATTAGGCCTGTATTGTAGGCGCTCGAATCAACCATAACCATTAGATTAAAATAATTAATCTCGGCCCGTTTGGCAAAGGTTTAAACCCTAGCCACCACACCTCGATTGATCGACTGCCTATCTATAAGCGATCGATGGCTAGCGTTTGACAAACCCCATTAAGTGGGCCGACCATGGGTCCCACATTTTTTTATTTTCTTTTTAATTATTTTCGCTTCGATAACTTCAAACGCTGATAACTTTTTTGTTTGAATTTCGATGCAAAACTCCAAATATGAAAGTTCCTCGAAAAATCACCATAAACACAAGGGTATAAGTTTCATGGCCAAATTCTATCAATTTCCATTTATGGAACATTATTAATTATTTATTAGTTATCGTTAGCATTACATGGTGTTGTAGTTGGAGTTTCTGGTGACATATGACTTTAATATTGAGTATACGCTAGGAAAGGGGACAACATTGTTGATGCTTTAAGTAGAAAGAAGTAGAATAAAGTGTTAGCCATGAATCAGGAATTGAAAACATTAGACACATTAGCGTATTTTGAGTGCATTACAGGATGAATGCAGGATCAAGTTGGGATCCAGGATTTGAGCAAGCTCGAAAGTATGTCCAACACTTATAGATAGAATCGTTGCAAGGAAAAGAGAGGAATCATTGCTAGCCAAAAGAATAAGGTGATTAGAGATAGGTGTGGATGTTGAGGATCTAAATGATTCGAGATAGATTTGAAAAATGGCTTAGGAACAAAGGAAGACCATGTGTTCCAAACATAGATATCTTTGGAATGAGGACTTAAAGGAAGTTATCGATTTCAGTTTAAGATTCATCTTAGCAGGACTAATATATATGATGACATAAAGCAGGTCTTCTTTTGGAAAGGGATGAAGAGAGACATAGGAGAATGTGTAAAGAGATGTATCACATGTCAATGAGTGAAAGCTGAGCATCAAAAGCTACTTCAATCCTTGGAAGTACCAACTTGGAAGTGGGATTTGATATCCATAAATTTTATGGATGGATTGTGAAGGTTGAGAACGGGAAATGGTAGCATTTGGGTAATGGTTGATATGGTGACTAAGAATGCCCATTTTATCCAGGTAAAGTCGACAAGAACGACAACCATCTTAGCAAAGCTATATGTGAAGAATATTAGTGATGTCCATAGGATTCCAAATAGCATTGTTAGTGATAGGGATCCATTGTTCTCTAGTGAGAATTGGAAATTTTTTAGAGTGCATTGGGTGCAGAATTTGAGGGTAGGAGCGGTCGATTAACCTATTCAATAGATTAACTTTGTTGGTTAACCGCAAAATAGTTGTGCTTTGGTTAACTGGTTTTTGGTTAATATTGGTTCTACTCTACCAACCGAACTGGTTAAAATTAACTACGGTTAACCACTTAATATATGGTTAACCAGTTAATATAAATGATTAACTATTAGCCGGTTAATTGGTTATGTTAATTGGTTAATCAGTTAACCGGACAAACTAAAAAAATATAGGATCGTTTTCATCCTAGAGGGGAGTGAATGGGGTGTACTAATAATAATAAAAATTAATGAGAAAATAAAAACAATAACCGTAAATAATGCAATAGAGATCACACACAAATTGACCCAGCTTCGGCAATAACCTGCCTACGTGTTGCCCCTAAGGTTTCTACTAGAAAATAAGAAGTCAGTTGCTTACACATGTAAACTTGCGACACCCGCTAACTTGACTAACCTAACTTTAAGCTCAAAACTCTGCACAACTCAGCCACTAAGTTATGAATTATCAAACTACGCTCCGTAGTTTGTACCTAGTTACACAACTAGAAAGTTACACAATTTAAAAAGGAAATTACAAAAAGAAAAAAAATGAAAACTAAAAAAATTCGTATTTTTAAGTTTGAAGCCCAATAAAAAAATAAAAGCCGACCCAAACAATTAATTAAAGAAGAACGCTCCTTTTCTTTTGTATTATCTATGGCCAAAAGAGATAAAAATGTCGCCCTTTTATTTTGCTGCCGCCTACTTCATTCGTGCCATTTCTTTTTGTGATCTGAAATAGGGCTTTTCAAAAATTGAAGCGCCGCTTGGAAATTGATCAATTGGAATATGCTTTCCCTTGATTGGCTTCATCAACTGATTCGCTAGCCTTGATAGTTCGTGGCTGGTTCATTTGAGTTGAGCTTGACTGGTATGAAAATGATATATGATTTTTCCCCTTTTCGATTTTTATTATGCTCGACTGGCGTGATTCGAGTTTTGAATATTTTCTATGATTTTTTCTAAGTATGCTCACTGATTTTGTCACGAACTTGAATAGGAATTTTCCGATGATGAGATTGGGTTAAATAGGGATAAAACCCTATATTTTCGTTCGTATATTTCTTTTTTAATTTGTCAGTGAGTTTTTCTTCATCATTCGATTTGTGCTTGAACGATGTGAAGTGTTCTTCACTTTTTCATCTCTGATACATTTGATTTTTTTTTTGAATTATCAGTTCCGTTCATTACTCCTTTGACTTTGGCATTTTAAAATTTTGAGATAATATATTGTTGAACCTCTGACTTGTTATCATGTAATCATTACGAGTTCCAGTCTTTGCTAGTAGTATTCAAATAAGAGATAATATTGTGACTTGTCGAAAAACACTTTCAACATAGTTTCGATTTACAAATTCTTTTCGACCATGGCTTCATGTAACCCGCTGACCATTTCTTGACATTCATCGAATTTCTGCTTCACTATCATTTTCTTTGATCATATCATGTTTACAGAAAATAATTGTCACCATGTATATACATACATACATATGTACATATGTGTGTTGTGATGTCTATGCTCTTGGTTGGCTTGACGTTTCCACTGCTCATGGTGTTGCATTACATTTTTGTTATTACATCTGAATGCATGCATTTGTGTCTAGTTTCATGTGAACTTGTTACTGTGCTGCGGTAGTTCCACTTGCATGCTATCATTTGGTTTGGTTTGGTTACATTACTAGTTCTCGTCTAGGTTGCATCGGCTTGTATGTGTTGTGATCTTCTTGTTTGTTCACTCCATGTAGCTTTCGTACTTATCTAGTGCACTTATCCATGGTTTCATATGAATATGGTCTTGAAGTCTTGCGTACTTGCTCTGTACATGTTTGAATGCATGTTGCACTGGTCTTATTCTGCTTCAAGTTAACTTACCAGTTGCTTCGAGCTAGTTCATGCCTGAGCTGCCTTCATGCCTTCATTCTGTTGCCGAAATGCACTGAATCCATCTGCTTGAACCCACTTTATGTTGTACGCATTGAGTCGCCTCTGTTTTGATTTGAAATCTTTTCTTTGTACTTGGGGGTATGGTCCTCTTGTTCATGTAGTCGGTATTCATGTTGTTTTCATGCGTGGTCTGGTTTTGCATATTTGTATTTGAAGGTTGGTTCCTTGTAATTGCTTCGAGTCAGTTTTGGTTTTTCCATTTGAATGAAGTTTAATCCTGAGCATTTTTTAAAGCTTTGTTGGATATACACATGTCTGGTTCACTTTGTTTCCATTACATTTGAAACTCGGTCCTGTTTTACTGGCTCGTTTTTGTTGAGGCTTCGTGTATGTTGGTTTGTATGTGGTCGTTGAACTCTGGTTCCATTTTGAATGAAGGTTGCAAGTTGATTTTGTACATTCGGTGGTTTGTGTTTTGAAGTCTGGTTTTGAGTTAACTGTACAGTTTCTTCGAGTTTCGTTTCCAGTTGCTTCGATTCATGTGATGGCCGTTTTGGTTGAGCTTGTTCATGGATTCATATGAATGAAGTCTTCAATGTTCTTTTCCCTTATGCCATAAAAAATGAGGCAAACAATATTTTCAAACACACACTTCATTATACACTGCAAAATATTTCCTTTTCAATTTTACTGTGTCGGTGTTTATTTTACAAATATTTCAGACGGCTGGACACAGGCTGGAGCAGATTTGAAGATTAAATATGAGTGATGAGTGAATATATGTTGTGAGGTGAAATTGTAAAGTGACAATTGTGTCATAATTGTAACTTGTATTTGAAACTGAAAAAGTGTAAATGTAGTGAGAGCTCCAATTTGTACTGTTTGAATTTAAAATATTTGTTTGAATAAAATATTTGTTTAAATATGAATTCTGAGTTATTTATTTTATTCAACAAATATTTATGTAATTATATGGAAAAATAAAATATTACAGTAACAAATACATTTAATACAGTAACAAATACATTTAAACAAATATATATATATATATGTTTATTATCATTAGACAAAAATCATAGGCTATTGTATTCTACAATCTCCCCCTTTTGATGATAACAAACGTATATTAAGATTTTGACTCTATCAAATGTATTTGGTCTTGATGAATTCCATGAGCTTCCCTTATTTGAATATTCCTCCAACAATAAAGCTCCCCCTTTACATATACATAAATAATAAATATGAATTCTGAGTTATTCATTTTATTCAACAGATATTTATGTAATTATGTGGAAAAGTAAAATAGTGCAATAACAAGTACATTTAATACAATAACAAATAAATTTAAACAAATATATATGTATATTATCATCAAACAAAAATCATAGGCTATTGTATTCTATAGTCTCCCCATTTTGATGATAACAAACATATATTATTATTTTGACTCTATCAAATGTATTTGGTCTTGATGAATTCCATAAGCTCCCCCTACTTGAATGCTCCCCCTACAATAAAACTCCCCCTTCACATATGCATAGATAATAAAAACTGCAATGAACCTAGATTGGAATATGCAAATATAAAATTTGAACTTATTTGCCAAAAGCTTAACGTCTCTCTCCCTTTTGTTATCAGCAAAAGAGTAATAGTATTAGAAAATAGAGATAAAGTGATAGATATTAATACAACATTAATACCTAATTGAGTATAAATATTAAATTTCAGTAAAAAAAATCAAACAAAAATCATAAATACGTTGTTAGGCGTATATTCCATTTTAGAGTGATAGGGGTGATGTCGGTATAGAAAACCATATAGTCATGTTCATTTGTGGTATATCTATGACAGGAATTTAAATACTTACTAAACATGTATAACCGTTAGGACTTTTAAATGAGATTAGTAGTATTCCCAATGTTATTAAAAAAATAAATGCCAAACATCTTCTAACCATGCATAACCGCGACGACTTTAAAATGGGGTTAGAATCAACTCACCTATTTCAACCAATTTTGATATGTGTTCCATACATGCATAACCGTTAGGACTTTTAAATGAGAATGAAAACATATAATCAAAGATTCCAAGTAGTTCTTCCTTGCATAACCACGAGGACTTTTAAATGAGAGTGAGCACTTTTGGATGATTTTATTGCTAATTAATTAAAAAAATGAATAGTTTCCTATTTAAACATCACATTTTGACATACTATATTGGATTTTGATGAGTGATGGTCGTTAGAAATATGATAGAAATAGAGATGGTCATAGAATTTTTACCAACCAAAGTTATTACAAATTTTAGTTAAATTTTTAAATAAATTTACTAAATATACCATCTCAAGTCATAATATATGATTTATATTAACACTCATCACTTTTTCGATCACTGTTTATTTTTTAATAATCAGTAGGGAGTCAATTAGTTAATATAATCATTTACGATCAAATATAAAAATATAAAATCAAATTTCTAAAATGCTATCCTGAGATGAGTCGACAAAAAAAATTATTTTCTAGAAGGGGCTTTGTAAAAAGGACTTCTAGTTGGAAATCAGTATAAATAATTGCAAAAATGATTTCAACATGAGATGATATCACTACCACTTGTATTTGAGGTATTAATGGTCATATATAGTGGTATATAAGAAAAAATGTGTACTCCTCAACACTTGAATTGTTTTTTGAAATTTTCAACATGTCCATTTACATCAAGCACAAGTAAAGTAATCTATATTGAGTAAAAACATACATTCAAAAAAATTCATCAAAGTAATTTTGATAATTTACTTGATAGACATAAAGAGAGTCAATAATGAAAGTAGTTGACAATCTTTGTGTCGAAGACTCGCTCAATTTGAAACCTTTATTTAGTTGATAAAAGTTTGAAGCTTGAGTTGGCTCATAATGTGAAAGTTTTAGATGTTCAAAAATGCTACTTGCCAAAATTGGTTTCAAGCAAAATTTTCAAATCAATCAAAAATTATACTTGAAATACCACAAATTGTTTGTGTAAAACAAATACACTTTCTGAGTTATATATTGAACTTATTGCAATTTTTCATGACATTCCAAAGTGAATTAATAAAAAATAAAAGCAAAAAAGTTGTAGCATTATCGGTTTGCTTTCCAAAAATTCTTGAATTTTACAAATCGGAGTTAAGAAGCTCAAGATATAGAAGAAATACTCCAAATTTTTTGATGAAAACATAATTAACAATATGTGAACAAAATTGAGTTAAGAGATCATACCTCACTTTCCATCGATGCCGTGATATCCGAAATGTGATGATCTCCATCTAATCTTTATAGGCTAAGGAACATCAAATTTTAGTTTATCAATCACCTAGACAACTCGAAATCTATCTCCATCAAATTTGTTCCTTAGCCCACTTATGTGTCTAAGCTTTGGAGAAGGCAAGTGATCTAACTAAGGATGTAGGACCACTATTATTATCTATTGAAATCTTTGGTACCCAAATTTGTCTATATAACAAACCGTTAGTTTCTATAATTGTACCCTTGGGAATTGAAATTTGTTTAAATTTCAAACCATTTATATTCCTACTTTTTGGAATTCATATTTTTTTAACAGTTTTGTGCTTGTATATATTTCGACAATTATTCTTGCCATGTCCAATATTTCCACACTTTACGCATTTGGGTATCACACTTTTCCTTTTAACAATGTTATTAGTCGTATGTTCATAGTTTGACACTTTCGCAAATCCAAATCCTTTCCTTTTATTCACAAAGAGTTGATTTTCTAAGAGCGTATTAAATTATTTTTCTCTAGTGAAAATTTCGAAGTAATCAACTCAAGTATATTAACTATGGATTTTAAAAGTTTATTTTTATTTATTATATTCGAACAACAACTAATGGTACTGTCTCTCTTTCCAAAATTATTCATTTTCAAGCTCATATTTCCATTTTCAAGCTCTTTAATTTTACTCTGACTTTCTAGCATCTCAGTTTCAAAGAATTGGAGTTTTTTAAATTCAATTTTTTCAGAATCCTTGATTTTTTCAAGCTCCTTTTCAAACTCATGATTTAATCGAATAATTTTAGATTTGCTCAAAGTCAGGTTTTCTTTTTCAAAGGTTTTGAAATTTCCGTTGACCTCATTTAATTTCTTTTCAAAAATCGCACATTTAGAACTTTTCGACCTCTTAAAACTATCCAACTCTTTTTGCAAAATATTATTTTTACAAATCAACTCGGTTTTGTTTTTCTCTCGCATTAAATTTTTGTTTTCTAACTTTTGGAAGTTTTCATGAAAACAGGCAAATTCTTTTTCATGGTCCAAACTCCTTTTGCAATTAGAATTTTTATTTTTCTTAAATTTTTTGAGCTCGTTTTCCAAACCATTATTTTTCTCATGCGGTTTAGCCCTTTTCAACTTATTATTTTTCATCATTGATTTTCAGCACCAGAGAACTAAATTATTGAATGAAAAATTACTTATCTCATCGGCTATTGAATCTTCATCGTTGCTTTTTTTGCAAATCTTGTCAAGCACGTTTCTTTAACTGAGTCGATTGCGGAGGATTTCTCACCGTTGTTGACTTTTGCACCATATATTGCATCAAAAGTATTATATATTTCCTATTCACTTTGACAATGAGAGACCTGGTTAAAATTATCTCGATTAATATGAGAATATAATATATGCATATCAAGAGCATTAATCGTAGTATTTTTCTTGTCTACTATATCACGTCCATTTTTAATAATATCCCAACATTTAGAATTAACAGGTTTTAAATAAAGTTCCATTTTTAATTTCCAATTTAAAAAATCTGTTCCATCAAAAATAGGGGGAATAATACTAGACCAATTCTCGCTAGATTTTCCACTAGGGTTAGACATCTATGCTATTAACCTTGCTCTGATACCACTTGTAGGATCGTTTTTACCCTAAAGGGGAGTGAATAGGGTGTATTAATAATAGTAAAAATTAAAGTGGAAATAAAAACAATAACAGAAAATAATGCTGTAGAGATCACACACAAATTTACCCAGCTTTGGCAATAACCTACCTACATGATGCCCCCAAGGTTTCTACTAGAAACCAAGGAGTCAAACGCTTACACACATAAAATTATGACACTCGCTAACTTGACTAACCTAATTCTAAGCTCAAAACCCTACCATAACTCAGCCATTGAGTTGCGAATTCTAAACTACACCCCGTAGTTTGTACCTAATTACATAACTAGAAAGTTACACAATTTAGAAAGGAAATTACAAAAAGAAAAATGAAAACTAATCAAAACCCTAGTTTTAAATTTGAAGCCCAATAAAAAATAAAAGCCGCCCCAAACAATTAATTAAAGAAGAACGCTCCTTTTCCTTCGCACTATCTTCGGCCCAAAGAGATAAAAATGTTTCCCTTTTATTTTTCTACCGCCTACTTCATTCGTGCCATTTCTTTTTGCGATCTGAAATAGGGCTTTTCAAAAATTGAAGCGCCGCTTGGAAATTGATCGATTGGAATATGCGTTCACTTGATTGGATTCATCAGCTTATTCACTGGCCTTGATAGTTTGTGGCTACTTCAATTGAGTCGAGCTTGACTGGTATGAAAATGTTATAAGATTTTGCCCCTTTTCGACTTTTATTATGCTCGACTTGCCTGATTCAAGTTTTGAATATTTTCTATGATTTGTTCTAAGTATGCTCTCTGATTTTGTTACAAACTCGAATAGGAATTTGGCGCTGATGAGATTGGATTATATAGGGATAAAAACCATTTGATTTGTGGTTGAATGGTGTGATGAATTCTTGAATTTTTCATCTCTGATACATTTGATTTGTTTGAATTGTCAGTTCCATTCATTACTCCTTTGACTTCGGCATTTGAAAATTTTGAGATAATATATTGCTGAACCTCTTACTTGTTATCTTGTTAACACCTGTGAGTTCCATTCTTTGGTGGCAGGATTCGAATTAGAGATGATATTTTGACTTGTCGAAAAACACTTTCAACAAAGTTTCAGTTTACAAATTCTTTTTGAAATGTGACCCACAACTTCATGTAACCTGCTGACCGTTTCTTGACTTTCATCGAGCTGCTACTTCACTATCATTTTATTTGATCATATCATGTTCACAAAAAATAATTGTCACCATGTATATACATACATACATATCTTTGTGTCTATATGTGTGTTGTGATGCCTATACTCTTGGTTGGCTTGATGTCTCCACTGCTCATGATGTTGCATTACATTTATGTTGTCATGTCTGAATGCATGCATTTGTGTCTGGTTTCATGTGAACTTGTTATTGTGCTGTAGTGGTTCCACTTGCATGTTATCATGTGGTCTGGTCTGGTTACATTACCAGTTCTGGTCTAGGTTACATCAGCTTGTATGTGTTGTGATCTTCTTATTTGTCCACTTCATTTAGCTTTCATACTTGTCTGGTGCACTTATGCATGGTTTCATATGAATATGGTCTTGAAGTCTTGCATACTTGCTTTGTACATGTCTGAATGCATGTTGTACTGGTCTTGTTCTGATTTGAGTTAACTTACCAATTGCTTCGAGCCAGTTCATGCCTGAGTTGCCTTCATGCCTTCATTCTGCTTGCTGAAATGCACTGAATCCATCTGCCATGAGTCCACTTATGTTGTATGCATTGTGTCACCTCGGTTTTGATTTGAATTTTTTTCTTTGTACTTAGGGTTTGGTCCTCTTATTCATGTAGTCTGGTTGTATTCATGTTGTTTTTATGTGCGGTCAGGTTTTGCACATTTATGTCTGAAGCTTGGTTCCTTGTAATTGCTTCGAGTCTGTTTTGCTTTTGCCATCTGAATAAATAATAATCCTGAGCCTTTTTGAAACTTTGTTGCATATACACATGTCTGGTTCACTTTGTTGCCATTGCATTTAAAGGTTGGTCTTGTTTTACTGGCTTATTTTGGTTGAGGCTTCATGTGTATTGGCTTGTATATAGTCATTGAAGTCTGGTTCCATTTTGAATGAAGGTTGCATGTTGATTTTGTACATTTGGTGGTCTGTGTTTTTGAAGTCCGGTGTATTTGTGTTGATTTTCTTTGAGTTAATTGTGCAGTTTCTTCGAGTTATATTTCCAGTTGCTTCGATTCATGTGATGGCTGTTTTGGTTGAGCTTGTTCATGGATTCATATGAATGAAGTCTTTAATGTTCTTTGCCCTTATGCCATAAAAAAATGAGGCAAACCATATTTCAAACACACACTTCATTATACACTACAAAATATTTATTTTTCAATTTTCCTGCGTTAGTGTTTATTTTGCAGATATTTCAAATGGTTGGACACATGCTAGAGCATAGTTGAAGATTAAATACGAGTGATGAGTGAACGTATGTTGTGAGGTGAAATTGTAAAGTGATAATTGTGTTGTAATTGAAACTTGTATTTGAAGTTGGAAAAGTGTAAATGTGGTGAGAGCTAAAATTTATACTATTTGAATTTAAATATTTCTTTAAATAAAATATTTAATTAAATATGAATTCTGAGTTATTCGTTTTATTCAACAAATATTAATGTAATTATATGGAAAAATAAAATATTACAATAACAAATACACTTAATGCAACAACAAATACATTTAAACAAAGATATATATGTTTATTATCATCAGACAAAAATCATAGGTTATTGTATTCTATAAAAAATAGGTACAAGGAAATAATCACAATTTTTTACATAAAATAAAACTTCT
The DNA here is from genome assembly GCA_030765085.1 of Allium cepa. Classification (NCBI taxonomy): domain Eukaryota; kingdom Viridiplantae; phylum Streptophyta; class Magnoliopsida; order Asparagales; family Amaryllidaceae; genus Allium; species Allium cepa. The sequence continues at coordinate 520,642,349 of CM060929.1, read as the reverse complement.
AACATAAACACTAGTGATTCATACATAAACAAAGTTCTAAAGTTCTAACTATTAACACTACTACAATTGTATAACTACATCAGTTGTGCAGCAGTCAGCTGACAAAGTTCATAGTTATTCGCTCGTATATAGAGCTCATATTTTAGCTCATACATTACAAGCATTACAGTGTACAGTGATTATATTACATTAGCAATTTAGTCCAAAGTCCAAATAGAAAATAGAAAAACATTGATTAAACTTCAACTTGATAAAACTTCAACTACAAAGTCGACTCCACGTCTTCATCCTCCAACTTCAGCCTCCGTTCCCCAAGTCCGTCCAAACTAAGGTAAATATAATGATTTTTTAATTAACTAAAGCATATAAGTGTAAATATGTAGTATAACTATATGACAACTGAAGTATACATGTTTAATTGGATTTAACTGTACTAACCATGCAGTTGTGCTAATTATATAAGCTATAGACTGCATATGACATATATTAGTGACAATGTGACATTAATGCATATGAATCCAACTATAGTAACTGATAACACACACACACACACTGTTATATATATTTATTATATGGTTACTTATGTATTACCGTAAGAAGTACCGTATATTACTGTTATACCACATAATTATTACTATTATACTGAATATATATATATGGTACATTCATATAGTATGACAGTAATATATGTGTATATATATATATATATATATATATATATATATACACACATTCAACATATATTATTCATATATATTGTTCAATATATATATATATATATATATATATATATATATAAATGCACACTGTTATATATATTTATTATACTGTGATACATTATATTGTTATAACATATATATTCAGTTTACATTCAATAATAAATGATATTAGTATAACATTCACTAATAATATGTGTGTGCAAACTGTTAAGTATAATTGATTAATAGTCTAACGGTATAACATTCATACATTCACTAATAAGAATATGACAATATAACATTCATGAATAAGTGATATTCAATAATATTCAATATACATTCATATACTGGATTATAGTATAATAAATATATGTGTGCAAACTGAATGTGTGTGCAAACTAAATATATTCATATGTATATTCAGTATACATTCTATCCCTAATATTCAGTATACATTCTATCACTAATATTCAGTATACAGTCTATCGCTAATAATATGTGTGTGCGAACTAAATACACACACATATATGCAGTATAATAAATGTATAATAATATAAAAGTATGATAGTATAAACTGAACACACATATATATGTAATAGATGAACTAACCGTTGTGAAAACAGCGATGATGGACTATTCATGGTGAAAACAAAAGATGATGGCGACTCACGAAAACGTCCTGGTACATATTCAACATGTCAAACAAGTAAGTTGGAGTATGTATGTCAAATCAAACAATCGAGGAACTGGATTATTTTACAAACGCTAATATCACTTGAGAAGGCTTCATCATAAGAATACATATCATCGAGAAGAACCTCAATCCGGTAATCTATAAAAATTAGTTCGGACCTTAAGCAATTTTGATTACAAACTAATGCTTCAACCATCAGTGGACTCAAAGTACTACGAAAAGTGTTTATAACCATTCCTATGATGCTAAAAGCGGATTCAGAAGCAACCTTGGGCACCAGAATAGCAAGAAGACATTGAGAGACTAAAGATAAAGCATTATATTTGGAACTATTTACCATCGTAAAACATCAAAATTATTTGGTGCAACCTCAATCGGAGCACTGAAATACTTTTCTAGTTCATTGCATTCATTTTGTTGTTGTTGAACTTGTCTTAGAAAAGTATTCATTCTTCTAGAAAGAGCATCACTAACATTCTCAACACTTTACTAGCAACAGATGTACTAGGTCGTGCTTCATCATATGTTTGGTTCTAAATGTAGATTCAGTAATATAGAAGTCAAACAATCTTGTCAAAATATCATTTACACTTTTTAATATGTCTTCTGCAACTTCTTTTTCATACATATCTTCAACACATAACTTTAAAATTGTGATTTATACCTTGGATCAAGCATACACGTAACAAGTAAAATTTTGTTTATGTTACCCATGCTTCCCCAATATTTTTCAAACATCATTTTCATACTAATGTCCATTCTTGCAAGATATGGACACATTTCCACGATCAATACATGAAGTTTTTCTTGAATTCCACTTAGCTCGGCAAAACAAATATTTGCAGTAATAGATAAGGTTTTTCTAAATTTTAAAGCAACATCATAAAAATACTTAAAGAATTTAACAAATAATTCAACATTTTTCCAATTTGTAGAACCTAGAGGACGAATTTCATTATCAAAATAGGTAATATAAATACATAATTTTCTTTCATAACCCTTTTGTATGTTAAAGCCGCATCTAACATCAAACTTTGAATTCCACCTTGAGGGTACATCTAAAGTAAGCACATATTTATTTTCAATTCCTAATCTCAAAAGTGCCTCTATAAATTTAGTTAATCATGCCAGAGTGATCTCAGAAATCTAACCGCGGTACGAATTCTAGCTATATTACTACTAATTTCTTTTAGTCCATCATTAGCAGTTAATGATTTATGAGCACAACAACATATATAAATGAATTCACCATTTAAAACACGACTGTTGTAATCATTTTATTTGTTTTTCACATAACTAATTGCCACTTCATTTGCACTAGCATTGTCAACCACGATAGACACCATCTTTTGAGTTTCCTTTTTTTGATACAATGGACAATAAGTTTTCCCCTATTTTCTCCTTTATGACTAGTAATCACATAAAAATTCCTTCTATGTAATTTCAAATCTTCGCAGTTAGAACCATATAATTCGCATTTTGAATAGAATTCCATGTATCGGTAGTTTGACAAACTTCATGCAATAATTCAAAGAATATTTTTTTTAAGAGAATCTATCAAGTCTTAATATAATTGAAGCACGTCCCTATAAATTGTTCTTCATGAAGGAACTTCAAATTAGGACACAATTCTCGACAAAATTCGAGAAAACCTTCACCCTTTACAAAACTAAAAAGGAGTCCATCAATAATTATGATTCGAGCTAATGCTTTTCTACATTCCTCTTTATTAAATGACCTTGTGATAAGATTTCAACTACCATGGCTATTGCTATTCTTTCCAAAAGCTAAAGTTTTTTTGTCTCTTATCACTATCACATGGAATTAAGCTAAAGGATTTTACTATATGATGATTCAAATGTGTTGTACCATTTGATTTAAAATTGCATGCAAATTGTTGACCATAATAGTTGCAAATACATTTCGAAAAATTGGAATTAGTTTCTTTAGTAAAATGTTCCCATACTGGGGAAGGCTTTCAGGTAGAAGCCTTGTGCTTCAAATGTAGAGGAGGTCTCCTACATTGAGGTTTTTGTTGTTGGTTTTCTCATCATTCACTTCTTCCACAAACTCATCATCATCCCTTGGTTCTTTAGAAGTTCTACCTATTTTCTCCTGTTAATATGATACATACATGCAATTGAAATTAAGTATCACTATATCAGTATAAAACTATAAGTATCACTTATTAACATATGCCGTTTGAAACTAAATATCATTGTATCGGTATAAGATAATAAGAAAATGTAAACTGAGCATGTTTAAGACCATGTATGCACTATGTTAATTGAATTCAAACTGAGTTATTGAAGCATGTGTGTATAAATTGTTCAAACTGAATTCAGTCCATATATGTATGTGTAAGACTATGTATGCAGTGTGTGCTTGACCTTTGTATAAATTTAATATACATTCAAGACCGAACTGATATACTACGCATACTATATATATATATATGTGTGTGTGTGTATGTGTGTGTGTGTATGTATGCAGTTGTTCAAGACTGAATTAAACATACATAGATGAAATGTATATATGTATGTAGTATGTTCAAAACTGAATTAAACTATATATATGTTCAAGATTAAGTATGCAATCCGAGTTCACTTAATATGTGTAACAGCCCGCAAACCCATACCCCTTGAGTTGACACTATTCTCCATCATATCAACTCAAAGTGAACGGAAATACGACCATTAGGATTAAAGAAGAAGGAGGTGGAATAAGAAAATAGAAAACAATATCAAAATTTTACAATCGCAGCGGAACAATATATAATGGATAACAACAGACTTTTATACAAAGAAACTATAACTGTATTATATATTACATCAAATACATCAAATACGTGTGATACGTCTCGCCATCCAGCTCATCTCCTGAGCCCCACAGCATCCTTTCCTGTATTTATAATACTCGATCTGACCCTAGCATTGTAGCAAAATAACACCCGAGTTAGTCTGGAATACCAGAGTGAGAAAACACGCTCAATTGGATTATTAAAGTTTTCGAAATCTTTTGAAATCAAAGCTATCTCGTAAGACCACGCCACAAATAAACATGGCGGTTTTTACCTTATGATAAACAAAACATTTTCTTATCAAATCCTCTGACATTATAGTAGTGTCAATACACAAATACTTATTCGAATAGACGAAATTATTACATTATTAAATTCCAACAATACTAAGTTATACAATCAAAATCGTAAAAGCACGTAAGGAGAATGGATTTCCATCAATGGCAGGGCTACTGGGGTACCACCCGTCACAGTACGTGGTCTAGATCACCGTGTCGAGGATCCACCTTGATCCCCTACTACACAAGACTGGAGCTACCCCTTACTGGATAAGATCACCCCGCGGTTAGGATCAGCAACCGCCCACACAGCCGAAATAAAGGGACATCTAGACAGGGGTGACCTTACCCTAATTGGTTGCTAGCCACTTAGCCTTGTGTGCACCTCCCTTGTTTTAGCTATTCCCGGTTGATGAGGCTCGAGGCTATGCGTTACCTTTTAAGCACATATTCACTTAGAATGCTCATAGTCCTCTTGATGATGTTCTGAAAGCATTCATCCATACAAGTCAGTTTCGGGTCCAAGCGGAACCGAAGGCGCTACTCCTACTACATCTATTTTGGAATCACCCTCACGATTAGTAGCGATTAGCCCTTGCACTTCACTGCTCCATCTTCGACTCCAAGCTCTTGTCTTCCTCACGAATACGTTCAAACCAGATCGAAGTGGTTTTCGGAAAATAAATCCGGATCTCAGTCCCTTCGAAACGATTAGCGTATTGGCCAATATTGATAGTCGGTTATTTAACTATCAAATAACATCCACAAACAACCATCAGCCTTAATAATTTCCCAAATTATTTATTTTAAAATACCTTCACAGGATATTTTTCCACACTTCACCCTTTTGAAAATAGTTTCAAATCACTTTTTCTCTCGCAGAATAAATTCCCACCCAATTGTTTTATTTCCACTGGAAATCATTAATTCTTAATACTTTAGATTTAAAATAAATTTAAATCACTTTATCCAAAATATACACTTTTAAAACACTTAAAATAAAAACTATTAAAACATTTTTTTAAAACACTAGTTATGAAATCTTATAATAATTTCTCATGTAAAACTTAAGCCAAAACTAAATTAAAATATAAGTTATGAAATTCTATACTAAATTTCAAATAAAAACTTTTGCCAAACAACCTTTAAAATAAAATTACTTTATAAAATATAAATATTTAATCATTATATTTTAAATCATAATACTAGTTAAACCTTTAAAATAATTACTACTAAAATTAATTTTAAATAAATATTTACTTCAAATTTTAAAATAATTTAACATAATAAAATTTCTCTAAAACAATTCTTTTAAAACCACTTTAAAACATCTAACTTATACTTTAAAATCTTTCTTTGAAAATATACTCCAATTTCCAAGGAAATATACTTTCCTTTCCACACCTTTAAAAATAAACCACTATTTATTTTTAAACAAATCACCCTTTTCTTATGAATTTCCATCTTGAATTTATACATCAAATTATCCTCTAATAAATATTTCATTTTATTTATAAACCCTGTTTATAAATTCCATAATCTTATCTCCTTTAAATCACAGTTTCAAACATTTTAAATCAATTTTCATATCGATTTTCAAACTTTACTCCTTTTAAAAATAAATTCCTTTACTTACATAATTTTATTTCAAAACCCATTTATTCCATATTCACTCTTTTATTTAGATTTAAAATCTTATTTAAATCTGAATATCAATTTCATTCTTTATTTCAAAATTCTCCCTTTATTCTTCCAACATTTTAAATCCTGAATTTAAAATAAATCCTTTAATTCTTTAAATAATATCACTTAAGTTTAAAAATTCATTTACTCTCATTTATTCAAAAATATTTTTCCCATACTTGGAATTTATTTATTAGAATTTAAAAATCAACTTTTATTCTTTTTTAATTTATTCTTTAATTTATTCAAATTCTCAATAATTTTTTTTAAAATTTCCTCTTTTATTTTACTTTAAAAATTCAATCTTTATATTTTTGATATCTCAGTATACCTAAAATATATTCAGTCAAACCATAGCATTTAATATTTCTAATTCTCAATATAATCCATATAATCTATCGTAGATTATCAATATAAAACATGGACTATAATAATAAATTCCACTACTTTGAGGAATCCAGTTGGATCCCTCCAACCTGTTTTCCTGCATCCACAGATGTTAGTCAACAATTACCCACTTCGAGGTGGATATCGCGGTATAAAGGGTCATCCGCTATTATGCAGAGAGCATAGGGTCTCATCCGCTATATAATGCAAGAAATCAATCACTCTAATATATATATATATACACACTATTATATATAATATCACATCCAGACCATTCAAAAATCAACCAATAATTTAAATTTAACTATTTAAATTTAAAAGGTAATCCAAATGAGTGAGATTAACTCACCTTTGTTTCTAATTGCAACCCAGCACAACCCGGCTTGTCTTCTCTACGATTTAGACCTTGAATAAACATTAGATGATTTATTAATATTCGAACTAATCGAATAATCACTTATCATTAAATAATTTAATTTAATTAATAATTTAATTAAAACTGATAATTTACATTAGATGATTTCTTAATATTCGAATTAATCGAATAATCATTATCATTAAATAATTTAATTTAAACTGATAATTTCCCTTTTAAAAAATCTATTGGCAACTATAATAAATCAAATAAGTTAATTTAACAGTTTAATTACCAAATCCATTGTTTTGAAATAAACTAGCAAATTTTAAGTTGGTATATGTATATTTATTATTATATTTTTTTTGAAAACACATATCCTTATAAATATAGTCTACATAGATACCAAATCTATATAAATATCCACCAAAAATAATAATCTATATGTGACGACCCAGATTTTTCCAACAATTTAAAATAGAATTGTTAATTGATTTTAAAATATTTAAAAGTTAATTTTAACTTGAATTTAAGATATCGATATTTACTTGATAATTAAAACATTGAATTATAGGGTTTAAGAAATGAAATTAATAATTGAAATTGGGTAAATTGTTGAATCTGGGATTTCGAAGCCTGTTTAAAATAATTTGAAGGCTTATAAAATTTATAATAATGATACTGAAGATATTAGAATGGTTGAAATTTTAATTTAAAAGTAATTTGTTCAATTTTAAATAATATATCGTTTAAATTGAATTTAAAAATAGCCTTCCAAGGCACAGTCTCGGAATTTGACGAAACCAGTTCCATTGGATCCGTAATAGTTAGTTATTATCGAATTTCAAATTCCGTAGCCATCGGAGTTGTCGTTTGACCCTGGCAGCTCGAAACGCTTAGATTTATTTTGATCGATTTAATTTAAAATGGATCGTTTTTTTTCTATAACTCGTGCATACGATCGACTTAGATTCTAAAACACGTTTCGTCATGTTCGAAGTTTTGAGATAAGTAAAGTGAGATATTTATAATTTAATAATATTTTAATCTGATAAATCAAGGCTTTAACTTCCCCAATACGCCTCTTTCTTCCTTTAATCACGCGTACTCAGAACGCCTTCCTCCAACCTATATCTTAATTCCCTTTTCTCTTAAATCTTCATTTTCGAATCAGAAATCAAATCTAAAAAAAAGGGGGGGGGGAAGAGGCCGAAGCCGGCCTCAGCTATTCTCGAGCGCGATGGCTCGCGTGCGTTCGTGCATGATGATGGAGGCCGTTCTTGACAGAGGGGGAGCGGGGTCGCGATTGTGATGGGATGGTGCGTCGACGATGGAGGCAACATAAAATCGAGGAGGTGGGTTTCGATTGTGTTTTGGAATTGGCGACGCGATGAGAGGCAACTCGAGTTCTACTCGAGTACAGTAGAGTGGAGCTAGGAATCGCGACTGTCGCGTTGTTGAAGACGTCCAAGATGCGGGGATGCGGTCGCACGCAAGCTAGGGTTTCAGAAATCAACGCCTTCTAAATGATCATCGCTACATACTCGGCTATTCCATCAGCCATAATCGGCTCATCCTTGCCTCCTATGCGATATTTTCTACTGCTGATTTGAAGTCCTGCTACAGTCTCTTTATACTGTCACTACTAATTAAGTCAAAATCTGGAATATAGGTGAGTGATCTTCATTCGACTATATTTTTATTTGAATCAAATTCGAATTGGAAATCGAAATGATGTTGAAAATAAACATTTGGTATGTGTTCGTGAATGATTTGAAAATTCATTAAATGGCAAGGTAAATAGAAGGGTAAATAAACAAGTTGATTAATTAGTGTTATGGATAAATTAATTACATTATTAAGGGCTTTGATATTATGATTTAGATTAAAGTTATCAATTCAGGGTTAAATTAAATAGTAACTAAGAATTGATAATTAAGTAAGATTAGATTGAGAATCGGTGATTAGGAATTAGTAAATCGAATATTAAGGGATAAATTTTAGTTATAATTTAGAAATAAATTATATAATTAGAAATGGAATAATTTATAATTAATTTGTGATCGAAGTGATTAATTAACGTTAATTACTTAGAAAAGTAATTAAAGGATTGGTTGATGAATATAGAAAATGATGGATCATTGGTGGAGGGTTTTGAGTGCTTTATAAATGAGATTAATTTAAGGTAATTTATGTTACTAATTAATTAAGGATGATAAATTGTGGAATTTGGTGGATATAATAACCTAGCGTATTATAATAGTACACTTACTTGGTGAAGTAATTGGTGATAATTGTTGGTTCTAATTGTTAAATGGATGATTTGATAGAAATTACTTAATGGTATTAATAAAATATAATTACTCGATGAAATTAATCAATAGATTAATTTAGTTGGTTAATAAAGGAATAATTGATTTATTTAATGGAGTAAATAACAGAGTAGTTAATTATAGTTTGGAATTAATCGAATACGATTAATATTGTGGCTTAATTAAGGAAAATAAATTTGATTTGATCTTTGGGTTTTATAATAATTAAGAAAATTACCTAATTGGAATTGGAAGGTAATTTATCCAGGATTGTTAAATAAGATGAATGAATATAGAGGAACCGATAAATTAATTGTTTTGGGAACTACTAATTAATAATCTAAGTGAATGTGGTTAGAAAATTCAATTAGAATCAATTAAATTAATTTGTGAAGCATTACTTATGGATGATTGACTGAGATGGGATACTTTGAATGAGTTGATATCTCTAATATGAAATGCTGTGAATTTCATTTGTATAACTTGGGTTAATATAATATGAGTCTCGAAGAGACCGGGGTCGGGTATTTGGGAAATAACCGAAACCATTTCGAATATTTATATATTGATTGGTGAAATCAACGGCCTGAAATGAAATGGTTTAAGTGAACTGGATTATTTTATCCAAGTTGGGTACGTAGAAATTTATAGATGAAATAAGCATTTTCTATAGCAAATTGTGATTGGTAAAATTGATATATGTTACCCCGGGTTTATATAAGTTGTTTGTTTTGGTATTCCATGTTAGTTGGGATTACTCACGCTGGTTTCCAGCCTGACCCGGGTGTTACTTTGGTGTAATGCTCGGGTCAGAGCGAGTATTACAAATTTTCAGGTAGGTACGTTCTGGAGCTCAGAAGGCGAGCTGGATGGCGATATCGTATAGAGTATTCCGCTGTATTTATATTATTGTTAATCTGAGTGATGATAATTGTAAATATTCAGTGACTGTATAAAATGTGAAACTCTGATGTATATTAAATGTAATCGGCATATATAGTATTCTTTTGAAAGCTATTATTATTTATTATTATATTTTATCCGCTGCGAATGTGAGTTGTTGATGTTTCTGTTCTTCTTCTTCTTTCTCTTTCTTCTTTTTCATAACTATCTGGAATTTTCGAATTAGAAAATTTCAGGTCGTTACATTTGGTATCAGAGCTGAAAGGTTAAGCGAGACCTTGGCTCTGGTGGGGATTACTCATTAAATAGAGTCTGTAGTACTCTAGAATGAGTTGAGTATATATATATATATATATATATATGAGAGCGTACTTGTTATTTTCTTATAAAGATTTTAAATGGTTTTATATAACAGTATATTTTGATATATAAAGCGATATTTCCTTCTAATGAATATTTAGGAGATTGGTTGTTAAATTATTGGAATTAAGTTAAGAAATAATATAAAAAGGACCAAATTGAAACTTATAACCAAAGTTGAAGAACAAACTTATATAACCAAATGGAATTTGAAATATAGATTGTGAATGTAAATTATAAATTGAAATAAACTTCATAATAAATGAGATTAAGAGCTGAATAGAATTTCCGAGAGTAATTGAAAATAAAGTAAGATGAAAATTCCAGAGTAATGTTTAAATATGAATTGGATGGATTGGAAATTTGGAATTTTTGGGAAAAATTAACTTTCCTTTGGATTTGAAAGTGGCTTTCAAGGGTTTTGGAGGAATAATAGTATGATTTCAAAAGATATATTGCGTTGAATTTGTAATCTGGGGGATTTGAAATCAAAAATATTTGGGAATGTTTTTAAGAGATAAAAACATTGAACTCTTTTGGTCATTAGAAAATAACGTCGGTGATGACTGCAGCATCATCGATGTTCATTTTCAAGTTTCTAAAAGAGAAATTACTACCAAATTATTTTAAATTGGAATTTAATTTGGAAAGTTAAATGGTGATTTGAATAGGGAATTTGTGTGATCTCACAAAACGGGTTTGAGATTTAAAAATTGAAAATGGATGTATGTTTTAGAATAAATCGGATGTTATCATCCTATTGTTGATAAAATCTTTAAATTGAGAATGGTATTGTATAAATAAAATAGAATTTGAATAATTGAGTTTATAAATTAAAATTGTTTAAGAACTGGCTTCAAACTGGAAGATAAAATTGATAATAATTCAAATTGATTGGAGTAATATGGATTTATAATTAAAATTGAACAGGATTAAAATCAACTAGAATTTGATTTAAATTTGGGAAGGAATCAAGATTGAATTGGGAAATCAATCAAGTCCAATGGAATTTGGAGCTATTTGAATTAGAATTGGGTCAATTTAAATGGGGATTTAAATTGAATTATTGGGGAAGTGAACAGTTGGCTCTTGACTATTTTCAATATAAATTGTTTTGATATAAACTTATTTTTCTAAGCTATTAAATATATACAACCGTTCTTTCTTAAAGCCAAATTATTTTATATACTTGTTTTACGATTATTTTTGAAGCTATTTAACCATTTTTCAACTGTTTTCTAAACTAATTCCTATTTTTCAACTATTTCACAAACTAATTTCTATCTTACAACCATTTTGCAATTATCTACAATGTTTGGAACTATTTAACCCTTCCTTAATTATTTTACAATTAGTTAACTATGTTAATAGCTATTCTGCAAACTAATAATTATTTTTCAACTACTTATCTATTTTTCAAAATTTTCAAGCTATTTTCTAAATAAATTGGTCGGAGTTCAAACTGTTATTGATTTAAAGTACCCAACTGAGATAAGGATTGAAGTAATAATCCAAATGGGGATTAATGTAAAGGTGGATAAGGAATGTGAATAGAAAAGAAATTGATATTGGAAAGAGTAATCAAATATGAATATTTGATTTTGGGTAAACAAAGTTATATCTTTGTTATATATTCTTCCCTTGTTGAATCTATGATTGGAAGAAAGAATTTTTGGTAAGTGTTTGAAGTATAAAAGGAATTTTATACAAGTTTGAAAAGATCCAAAGTTTTAAACATTTTTATATAAAGGATCTTATAAAGATTTTGGAAAAAGGTTTTGGGAACCTTTGGATTTGGAAAGGCTTATGATTTTTAGGTAAAATCTATATTGGAATTTGGAAAGCCTATTTTGAGAATTATCGATTTTGGGATAATCGATTTTGTGTAAAGGAGCTTTGATAAAATTCATACTAGGTGTATGATTTGAAAAATACTATATGTGTATAGTATAAAGTGTTTTGATGATGGCTCTGGGGAAAAAGGCGCTCCCTTGGAATGGACTTCTCAGGAGTGCCACCGGGTGGTGCTGCCTTGAGCCCCAAGGGGGGGTTCTAAAGTTGATCCTGTGAGGAGTCCGGACAAAACTAGTTCCTGAGGATTATGGGTAGTGTACCATAGCGAAAGTCGTGTGTGTCGCGGAGAGCCAACAGTCTGCGTTTGATTTTATATCGGTAGACTGCGACACTATATACCACATAGCGAAAGTCGTGTGTGCCGCTGAGAGCCAACAGTCTGCGTTTGAGTTTATCTCGGTAGACTGCGACCTATGTAGGAGTGGAGAAGTTTCATTTTGATAGCAAGATCAGAGTGCCGCGGAGAGCCTGCAGTTACATGAACTTTTGTTGTGACTGCAACGTAACCCTGGATGTAACTATGGTTTGTTGTGTGGGTTCCATGGCGTAATCGAGAGTGCCGCGGAGAGCCTGCAGTTACATGGACTTTTGTTGTGACTGCAACGTAACCCTGGTATGTAACTGTGACCATGGAATGGGGGTGATGATTTCCAGAGCATCCTCACTAAAAAAAAAATATTTCCTCTATTTTCAAAATTGTTTTATATATTTCAATAAAATTGTTTTCTAAGTATTTTCACTAGGTGTTGAAAACGGGTTTACCAAGTACTTATAGATTTTCAGTCCTACGCCTGATCAACGTATGATTGAATTTCTGTGAGAACAAGGATGGACTAGTTGAGACATCAAGTTATAAGTAATATTTTATAAAAAGCTATTTTAATTATATTATCTTAATTTAAAAGCATTTCTAAATTGAAAAAAAATAAAAAGTGTTGAAATTTTGGGAGATTAAAAAGGGAAAATCCAAACTGGAATTATAAAATAAAATTTGAACTCGGGAAATTTAATAAAGTGATTCTGTAATAAAATTGAATCTTGTTATAGAATTGGAGTAAGCTAATTAACAAAATACTTACTTGATTGAGTATGTTAATAAAATTTAACTTGGTTAAATAAAATGGATTGTAAGTTAATAATAAGGTTGGAAATGAATTTGAATTATAAATAGAATTCGACTTAGATTTGATAATGAATTAAATAAGAAGAGATGTTGTAAAATAAAAATAGAGTTGGATTGAAAATGTGATGGTTTGAATTACAAATAAAATTCAAAGGTGATTTGAAAAATATTTAATGAAATTTGTAAGTAAATTAGATATAAGAGAAGTGTCGTCATATGGAATTTATTTATAATAGACATGGTTTAATTGCAATAAAATCCAAGTGAATAGAAAAAAAATTGAGAATGGACATGTATTAATAAAATAAATTTGAAAATGAATTAAGTAAGCAAATTAAAAATTTTAAAACGGGTTAATTGAGTTAAATGATAAATGGATGAAGTCTGATTGATCAGACTGAACTTAAATTTGGTGATATATTAATTTGAAGTATAAATGAGTTCAGTATGTGGTTGGATATTATTTTGATAAATTGAGAAGATGAATTAAAATTTAAAATTTAAAATGGATGGGCCTACTGAATTTAATGGAAGTTGGTTAAATGAGAATCAAATAGAAGTAGACTTAAGTTTGATGTTGGAATAAATTAAGTAAATTAACTTAATTTTAAAGTTTATGGAAGCTTGGCTTCGAATAAGGATAAAAGCCTATTAAATTAAAGCTTGGATAAAATTAATTTGGAAATGGTTATAAATTTAGAAATATTGAATATGCTAAGCTTAATAAATAGTTTGAATGAAGTCAATAAGGTGATGAAATGAAATGCGTATGTATGGTTGGTGAATAAATTAAAATGGAATTGAATTTAATAAAACTGAGTTGGAATCAATTTTAATTGGTTATAAAACTTAAACAATTAATTATTCACATGGATATTATCAAATTGCGTAGAAATGATTATCGTTTAACGTAAGCGAGATGTAATCAAATTAAATGCTATGAATTAGTGGAAGCGATATAATTGATTTTTGAATCAATTGAAGTGAATATGAGATTGTTTCGCTTAAAATGAGTTGAATGCAAGTAATTGTGTGTAAACCATTAAAATTGAATGAAAAGGCATATAAATTTGGTTGGAAACAATTAGATGTGCTTTAAAACGTATAAATTGCTTATTGGAAATGTTTGGTGCTTGTTATTTATGTAATGCATGTGTTTGGCTTTTCAAAGTAAGTGTTAGGTTAATAAAATTTCTATATATGGAACTTACGTATTTAAATTGAGTAAGTACAGGTATAGGGAAGCCATTTGGCTAGATTTGGGGTATGCTAATTGCAAAATAAATAAGCTGCTTGCTTAAAATGCTAAATAAGGTACGCCTACGCAATAAAAATAGGAAATCTGAACTGTTTTTGCTTTTTCCGACCGTGTGGGTCGATGTATATATATTTATATCTCTTGTCAAATTGCAAAAGCTCCTCCGTACAAAGGAGACTCTGCCAAAAAAAATTTGAAAATTTTGGGAGTTAGAAAATTTTTGGAAAATTTTGGTTAACGATAAATCAATTTTAAATTGGAAGTTAAAGTAAACTAGTAAATGAAACTAATATGAATCAGTTTAAAAGAAAGATATAACTCAATATTAGAAATCGAAAATAAATTGAATTCAAATGAAACGGCGGAAACAAATTTGAATAGAAGTGGGTATGAAACTTATGTAAAGAGATGTATAAAATGATTTATAAGGTTACGATTGGGTATTGTTGCTAAGTGAGATATGCAGGTATTAAAGAGAAAAGAAATTGGATTTGATTCCAAAAGATAATTTGTATTGCCCGACAAAAAGGTATGTATTTAACTTTCTGTATGAAATTGGATTGGATTTTTGATGCAGCCACTTGGCTTTTGTTTTCTTTTTGGAATTTGGGAGCCCGTAGAGGCCTTTTGTAGTAGTACCGAGCTAGCCGCGCAAAGGAGATGCTGGCAAAAAATTTCGGTAATTTAGGGAGTTAGAAAATTTTTGAGATAATTGTGATAGTTCAAAATTTTGGTTTTAAATTGACATTTAAATGATCGAGAAAAGGGGTATCGTTTGATATTGTGAAAGAGTTTGGGAGATAGTAAGAATAATAAAGGGGGTTTTTATAAAAGATAATTGTTAAGTTGTAGAACTGTTTGGTTTTGGGAAAAAGTTGACCGGTATGGGACATTCTTCCTAACTAGTAATTTCGGGGACGAAATTCTTTTAAAGGGGGAGGAATGTGACGACCCAGATTTTTCCAACAATTTAAAATAGAATTGTTAATTGATTTTAAAATATTTAAAAGTTAATTTTAACTTGAATTTAAGATATCGATATTTACTTGATAATTAAAACATTGAATTATAGGGTTTAAGAAATGAAATTAATAATTGAAATTGGGTAAATTGTTGAATCTGGGATTTCGAAGCCTGTTTAAAATAATTTGAAGGCTTATAAAATTTATAATAATGATACTGAAGATATTAGAATGGTTGAAATTTTAATTTAAAAGTAATTTGTTCAATTTTAAATAATATATCGTTTAAATTGAATTTAAAAATAGCCTTCCAAGGCACAGTCTCGGAATTTGACGAAACCAGTTCCATTAGATCCGTAATAGTTAGTTATTATCGGATTTCAAATTCCGTAGCCATCGGAGTTGTCGTTTGACCCTGGCAGCTCGAAACACTTAGATTTATTTTGATCGATTTAATTTAAAATGGATCGTTTTTTTTCTGTAACTCGTGCATACGATCGACTTAGATTCTAAAACACGTTTCATCATGTTCGGAGTTTTGAGATAAGTAAAGTGAGATATTTATAATTTAATAATATTTTAATCTGATAAATCAAGGCTTTAACTTCCCCAATACGCCTCTTTCTTCCTTTAATCACGCGTACTTAGAACGCCTTCCTCCAACCTATATCTTAATTGCCTTTTCTCTTAAATCTTCATTTTCGAATCAGAAATCAAATCTAAAAAAAAGGGAGGGGGGAAGAGGCCGAAGCCGGCCTCAGCTATTCTCGAGCGCGATGGCTCGCGTGCGTTCGTGCGTGATGATGGAGGCCGTTCTTGACAGAGGGGGAGCGGGGTCGCGATTGTGATGGGATGGTGCGTCGACGACGGAGGCAACATAAAATCGAGGAGGTGGGTTTCGGTTGTGTTTTGGAATTGGCGACGCGATGAGAGGCAACTCGAGTTCGACTCGAGTACAGTGGAGTGGAGCTAGGGTTCGCGACTGTCGCGTTGTTGAAGACGTCGAAGGTGAGGGGATGCGGTCGCACGCAAGCTAGGGTTTCAGAAATCAACGCCTTCTAAATGATCATCGCTACATACTCGGCTATTCCATCAGCCATCATCGGCTCATCCTTGCCTCCTACGCGATATTTTCTACTGCTGATTTGAAGTCCTGCTACAGTCTCTTTATACTGTCACTGCTAATTAAGTCAAAGTCTGGAATACAGGTGAGTGATCTTCATTCGACTATATTTTTATTTGAATCAAATTCGAATTGGAAATCGAAATGATGTTGAAAATAAACATTTTGTATGTTTTTGTGAATGATTTGAAAATTCATTAAATGGCAAGGTAAATAGAAGGGTAAATAAACAAGTTGATTAATTAGTGTTATGGATAAATTAATTACATTATTAAGGGCTTTGATATTATGATTTAGATTAAAGTTATCAATTCAGGGTTAAATTAAATAGTAACTAAGAATTGATAATTAAGTAAGATTAGATTGAGAATCGGTGATTAGGAATTAGTAAATCGAATATTAAGGGATAAATTTTAGTTATAATTTAGAAATAAATTATATAATTAGAAATGGAATAATTTATAATTAATTTGTGATCGAAGTGATTAATTAACGTTAATTACTTAGAAAAGTAATTAAAGGATTGGTTGATGAATATAGAAAATGATGGATCATTGGTGGAGGGTTTTGAATGCTTTATAAATGAGATTAATTTAAGGTAATTTATGTTACTAATTAATTAAGGATGATAAATTGTGGAATTTGGTGGATATAATAACCTAGCGTATTATAATAGTACACTTACTTGGTGAAGTAATTGGTGATAATTATTGGTTCTAATTGTTAAATGGATAATTTGATAGAAATTTCTTAATGGTATTAATAAAATATAATTACTCGATGAAATTAATCAAGAGATTAATTTAGTTGGTTAATAAAGGAATAATTGATTTATTTAATGGAGTAAATAACAGAGTAGTTAATTATAGTTTGGAATTAATCGAATACGATTAATATTGTGGCTTAATTAAGGAAAATAAATTTGATTTGATCTTTGGGTTTTATAATAATTAAGAAAATTACCTAATTGGAATTGGAAGGTAATTTATCCAGGATTGTTAAATAAGATGAATGAATATAGAGGAACCGATAAATTAATTGTTTTGGGAACTACTAATTAATAATCTAAGTGAATGTGGTTAGAAAATTCAATTAGAATCAATTAAATTAATTTGTGAAGCATTACTTATGGATGATTGACTGAGATGGGATACTTTGAATGAGTTGATATCTCTAATATGAAATGCTGTGAATTTCATTTGTATAACTTGGGTTAATATAATATGAGTCTCGAAGAGACCGGGTTCGGGTATTTGGGAAATAACCGAAACCATTTCGAATATTTATATATTGATTGGTGAAATCAACAGCCTGAAGTGAAATGGTTTAAGTGAACTGGATTATTTTATCCAAGTTGGGTACGTAGAAATTTATAGATGAAATAAGCATTTTCTGTAGCAAATTGTGATTGGTTAAATTGATATATGTTACCCCGGGTTTATATAAGTTGTTTGCTTTGGTATTCCATGTTAGTTAGGATTACTCACGCTGGTTTCCAGCCTGACCCGGGTGTTACTTTGGTGTAATGCTCGGGTCAGAGCGAGTATTACAAATTTTCAGGTAGGTACGTTCTGGAGCTCAGAAGGCGAGCTGGATGGCGATATCGTATAGAGTATTCCGCTGTATTTATATTATTGTTAATCTGAGTGATGATAATTGTAAATATTCAGTGACTGTATAAAATGTGAAACTCTGATGTATATTAAATGTAATCGGCATATATAGTATTCTTTTGAAAGCTATTATTATTTATTATTATATTTTATCCGCTGCGAATGTGAGTTGTTGATGTTTCTGTTCTTCTTCTTCTTTCTCTTTCTTGTTTTTCATAACTATCTGGAATTTTCGGGTTGGAAAATTTCAGGTCGTTACACTATATGACCATAAAAATTTCTATTTTCAAATCTTATCCCTACACACACACACACACATATATATTTACTGATTTAAATCAAATATGTATACGAATATATATATATATATATATATATATATATATTAAAACAACATTGTTTTATACTTCTCTGGTCATTTTTATATCTGCATAAATTTATTAAATTAAATTTAAAAAAATTAAAACCGCCAATACCTTATTGACGCAACCTTCTCCTCGCTGCCCCAAATGTCGATCGAAACACCACATCGCCAGTGACGAACCCATCCCTTCATGATCGCTCCCCACTCACGTCGATACCAGACCTTGCTTCATCTTCAAGCGCGTTCCTCTCCTCGAGTTCGAGCAACTCGTTGTCGATCTCGACGAGCCAAACAAACGAATCGCGACTTCCAATGCCTTGCCACCACGCACATGCTTGCGCCCTCCTCACGGCTGAGAACTCGATCATGACAAAAGCTTTGCCAAGCTATCGCTCGAATGTCGCGATTACTCCATCAGGTATCCTTGCGACCTTCATCGACTCTCCCTTATTTATTTAGGGATTCGACCATCTGTTTTATTTTTTGTGCGAATTTTTATTTTGGGAATGAATAACTGGGCGTGCAAATTATTTCGTTCCATTCCCTTATTTATTTTGAGGTGTCGACCATTTTCTGTTTAAAATTGAAGAAAATGAAATTCTGGAAAGGAGGAGAGGATCGAGTGTTTTAACATGCTTGGCTTTTTCTCTTTTTTTTTTTAAAAACAAACGCGTGTCAAGAGAAAAGAAAAAAAGAAGCCAAGTGTTTGAAGGGAAGAAACGTGTATAATTTGTCCTGAGAAACCATTATTGTATTAAATACATATATATTATTTTTAAATTTAAATTTAAATTCAAATCATTTAGAAAACGAAGCCTAAAATCTCGATCTCCTATCAAGGCATGCCGCTAGGCATTTATAATGTTAAACCCCTATTTCGAACGTAATGGAAAAGGTTCCGAGTCCTAATTCGATCGTATGGAGAAGATAGCTTTTTGAACCCAGTTATTATATTAAGTTTTCGATATAAATTTTAGCGCATTTATATATCGTACGGCCACACGACCCCTCCAAACACTACGAAATTTGAAATTTGATAATAATATACTATATGGATCCAATGGAATTGTTTTTTTCGAATTCCAAGACTGTGCCAGGAAGGCTATTTTTAAATATCGATTTAAACAATATATTTTCAAAACTTAACAAAACATTTCCAAATTCAATTTTACACTTATATAATCTTTAGTATTATTGATATAGATTTTACAAGACGTCAAATTATTTTTAACAAGCTCAAAACTGATGATACAATATTTTACCCAATTTTATATTATTAAATTCAATAATTTAATTACCAAACAAACAGTGATATTTGAAATTCAAGTTAAACTAACTTTCAAATATTCAAAATCCATTTAATATTCTAATTTCAAATATCCAAAAATTTCGAGTCGTCACATTCCTCCCTCCTTAAAAGAATTTCGTCCCCAAAATTACTAGTTAAGAAGAATAGTCCATAACCCGTTCACTATTTCCTAATCCAAACTGTTTTTAACAATTTTCCAAAACCAAACAGTTTTTATTAAAGACACACTATCACTTCTACTAGCTTTCCAAAATCTTCCATAGTTTCCAAACAACATTATTTACTCAACAATTCAAATTATAATTCAAATTCGAATTTTCAATTATCAAAATTTTCTCAAAAATTTTCTAACTCGCTAAATTTTTGAAAAATTTCGCCAGCGTCTCCTTTATGCGGCTAGGTCGGTACGACTACAAAATGCTTCTACGGGCCCTCAAATTTCAAAAGAAAAACAAAATCCAAGTGGCTAGACCAGAAAATCATCAAATTTCATACACGAATTTAAATACATACCTTGTCGGGCAATTCAATTTATCTTCTGAATTTGAAAACATCAATTTATCCTTTGCCTTTAGATACCTGTACTTATCTACCAATAGTGTTTACTAGTGCAGTCAAATTTATTTTACTCATCTCCTTACAATATTTCAATATTCATTTCATTCAAGCTCGTACGATGTCCGTATATCATCCGTACACAACATCAAATCTGATCGCTTACTCAATCACACAATTTCACTTTCGAATTAGTACAGTCCATGCGACTTCCTAGTGCG
This sequence comes from Allium cepa, assembly GCA_030765085.1. Lineage (NCBI taxonomy): Eukaryota > Viridiplantae > Streptophyta > Magnoliopsida > Asparagales > Amaryllidaceae > Allium > Allium cepa. Next base: position 520,621,497 of record CM060929.1, on the reverse strand, counting down.
GACTCAGATCTAGTTTCTTGATCAGAAACAGTCATTCTCCTTACATAGCCACAACTATGATAGATAATTTCCAGAATCAATTAAAATTCCATATCCAAGGTTCGCCGTCGAAAATCGAGTGAAAAATCCCAACTCGGATCGATATAACTATCTCGAAATTCTGTGCTTGAATTCTGGATCGAATCGCTATATGAATAATATACGCACATCCTACGTATTTATCTCAATTGATTATTAGTTATATCACATTTCTTTTTATTCACACTTATTTCGATTTCCGTTCACTTATTCACAATTATTATTTCACACACCTTTATTAAACCTTCACTCACATTTTTACTCGGTATATTTCTCAACTCCGAATTTACTTAAGAATTTCCCTTCCATTTCTTAAGTTCAATATAAATATTTTACACTTTAATATTTATTTTCACTTCACTACTGAAGTTATATATATCCATTTCTATTCAACTTTGCATTTTCAATTCCATTTAAATTCAATTTACCTTCCAATTTTAAATATTGAATTCTATTTACCTTATCTCAAACCATATTTGACTAACCATTTCTTTAATTAGTTCCACTTACTAATTTATTCATATCTCGACCACTTTTATTTCCAAACCATTATTATCTTTAGTCCACTTCGAACTAATTCTACACTTTACTTTACACAATTTAAATCAAGTATCATTTCAATATATAATTTCAATTCGTTTGCTTACCCATTTAATTTAATTAGTTTTCTTACTAATTTTATTTTCAATCCTTTGTTTTGTTTAGTCCACTTGACTAATTTTCCATTTACTTACAAATTCAAAATGAATTTCATCATTCAGTTTTCAATTTCATTTACTTGCAATTGTAAATTCATTTATTCATTCATAAATTTATTTCCACCTTAATAAATTTTATTTAAGTAATCATTTCACTTAGTCTCCTTAGACTTTTCTTTAAATTCACTTTTACTTAACTATATTTAATTACACTCTGATTTAATTTAAATTTTAAACTTCTATAAGTTTCCAAAATTTAATTTCATTTGCTAACTTCTTTTAATTCACTTAAGTTAATTAGCTTACCTTCCCACTTATTTGGGTTTTACACTTACTTTCATTTATCCTTTGTCAAGATGAATCTTATACCAACAAATTTCAAATTTTATAAGTTATCAAACTTATTTATATTCTATAAACATTTTAAGTAAGATTCCAGAGTCTTTTAAACAATTACTCAACATTTCAAATTCATCTTTGAAATCAATTATATCCAAAATCCTTCGGTAAATTCACTTATCTCTTTGAAATTCAAAACCAAACCCAGTTTTGCAAACAATTCCAATTTCAAAAAAATTTGGCAGCAATTCCTCTCCTGGAAACTCGAAAATGAACACCGATGATGTCGCGATCATCATCGGAGTTATTTTCCGACAACCGAAAAGAGTTTAGTGCTTTTACTCCTTTTAAAACATTTTCAAATATTTTTAATTCCAAACCCCACCAGATTTCATATCCAATTCAAGAATATTTCTGAAATAATATCACAATTATTTCTCCAAAACCTTTGAAAACCATTTCCAAACTTAAAGGAAATTAAATTTTCCAAATTTTCAAACTTCAAACCTTCCCATCTTTATTCAAATATTTCTCTGGAATTTTATTCTATTTCAATTATAAACCATATTTATAATTCACATTTCAAGTTCCATTTCGTTATCTGACTTTATTTCCTTAACCTTTGGTTATGATTTCAATTCCTATTTCAAATTTCTTCATAACAATGATAATAGTTTAATATTATCATTCCCTAACAACCAAGCAACCATATATATACTATAATAATTTACGGAAAATTATTTCTTTTTTATACAAAAATAATTTGGGTAAAATTATTTCATTTACCCCATTTTAAAACAATATTGCATCGGTTTATCTTGTTTAAGAGTTTAGAAACCCCTATCGATGACATGGCGTTCCACATATCAACCAGAATCCATAAACACTCAACTGATAAGTCAACATGATATAAAAACAATTTTTATATTCACTAACAAATACGCACTCATATCTATTAATACACTTAGACTCATTCTAGAGTATTACGGACTCTATTTTTAATGAGTAATTCCCACTAGAGCCAAGGTTCTCGCTTAACCTTCAGCTCTGATACCACTGTAACAGCCCGCAAACCTGTACCCCTTGAGTTGACACTATTCCCCATCATATCAACTCAAATTGAATGGAAATACATACCATTAGGTTTAAAGAAGAAGGAGGTAGAAAAAGAAAATAGAAACAATATCAGAATCTCACAATCGCAGCAGAACAATATATAATAGATAACAACAGACTTTTATAGAAAGAAACTGTAACTGTGTTATATATTACATCATCAGAGTACAATATCAACAAAATTCAACACTGGACAGTTATATTAATTTATCCCCACATAAACTAATTATGCATCAAACCATACACAGTGGATAATACATCAAATAAGTCTGATACGTCTCGCCATCCAGTTCATCTCCTGAGCTCCACAGCATCCTTTCATGTATCTATAATACTCGGTATGACCCCAGCATTATAGAGAAATAACACCCGAGTCAGTCTGGAATACCAGAGTGAGAAAACACACTCAATTGGATTATTAAAGTTTCTAAAATCTTTTGAAATCAAAGGTATCTCGTAAGACCACGCCACAAATAAACATGCCAGGTTTTTACCTTACGACAACCAAAACATTTTCTTATCAAATCCTTTGATATTATAGTAGTGTCTATATACAAATACTTATTCAAATAGCCGAAAATGTTACATTATTAAATTCCAGCAATACTAGGTTCTACAATCAAAACCGTAAAGGCACGTAGGGAGAATGGATTTCCATCAATGGCAGGACTACTGGGGTACCGCTTTTTACAGTACATGGTCTAGATCACCGTACCGACGATCCACCATGATTCTCTGCTACATAAGACTAGAGTTACCCCTCACTGGATAGTCCAAATAAGATCACACCGTGGTTGGGATCAACAACCTCCCACACAGCCAAAATAAAGGGACATCTAGACAGGGGTGACCTTGCCCTCATTGGTTGCTAGCCACATAGCCTTGTGCGCACCACCTTTGTTTTAGCCATTCCCGGTTGATGAGGCTCGAGGCTATGCGTTACCTTTTTAGCACACATTCACTTAGAATGCTCATCGTCCTCCTGACAATGTTCTGAAAACATTCGTCCATACAAGTCCGTTCCGGGTCCGAACGGAACCGAAGGCACTACTCCTATCACATCCATTTTGGAATCACCCTCAGGATTAGTACCGATTAGCCCTTGCACTTCACTACTCCATCTTCGACTCCAAGCTCTTGCCTTCCACACGAAAACGATCAGACCGGATCGAAGTGGTTATCGGGAAATAAATTCTGATCCCAGTCTCTTCGAAACGATCAGCGTATTGGCCAATATTGATAGTTGATTATTTAGCTATCAAATAACATCCACAAGCAACCATCATCCTTAATAGCTTCCCAGATTATTTATTTCAAAATATCTTCGCAAGATATTTTTCCACACTTCACCCTTTTGAGAATAGTTTCAAATCACTTTTTCTCTCGCGGAATAAATTCCCACTGGAAATCACCAAGTCTTAATACTTCAGATTTAAAATAAATTTAAATCACTTTATCCAAGATATATACTTTAAAAACACTTAAAATTTAAACTATTTAAAACATTTTTTTAAAATACTAGTTATGAAATCTTATAATAATTTCTCATGTATATAATAATTTCTCATGTAAAACTTAAGCCAAAACTAAATTAAAATATAAGATATGAAATTCCATACTAAATTTCAAATAAAAACTTTAACCAAACTACCTTTAAAATAAAATTACTTTATAAAATATAAATATTTAATAATTATCTTGTAAGTCATAACACTAGTTAAACCTTTAAAATAATTACTGATAAAATTAATTTAAATAAATATTTACTTTAAAATTTAAAAAAATTTAACATAATAAAATTTCTCTTAAACAATTCTTTTAAAACCACTTTAAAACCTCTAACTTATACTTGAAAATCTTTCTTTGAAAATATACTCGACTTTCCAAGGAAATATACTTTCCTTTCCACACCTTTAAAAATAAACCACTATTTATTTAAACAAATCACCCTTTTCTTATAAATTTCCATCTCGAATTTATACATCTAAATTATCCTCTGATAAATATTTCACTTTATTTATAAACCCTGTTTATAAATTACATAATCTCATCCTCCTTTAAATCATAATTTCAAACACTTTAAATCGATTTTCAAATCGATTTTCAAACTTTACTCCATTTAAAAATAAATTCCTTTACTTACTTAATTTTATTTCAAAACCGATTTATTCCATATTCACTCTTTTATTTAGATTTAAAATCTTATTTAAATCATAAATATCAATTTCATTCTTTATTTCAAAATTCTTCCCTTATTCTTCCAACATTTTAAATCCTGAATTTAAAATGTTATCCCATTTTTGGTCAAAACTGGAACATCAATGTTATGTGCGTTTCCACCACGACCGAACCAAGAAGAAGCAGCCAGCGAGCTATATAAGTCTGGGATTTCACTCATAATTCAAGTATAAAAGTCCATTCGGTATCAAAGATTTAAAGTTTCATTCGGCAATGTAGAGCGAAGTCTCATTCGGCATTCAAGATGCCTTGGTTCATCCGGCGTTCCCAATACAAGAGCTCATTCGGCACTCCCAAATATAGAAACATTCGGCATTCCCAACTCATCACCGAACCAACTCCACTTCCCTTCCTAGCCGAACCAACCACACTTCCATGTACTACCGAACGAGCTCCACCGAATCACCTCCACCGGACCAAGATCCACCGGTCCAAACCCACACCGAACCAACCCATGCCGAACCAGGTGCCACTCCCCTACATCACCGAATCAACCACACCGAACCAACCCCTCTCTCCTCTACTACCGGACCAAAGTACTACCGAACCAAGGTGCTGCCGAACCAACTTTGCCAGGCCAGGTTGCATCAGCCCAAGCCCACCAGCAGCTATATACATCCAAGACCCCTGCCCCCCAGCCTCACTCTATAAATAGAGGGGCAGAGGTACAACAATGGGGGACAAGTTTGAGAGCTCAAGCATGGAAGGAACTTTCAAACAACTTTCATATACTTGTATGCAAAGCTTTGTACTTGTAATCTGAAAGAAAAAGGAGAATCACATATAAAGTGGACGTAGGCACGTTCTGGCCGAACCACTATAAATCTGTGTGTCTTTTACAGTTTAGTCCCTGCTTTTTATATATTTGCATAAATCACCCAAATCACTAAAAACAACTTAAAATCAACGGAATCATACGACTTTGAGGTGTTTGCCCATTTTTTGCGCAAACATTTTTGGTGCTTTCACTGAGAGTTGAACTCAAGGATTCTACCGCTTGGAATTCGAACTTGAGAGTTTAGAGATTCAAATTGGAAGAGTCATGGCAAGACAATCAAGCAGAAGGCCAAGGCCAGAGAGATGTGAACATGGAAGAAAATCAAGAGGCTTCTTCAGAAGCTAATCAGGCATCGATCCTGCATGGGGGCACCACACTTGGAGCATGTTGATCCAATCCCAGAGAGAGAGATAGGGGCCTCTGAGCAACCTGGTAAGGAATGAACGCTCATCCAGGGGGCAGGTAAAATTCCCTCCTGAACTCGGGGGGCATGTCTAAAGCGATGAACAAGTCGCAAACCTCTCACTAGCACGGTTAAATCATTTACACATGTGAGCGATCGCGCACGATCCATAGGCATGCTCTGAATGACTACCAGCCGCGTTATAGTAAGAGTTTACGCTTTGACATCTTCATTCTGCTCTTTTCTTTGATTTTGATTTGAACATTTAAATTCTTCCTGTTTGGACATGTCTGCTGTAAGGTTCATATGATTATTGCTTTAACATTTACAATTCTATGGAAAAATTACTTGTATGCCCGTGGATCGCGAACGGTCCACGAGCACCTCTTGCATGGCAGTGAACTGCCGAAGTCTTTGATTCGGAAACTCCCCCAAACAATAACTCCGGCACTGATAATATTAAGTCCCCCCCCGGGCACACTCATTCGCCTCGAACGGCACCCGACTTCGAACAGTCACAACTCGCCTCGAACGGCACCCGACCTCGAACAGTCACAATTCGCCTCGAACAGCACCCGACTTCGAACAGTCACAAACTCGCCTCGAACGGCACAACTCATCTCGCCACAAATGGCTCGATCGCGAAAGGTCGCCATTTGAGGTCCACCCCCTGACCGCCAACAGTCGCACCTTACCTTGAATGGCTCGATCTCGAACGATCGTCATCCGAAGAAAGGCGCTTGACCGCGAACGGTCCCATTTCATCTTTTGCCGCGAACGGCACCGGCCGTGAACGGTCACATTTCACCCCAAGTGGCTTGATCGCGAACGATCGCCATTTGCGGTCCGCCCTCTGACCGGGCTCGGTCGCACTTTACCTCGAATGGCTCGATACCGAACGGTCGTCATTTGAATTAAGCGCTTGACCGTGAACGATCACATTCCACCGCAAATGACTCGATCTCGAACGATCGTCGCATGGATTTAGACGCTTGACCGCGAACGGTCGCACTTCACCTCAAATGACTCGATCGCGAATGGTCGTCATTTGAAGTTAGGCGCTTGACCATGAACTGTCGCGCTTCATCCCAAATAGCTCGATCCCGAACGGTCGTCATTTGGGGCCATATAAAACTATCAAGCTCTTTACAGGTTGTTGACAGGATATGAACATCCAGCTCATGGCATTACAAAACACGCCTTCCTACCGCAAGGCATGTTTTGGGGGGCAAAGTGTTATCCCATTTTTGGTCAAAACTGGAACATCAATGTTATGTGTGTTTCCACCACGACCGAACCAAGAAGAAGCAGCCAGCAAGCGTATATAAGTCTAGGATTTCACTCATGATTCAAGTATAAAAGTCCATTCGGTATCAAAGATTTAAAGTTTCATTCGGCAATGTAGAGCGAAGTCTCATTCGGCATTCAAGATGCCTTGGTTCATCCGGCGTTCCCAATACAAGATCTCATTCGGCACTCCCAAATATAGAAACATTCGGCATTCCCAACTCATCACCGAACCAACTCCACTTCCCTTCCTAGCCGAACCAACCACACTTCCATGTACTACCGAACGAGCTCCACCGAATCACCTCCACCGGACCAAGCTCCACCGGTCCAAACCCACACCGAACCAACCCATGCCGAACTAGGTGCCACTCCCCTACATCACCGAATCAACCACACCGAACCAACCCCTCTCTCCTCTACTACCGGACCAAAGTACTACCGAACCAAGGTGCTGCCGAACCAACTTTGCCAGGCCAGGTTGCATCAGCCCAGGCCCACCAGCAGCTATATACATCCAAGACCCCTGCCCCCCAGCCTCACTCTATAAATATAGGGGCAGGGGTACAACAATGGGGGACAAGTTTGAGAGCTCAAGCATGGAAGGAACTTTCAAACAACTTTCATATACTTGTATGCAAAGCTTTGTACTTGTAATCTGAAAGAAAAAGGAGAATCACATATAAAGTGGACGTAGGCACGTTCTGGCCGAACCACTATAAATCTGTGTGTCTTTTACAGTTTAGTTCCTGCTTTTTATATATTTGCATAAATCACCCAAATCACTAAAAACAACTTAAAATCAACGGAATCATACGACTTTGAGGTGTTTGCCCATTTTTTGCGCAAACATAAAATAAATCCTTTAATTCTTTAAATAATATCACTTAAGTTTATAAATTGATTTATTCCCGTTTATTCAAAAATCTTTCTCCCATACTCGGAATTTGTTTATTAGAATTTAAAAATCAACTTTTATTCTTTTCCAATTTATTCTTTAATTTATTCGAATTCTCTATAATTATTTTTCTTAAAATTTCCTCTTTTATTTTCCTTTAAAAATTTAATCTTTATATTTTCGATATCTCAATGTACCCAAAATATATTCAGTCCAACCATAGCACTCAATATTTCCAATTCCCAATATAATCCATATAATCTATCATAGATTATCAATATAAAACATAGACCATAAAAATAAATTCCACTACTTTGAGGAGTCCAGTTGGATCCCTCCAACCTATTTTCCTACATCCGCATATGTTAGTCAACAATAAAAATACCAATCCCACTTCGAGGGGGATATCGCGGTATAAAGGGTCATCCGCTATTATGCGGGAGACATAGAGTCTCATCCTCTATATAATGCGGGAAATCAATCACTCCAATATATATATATATATATATATATATATATATCTGTGTGTGTGTGTGTCTATAATATCACGTCCAGACCACTCAAACATTCAACCAATAATTTAAATTTAACTATTTAAATTTAAAAGGTAATCTAAATGAGTGAGGTTAACTCATCTTTGTTTCTAATTGCAACGCAGCCCAACCCGGCTTGTCTTCTCTATGATTTAGACCTTGAATAAACATTAGATGATTTATTAATATTCAAACTAATCGAATAATCACTTATCATTAAATAATTTTATTTAACTAATAATTTAATTTAAACTGATAATTTCCCTTTTAAAAAATCTTTTAGTAACTATAATAAATCAAATAAGTTAATTTAACAGTTTAATTACCATATCCATTGTTTTAAATTAAACTAGCAAATTTTAAGTAGGTATATGTATGTTTATTATTATATTTTTTTGAAAACACATATCCATATAAATATAGTCTACATAGATACCAAATCTATATAAATATCCACCCAAAATAATAATCTATATTACCAAAAAAGTTTCTATTTTCAAACCTTATCTCTACATATATATATTTACTGATTTAAATCAAATATGTATATGAATATATATATATATATATACATATATATATATATATATTGAAACAACATTATTTTATACTTCTCTGATCATTTTTATATCTGCACAAATTCATTAAATTAAATTTTAAAAAAAAATAAACAGCCATTACCTTACTGATGCAACCACCTCCTCGCTGCCCCAAATGTCGATTGAAACACCCCATTGCCAGAGACGAACCCATCCCTTCCAGAATCGCTCCCCACTCATGTCGATACCAGACCTTACTTCATCTTCAAGCGCGTTCCTCTCCCTGAGTTCGAGCAACTCGCAGTCGATCTCCACGAGCCAAACAAACGAATCCTGACTTCCAGTGCCTCGCCACCACGCACATGCATGCGCCCTACTCATAGCTGAGAACTCGATCGTGATCAAAGCTTTGCCAAGCTATCGCTTGAATGTCGCGATTACTCCATCAGGTCTCCTCGCGACCTTCAACGACTCTCCCTCGTTTACTTAGGGCTTCGACTACCTGTTTTATTTTTTGTGCGAATTCTGGTTTTGGGAATAAATAACTGGACATGCAAATTATTTTGTTCCATTCCCTTATTTATTTTGAGGTGTCGGCCATTTTCTGTTTGAAATTGAAGAAAATGAAATTCTGGAAAGGAGGAGAGGATCGAGTGTTTTAACATGCTCGGCTTTTTCTCTTTTTTTTTAAAAAATAAACGCATGTCAAGAGAAAAGAAAAAAAGAAGCCAAGTGTTTGAAGGGAAGAAACGTGTATAATTTGTCCTGAGAAAACATTATTATATTAAATACATATATATTATTTTTAAATTTAAATTTAAATCGTTTAGAAAATGAAGCCTAAAATTTCGATCTCCTATCGAGGCGTACTGCTAGGCGTTTATAATGTTAAATCCCTATTCCGACGTAATGGAAAAGGTTCCGAGTCCTAATTCGATCGTATGGAGAATATAGCTTTTTGAACCCAGTTATTATATTAAGTTTTCGATATAAATTCTAGTGCATTTATATATCGTACGGCCACATGACCCCTCCAAACATTACGAAATTTGAAATTCAATAATAATACACTATTATGGATCCAATGGAACTAGTTTCGTCGAATTCCGAGATTGTTCCTCGGACGGCTATTTTTAAATATCGATTTAAACAATATATTTTCAAAACTTAACAAAACACTTCCAAATTCACTTTTAACACTTCTATTATCTTTAGTATTATTAATATAGATTTTACAAGACTTCAAATTAATTTTAACAAGCTCAAAACTGATGATACGATAATTTATCCAATTTCATATTATTAAATTCAATAATTTAATTACCAAACAAACAGTGATATTAATTGAAATTCAAGTTAAACTAACTTTCAAATATTTAAAATCAATTAAATACTCTAATTTCAAATATCTATAAATTCCAGCTCGTCACAATATGAAAACAAACTGAATATGTAAATCAAGTTCACTAAATATATGTACGCTGTTAATTACTAAATATATATTCAAATGAATATGTGTACATATATGTGTCTATGTTTGAATATTTAGTGAAGTTGGGCAAATGTATAATGTGTAGTGTGTTGCAGATCCATACTCAAATGCAAACAATAAGTCAGTATGTAGCAAGTGCAAACTAATATTCAAATGCAAACTGATATTATAGTGTGTTTCATATCCATATATACACATGTTTGTACATAGTAAATGTATTTTACGCTTAGCACTAAAATCTGATATACATTCAACACTGAAATATCCATTCAAGCTGAAATATATTATATGCATTCAAACTAAATGTACATTCAAACTGAATTCAATATATATTCAGTTGTAATTTAATTGATAAATGATAGAAACCTATTTATTGTAGACCGAGTTTCAAACCGAGTTACTAAAGCGTGTGTGTGTATTCTAATGTGATTTTATTAAATTATTATTCAAATTGAATTTCAAACTAATATATAAATATGTGTATACATATAAAACATGTGCATATATATAAATTATGAGCAATATTATCATTTTATAAACTGAATAATTGCAAACTAACTAACTGAAGCATATAAAACTACCAGTGTATATATGTATATATGTATGTTGCAAACCGAGTTCATTGAATATGTGCATGCACACATATATATCTGAATACATTCATTTTGCATTTGAATATATATTCAGTAATTAACTGAATATATTTAGATATTTTTTAATTTTGAAATAGTTGAATTTTATTAGCGCAATACAAACCACAAAGTCAAATACAACAAGTACAACCATTAGCTTTAAATTAAACATTCCTTTCTCTCCCAAACTTTACATTTCAGATCTAAACACGAAACCGAAGCTCCAAGTCTTCTCATGGCGGTTGAAAATGAAAGTAGCTTATACTTAGGATTTCTACCAATGTCGGCCTCTGATCCACTTCTATAATTATGCTTGCTACCCGTCCCCTATTCCTGGCGAGGTCTTCTCCTTTAATCCTCTTGAAAGCTGGTTGCATATCTAAAATTGCAAGTTTGCTAACTTTGATTGTGTTATGCATCTTCTTCTAGAAAATTCATCAATTGTGTTCCTTCCAAATGCCCCAAAAATCAATTTTTAGTCAGATTCTATTCACTTTAGGTTCCAAGTTTTTGCTCTTTCCAGCAGTTTCCAGGTATATGACAATTTGGTGTAAATTATTGCTTGGAAACGTTAACTTTATTGCTTGCTTGCGATTTTACCATACAATTTTTGTGAAATCACATTCGAAAAATAGGTGCTTTTGGGTTTCCTCTTGGTTCCACCAAAGATTGCAATTAGTGACATTGATAATACCCCACATAGATAGTCGATCTTTTGTAGGGAGTCTTGCAAGTACCGATTTATAGGATGTTAAAGCCATTTTCGAAACATTAGCTTTATCCTAGATTATACTGCTCCAAGTGACTTTTTGATCTTTAATTCTAGGGGCCTTACATGCCATTTTTAGAGTAAAATCATGTCCAGTGTGTTTCCAAGTCCAAATGTCAGTATCTCGTCCAGTAAGCAATGACATATATTCTACTTGCTTCCTTTGTTCATTGTTGCATGATATCAAATCACACTTCCACCAAACTTCATGGATTATTTGTTTTCTAGGAAACCATAAGCTAAGTATGTATCCCATGCCAAATGATCTATTAAAGATTTACCTTCGAGATAAGGGTCTCTCTAGAGATCAATTTCTTTTCCTTGAGCTCTCTCTCTATTATAGTTAGAAGCAAGCTTGTCTCTGACCCTTAGGACAGCCTTCCATGTAGAAGATGCATTATTATTCATAGCCATTTGCCAAAAACTACCCTCGTTGTATCTTTGCCTCATCAACCTAACCCTTAACCTTTGGAATTAATAATCCTACTGCTTGTTTTAGAGTAAAAGATCCTCTTATGTCTTTGATTTTCCTGAGCCAAACTCCACTTTCTTCTTTAGGTCTACAGATACTGAGATATTTGATTTTATGTAGTCCTCCTTTCCATACGAAATTAGAACAAACGTTTTATATTTTGTCTACTGAGGAATCAGGTAGCCGAAAAGTTTGCAGCTAGAAGTTGACTTTTGCCTGAATAACTGCATGCACCAATTCAATTCTCCCAACAAAGGACATCAAAATGGATGTAATAAATGAATTAACAATGTGAGTAAGTGTTTCTAGGCTAAGAGCAGTAATTGACGCTCAGTAAGGACGTTTTCTAGAATGTATTTAGGGTGCCTACATTCAACCTCTTAGCAGAGTTAGGGTGGCTCTAGTTTGTGTGGCTCCCATGCTGAATTGAGTGGCCAGTTCATCAGGTGACGTTGTTTGAGAAAAGGTAAATTAGTGGTAGATGGACCTAGGAAGGTAATCAATAAATTAAGTTAATGATAACCTTTAAATTGACACCTAAATAAGAGTTTAGGTAATGTTTGTATATGTGATATGTGATCGTATGACATGGTTGATAACAACTTGATGATAAGTATAAGGTATGCTTAAATTGTAATGGTTGGATATCTATATGACATGATTCATAAATAAATGGTAAGTATAGGGTACACTTGTGTTTTGAAAATGATGTTAAATGTATGCTCATGATATGATGGTCATTTACATGATATGATCTAATTGTTATAATATGTAAGTAAGGAAAAAACCTATCACATGCGTTAGCAGCGTAGTCCCATAATGTGTATGTCTAGGGTAAAATTTTACTCAAACTAGGGTTTATATTTGATCCATATTTTAATTATTTCTCATAAATTCATGGGTAAATATTCGAGTAATCTCGATTTATGGATTAGACGCGTTTCTTTTGGAAGATGAATAAAGAAGATGAAGACGAAGCAGGAGGCTTGTAGTTATAAAAGTTATTTTTATGTTCCGCTATTGTAAAACCATGGTAAATAACTTGCTAAGTATGCATGTCGGCATGTTTATATGTCGGACAAGACAATGTTATATATGTTATCTTATTTTACCCCTACATGTGCATGTTTCGAGATTTTGAAAATGTAAAGACAATTCCATATAATGAAATTTATTTAGCTTCTATGTTTACTTAATTTTATTTTTAAAATATACCGATCTCATTTTAGTGCTTGAAAATAATTCTATTGACGACTGCATCATTAGCGGCATTCATTTTCAAATCTCCCAATGGGGGATGTTTTGCTCCATTTTTATTATGGTTAAATATTTGATGACCTGCATTTTTGACCCTCAAAAGTCAACATTAATACATCCATGGTATTCACGTGTCGGACATCTAAGTGTCGAAAAGACAGATTGTCAGGATGAAAGAAAGGAAACGATGGAGCAGAATCTCACATCGTGATGAGTAATATGTAATATCCCAATGATCTTTACAAAGAAAACTTTAATATTCATACAACAAATTAGAGAAACTAACCTACCATCAGCCTGGCCTGTTATAATAGTCTGTCCATACAATTGCTGGTAAATACAAAACAGGAAATGTAGTGAAAAATAAAATACGTCATCTTGGAAGCATCCAGCTCATCTTCTAAAGCTCCAAGCGTTCATCCCTAAATTTGGAAATATACTCGAGTTTGTCCCGAGCATTATAAGAACATAATACCCCGATTTTTTGATATATCAGCATGCAAAACTCAGATCATATGGATTGTTATATTTATAGAGCCATTTCAAAAATGTATCTCATAAGTGCACACCATACTTAAATACAGACAGGTTTTTACCTCACGATAACCAAACCATTTTATAGGAAACATTGTGATATTATAGTAATTTCTAGGGTGTAAAATAAATATATAACGTAGCTGAAATGCTTGCATCTCATGATACAACATATCTGTTATACAGCTAAGTCCGTAAAGGAACATATTGGAAAATGAATTCCACACAATACAAGGCTACTAGGTACCACCTGTTGTAGTACACCTCTAGAAAAATGTATCGAGGGCCTCACATAGACCCCTGCCAACATAAAACATGCATACCCCTTCCTGGATAGTACCAAACATGTCAACACCGCGATTGTGATCAACTACCGTTTCTATGGCCATAAGAATGCATAATCCGTAAATATTTATCTAGATTAGTCGATGACAACATCCTAATGGGTGCGATCCACACAGCCCTTCTTCATATCCCATGTTTTAGTCATTACTGGATGTGAGGTTCGAGGTTACGTTTTACCTTTTTAGAAAATCTCACTTGAAATGCTAACATTGCCCTCCAGGAAACAATGCAATACTAGCATTCACCCATACAAGTTGTTCAGGATATGAACAAACCAAAGGAACTACTTCTACTACATCCTCAGGATTAGTAGCAAGTAGCCCTTGCACTTCAAAGAACTCCGTCTTCGATAAGAGGTCTCCAAATTGAACGCTTATGCTGGTTCGAAGTGGTTTTCAGATAACTTATACTTATCCTATCCCGGTCTCCCATCCGATCTCGGCCTCTCCAAACCAACAATCGATAGTTTTTAGTCGACTCAATCTCGGTTCTTTCAGAAGTAAGCGGATGATATAAGAATCTCAAGGAGATCACGAATATCCGCTTTTAAAGAGAGAAACATTTAACCAGAACAAGTTCTTCCAAGGGAATCTCAAACAATATGAAATTGTGAAACTTTCATTTACTTCCTAATTCAAAATAGGCCAAGTTCTCGATAGTGGAAAAATAACTATTTGGTGTAAGTATATAGTTTGCATACAAAAATCGAACATTGTATACCACTTTTCAATTTCAACCTTATGTTATCCCTTGATTAACATTGAAGTTGGAAAAATTAGAATACTACTCTTGCTTTGACATACATTCTTAAACTCTCACAGATAGAGACGGGCTTCCATACCTCAAAATTTAGTTTCAAGTATAAGATGAAGTATCTTCCATATACTTAATTAATCATGACCTATTTGTAGAAATTAACCCTCTCATACTTATCACGTTTCCAACATTTCCACTTCTCAATCCCTAATCCAGAACAAAGCCAGGTAAGTCAGGGTACTAGTTGCTCCTAGCCTTGCCTAAACACTCTGATTTCAGATCTCACTGATAAAGGAAAGTCTACTCGTTAGTTTTGCATTAAATATAAGATGACTTAATTTCCATAAACATGTCAACATTTTAGCACTACCTGTCACATTTGTTTTATGTTACTCAATGGCACTGATAAAGAAATCCCTTGCATAGAACAAACTATTTTTAAAACAATCCGAAAACAACTTCATAAAATTAGTACTAGTCTTTGATTTCAAACTGTTATTTGAAACATTTTCCAAAATCATTTATTTAAACCAAAGCTTGATTTAAAAGGTAATATCCTTCCATTTTATAAAGTAAACAACTTTTTCAATAATAACTAAGTTTTATGAACCAAACTTCCTTTACAATTTTCCGAAACCATTTACTATAACAAGAATGTTATAGTCCATGATCTCTTTCCCTTTTGTCGAAGACATCGATTACAACAATAATGTTGTAGTCCATGCTTGCTTCCTCTTTTAAAATATTTTTAAAACTCTTTCAGCCATAGTTTGAAACTTGTATTTTAAAAAAATCCCCTTAAAGATGGTGGCTTTTAACAAAACTTGAATTTGAAACAAAGGAGTAAAATTTATGCCTCTTGTTTAAATAGCTAAATAAATTCTTAAAAATATATTTAAATTTTCTATCTCCTTTTAAAATACTTATACTACCTTTATAAAACACATTCAAAAATAATTTATAAAAGTTAAAATAGATAACCTTTTTCTTACTTCACTAAAATCATAGATTTTCAAACTGCATCCATAGCGACTATCGTTATATGGACCGTAACTTTTAAAACTATGTTTAATAATTCAACTAGCTTTTAAACTCCATTTATTTCTATATTTAATCACTCCATATCTTTGTAAAAAGGTTTGAAAATAAAAGTCAAGTTCAGAAACCATTTCAAAACACTTTAAGAAAACAAGTGGTAAACCACTTAAAAGCGAGCATAGGATTTCAATGTTGCAATTAAACCAACAATAAGTAGGCTGACTATAACTAAGAAACGTTCACTTTCCGTATATACAAACATTTACTTGATGAAGAATATATGTAAATAATAATCACAAGGCGAGTAATCCTTTAGGATCTCTTTACAAAATTTTCATTCTTCGAAGTGCTTCCATATGGACCTATTCGCTACAAAGACATTACGACTTCCTTTTCTTTGCCTTAGTCCCTAGCAAAAAAATGGTTACTTATGCTTTCTACTTTCAAGCATGAATCAAATCTAAACAAGCAACATACGCAAGTATAAACAATGTAAACTACAACTTAAATTTTACAACATGCACATTACCATATAAAACTATTTTTAAAGATGTTATCTCACTTTTCTCTTGATCAAACTTCCTCCTACCATCATCCTAAAGCCAAATCTACCACCTTTCTTCTATTTCCTTGCATCTAAAGCCTCCCCATGTTACAGATGCTCATATCCTTGCCTTCCCTCCTCCTAGTTGCGCATGGCCCAAGGGGGTTTGTGGAGGTATTGTGCTTTATTTCTTAGAGCTTCGACTTGCTATTTAGAGGTGTTGCTATGCTGTTTTAAGAACTATATTTGAATTTAAGAGGAGATGGAGTTGTTTTGAAGTGGAAAAGTGAAGAAAGAAGAGAGAAGAGAAGAGAAAGGAAATAAGAATGGAAGTGAAAATGAAAAGTAGAAAAGAGAGAAGAGGTGTGCTCCTCTTATAAGCATGGAAAAAGTGGCAAATTACCTCCTTTACCCTATCAAATTAGCAAACCATGCTCCAAACCCTTAAAACCCATGCATCTTCCATCATATCAAGTACTTCCATAACGATGACACGCAAAAACATTCAAAATAAGAAGAAAAAATCTTCTTACTTTACTTAAACAAAAAGTAACATCACACGTGGTGAAGGCTTTAGAAGCTCTTTTCGAAGTCAACATGGAAACAATGTGGCTCTCCATGGGAAGGAGCCGATCAAAAAGATAACAAGCACATTATTGACACTTTGGACAAAAATTAAGGAGCTTAAACCATTATTGGCGGTTGTAGAGAAGAAGTTGGAAGAAAAGTTTGTCTTTTGAAGAAAAATATAAAATGTAGCAGAACCAGGTTAAAGCTACACGTCATAAGAGCAACACTCTTAAAGTGGAAAACTAAAAGTTCGAAAACCCATTGATAAGCAAGTTTCAAGAATCAAACGTTTGAAGGATGCATTAGAAGCTGGACGAGAGAAAAATATGATGCCCTAACCTAGCTTAAGATTATTGTGATCAATTACTAGATGCCCAACAAGCACAAGAGGAAGCCGAGCTCTAAGTTAAGACAACCATGGATTACGTCAAATATGAGATTAGGCCTAATCTTGTTCAAATCTATGAAAACCTTATCAAGTCTGGGAAATTAAGGTGGCTCAATAAAGGGTATCCTAAGGCCTTATCCATGGCCTGGGAGGAGATGATTAGGCAGGAATGTGAGCATTCTAGTAGTGCTAAGGTTGATGAGGAGGTGTTAAAGTACGATGTCATAGAGGATCAAGATTTGGAAGTGTCTGAGATTGGTAAAGTTTTGTTGGCGTCTGAAATTGTTTCTCGAGCTGGTGTGCCTGTTGGGGTTCTTTCCGAACCTATCTCTAAAGGTTTAGGTGAGAGTTCCACTTCCATTTCTAAGGGGCCCTCGGCAGAGACTTCAAAGCTAATGGCAACTACTTCTAGTGCCATCGCCTCTTCCATACTAGGGCCTCTCACTACCGAATTTGTTATTCATTCCTTTGGTACTACTACGACTTCGACTCACCATGGGGACTCCTAGAATTTAAACTGATCTGATGCCCTTGGTGGGCATGCACTACAATCTCGAGGAGCTTGACTGTGCAGAGTCATAATCCTTTCCAATGCTGCCCATTTTATTTCCACCATTGAGAGAAATTCTATGGGAACAACTTCACATATAATCTCCGCTTCTCTTAAATGTATATCATTAACTTCCCCTGTGTTCAAGAATGCTCACATAACACCAGTTGATGCCTTTAATCTCTATTTTCCAATTTTACAAGTTTCAAATCCATTTATTCTCCCTCCTTTTGCCAGAAGGGAACTTATCTTTAGGTACATAAGCTACAGTGATTAAGTCGTCCATTATGTCCGCCCATATTTAGGCTCTAACCTCTTCAGCAGGTCCCACTCTTGGTCCTGATGCTAAGATGATATATTCTTTGAATGAAGAGGAAGAAGATGATCCAAATATGACATAAGAAAACGAAGATATAGTCATTACCCAGGTCACCGAGCTTGCATTTGGGCCCTCAATGCAGAAGGTGAAAATTTTGCAAGTTAAAAAAGTTAAAGAGATTAAGAAAGAAAAGATCGATGATGCTCCACCTCCTCTTTCAATTTCATTTCCTATACCGCCGGTTGTCACTCCCACTTCTACTCCCATGACCAGAAGCGTTCAAGCTGATGTCTCTATGTGTCTGGGAAGCGATTGTGACTAGATACCGAACCTAAGGGCCATTTATCTAGGAAAAGAAAAGGTGGAAGGTCCGGCAAAAGGCACATTACAATTTCTTCCAAGGAGAAGGACAAGAAGAGGAAGAAGAAAAGGAATACTTAGTCGTCTTTTATGATATTATTCATTTTTCTTAATTCTCGTTTTTGTACATAAGCTGTCATCGTGCAGATACAACTCCTGCTTTTGTGTGTAAAGCTTGTTAATTATTATAGCTTTTCTCTTAGATTTCCATCTCGTTTTCGCTTATATACTTAGTCTAATTATATTTACTATGATTGTATCTAAATTGAAGCAATGTTATTATTATTCACTGTAACTCTATATGTATGAATAGCTTTTCGTTGTTGCTTAGTTGTATATTATTATTTCATTTTGTTTGTTGCTATCAAAATGTTTCTTCGTTGGGTAGCAGCTTTATAATTATTTAGCTAACTATGTTGCCTTCTTGGCTCATCTTAAGTCGGGTTCTATTTGATCAAAGATAAGATTTGATTTCCACATCACTTTCCATGTATGGGAAGCTATATTTTGGACATCCATTTCTAGATATGTATATTAGATCTTGCCAAGCTCCAAACACTAATCATAAACATTCAACGAAAATGTTGCCTTGGATGTCTATCTCTTGATGCCTATATTCTATCTCGCCTATCTTTAGGCATTTATCGTTCTTGTGCAAGGAGATTTATTCTCCTATTTTGTACTATCTTCGAGACCTAACGTTTAAGATGCCTATCTTTGAGCATTGCAGCTAGACCTCTCCAATCTTCGGGCTATGGCCTTAGGTTAGAAACATAAGTCGAATCATCATGATCGACCATAGCCCTTGCGTTTAAATCATGGATTAAAGGACTTTGTCCATACCTATATTTGAGTAACTAAAATGAATATACTCTCATGCTCCGATCATGGATCAAAGAAGTCCATCGGTACCAATCTCTAGATGCCAAGATAATTGCATTTTCTAAACACAGAGCATTTAATTCTTCCGTTGTTCAAAAAACACAAAATCAGGCTATTAAGAATATAGTCCCATTGATCCCCAAAGCCAATTCCTTTTATAAACACAACAATATCAAACTTTTCCTTATTATATCAAAGCCTAGTCAGGTATTTACAAAGATACAATTAAGCAAAATAGCATCGTAAGTGTTCGCTATTCCACATCCTCAGAAGTGAGATTCCATGAACAGTTTCCAACTTGAACGTTCCATCTCCAAGCTTGTGTTCAATGGCTTATAGACCTTCCAAGTTCGGGCCCAGAGTTATGAGACCAGGAAAGATTAATTTTAGAATAAGATCATCGATCTCAAAGGTCCAATTCTGACCTTTGCATTGAAACATCTTGCTTCTCTTTTTGTTGAGCAATAACTGATAAGCCATCATCTTCACACTTCTCGTCAATCATATCAAGGGATTCGAGCAAGTGTTCCTCGTTCGTCTTAAGATCATTGTGAACCTTTCAATGAGAAGGCGCTTTCAATTAAATTGGAATCATGGCCTCTTATCTGTAATCCAAGGAGAATGGAGTATGGCTGGTCGTAGATTTATGAGTCATTCGGTAAGACCACAATGCTTGGACGAATTCTTCGACCTACTTTCCCTTGGCATTTGTCAATCATTTATTTAAGATGGACTTATTGATCTAATTCACCGCTTCCATCGTTTCATTCACTTGTGGGTGTTCTACAGCAGCAAATTTTTGTTTAATCCAGTACTTGTTACAGAAATCCTTGAATTCAGCACTACTGCATTGGGTTCTGTTATCGGAGATGATTATTTTTGAAATTCCTAATTAACCGACCATGTTCTTTACTACAAAATTCATCACTTTGTTCACGGTGATCCTGCAAGCGGTTCAGCTTTGGCCCATTTCACAAAATAATCCACTATAATAAAGGCATAGTTCAATCTGCCTTTCGACATTGGTAGCACACCGATAATGTCAATTCCCCAAACTGCTAATGGCCATGGAGTGACCATTTGTGTCATTTTATAGGTAGGGCTTTAGGAATCTTCATAAATCTTTGGAACCTATTGCACTTCGTAGTTTAATCAGCCATACCCTGGTTAATTGTTAGTCAAAAATATCTGTAGCGAAAAATCTTCCTTGCTAAAATATGTCCCTCAGTGTGATCGTCGTAGGCTCCTTGTACATCTCAAAGGATCCTTTTAGTTTCTTCATTGGCGAGACGCGATAGTAAGGGGAGTAGAGAATCTTCTCCAGTATAGCACTCCTTTTTGAACAATAAATCATAGTACTCTGCATAGGAGTTTCCTTCATTCATTTCTTATGTTTCGAAGAGTTCCCTTCAACAAATACTCCTTGATCGGAGTCGTCCATGATTCCTCTTTGGCCTCTAAGATCCAATTGACATCCATATGGATGATGTTTGTAGCCAACAATACCTCTGCTAGAACCAATCCCATGAGTTATTCATCTCCGGAGCTAGTCAATTTGGCTAATGAATCAACTTTGTTTTCTTATCCCTGGGAATGTGCATTATCATGTAATACCCGATGTCATTTATCAGCTCCGGAACTTTCATCAAGTAATGGGATAGTTTTGCTTCCTTAGTTTGAAATTCCTTCTTCATTTGACAGACCACCAAATGAGAGTCGTTATGTACATATATGCAAAGATCACTCCCAAGGGAATTCAAGCTTGCTCCTAAGGGTTACCAAGATCACTCCTGCCCTAGAGCAATGTTCTTAGATGCTCCATCCATGTATAACTTCCATTGAACAAGTTGTTCCACTTCTTCCTCTGTCTCTCCATCATAGGTGGTAAAATCGACAATGAAATCAGCCAATGCCTATCCCTATCATCCTCCTTGGATGATGGGTTATGTCATACTTGCTCAATTTGATGTTCCACTCCAATGGCCTTCCCAAAGTCTCAGTTTGGTGCAATACCTATCGCAAAGATTGATCAGTTGGCACTTTATTAGACGAACTTGGAAGTAGATTCGTAGCTTCGTCGATGCAATTAACGAGTAGTAAGATAGCTTCTCTAACTTTGGATAAATCCTCTCCACTCCAGTGAACTGCTTATTGATGTAACACAAAGGCCTTTGGATCTTGGATTCTTCACGTACTAGGGCAGCACTTAGCGCATGAACAAACACTACCAAAAAAACAAACAGGTCAAAGGATTTAACAAAATTGGTGGTCCCTTGATATGATCAAGCAAGTTCTGGAAAGTTTTCTAAGACTTCCCCGTCCAAACAAACTTCCATTTCTCCTTTTTGGGGGCATCAAATAACAACCCACACTTATCTGTAGCTTTTGAGATGAACCGACTCAACGCAGTTACCTTTTTAAAGCTTTGCATTTCCCTCCTTAGTTTGGGTGCAGTTACATGTTTCAAGGCGTTTATCTACTCTAAAGGCAAAATGCCCCTTGAGTTTACTATGATACCCAAAAATATACCCGATGCAACTTCGAAGGAACGTTTCAATGGAGTGAGCTTTATTTCGTATCTCCGAAGCATATAAGACATCTCAAGAGGTCTCTCATATGGTCCATCGATCGTTGTGAGATCACTAGCATAACATTCACATACACCTCTATTGTACGTCCAATGTGATCCCTGAACATTGAATTTACCAATCTTTGTTAGGTCGCTCCTGCTTTCTTTAGATTGAACGACATGATAGGGTAGTAATACAGTTCTAGGTTGGTAATGAATCTAGTGTGCTCTTGATCCAGATTGTGCATTAGTATTTGATTGTAGCTAGAGTAAGCATTAATAAAGGATAACAACTCATGTGTAGCAGTCGAGTCCACTAGCTGGTCTATCTTTAGAAGCTGTCTTTTGGGCACATCTTATTCAAGTCTGAATAGTCGATGCATGTACGCCATTTTTCATTAGGCTTCATGACTAGCATTGGATTTGATACCTGTTCGAGGTATAGAGCATCATGGATGAAGCCATTAGCCTTTAGTTTATCCACTTTCTCTTTAAATGTAGCAGACCACTCCGGACCCAGGCTATTCCTTTTTTTGCTTTACAAGAGGACATTTGGGTTTCATATTCAATTTATGACATGCTATCTCCTACAAAACTCCACACATATTGGAATATATCCAGGAAAACACATCTAGGTTTGCTAGGAGAAACCTTGCCTACTCCTTCATCTTCACACTAAGCTAAAATATGATCCTTAGGACCCACGTATGATTATCATGATCGATAGGTATCGGCTATAGCCACCCTTACATCCTCTAGCTTTTTCCTTAGATCCACATATTTGTAGAATTTATTATGCTGTTCGAGCTAGGGCTTAGGCGGTGGTTGGTATGCGTCCATAGATTTGATGCAGAGAGACTTCTCCACATCTTTTCCCTTCTCGCATTGCTTGGCTTCTCAGCTCCGCAATATAAAATTCACGCCCCATATTCTAATCTCTCTGGATGGCACCTATCTCATTTTCTATTGGGAATTTCATCATTAAGCACCAGGGGTCTAGGGACACTCTGAAAGTGGCAAGGGTTGGTTGGCCTTAGAAGGTGTTATAGGAAAAATACATCTTAGTCACAATGAAGGTATGAACCCGCACTCTCTTGAGGTCACCTTCACCAAGTACAACCGATAGGTTAACACATCCCACGGGCTCTACAGCCTCTTCTATAAACCCCTGAATACGGGATTTACATTGCTTCATATCCAAGCCATCGGTCTTTATTTGGTTGTAAGTCTTCTTAAACAAAATGTTTACTGATCTCCTACAATCGATGAGAACTCATTTCATAGTCATTGGACTAATCATGGCCGTAATCACAAGAGGGTCAAGTATCGGCACTTTTACCCCATTTGTATCACGATTTCTAAACACTATATCTTCTGTCACCAATCTTAGTTGCTTTGCCATAGCTTTGACTTTTACACCAAACCAGTTCTCCTGCACCACACGTTTTAATGAACTCCTATATCATTCCATCTCATTCCATCTTTTCTTAACTGGATGAGATCCGCCAATTATGATATTAATTACAAGTATTCGCTCAGGCCGCCTAGGCTCCTATCGCAAGGGAAATCCTGTCTCTATTAGGTCATTTGTCCCATAGGTCCATCCTTTACTTGCCTACCATCCTGGAGGTCTTTAACATACCGCTGAAGCTTTTTCTTCCTAATTAAATCCTCAATCACATCCTGTAAAGTGTCGACACTCATTAATATTTTGCCTGTGGGTCTCGTGGAATTGGAAATACTTCTCAAACATCTTATCCATATCAATTATTCCCTTCGGCCTAGCGTTTTATAGTTCTCAATACCTTGCATGGAAAGGTAAATGTTCTCCAAAGTATCATTGAGCAGGGTGCAATCCTCGTGTTTCAAGTACCTTGGACGCTTCTTAAAGTCTAGGTTCCTACCTCCAGCACCCTGATTTCATCTCTTCTGATTGTTTTTTTAATTTCCATCATTAATAGCAACATTTCCAGCGCTCTCACTGGTCTATTTCATAGCAACATTACTTTGCACTACCTAGGTAGATGGCCTTCCACCAACCTTTCCAATGTCCATATCAGCCTCTTTCAAGTGTAGAAATTAGGTCGCTTTCCTATAAAAACTCCTCCATCATTGGTGGTAGTTTCATCTTTAACACTTACCAAAATCTATATCCAGATGTATTCCTCTGATCAATGCTGTGAACACAATGTCCTCTTTGGGATTTCTCATATCAGCCATAATCATATGGAATCTCTTAGGAAATTCTTCAAAAACTCTTCGGGACTTCGAAAAATATTGGATAAGGACATCACATCCTTAGAATGAGCAGCATGCAACCTGAACAGCTCCATTAACCTTCTGGCTAATTGGTCAAATAAGGATATAAACTCTGCTAGAGCCAAGTGAGCCACATCATAGCAACTCCTTCAAGAAATATCATAAAACTGTTACATCTCATAGCATATGTTGCCCAAGCACCATCCATTTGTCATTTGTACTTCAAAAGATGCTTCCTTAGATCAGACATTGCAATATAAGATAACATCATAGATATTACAAATCTTCTTAGATACTTCCCCCGTAAAATCTCTTTAGCGAATAGGTTACTACTAGGAGAAGAAACCTAATCATTGTATTTCTATGTCGGTCCTCATTACCAGCCTCCTTATCATAACAGCTAAAAACTTTGGTTCAATTGAATCGACCGGACAATAATTATCATGGCCTTCATCGAGTGTTTGGCTTCGCAAATGATCTTGGTTAGTTCCATGATATCTAAGTTCTCCTATCTCTAGGGGAGTCGTTCATCTGGTTATTCGGTTTTTACATTCTTTTTGTAATGGTTGAACAATAGTTGTTTGTACTCCACTACTATGGCCACTAGCAACATCACCAAGATCAATTTCATCATCATCTTGCAACTCCATGTACTCATCATTATTAATGACTTGGGTCCTTGAGTTGGTATCGAGATGTGATGCTGGATCGGCATCAAGTTGACCCTTGTCGACCTAAGTTTTTCCAATTTCAAACTGTGAAGTTCCTACTTCCTTCCTCTTCATTTTTTCTTTCCATCTTTGTGGTTTCTGTCCGATAAGGAGGAACTTTCTTCTTCCAAATTGGAAGGAGACAACTCCTTTCTACATCTAATGGCTCTGGGTAGTTGTGTTAACAAGTTCATTTTCTTCATCATTTGCTTCATCATAGCATTCTAGCTCTCTATCGGTTTCTGTTCATCTCCATCATCATCGTATAAATTAACACTAACAACCATTTCTGATGCACTCTGAATTTTTACAACACCAAATTGACCGTTCTCTTCTCCATCTTGAGAGCCATCATTCTCTGCATTGTTAGTGGGTCTGTAAGTAGTAGATTCTCTTGGCGTCTCTGAGTGCCATAACTTTCTAGAATTCAATGATAGATCTTGAGGAAATCTAAATGATCAATAATCCTCCAAAAATAAATTTTAGATCTAATTAGTGGATTATAACACCAAAAGGTTGAAGATAGATCCAAATGGTGAGAAATCCAAGTTTTATCATTGAAAGCACCAAAATATTTGCCTCAAAAGTTGTACACACACCTGATCAGATCATAAGTAGAGAATAAGTGAAGGAACTAAATTAAATAATTAAGTAAATAACACATAAGAATTTATAATGGTTCGGCAATACTCCAACCTACGTCCACTTAAACATTGTTAATGATTTTTGGGAGTTTTTACAGCCTATGTTCTTACAACTTAATGCTCATAAGTCGCTGAGAATCTAACGTAGTAACAATGTAAAATCAAATATTTAAAATGCAGAAACAAGCACTCGATTTTATGCCCCTCTCCTCCTATTTATAGATGTTGGTTAGCCAAATAAGATTTGGTATTTTCTACCCATATTGTCCACATTCAAGAGGAGGTTCGGGAAGGAGATCATGGACAAATCAACATGTTCCATCTCAACTCGGACTAAGTTGATGTTCTTGAATCAGTGACGACTTGTAATCTTGGGTCGCCATCTTCCTTAGTTTTTTGGGACTTCATCTCTTGAAGTTGCATTCTTGAGTCAGTTCGATGACTCATTACTAAGTTGAGGCTCTCAACTCGGCACTAATTTGAGAATGAAAGTTGGCTTTTGCAACTTTGTCCTTCACCACTTAGCTCTTTTGGAAAATGGTTAGGTTTCTTTAAGTGGAAAGTAAGATTCTACATCAATCTTTGAGCTTTAGTTGAATTTTGATTCATGGAGTTATAGTTCTAGATTCCTGGTTTACTATCTGACCGTTCGATGGTTCCGTCTCGTCCATATATGGCTTGGTTCAAAAGCTGGATAACGCATTATAAATCCATTTTAATACTAAAAATAATAAGTTCAATTCTTCTTCATTATCAACTTCAAGTTCTTTTGCAAGGCCGTCAAATCAAGTGAGTACAAATTTTACAATAAGTTAACTTTTAATTTGATTACAATATAAGTTACTTTATATTCACCTTGTTCTTCCTCACTAATCTGCATCACGTCAAATCAATTAGTGATAGGATCTAATGTAGTTAATAAAGTAGGAAGCTCAATCGAAGGCATCACTAAAGCCACGTCTAGTTTGATCATCGCAAAAGTAAGAAGCGACGACCTAGGCGATGATGTTATGCGCATTACTACCCACACATCGACACCATCGGTCGACTAGTCAAAATCTTAGCAGTCGACCGATCAACTCAGAATCTAGAAGTACTATCTAGATCATGGCCAGTGCATACGTCTTTGATTGCTTCTTCTACCCATGTTTCTTTTGCAACACTTTGTGGTTTTGTAATTTATATACACTTCATGAATATATGATATCATACTGGTAACATATTAACATGATTTCTAAAATGATTTAAGCAATTGTATATCAATATCGTTTCCAGAACCATGACCAACTTTTTTGCTCATTGCTTCTCTTACATGTTTTAACATGCTGTGAGATTTTAAGCTTCTACAACACTTTAAAAACTTATTAAAACTTTTTGAAATCATGAACTAAGGTCTTGAAAGATAATCCAAAGGCTTTGTAGCTTTCCATGTAATTTGATTTAAATTTCCAAAACTTTAGCCAGAGTTTATCTTTTTGTCTTCTTCCTCTATCGATCATTTTATGTTGTAGTGATGCTCTGAAACTTGATAGACACTACACAAGCATATATGATTTAGGGATTGTAGCACTTGTATGATGTATAAAGAGATTTGGAGTTTATTGTATGTTGTTTCAAAAGAAATGTAAAAACCAAAAAATACGTAGTGAACTGGAAAATTCAATTTTGAATTCAGAATTTTTGAACTTTTAAAATCTTTTAAAATAATTTGGGCTTGTATATGATATTTAAAAATATCAAATTTAGAAATATTAAATTATTTTCACTTATTTGAATTTAAATTCAAAAGAGGGGGAATTTTCCAAGTTTAAATAGTTTAAAAAATAAAATTGAGAGGAAATGTAAGTTTATTGTTTTGAGAAATACCAAAAATATATTGGCACTACTTTGGAATAATTTTTTCAAGGATTAAATTTGAATTATTTGACTTTTTGAATTTAAATTAAAAAGTTTAAATATTTTTAAATGAAGGGAAAATGAGTAAAAATAAATAAAACATATTCTTTTAAAAATTTCTAAAGACATATTTGAAGTAATTTGAGATGAAATCATATTGTTAAAGTTTAAATTTGAATTATTTTAATATTTTGGATAAAGGAGAAAAATCGTATTTAAAAATAATTCAATTGACTCTGGCTTGTATAATATGAATGTTTTGTGAATATTAAAGTAGAAATGCTTTTATGAAGCGTAGACAATTTATTCTATAATTTGGAAATGAATGTAAACCGTAAGAGATGAGTGGTCTAAATATATTAGCTTTCTATAAAAGAATTGCTGAGAATCATTCAAAATATAATATTGAAAATATATTATTAATGAAATTGAAATTTATTTAGACAAGTATATGATTTTGATTTGAATACTAAATGGTATAAATAATGCTTGGTTGAATTTTAAAAGGCTATTGCATGATATAAATGAAGATAAACCAAGTGTATGTGTATTGAAAAACATGAGTATTTATTTTACGAAATTTAAGATATAAGTTTTAAATTTGGATGAATAAAATATTTGTTTGAATTTGATATTATGTGTTGATATTTCACCCTTAGTTTGCTATAACACTCATGATAAGACAAATGATTGAAAGTTGCTTGATTTAATTTTGAATAAAATAAGTAACACTTGGTTTTGAATAATATGTGAGGTTTATATAGTAAATGGTAAAGTATGATTAAAATGCAAGTACAAATGAATGAGTGGTATGTTCGAATGAATTTGAATGATTTTAGATACTTATTGATTTTAAAAATATTAGTATAGAACTATGATGTGTATTTCACCTATGCAATATTTGTGCAACTTTATTATATCCCATTGGTGTGTGTTTATATGTGGATGTGTGTAATTTGTCGTGTTTGAATTGAAGTGCTTTAAATGCACTATTGCTTGATGTTGTGATATGCATGTACAAGACAACTATTTGGGATATAACATCATTTGTGAAATAATGATATTTTGGTTAGCCTAATGTTTTTTAAGATGAAATTTAACAATTGATGAGCATGATACGAGGTATTGACTACTAGGCTCCTAGACTCTATCCTATCGGACTGATTCGACGATCGCAACCCGAATCGTGTCGACTTTGTCCATCGTCATAGAGTCCAACGATCTGTTGCATGGACAACATGATGAATCTTATGAAATTAGAAACGTAGTGCCATAAGAGCTAGCACCTCAAGATGGAAATGGGAAGACGACAACAATACATAAAATGTATACGTCTTCAAAAGCCGAAGAGACAGTGCAACTAAGAGATCGTGTGAAATGCACTCTCAACTAGTCATAAGCAACGGATGAAAAGGCCGCATGGGCTTATCAAGGCAGTTAGTCTATGTAGAGGGTGAATTCAAAAGGTTTTACCAATGAGTATTCCTGCTGGAAACTCATGGAATATAGTTAAGATATAAGTCTCATTTATGTGTGTGGGAGCGTGTGCATATCGACCTCTTAAAATATATGCGATCGTTAATTGTTTATATGTGCAGTTGAAAAAGATCATACTATGGTATACAATAAAATCAGGTTTATGAAATATGAAAACATTGTACTTGAATTTAAATTGATAACAGCTCATATAATATGGATATACTGTGATATCCTAGTTGATTAGAATTGCAACTGTGAGTCACGATGACTAGAGGTATGACACGTTACCGTTTTGATGAATTGTGGATGGGATTTGGTATGGTGTGAGTGACATCTATGTGTTATATAATGTGAACTTAAAATCCCACACTGCACATTTATTGTTTATGATTTTGATTATACTTAAGGCAAGATTTCTAGCCTGACTCAAAGTTTGTTATGCATATGACAACGCCTCGGTCAGACTAAGGCATTGTGTTTTCAGGATAGCTGCCTATTGGACGTCGGTCTATTTTGTTTATTGATAAGTCCATATGAAATGTATATTAAGTGGAAATTATGTTATGTTTGAGTTTAGCAACCATCAATTGGAACCTAAGATCTATAGCACTATTTAATATATTCAGAGATATGATGAAGATGAGAATGTTTAAGCAGTTGTGGACATATTTTAAAGTTCGATTGCAAGAAGAATCACCATATGGACAGCTGCAGTATGCAATTTTGGATTGTATATAGTATGTCGAGTTTAAAGTGATGTATTTGAGTACCCCATGTATCAACCTAATTTTGAGACACACACACATGCATATATAAATACATACATACATGTATATATAGTCTGTGCCATTATTTATTTATATGTATTCCTGATATGAGAGTTTATTCAATTCTAGAATCCGTGTATATTACTCCGCGTTGAGACGAGATTCATATTATTTCAGATGTATCATGTATTGAAATGTATCCGTGTTGATTTAAAGTAGTGTATACAAGAAATCGTTCTTTTTGTGCCCTTTGATCTGAGCTATATAGCGGAAAACTCTCTCTGATAACTCGATCACTGAAGCCAGACCATCACACAACACCTATAGAATTTCAGTCAAAAATATCTTACCACTTAATGGTCCTTACTTTGTTTGGAAAGAAATAATAATATCGTTATTGGATCCATGGATAACCTGCCAAAGAATTTTAAATCTTAGGAACTTTTGTATGACAATGTTTATGTTTTAAAATATATAGTTTTCTCTCCTCAAAAGTAGTTTTTTAAAAAAAAAATACATTCGTATATTTTAGAATATTTGCGAAGAACTATGCAAATATTTGAAGTTTCTGAACTGCAAATATTCGCAGAATTATCTGCAAGATTTCTGAAAATTTTCAAAATATTAACTTTGAACATATAAATATGCGATTGATGTTCAAATTTAATTTTCAAAAAAAAAAAAAAAAAAAAAATTCTTACCAAAATTAATATAGGGGTGTAATTTAAAACAGGATTGAAGAAATTGTATTTTTAGGAATTGGTTGTTGATTGATACTATGATTTCGCAAAAACAGTTAAATTTTCTCAACCCTAACTCAAGCATCGTACATGCAGGTCAAAATGTTGAAAAGAATAAACGTAGCAGAAAACTTCAACATGTAAACTATACGTAGACCCTCAGAGACGATGAAAACAACGAAATGCGAAATTCTCGATTTCAAAGTAGTTTTTGAATCCAAGTGCATGAAATTAAAAGATACCAACCGACTTTATCAAAAAAATAATCCCAATCGGTTAATTCATGCAAGTTATTTTCTCTAGAGTGCTGCATAAAACAATAAACATTGTAGTAACAAAGGAGAATCATTTTTTGGTAATAAAGAAATGAAACCAAGCATCACAAGCAACACTACATAACACCTTAGAGAGAAAGGAATCGTGGGTCATTTTAAATGATTTAACAATTTGATTATATTCTCAGCTCAATTGAGATACATGGAACTATTCACCGCCAAATGCAAGAGAATGGTTCATGCTCCACCAAAGCTGATCAAAGCTATATAATTCTAAATAGCCACGGTACATCCAACTTCAAACGTTTCAAACTTAATAATCATTTTTACTAGGACTACAGCCAATATTTATAGCAACTGCTAATTCAGATTTAAACAGAAAAAATTCATCATCTTTAAAATTTTACAGTAACCCATAAGCATCCAGAATGAATTCATGCCCATAGTCGGAATCCCCATCAGTTGAAGGATCATATTGATAATACTGATGATCATAATCGTCGTCATCCTCTTGATCATGTGGTTCGTATATCACCTTCACATTTGGATATTTTTCCTTCAACAGCTCTTGTTCAACCGTCACATTCCGGCAACCGTCTATATTAAGCAATTCTAGTTTCTTGCATCTGGACAAAATTTGAAGAACACCCTTATCGGTTAGTCGAAGAGAAGGTACTTCTAGACGTAGAAGATTAGGCATGGTAGACGAAATTGCAAAAGCTTCATCATCTTGGTCGATTGTACGATCTACTGGTACAGTAAAATTGGAGTAATGAAGCACAGTCAAGCTTTTGCAGTTCTTACCAAAAGCTTCCAGGGCTTTTGCACTCATCTTAGTGGAATAGCTCAAATCTAAAGTTGTAATGTTTGTGAGACGGTTGGCAACTTGTTCTACCATGCTGTTGCTGATGCTGTTTCCAGGAATAACCAATGTTTGGAGAGAACCAGCACTAGTAAAGAACAAAATGCAAAAGGTAGTCGATGAATTATGCGATTCATCCAAAAGACTTAATGTGAATCAATATGCGTTAGATGATATCATACACTTATGGCCAAAAGAAAAGAAGGGAAAAAAAAGAAAAAAAAAAGGAAAAGAAAATTGCTCAACAATAGAAACCAGAATTCCAGTTTACATCCAAAACAATTGAATTGCTTTTCTTATCATACTTTGTTTGAATGGAACTCGTTATTACACACATGCACAGCAAGAAATGTTTGTGTCCACTGTCCACAACGCCTTGTCAATGTTAAATTCAGAATGCCGGTATAATTTTTATAAAAATAATTATCTGCAAGTAAATCAATAGCAGTTCCATCTATTTTACTTTGTAGAATAGGTGGGTTGGGTCAGGTCAGATCTAACTGTGGCCCACCCAACTTCTGTGAAACGGATCTAGCACAGTCCCAAGTAGGGCGGGTTGTACTAAGATCAGTTGGCTATCAAAATTAGCACTATTCTGTCCATATACGGGTTAAGTTAGATGGGTCGACGAATCATGTTCAAAATTGTTGTATTACTTGACTTCAGTTGCATAAATGTTATGGACCATTTGCAAGTGTTATAATGGTCTGAAATTCCAGAATCTTGTCATATAAACAGACTATCAACATCAAAATAAGCCCAGCAAAGTTCAAATAATCCATTATAAGGGTAGCTGGTCAGGTCATTTCAAGTCAGTTGAGTTTGGTGGGTTGAAGAACTAACCCTTATATGAAAAATATTTTATACCTAATATTTTCTCTAAATATAATAGCAATTCAATAAATGTAAAAAAGACTTACTTATCTGCAACAAAAGAAAACAAAGCATCTGCATGAAGCCCATGCACTGCAAGTTTAGAAAAAGATCCAGAACTTCTGGTGATTAGCATTCTAAGAAGCCAATCAAGTTTCTCATATGTGCAACTTCTACTCCATTGTTCTAAATCAATTTCTTGCCAGCAATAAGGACTGCTTACAACTCTACCCCATGATTTACATACACTAGGCACAACCATTAATTTCTCTTGAAGCGATAAATGGTTGAATATTATGCTGAGTGCATCTGAGATCAGCTCAGCCCAATCTCTTATTTCCATACCTATTTCCATCTCTTCTCTGTTTACAAAGGCAAACAAACTAAATAGGCCAGCTAACGAGTACAGTTAACAGAATAACTTTGATTGCAAAGTTACAAATACAGACTGTGATATTTAATATAACAGAAAACCACCTGACAAGGTTGTGCTGGATAAACAAAAACAAGTAAAATTGAAGGGAGACTGCCATGTTACCAACAACAAATGAGTAGTCATTGCAAAATAGTATGGATAAGTAAAATTTTAAGAATTATGAATTCATGGAAAGTATAATACCAGTAAGAAGAAATTATCAAATTTGCAAAATGATAATAAGGTGGTGGTAAACTGGTAATAGTAGTAGTAGTTGTTGGTGGTGGTAATTGTTGGTGATAGTGTTGGTGGGGGCTGTAGTAATACTAATAGCACTAACGGTAAAAAATAGTGATGATGATGATGATGATGATGATGATGGAGTAATAATGTCTACTTTATTCAATTTATATTTGAAATCAATCAATGCCAGAAGATCAACAAGCAAAAGAAACTAAAGGAATATTCTTACTCCCGCTTTGGGGCATAGTAGCATTGCATATGAAGATGATTGGGGTTGGCCGAGAGCCCATCACCAAACATTAGTTCTTTATCCTCCTCCCTGGGCATTATATCCACAAGAAAGTCGAACAGATCAGTTCGGGTGATGGCAGCACCAATATCATTCTTATGCAAAGTCCTCCTTTTGTTCTCTTCAGCATGGGCCCATGAACGATGGGTCAGCTCCAAAATGAACATCTCACAAGCACGTGCCAGTAGAACAGGTGCCTCCACAGCAATCATACTTACGTCTTCGTCTGCCTGCATTATTTGTTTGATTCGGGCAAGAGGGAGGCTGTGCTTCTTGAAATTGATTGTGTTTTCAATTTCTTTGTATTGCTCATTCCAGAAATTTTGGAGTTCCTGCCTCTGTTCGTCTTCGTATTGTTGATAGAGTTGCTGGTAATAGTAAGGCATGGTGCCAGCTCCCATTGCAGATGAAGATGGTTTCGCACCTTGAGTAGGATACATTTTTTTTCTTCTCTTTATTGATGGCTCCCTCAGAAAACAAAGAAGTTCAATTTTTTGGAAATAGAAGGTGAATATTTGAGAGAATTATATAAGATTCCTGTTTGATGGAAAATGTTTATTAGTAGCGGAAGGTGAGAAGACTTTTTGATTCACTAATATTCGGTTGTTATCACTTGCTTAACTAGAGTCTCATCCCCTTCCTTTTTATTGAACTTTGTTACTTAACATTCTTTCGTTTTTTAGTTAAAATTGAAGATAAATTTGAAAAGTTAATATCCTGAAATAACGTTAAATTCTTCCGTTTTCTAGAATACATTTATTATATTTTATTTTTACATCAGAACTGTCCATATTCCTGCAACTCATACAATAGAGTAGAGGTTAACTTCTGCCATTCAGTTTCCTCTTTCATATTAGTTGTTTTGATATTCAATACCATCCTACAGACATGTCAATAGTCAATACATAGGACATTGACAAAAGAGAATTATCCACCATTTCGCAAATAGCATCAAATAATAATATGTTAATGTCATATAGTATTTATTTCTTAGTAAGCTAATTATGCCAAAATATAATAGTACAGTGCCATGATAACATT
Organism: Allium cepa; assembly: GCA_030765085.1. Classification (NCBI taxonomy): domain Eukaryota; kingdom Viridiplantae; phylum Streptophyta; class Magnoliopsida; order Asparagales; family Amaryllidaceae; genus Allium; species Allium cepa. Next base: position 520,586,620 of record CM060929.1, on the reverse strand, counting down.
TTGGCTGACCAAGTGCATGCATCTTTTGCATCACACACAAATTCTAGCACCTGATTTGCAAAACATAGGGAGCAAAAGTGTTTCTCGTGTAGGGCTATCAATTGAGCAATTATTGTTTTGCACCTCAAGTAGGAATGGTCTTAACAGTGGAAGCAATAAGAATATTTCATGCAAGCTCAAATGTTAAAAATAAATAATTACGATGGCTCATGTTAGCATACGGTTTTGATGTAGTAAGAAGTCTAGAACTAAACTATTTTTTAAGATACGTTGCATAATAAAAATATCGTAGCAAATAAACATTGTACTGAGACGAAACTTTTAAATATGGGGCTTTGTGGGGGGGGTGGGGGGGGGGGTGTTTCAAAAAATGGATAAAACTAAACGAGGGATAAACATATGAATGAAGACATGGAGGACGTGGAGACTCGGAGAGAGCATCTACATTGTTTGCTAAAAGAAAGCATGAGTAGCTAAAGTTTATAATAAAGCAGTGAATTTGAAGTTGAATAAGCATTGCATACAAAGATTCTTATGAATTAATACCATAATGTAACAGCTAAACAATTCAAATATTTCACTTTATCACCCCATTTTAAAAGTTTGCAGCAGACTCAAGAGTCTAGAACTTCAAACAAAAACGATCATAATGCTTCTCGAGGTGCATCAATGGAAAAAGGCAAAAGGCTATCAAAAAGATTGTGAAAAACATACAAGATCTCTCCACTCCAGTTACTTCAACAGGAAACAATTAGCATATTCGAACAGGCATTAGAACAAATAAGCATAATTCAGCATAAGCTGCATGTTGGGGCAACGAAATGGTGCATAATGATTAACGAGATGGCAAACACATGATACTTTGATTTAGAAAACTTTTAATAGGCCACAAAACTTTGAGCCATTAACAAAAGAGATTTGTTTATTTTATATTTTATATTTTAATTTTTTTTGCAACTGCTCTAAACAGCCAAATGCCAGTTAGTGGCTTTTGAATATCATTATAGAAGTTCTATTCACACATCATATTTTACTATACATACAAGTATACAACCTAAAATTTTACAAAAAATATACACCATTTTTTACTTTATACATCATACAATTTCAAAACTACAATTTTATGTTCGCATATTTCCGCCATGTGTTGCGTGAATTCAATGTTTTGCTGTTGGTAGATAAGAGTACTTTGGCCTTAACTTTTTATTATAAACCGGTGTATGTATAGCAAATTTTGGTGTGTAAATAGAACAGACCTATCATTATTTTTTCAACAAACTCTAAAATTCAATATTAGGCAGCAATTAATATTATTACCATATAAGAAACATTAATTTGAGAACTCTCTATGGTTTAAACTGGCAAAGTCAATTTTGAACATACTTAATCTTTGTAACCTACCACCTACAACAACAACAGAGCCATTATTCCCAAACAAGTTGGAATCGGCTAGAGATGGAACCCGAAACTAAATGACAGAAGTAATTTAAAGGTAATAACAATAGTAATAATAAAATTAAGTCAAATAAGTAAATTAATAATAATAATAACTAAGTAAAATAAAGATAGAAATACATATTTATGTAAAAAAAAATAAAAAAAAATAAAAAAAATTAGAAATACATAAAATAAAATTAAGAAAATGACGATAACAGTACAAATAGTAATAATGGTGCTGATAATAACATTGATTAAAGACCAAACGCTATGTCTTAGGCTCTTTTTTCCTAATCTTATAATAATCTAAAACTTATAAGACTCGTAGCTCATGGCTCTGTACATGAATCGCTAACTTCCACGCGCTTCCATCCGTTACCGGCTCTTCGGCTATAACACATTCATACACACACTACAACATTTTGCAGCAATGACTTTTTAAGGCTGTTAAAACATTCATCAAGTTGCTTGTTTGTTGATTGGTATTTTGATTTCTGGAGTGTTTAATGCATAACTCGGAAATTATTAATCAAATTCAAACTAGTATAGAGCATCGCAATTTCACATAGCTAACTTACGCAGTAAACACTATAAAACTGAGTATTATAAAATGGAAAACGTAGCTTCTCCATTAAAAATACTATTTTTTTTTTTTATATTCAAGCTTAATTCGCCATCCAGTCTCAAAATATGAATATAAAATATCGTGAATCAAAGAATCGATAATTCAACAGTTGTCAGTTGACAACAAAACACTAATAAATTAGAGAATCAATTTGCTAATGTGAATTTAAACACTGTAGATTAATTTAATTCAGAATATAATCAATTTGAACTGAAAAATGAATTAGCGTAATTACCTGAAAATCGAACAGTAAACTGAATTAGAATATTAAAAACCGAAGTGAAGTGGACCATCCGAGAAGTTATAAACCTAATCTTATATTTACACGAAGTGGCGAAAAGTTTAATAAAAACGGAAAAGTTATGCTGATAATGGGGCTATTTTTTCAATTGATATTGTTGTTTCAACCGAATCTACCGCCAAATTGAGTTTGTGGGCGTCTGAAAGTCTGTACATCTAGCGTAATCATTTTCCAATTAATCTTCTCTTTATTTTTTTGTTTGTTTTATTTTGTTTTGTTTAATTTTGGTACTTAGGGTACAAAAGAAATTCGTCCTTCCATAAAAATATATATTCCTTTTTACTCCATTATGTAATTTATTCGGTAGATATCCACCGTTTTGTGATTCTTACTTCGATCAAGGCACTTCGAATTTAGTTTTTGATGCATAATCATCATTTTTCTTTTCATTCTTAAATTGCATGTTGTCGCATTTGCTTTGAACGAAGTTAAAATAGTATATTATCAGAATTTATTCCACTTATTATGTCCTCGTAACAATGTTATTTTTGGACGAATTCCTACTAAAATTGTATCGCCGATGATAACCGACTACTGCAGCCAACTACATTTATTATTGATTTTATTTGCACTATGTTTTTCTCCTTCCATCCCATTTTTTTTTATATTTTATTTTTACTTTTTGTCGTTTTACCATCCATACTTTTTTTGAAATAGTTTGGCTCACATCCCTATTAAGTTTCAAAATAGAGAACATCATCCCCATACTGAACTTGCGTTTCTAGTTCCTGTTTTTAAATCTGTCTGCGCCAAAATACCCAATACCCTTTACGTTTTTAGTATTTTAAACGCGTATAATTTTCTGTAGAAACAATGGATCGGCATACCGTTTTTACCAAAAAATCATAAATTTTATGATCTTTAAAGTGAGATCCATTGTTGACACCAAAAAATCATATTTGCAGTAAGGCTGCAATTATTCCATATATTTGTAGAAAATTCTGCAATTTTTGAACATTACCGATTTTTCTTCAAATGTTAGCGATTATTCCATATAATTACAGACTTTTATGTTATTATATGGAATAATTGCGTACTTTTATGCAATTATATGTAATAGTTGCAGACTTCTCTGCTATTATATGACGCCCCACCTGTATACTCACACTAGTCAATGACACTACGAGATAATGCCGTCGACTAGCATGAAGAATAAGGCTGTTGAGAAGCGACCATATATGTAATTGCTTTGTGCGAGTACCGATATGTCAGATAGTATGGTACGCATTTCATTTCAAGAGTAAATCTGACACATCAGTTACAAACTCAAAGCGACTACACAGTGGCTATATGATCTTTTGAAACAAATATAAAATAAGTATAACACAAAACCAGTCACATATATTCATATCACTAAAGCGGAAACAGATATGAATATATCATATAGAAGTGTACATCAAAGTAGCGGTCATACAAGATCCACTACATCACAAAAGAATAGGTACAAGTGCTAGACAAAAGAATATGTATACATCATGGAGTCTCTATCTCGAATGTATAATAACAAAAACTACTAAGCTAAAGTAGTTAGCCAAAAGTCAGGTGACTGACCCTGATAAGTAGTTAAGTAGAAGTACCTAAAACACCTCGGTTTGACCCTAGTATTATTTAAGAAGAAAATAATAAACGGATCGGTTTAGCTATAAAAATCATATAAAATGAGATAGGATAAAAGATATGACAAAGATGTATGATAACAATAATGTCATACTGTGACAAAGTATACATTAGATAACAACAAAATGTAAGGGAGTGCGGATTAAGGATCTTAAGGCTAATTTAACACTAGAGGGGGGTGAATAGTGTTTAATGGATTTTAAGACTTATATGCTTTAATTTAAAAATTATGATATAAAAAATGTAGAGCTTAATCATAGAACAATCACAGAATCAAACACGGATGCATAAAGTAAAAAAAACAGTCAATGGAAAGAACACACCAGATTTTATACTGGTCCGAAGTTACCCTACATCCAGTCATATACCAAGGCAAACACTTCATACATATTTTTATTATACCATTGTCGAGATTACAATTCTCAATTTCTAAAGGCCTTGATGTAACAACCCGCATATTTTACAATTATATATTTAAATGTTATGTTTAAATATAGCGTCGTTATTCGGATTTTTGGGTCCGAAATGTCAATTTTTGCAAACTATTGAATTGGGACTCGAAACCACTTCCATTGAGTTCAAAATGGTGTTTGCGATCTTTTTAAGTATAAACTTTGATATAGTTGGAGTTAGTGGAATTTTGCTACTTTTTCTATTTAGGCTTTGGGTTGGGTTCAGCCCACTATCCTAACTTAATACCCTAACTCATTAACTCTTCTTCCATTCACTCATTTTCATTTTCTATGCTCTAGCTCAACTGAAAATGGGGGAAAAGAACGGGAAATAGAAACTACAAGCCCTAGTTTCCTTTGCAAACTCAAATTCTTGCTTCTTAATTCAAGAGAAGCTATTGGTGAGCATCCTCTGCTTCTTCTCCAACTCTTTCTCTCTCTTTAATTTCAGAAATTCCTAAACCTAAATTTAGGAATTATTTGTTTTGATTTTAGATTAGAGCTTTTAGAGTTGAATTGAAGAGTGGTCGGTTTTCTCTTTTCATTTGAGCCTCTCAATCATTGTTTTTGAGTTAAAAAGATGAGTTTTGAACTCACATCTACTTCTCTTGGTATCATTGATGTTAGGTATGACTCCTAACACTCATTTATTGTTCATTTGCTTTTGGTTTGAATTGATTTGATGAACATTTCAATTTTTGGTGTTTTGAAGTCAAAAGCTCTAAAAAAAAAACATATCTTTGATGTTTTGATCATGTTTTTGGAGGTATTTATAAGAGCCAATAAGGCCGGGTTGTTGATTGGCATAAGCCTCTAGCCTCGTTGCTTGTCCGGTCGCGATTTGGAAGAGTTTGCTCTTCATTAGATAGGCTGAAAAACAGTCCCAGTGCCAGTCAGTCGACTGACCTTTGCAATCAGTCGACTGGCTGTAGCAATTAAATGCTCCGAGGCTGTCTACAGAGGCTAAAAGTCTCTGTTTCCTGCAATCAGTCGACTGGCCTCTGTAATCAGTCGACTGACTGCAGGAAATGAAGCTTCCAGTTTCTGGATCAGTCGACTGGCATCTGCAGTCGGTCGACCGACGTACTTGTTTTTGACTATTTTTGCTTATTTTGCTTGGTTTCCAAATTTAATCGATTCGTGTTGATTCCAATTAGTTGTTATCACATTTTTGGACTTTGATGATTCCTTTTTGATTTCATACATGGGTTTTTATAAAATGATCTTTTCAAATTGTATTAATAGCTCGTTTCTCCAATTTATAATTTCTACTTAAAGCACGCACACACAATTTTTCACTCTGAGCGAAGAGGGAGGAGAATTAAATGATTAGATAAAACGCATGCTATGAACACGTGCGTTCATCTTTTCAGTTAATTCCCAATCTATTCGTTTGAACGTTTTGACATTTGGGTCTCGTTTACCGATGAGATGAGGTAAACTTTGTATAGCTTCGAGTGTGAAATTGACTAACGGATAGTAAACCGTTTAGTGCGGGCGTATGGTATGGGACTCACGTTAACATTTTTCGGGTTTCTTTCGAGGAGTTTGTGACACACTGCCAGTTAGTGGTGTCCAGTACTGGGCCTCCGGACCTTCACCACTACGGTTTGTTGCCTTTGGGTATGTTGCCTTCGGGTTTGTACCTTCGGATTTGTGCCTTCGGGTTTGTTGCCTTCTGGTTTGTTGCCTTCGGGTATGTTTACTTCAGGTTTGTACCTTCAGGTTTTTGCCTTCGGGTTTGTTGCCTTCGGGTTTGTTGCCTTCGGGTTTGTACCACTATGCCATAGATGGCCTATTGCAACAAAAATACAAGATGTTGCTAGCTACAATGTAACGATAGCTATACTGGTTTTTGTCTATTACCACATTAGCTTCAGGATTTTAGCATAGATATAAACACTATGTTGCAGTAGCTATAGACTTATAAAAATATTATAAAAAATGAGTGCGGGCTGAAATAATTTTTATCGCGGGATGCAAAAGCAAAGTGGCAAAAGTTAACATAGTTTACCGCCTTCATTTCACGGTAATTTTCATTTCTCGCCGCCTCTTTTCCTCATCCTAAATTCCAAATCCCAGAAAGAAAGATCAAACTATTCCCTTTCTCCACTTTCTCCTCCAAGTTACATAGTTTGGATCCCCTTTCTCCGCATCCGACCACAATCCCCTTTCTCCACAGGTCGAAGTGTCGATCATCATAACCAGCGACTCTGACACTTCATCCGCGCTCAAGCCGCATACTCTCGAGATTCCCAATGACCACGATGTCATCCGCTCCCTCCAAGACTTCTCTCGTCAAAAGAACCTCGGCCTCTGCATTCTCGCCGCACTATGATTGCGTATCGTGTTCCTCTTATAATTAGTGCCCATTCAAAATATTTATTTAATCAACTTATATTCTTTAGATTTTTGGCCGAATTTCTTTGGAAACGCACCAAATTTTTTAACCACATTTGAGTTTTCTTTCTATATTGATGAAATCATCTGTATAATATGTTTCTCTTCCAAAAAATTTGGTATTTGAGGATATACTAATAGCTATATTGGAAAGAAATGTGGGTCATTTTCTAATGTTCTAAAGTGATACTAATTGTTTTTGGAAATTCCTACATATACGTATAGTTAACAACTAAAAACTATTCTATTAAATTAGATTAATACTTGCTGTATATTATTCCATATTGTGTAATGTTAAGTATATAAACTGGTTTTACTTCAACTCATCGAAGATCTGGCACAGGCGAACACATTGTTTACATTATATGTGAACAAATGAATTTGAATTGAAGTGGTCTTGATTATATGTAAGAAATGTTGATTTTATGTTGATCCCACTGTTTTTTATACATGATGAAAATATGATGTTAGTGCGTATATTTTTTCCGTTTGTAGTCCTGACTAAAATGCCGTGCATTGCCTTTTGTAGTGTTCGGGCTTTCTAGAAGTAAAGAAACTGCTCCAAATCAGGTCTTGATTGGATTGGCTTACTGGCTGGTTCCACCGTCATGCTTTTGACAATATTGTGGGGTTCATGTATTGTTGTTGCCAAAACCGATCTTTCTGAAAATTCAACTTCTATATATTTGCAAGACACCAAGAGATTCAGCCTTTTAGGTACGTTTTAGTGTCATTTTGCTTTTATTTTTGACATCCAATAACCATTTTCCAATTTAATAATGTACATAAGTTGACTGTTACAATAATCTAAAGGTTATATTATGAAGTCATGCTTCCTTCCGTTACTTGTATGATTCCTAATATACTGCCAATTTAATAACTGCTTTCCAATATACTTCATATGAATTGGAAAAAATATGTTACTCAATATTGGCTTTTCAATCTGAATCAAATTAATTTCACTTCTCTATTTTGTCATTTATATCAAATATATATAAGAATGAAATCTTTCAATTTGAATACCATCATGATGCTAGGCCCTTTGTTAAGTTGATCTCAGCGAGGAGACTAATAATTTTTGAATAACAAGGACCATATTTTCATTATTTCTCTCATTTTGTAGCTATGCAACATAAGGTTGCAATATCTTGATACTGTGCTATTTTTATATCTATCTATTATTTTTTTAATTTTTTTCAGTTTTGTACTGTTTGTCATCAACTCTTCATCTTTCTTGTTACTTCTTTTGTTCATTGTTTTAACAAATAATGGTATCACTCACTTATATGCAGGATCTGGTGTCACAACCGATATCCAAACTAGCTATGCTATAAGGATCATGGCTTTATCTGTTCTTCCTTTCGTGATTGTGCAGCTGTCATGTGTTTTCATATTTCCATTAGGACAGTGCCTAATGGTGTTGATTGCTTTTATTGCTTCGGTTTTACAAGTCATATCCCACTGTTTGTACCAGGTAACTCTTAATGATTACTTACTCAGCATTTTGTCTTTGCTTAACATGAATATGCTTTTCAAAATAAATAAAAAAGAATATTTTATCACTTTTGAATAATTCCCAATAAAATATGAGTGGTTTAGGAAAAGCTAACATATTGTCCCTTTGAATTTGGTAAGTCAACATTCCTTGAATTGTCATTCATTATATATTTTGCTTACATAAAGATATTTTAAGATTAAAATTAATTATTACAGTCAAGGACCACTAGCTCGAACGATAAGTTGTAGAGCGCTCTAGACTATGTTATAGTGGTCATAGGTTCAACCCCCAGAGACATCAAAATGAATGTTGTAATGGTCTTATTCTAAGCAAAAAGTAACACTCTTATTCTAAGGAAAAAACCCTCTGTTTTTCTAAGTTCTGCTATGCAATTATATAGTGATGGCCTGATTATATTTAGTTTACTGTAATTATGTTCAATTACAAAATTTGTAAGGAGAGTCAGTTTTATTGCTATTACAATCAAGACAGTTAGTATACAAGTAATCTTTTCAAAAATGATTTCAAAAATGCTACTAGCATATGTGAAACACAGACATATGGTGTCATGAATATGAAGATGCACAAATTCCATGTAATACCTTTTATATTCATGATGTTCACTTGCTGAACTTTGAAGGGGGTTGGCTTTATTGCTTTACATTTTGACATGGTATATAAATTGGTTTTGTAACCTTGGATTCAAAAAATAATACTAGCATATGTGAAACATAGGCATGTACCTAGAAGCCAAGTTTTATCTTTTCACTTTCACTTATCATGCCAGCCCATAATTATTTTGTATTAGAATATGGTTAATATGCATACAACTTTTTAATATATCTAATGCGTTCTTGCATACATCATACGATTACTGCATCATAATTCCTTTCTTTTGCATGTTAAAGACCAACTCAATCATAGTTGCCAGTACACTTCTGTCATTAACTATGTTTAGTTTTGAAAATTACAAATGATGATCCAGTCACAACCAATCAGATGCATTCGTAGAACTATATAGTTAAATAAAGCATTGGGTTTTAATTTAAATAATAGGTCAGCCAAAGAGGCACCTTCTTACAACAGGATGGAGTGTGTTTGTCAATGCTAAGAGACTTGTAGCTGGAGATTCTGTCCTCTTTATCTGGTATTAATCCTGATTTATACTACTATAACATTACAGAATTCAGATATATGAAGTATTCAAAAATTACTCTAGAATATAGGCTTAAAAACCATGGTAATATCATCTAGGAATGATAACAATCAAATGCTTTTGGGTATAAGGCGTGCAAGTCGTCCACAGACAGTCGTGCCTTCATCAGTTTTGTCGAGTGATACCATGTATGTTGGACTTCTAGCTCATGCAGCTCATGCAGTTACCACAAACAGCCGTTTTACAATATTTTGTATTCCAAGGCAGCTGCTTTTACAGATACAATACAATGTCTAAAACCTATTGTTATTTTTGACGTTTAAATATGATGATTTTGGGGCAGCCCTTTCGAATTTGCGATACCACTAGCCAAGTACACAAAGGCAGTTTATCACACGTGTTTCGGTTGGATTGCGTTTCATAATGCTCTTTGAAACTGAAGAATCTAGTGTACCTCGGTGAATGATAACATAAATACACAAAAAATGCATATAATTACATAAGTTTTGATGCCATACTTTATAGTTTATATTAACTAATTAGATTGTTTCTTGTTTTCAGTTACGTGGGAATAATAACAGGGATTGGAGATCTAGATTCTATACGATGGCCGTATTCACATTGGTATTCTGTGAAGGTAAAAAGTTTATCTGTTCAAATGTAGGGTTTAGAATAAGGAGCACATATTTTGGTTAGGTCTAAATAATTAAGAAAATTATATTATATTTTGTTTTTGAAGTAGAAGCGTAATGTTAGCTTTACATCAACTACGCTATGGGCAGCAACTTGCACGAAGCCTCATTTTTTAAAATTATATTTGCATAAATTTTCCTTATAACTCTTCCATTTTTTGTTATTTTTTCCAACACTTATTTAAGCACTTGATTTTTAAAGCTTCACTAACAAATCACAAGAATGCATGTTCTTGTATTTTGTTGCATGAATGTTTTACCGCCTAATTGAATTGTATATATTCATACCGGGTTGTATACATTGGGAAGGCATTACAAAAGATAATTTTTTTGGCTGCTATGTTTTTCTTGATGTTAAGTGTAATATAAACACTAACTTACAAAATTGTTAAGTGTAATATCAACAGTCGCTGCCTTATCTTTTGATCCATTATAACTAAACCCTTTTGTTACTTATTTGGTTCAACCTCTGTTGAACCTATCTAACCCTGAATCTAGTGCTATGGATGGAGTTAAGTCAGCTGAGAATGATAAGCTGGACCGCTTTTATACTCTAATTAACTTCTTATTATTAGTGAAACCGAGGGAAGATGATGAATACATGGGTGGCACTCAAGGAGTGGGCTAGCATGGGTGATAAAAACACAAATGGGTATGCATTTAGCTATTTGGTTCAGAGATGCCAAATGTACAACACAAATGGGTATGCATTTAGCTATTAAGAAACTAATGTACCAAATTTAAGTAAGAAAATGTTTTTTCTTCTTTGATTAAATGTTGTAACTGATGTATCATATTTGTGCCAGAAATCTAGGGATCTTTGTGCGACCATCTGCAGTGATGGCACTGGAGGCACAAGAGGCACTGGAGGCACTAGAGGCACTGATGGCGCTAGAGGCTTGCAAATATGAATGTACTGTTAATAAGTAGAATGTAGTATGTACTGGCTGTAACTATGAATACATTGGCTATATTTTTAAGTATGTTTGTTATTTTGTACTTGACTAAATAAAACTTGTGCTGTTGGTTATTCTGAAATGAAAAGTTCTTTGTTGCAGTGTAATATTGCCATTAGATATGATATAATATTGCAATATAATATTGCCATAGATATGATATAATGTCGTAGTACGTTTTCAATTTAAATTGCAAAAGGTGTTGCCATAGATATGATATAATGTTGCAGTATGTGATGTTAAATGTGGTAATAAACTGGCAAAGTGTTGCCATTGGATGGTAAAAGTGTTACCATAGATTAATGAATATGGGCCCCACAACAGGGTTCCGTAAAGGTGGGCCACAGAATTAGTGGGCCCCACAATGTGGGCCCACATGTTGGGTCCCAGATTGTGGGGCCCACTTTTTAGTAAATTTGGTACCTGTGGCAACAACAGAACCGATGTTACCATAGGGCCGCAAAGATGTTGCCTTTGACTCTACGGCAACGTGGGAAAATGCATCACCAAGAAAGTGTTGCCTTTGCCCATTTTTAGTCTAAAGCCACATTTTTTGGCACTTCCCGCATCACTTCTTGGTGTTGTAGTATGCAATCTATGGCGTAGTGTGCCTTCGGGTTTGCTGCCTTCGGGTTTGCGCCTTCGGGCTTATGGATCCTTGTTTATACAGTACTGAGCACGTGCATTTCTTTTGTTTTATTGATATTTATATTCCCTAGCGTATCGCCTTTCGGTGTAGGTCCTTTGAACCACACGATATATAGCGGTTACCTTGTGGAACTTGTGTTACCTTCATAGGTATTTGTTATTTGCCTTTTTGGCTTGATTTGGGATATTCATGTCCATTGTTTATTTGAGTTGTCGATGACATGAGGCTTGTTATGATTCATCTTTTGTTGGATGATTGAGATATCTCTTTTATAGATATTTGTTGTACTTTACGACCTTGTAGGTTCATTATTTCTCAGTTTATCTAACTGATTTGTTTAACTAGACTGACCCGTGTGTTTTCATACTCGGGTCATATCGAGATGTTTCAGGTCAGGTACTTGTGGACTTAGCCTCTTTTGCTTCCGCATGGACTATTCCGCTAGCTCCTTTTTGTTATAGCTTTTTGTGTAGTCCTTTTTGGGTTGTAACTCTGACATGTATTCTTTTGACTCGTCTGTATATTGTGGTCTGCTATACCACTTGATATGTATTATTTAGTATACTCTGTTGTGTATCTGTATATGTGTATGTGATGATCTACTGTTCTGTGATGTATATTACATTTGAGTTGTCATATTCTGTTCTGATAGATCCTCCAGCCATCTATGGGTTTGTTTTAAATATTTATTGGATATGTCGATCCGCTTAATATGGAAATTGTCGATGTATCAATAGATAGTTAAGGCAAGGCTATAGATGGTCGCTCCTATCCAGCTCTATTCTCCGTATTAGCAGACGGTATTATCTTGTAATACTCTTTGCTAATGTGGGTCTCGTAGTGGGGCGTCGTAGCTTGGTATCAGAGCTGAGTTCAGAACAAAATATGATAAATACGGAATAGAACACATATTACGGTACATCAAAGTGTAATAAATGTTACAAATCTCTGAATCATCGTGCCTCCGTTCCTTCTACCCTAAAGGCTAGATCGAATTTGGGAATACGTCTAGGAATACAATTTTATTCCGTAGTATTCCACATTTGAATTAGTGATGTCTACCTTGTGAATAATCTTTATCTTGTCTTAATTTTCAGCTTATGGCTGGAAGAGGCAAAGGACGACGCTCGGGTGCTGGGCAATCCAGCGGCTCGCATCCGGACGGCGTTTATATGTCTGCTGATCAGTTTTTGGAGTTGTTTAGGAGCACTCAGCCTCCAACTCCTACTCGAGTATCTCCTCCTCGCAAGTCTGCCTTTGCACGCCTGTGCAGTGATTTTTCTCATCTTGGGGGAAAGCCGTTTAAAGGCTTCGAGTCTATTCTTGAAGTCCAAGCTTGGGTTCGCATGTGCGCGCGTATTTTCTCTCGCATGGATCTTTTTGATCATGATAGAGTTCTTGTAACTTCTAGCTTATTGCAAGAGCATGCCCTTGATTGGTACGAGCTTCTTATAGCCGAAATTGATGAGTCTGTTCTTTCTTGGACTCAGTTTCGGGAACGATTCGAACTCAAGTTCGTTTCTGAATTTGAGAAAGTTTTATTGGCCCGTCGCTTTCTTGAATTGAAGCAAAGGGAGTCTTCCATTTTTGAGTATGTTGCATCATTCGAGGCCTTATCAAAGTATGGTCTTGAATTCATTAGCACCTCTTATAAGAAGAATCTAAAGTTTGTCTCTGATCTTAAGAAATATCTTAAGAAGTCTTTAATGCTCCATCTTAAGCTTTCTTTTGAGGAGTTGGTTGATTCGACACTTCATCTCGAAGCTATCGAGAAGGAGTGTGATAGTGGTGATGATGTTGAGGTTCGCAAGAACCCCAACAAGAAGCAGTTTCCATTTCAAAAGTCCAAGTCTTTTCCTTTCAAGAAGAAGATGACTGTTGGTTCTAACTCTCGGACTCAGTCTACTGGGACACCTTCCATTCGGAAGTGTTTCAATTGTGGTTCTCCTGATCATATGATTCAAGCTTATCCTAAGCCACTCTTCTGCCGCTATTGCAAGAAGGAAGGTCATCATGTTTCCACCTGCCCTACTGTTCCTGCTAGTGCCAAGTCTGGCAAGCTTAGTTCTGCTAAGGCTTCTGAAGATTCTTCTCATCCCAAAAGTATATCTCCATCTATTTTGGAAGGTTCTATTTTATTTCATGACCATAGTATTCGATTTCTTTTCGATACGGGTGCTTCACATTCTTTCGTATCAAAAAAACCCGTCGATGATTTATCTTTGGATGTTTCTTATATGGTTACTTCATTGAGGATTGCGAATCCTATTGGGGGATCCGCAACCCTTAGCATGCTTTGTGATGATGTTAAGATTGTTTTATGTGGCTTTTCTTTTCATGCGAATCTGCACGTTAGTTCTTATCGGGGTTTTGATATGATTTTGGGTATGGATTGGCTAGTGAGATATGATGCCAGGATTATTGGCTCTGAAAGAATTTTATATCTTCGACATCTAGATTCGTTTACTCAGCTATCACTTGTTCTTAGGATGTGGATAATTCCGAAATGGCTTTATATTCTCTTGACTCTCGAAATGATGATGATATATCTCATATTCCTATTGCTTGTGACTTTTCTGATGTTTTTGAGCCTGTTTCGGGTTTGTCATCCAAGCGGGCAATTAAGTTTCGCATTGATCTCATTCCAGGCGCGCAGCCAGTTAGTCGTGCTCCCACGAGGATGTCTACAAAGGAGAATGAGGAGCTCAAGAAGCAGCTTTTAGAGCTTGAGTCCAAGCAGTTGATCCAGTCCAGTTTTTCACCGTGGGGAGCCGCGGTCGTCTTCGTGAAGAAGTCCAATGGAAATCTTAGGCTTTGCATTGACTACCGCAAGCTTAACGAGTTAACCATCAAGAACAGGTATCCATTGCCTAGGATCGATGATATGTTCGATCTATTGTGTGGTGCTAAGATCTTTTCTCAGCTCGACCTTGGCACAGGTTTTCACCAGTTACGAGTCGCGGAGGATAGCATACCTCTTACAGCTTTCCGCACTCCTTTTGAGTGGCTTGTTATGTCATTCGATTTTACGAACGCCCCCGCTTTCTTTATCGTTCTCATGAATCGAGTATTAATTCTCTAAGTGCCATTTTTGGGAGAATAAGGTTAAGTTCTTAGGCCATGTTGTATCTTCCGATGGCATTTCAATCGATCCCTCAAAGATTGAAGCCTTGCAGAATTAGAAGAGGCCTAAGAATATCCATAAAATTCATAATTTCCTTGGACTGGCGGGTTATCACTTTCGGTTCATTAAGAATTTTTTGTATTATGCTTCCTCTCACCAGCCTTACTCGGAAAGGCATTTGTTATATCTGGTCCAACAAGTGTGAAGCTTCCTTTCACACATTGAAGGAACTTCTCACTAATGCTCCTATTCATCTTGTTCCCGAGGGGAATCATGATCTTGTTGTCTACACCGATACTTGTGGTAGTGGTCTTGGTGCTGTTCTTATGCAGAAGGATCAGATAGTTGCTTATGTGTCTAGGCAACTGCGTCCGAATGAAATTCGCTATGCCACTCATGATCTTGAGTTAGCCGCCATTGTCTTCGCCTTGAAGATTTAGCGACACTATTTATTAGGCGAGCGCTTCATTCTCTATACCGATCATAAATCCTTGAAGTATTTGTTCACTCAAAAGGAACTCAATATGAGACAATAGCGTTGGCTCGAGTTTCTTGCTTCCTATCACTTTGATATCCAGTTTACCCCTGGTAAGGGTAATCGTGTTGTTGATGCGCTTAGTCGCAAACATTCGGCTGTAGTTTATATGATGCTTGCCGAATGGGATACCCTTGAGACTTTATATCTTTGTGAAATTCGTGATCAAGGTTCATCTTCTGATTATCCTATTCTATCATTTAGTTTGGAAGCTCGACCTATTTTATTAGATCGTATTGCCGATGCTCAGCGGCATGATCCTGATTTGATGCATCTTATTCAGCTTTTTGAGACTGAATCTCGTGATGAGGCGTTGCGGGATTTCAGCATTGATTTTCATGGGTGTGTTCGCAAGAAGAACCATCTTATTGTGCCTTCCGACTTTGCACTTAGGTATGACATTCTTGATGATTGTCATCGTTCTAAGTATACATTCATCCTGGTAGTAGTAAGATGTATACTGATATGCATCGCCTCTATTATTGGGAAGGTATGAAGCGCGATGTGGCGAGTTATGTGTCTAATTGCATAACTTGTCAACGTATTAAAGCCGAACATCAGCGCCCTTCTGGTCTTCTTCAGCCTCTAGAGATTCCATTGTGGAAGTGGGATCAGATTTCGATGGATTTCATTGACGGCCTACCTCGTTCGAGATGGGGCCATTCTAGCATTTGGGTTATTGTTGATCGCCTCATTAAGTATGCTCATTTTGTTCCTCTTAAATCTAATAGGACCGCTTCTCATTTGGCTAAGTTATATGTCAAAGAAATCGTGAGACTTCACGGTGTTCCTAGTTCTATTGTGAGTGACCGTGATCCTTTATTCATGAGTCATTTCTGGCAGAGTCTTCAACAAGCTTTGGGAACAAAGCTTAATTTTAGCACAGCTTATCATCCGCAGTCTGATGGACAGACTGAATGGGGAATCGTATCTTGGAAAGATCTCCTCCGTATTTTTATTCTTGATTTCAGTGGTAGTTGGGAGGATCATTTACCTCTGGTAGAGTTCTCCTACAATAATAGTTTTCAGTCCAGTATTGGTATGGCTCCTTTCGAAGCCTTATATGGAAGGCCATGTCGATCACCTTCTTGTTGGTTGGAATCTGGTAAGAAGCTTATTCTTGGCCCAGATTCTGTTCGTGATTCTTCTGAGAAGATTGGTCTTATTCGCCGGAGGATGAAAGAGGCACAGAGCCGCCAGAAATCCTACGCGGACAACCGTAAGAAGCCTCTCGAGTTCTCAGTTGGTAATCTCATCTTTATTCGTGTTTCTCCTCTGAAAGGGGTTATGCACTTCAGTGTGACTGGGAAATTGGCTCCTCGGTTTATAGGACCATTTTCTTTTACTTAACGTATTAGCACTGTGGCTTATAGAGTTTCACTTCCTGCTCATCTATTTGGCATTCACGACGTATTTCACGTCTCTCAACTTCGGAAGTGTCTTCGAGAATCAGATTCTGTTATCGTTTCTCCTGATTTCTAAGAGCTTGAGGCCTCACCAGACTTATCTATTGTACATCAGCCTATTGGCGTACTTGCCTCGGAGGTGAGACACCTTCGAAACAAAGACATGCCGCTCATTGAAGTTCAATGGTCCGCTAATCCCAATGACTGTACTTGGGAAAATAGAGAGTTTATTGAGCGATCCTATCCGGGTTTTCTATCTTTGCTTAGCAATGGTGAGAATATCTCTGCCTCTCAAACTCATTTCCTTTTCTTTTTGAGTGATGTAATTATGTAGTTGTTACAAATGTCGCCTCTAGGAATTGCATGGACACAATTTTGTTAAGGAGGGTAGATCTGTAACAACCCGCATATTTTACGATTATATATTTAAATGTTTTGTTTAAATATAGCATCGTTATCCGGATTTTTAGGTCCGAAATGTCACTTTTTTGCAAACTGTCGAATTGGGACTCGAAACCACTTCCATTGAGTTCAAAATAGCGTTTGCGATCTTTTTGAGTATAAACTTCGATATGGTTGAAGTTAGTAGAATTTTGCTACTATTTCTATTTGGGCTTTGGGTTGGGTTCAGCCCACTATCCTAACTTAATACCCTAACTCATTAACTTAGTACCCGAAGTATGTGTTTGGCAGGCACATACTTCCCTAGAGTTTACAAGCGAAGCTTGGTTCTCTAGGTAATTCAAAAAAAAAGGGGGAAAATAATAGGAAATAGAAACTCGAACCCTAGTTTCCTTTGCAAACTCAAATTCTTTCTCCTTAATTCAAGAGAAGCTATTGGTGAGCATCCTCTCCTTCTTCTCCAATTCTTTCTCTCTCTTCAATTTCAGAAATTCCTAAACCTAAATTTAGGAATTATTTGTTTTGATCTTTGATTGGAGCTTTTTAGAGTTGAATTGAAGAGTGGTCGGTTTTCTCTTTGCATTTGAGCCTCTCAATCATTGTTTTTGAGTTAAAAAGGTGAGTTTTGAACTCACGTCTACTTCTCTTGATATCATTGATGTTAGGTATGACTCCTAACACTCATTTATTATTCATTTTCTTTTGGTTTGAATTGATTTGGTGAACATTTCAATTTTTGGTGTTTTGAAGTCAAAAGCTCTAAAAATCATATCTTTGATGTTTTGATCATGTTTTTGGAGGTATTTATAAGAGCCAATAAGGCCGGGTTGTTGATTGGCACAAGCCTCTAGCCTCGTTGCTTGTCCGGTCGCGATTTGGAAGAGTTTGCTCTTCATTAGATAGGCTGAAAAACAGCCCCAATGCCAGTCAGTCGACTGACCTTTGCAATCAATCGACTGGCTGTAGCAATTAAATGCTCCGGGGCTGTCTATATAGGCTAGAAGTCTCTGTTTCCTGCAATAAGTCGACTGGCCTCTGTAATCAGTCGACTGACTGCAGGAAATGAAGCTTCCAGTTTTTGGATCAGTCGACTGGCATTTGCAGTCAGTCGACTGACCTGATTGTTTTTGTCTATTTTTGCCTATTTTTCTTGGTTTTCAAATTTAATCGATTCGCGTTGATTCCAATTAGTTGTTATCACATTTTTGGACTTTGATGATTCCTTTTTGATTTCATACACGGGTTTTTATAAAATGATCTTTTCATTGTATTAAAAGCTCGTTTCTCCAATTTATAATTTCTACTTAAAACGCACACACACAATTTTGCACTCCGAGCGAAGAGGGAGGAGCATTAAATGATTAGATAGAACGCGTGCTATGAACACGTGCGTTCATCTTTTCAGTTAATTCCTAATCTATTCGTTTGAACATTTTGACCTTTGGGTCTCGTTTATTGATGAGATGAGGTAAACTTTGTACTGCTTTGAGTGTGAAATTGACTAACGGATAGTAAACCGTTTAGTGCGGGCGTGTGGTATGGGACTCACGTTAACATTTTTCGGGTTCCTTCCGAGGAGTTTGTGACACACACTTCCAGTTAATGGTGTCTAGTACTGGGCCTCTGGATCTTCACCACTACGGTTTGTTGCCTTCGGATATGTTGCCTTCGGGTTTGTGCCTTCGGGTATGTTGACTTCGGGTATGTTGCCTTTGGGTATGTTGCCTTCAGGTTTGTGCCTTAAGGTTTGTGCCTTCGGGTCTGTTGCCTTCGGATTTGTTGCCTTCGGGTTTGTTGCCTTCGGGTTTGTTGCCTTCGGGTCTGTTGCCTTCGGGTTTGCGCCTTCGAGCTTATGATCCTTGTTTATACAGTACTTAGCACGTGCATTTCTTTTGTTTCATTGATATTTATATTCCCTAGCGTATCGCCTTTCGGTGTAGGTCCTTTGAACCACACGATATATAGCGGTTACCTTGTGGAACTTGTGTTACCTTCATTAGTATTTGTTATTTGCCTTTTTGGCTTGATTTGGGATATTCATGTCCATTGTTTATTTGAGTTGCCAATGACATGAGGCTTGTTATGATTCATCTTTTATCGGATGATTGAGATATCTCTTTTAGTGATATTTGTTGTACTTTACGACCTTGCAGGTTCATTATTTCTCAGTTTATCTAACTGATTTGTTTAGCTAGACTGACCCGTGTGTTTTCATACTTGGGTCCGACTGAGATGTTTTAGGTTAGGTACTTGTGGACTTAGCCTCTTTTGCTTCCGCATGGACTATTCCGCTAGCTCCTTTTTGTTATAGCTTTTTGTGTAGTCCTTTTTGGGTTGTAACTCTGACATGTATTCTTTTGACTCGTCTGCATATTGTGGTCTGCTATATCACTTGATATGTATTATTTAGTATACAAAGAACAAAGCTTTTTTTATCCTTCTTTCTATTCTCTCTCAAACTGTCCTTCTGAACTTGAGAAAGAGTTGTTGCTGCTTCATTCGCTGGTTTAGTGTACCCACTTTCGATAATCTCGGCAAGCTCTTGAAAGCCAAACAAGGCCTTCATCTGGATACTCCATTGCTCGAAGTTCTTACCGCTGAATCTCGAAAGCTGTGGTTGAATCATTCCATTCATTGTTGCAGAAAAGAAATTTAAGTACAACAATGAGAACAGAGTGTTGTGGCTCTGATACCAAATGAAGGAAATTAATTTTTAGTTTAATTTCCTGAAGTGAAAAAAATAACACGAACCAGAAAAGCAGAAAAGAGACAATCTATATAAAAAAATTTATTAACACAAAGAAAAAAACACAGTGCACATTTATAGGTGTAAACACACGTGCTCCATATACTTCCTACACAAACTTAGATGCAGAAATAAAGCTAAACATGCCTAAGAGTTAGCCACTTCCAACTAATGCTGATCAAGACCTGATCTTTAGGCAGAATTATTCAAACAAAGAACACCAAGAAAAAAAATTGCAGTCGCACCTTATGAGTTTGATCTTACATCAATCTCCAACATATCTGCATATGTGTATGTGATGATCTACTGTTCTGTGATGTATATTACATTTGAGTTGTCATATTCTGTTTTGATAGATCCTCCATCCACCTATGGGTTTGTTTTAAGTATTTATTGGATATGTCGATCCGCTTAATATGTCAATTGTCGATGTATTCAATAGATAGTTAAGGCAAGGCTATAGATGGTCGCTCCTATCCAGCTCTATTCTCCGTATTAGCAGAAGGTATTATCTTGTAATACTCTTTTCTAATGTGGATCTCGGAGTGGGGCGTCACACTTGAGGCACCCTCTTGTCTCTCGTGTCCGATGCAAACTCTCTTTATTTACAGGACACAAGATCACCCAATTGATTTCCAGGCACAACCACACCTTGTAGAGAGACTCGATAAATTTTTGATTACAAATTGACCTTATTACTCTGAATAGCACTTTAATCTTCGAGAAAGGGCAGAGAGTCAAACAAGAACGAGATTCTAATTTGATTCACTTAAGAATTCGGCAGAGTTTCGGCACGATCTTAACAATATGAAAATTTTAGAATATGGATTTGTGGAGAAGGAGTGAAGAAAAATAAGAAATTAGTTAGTTAAAAAATTCGTCTGTGAAGGCTATTTATAAAGCACCAACGGTCATAACCATTCGTGAAGAGATTTAAACGAATAGACACTTCTTATGAAAATTGAAACTTTTGAATTCAATGGCCACTATGTCGACATAGGGTATCCCATGATGTCGACATCCCTAGTTTAAAAATAATATAATTTTTTAAAAAATGGTATTGAAAGAAAAACAAGATGAAATGATTCTGGATTAAAATAAACTAATTTTTCTACGTTTTAAAACACAAAAACAAAGAATATTTTAAGGTTGAAATATCTTTTTGAAAATCATTTGAAAAGATAATTTTTAAGGCTAAAATACTTTGAAAAGCAGCTTTCAAAATCATTTTGAAAAACCTTTTTGAAGTAGTTTTGCAAGCTTCTTCCTGTAGAATATCTCATCACATTAGGACTCGTGAACTTGTACAAAACCAGGATGTCCATGGGTTTGTAAGCCACTTGTCATAGGTTTGTAAGCTACTTGTCGTGGGTTTGTAAGCCACTAAGAAGGTAGAAATGGGTTCCATCCCAATTGGAATTTGGAATGAATATTTCCATGCTATTATTAAGTTTTAACGAAAACTAGACACTTATCTTGAAATCTTGATCTTGATACTCATGAGTCTTCAACTTGATTTCTTCATTCTTGATCTTTACACTGTACAGTCTTCAATAATCTGCCTTATATATCCTGCATAATAACATTCATATATATCTAGACAATATTGTTAGTATATTAGTTATAATAAAATAAGTTATAAAGGTTGTTGTCATCAAAACCACTATCTCTAGTTCCTAACAATCTCTCTTTTTTGGTGATGACAACCTTATAAAATATACTTACCACTTCGATCATACCACAATCTCCCCCTTACTCCAAGCCTACTATTTTATATAACTTCTCCCCCTTTGTCATCAATAAAAAACCTATAAACCTTGAACTTAATAGAAAATGAGATAAACAAACATATGACATAAGAATAATAACTGTGTATGAGTGAAGTATAGCATCCTAAATGGAATTCATGTACTTATACACCGAAGATTTTTTGTAGAAAAACAATAATATAACACTTAGATACAAATTAACAAACCAATATACAATCAAGAAAATGAAAAAAAGGCTTAACGAGGACCCTTAACCATTGGTGATTTATGGACCGAACAATTTGGATAGTGGAGACAAAAGTTTTCACGCTGTTCGACCAAGTTCCCATTAGCGTCAAAAAGGACCTCCCCAACGCAAATTACGCCGTCGTCTCCGTACATGTAAGCATTCAGATTCGACAGAGGATGTTCTTCTTCTTGATCCTCTTGTGGTTCTTCTAGAGGCTCTTCTTCTTCAGAATCCATGGCTTGTGATGATTCTTCGATGACAATAGGATTAGCATGGTTATCCATAAGGAAGCTTTGTAACTTCCTAAGGATTTTTCCTTGCCTATCTTGTTCTCTAGCCATTCGGAGTTGGCTCACTTGAGTTTCCGTCATAATTTGAAGCAAATCTTTCATCTTCTCTTGCAATTTGATAACTCGTACATGTGTGGATCGTTGAAAAGGACCAAAATGAGGAGAAGTAGGTGAAGAAGATTCATTATTAGAAGAGGAAGCCATTAGTTTACTGTTTTAGAAGTTTATTACAGAGAATAGAATAGAGAAAAGGAGTAAAAGTCGAAATATATAACTTAATAACTAATTTTAGAGGGAAATTTAAATTTGAAAATCTCGGCGTGTATGTCGACATAAGGGGATGGGTCATGTCGACATGCCTAGTTCAATTTTTTTGAGAAATTTTTATTTATATTAATTATTGAATATACTTGTATTATTTATAATTTATATTTCAGTTAATGAACATATACCTGATTCTCTTCTAAATTTGGTAAAGTTTTGTTCATTTAATGGTTTGGTTAATATATCAGCAATTTTTTTCAGTATTAATATACTTAAGAGTTATGACTTCTTTACATATATTTTCTCTAAGAAAATGATGTCTAATACCAATATGTTTTGTTCTAGCATGATGAGTTGGATTCTTAGATAGGTTTATTGTACTAGTATTATCACAATAAATTGATGATCTAGTTATAGTTAATCCAAAATCTTTTAAAGTTTGTTGCATATATATAACTTGAGAACAAGCCAAAGCAGCATATATATATTCTGCTTCAGTTGTTGACAAGAATACAATGTTTTGCTTCTTAATAAATCAGAAAACCAGAGAATGTCCTAGAAAGTGACAAGTTCCACTTTTACTTTTCGGTCTAATTTACAACCAGCATAATCAGCATTACAATATGAAAATAAATCAAGTACATCATTTTTAGGGTAAAATAAACCATAATCTAAAGTATGTTTTAAATATCTTATAATTCTTTAACAGTTTTTAAGTGAGTTTCTTTAGGTTGAGATTGGTATCTTGCACAGAGGCAGACATATGCATGATGTCAGGACGACTTGCTGTTGTATAGAGCAACGAACTAATCTTTCCCCTATATAATTTTTGTTCAGCATATTTTGATTTATCTTCTTTACTTAAAGCTAAATTAGTTGTCATTGGATTTGGTTTCCCCCCAGAAGTGGTCAATCCAAATTTATTAATCAAATACTTAGCATATTTTTCTTGACTAATGAAAATTCCTATATCTAATTGTTTGATTTGAAGTCCTAAGAAGAAATTTAGTACTCCCATATGACTCCTTTCAAATTCTTTAGTCATTATGTTATTAGTTGATCCAAATATTATGTCATCTACATATATTTGTATTAATTGGATATCATTTTTGTTTCTTTTAATAAAAAGAGTTATATCTATTTTACTAATTTCAAAACCAGATTCATAAATAAGATCATAGTCTTTCATACCAGGCTCTAGACGTTTGTTTCAGACCATATAAAGCTTTCTTTAATTTATATACATGATTTGAAAATTTATTATCTTCAAAAAGTGGAGGTTTTTCAACATAAAAATCTTCTTTTACAAAACCATTTAGAGAAGCACTTTTAACATCCATTTGATATAACTTGAAATTATTGTAGTTTGCGAAAGCAAGTAGAATCCTAATAGCTTCTAGTCTTGCTACGGCTGCAAAGATTTCATCATAATCGATTCCTTCTTCTTGACAATAACCTTACACGACTAAGCGAGCTTTATTTTTCACGACCTCACCAAGTTCATTCATTTTATTTTTATAAACCCATTTTGTTCCAATTATATTTTATCCTCAGGTCTAGGAACAAGTTTCCAAACATCGTTTTTGGTGAAATGATTCAATTCTTCTTACATAACAAGAATCCATGAATCATCAAATGATTCTTCCTTTGGATTTTTAGGTTCAATAGTTGATATAAAAGCTATGTTACTCATACCATTTAGTTGATTTCTTGTTTTAACTATAGATTCAATATTTCATAGTATATTTTCTACAGGATGATCTTTTAATAGCCCAGTTCTTTTATTAAGTTGAATGACTTCACAATTAGTTTTATTAGGTTCATTATTTAAAGTTATAAAATCTTCTTCATATTCTATTTGTACAGTATCTTTAAAGTTTTCATCAAAAGGTACATGCATTGTTTCTTCAATAGTGTTAGTTCTTAAATTATAAACTCTAATGCTTTACTTCTATTAGAATATCCGATAAAGATACCTTTGTCGGATAGGTTCAAATTTATTTAAATTATCCTTTGTATTAAGAATAAAACACTTACTACCAAAAACTTTAAAATAAGCTACTATGGGTATCTTATTATAAAATAACTCATATAGAGTTTTATTAGTTAACGATCTAATTAAAATCCTATTTAATATATAACAAGCTGTAGTGACTGCTTCAGCCCAAAAGTTTTTAGGTAAGTTACTATCAGAAAGCATTATTCTAGCACACTCTTGAATCGTTCTATTCTTATATTCTACCACTCCGTTTTGTTGTGGAGTTCTTAGGAAAGAGAAATTATGAATAATTCCTTTTTGATTCAGAAATTCTCAAAATTTTCATTTTCAAATTTTCCACCGTGATCACTACGAATAGTTTTTATTTTTAAAGAAAGTTGATTTTGAATTCTTTTAGCAAATTTTTTAAATAATTCAAAAGCATCACTTTTAAGTTTAAGAAAATTGTCCAAGTATATCTAGAATAATCATCTACAATTACAAAAAACATATTTATTGTGATTAATTGGTTGAACTTGAGATGGACCAAATAAATCTAAATGAAGTAATTCTAGAGGTTTAGAAGTAGAAATCATATCTTTTAATTTAAATGAACTTTTCTTAAGCTTTCCTAATTGGCCAGCATCACATATACTATCTACTTTAAAGTTTAACTTGGGAAGACCTCTAACTAAGTCAAGTTTTGGTAACCTAGATAATAGTTTGAAATTTAAATGACCAAATCTTTTATGCCAAATCCAAAGGTCACTTGTATTAGCCAAAAGTCATAAGTTATCATTTGAAACTTTCATACTAAGGATGTAAATGTTTTTCTTCCTAATTCCTTCAAAGATAATATTTGACTTGTTATCTTCGATGTGATACTTATCTTTTCCAAATTTAATTTTAAATCCTTTATCACATAATTGACTTATACTAAGCAAATTATATTTTAAATTCCTAACTAGAAAAATATCAGAAATAAGGGGAGTTTTAGAATTACTGACATTGCCGATGCCTATCACATATTCTTTTGAGTTATCTCCAAAGTTGACCAATCACCATCTTGATATATAATGTCATTGAAAATCTCGGGATTTCAAGTCATATGCCTTGATCAGCCACTATCAAGTATCAATTTATCTTTCTCAATTTGCACAGTTTGTCCATTGGTTGTTGTTTCTTCAAAAGCCATGTAACATGTCTATTCCTGCATAACAAACCAATTCGGTAGATTACTTGATTTTTCATAAAAACCATATGCAGACTTATGATACTTTGATGAAATGCATAAATTTAAACTGGTATTAACAAAATTTTCTAAAAATGCCATTTTTAACTTTTCAAGTTTCAGATTATGAAAACTATGAAAATCTTGCTCTGATACCAATTGCAAGGGAGTGTGGATTAAGGATCTTAATGCTAATTTAACACTAGACGGGGATGAATAGTGTTTAATGGATTTTAAGACTTATATGCACTAATTTAAAAATTATGATATAAAAAAATGCAGAACTTAATCACAGAACAATCACAGAATTAAAAACAGATGTATAAAGTAAACAAAAAGCAGTAAAGGGAAAGAACACACCGGATTTTATAATGGTTTGGAGTTACCCTACATCCAATCCTGTACCAAGGCAAACACCTCATACAGATTTTTATTATACCATTGTCGAGATTACAATCCTCAATTTTTATAGGCCTTGAGGTACCATCCTATCTCTAGAGTCCTGTGCAAACTCTCTTGATTTACGGGACACAAGATCACCCAATTGATTTCAGGCACAACCACACTTTATAGAGAGACTCGATACACTTTTGATTACAAATTGATCCTATAATTCTGAATAGCACTTTGATCTTCGAGAGAGGGCAAAGAGTCAAACAAGAATTAGATTCTAATTTGATTCACTTAAGAATTCGGTAGAATTTCGACGCGATCTTAAAAATATGAAAATTTTAGAATATGGATTTGTGGAGGAGTGAAGAAAAATAAGAAATTAGTTAGTCAAAAAATTTGTTTGTGAGGGCTATTTATAAAGGACCAACGATCACAACCATTCGTGAAGAGATTTAAACAAATAGACACTTCTTATGAAAATTGAAACTTTTGAATTCAACGGCCACCATGTCGACATGGGGTATCCCATGTTGTTGACATCCCTAGTTTAAAAAATATATAAATTTACTTTTAAAATTGTATTGAAAAAAAAAGATGAAATGATTTTGGAGTAAAATAAACTAATTTTCCTATGTTTTAAAACAAAAAACAAAGAATATTTTAAGGCTAAAACATCCTTTTGAAAATCATTTGAAAAGAAAATTTTTAAGGCTAAAATATTTTGAAAAGCAGTTTTGAAAATCATTTTGAAAAACTAATTTGAATTAGTTTTGCAAGCTTCTTCCTGAAGAATATCTCATCACATCAGGACTCGAAAACTTGTACAAAACCAGGATGTTCGTGGGTCTGTAAGCCACTTATCGTTGGTTTGTAGGCTACTTGTCATGTGTTTGTAAGCCACTAAGAAGGTAGAAATGGGTTCCATCCCAAATGAAATTTGGAATGAAAATTTCCATGCTATTATGTAGTTTTAGCAAAAACTAGACTCTTATCTTGAAATCTTGACCATGATACTCATGAGTCTTCAAACTTGATTTCTTCATTCTTGATCTTTACACTGTATAGCCTTCAATAATCAGTACTTTCCTTATATATCTTGCATAATAACATTCATATATATCTAGAAAATAGTGTTAGTATATTAGTTATAAGTTACAAAGGTTGTTGTCATCAGAACCACTATTTCCAGTTCCTAACACAAAAATCATACAATATCTCAATTTTTCTCAAACACCAAAAAAGAATGTCATATTCTTTAGCTTATTCACCAAACCTCAAATATTGGCAAAACATATCAATGTCAATTCGCAATAAATAGTGAAATAAAAATTCCAGAAATCAATAAATAGAAATCCAAAAATCACAAAAGGGGAGGCCTATCACAAACGTGAGCATGAAAACTCACTGTGACATCCCGGAAATTTAGCAATATTATTTTAATTAGAATTTAATCTAAATAATTATATATAAGCTTAAACAGAGATTTGTGTATGTATTTTAATGTAAATAGGACATCTTATTGATATGTAACATAAGTGTAAAATAAAATATGGTTATAAAAATAAATATACAAACACTAGGAACTATGAAATTAACATGAATATTAAATAATAAATAATAAATAAGTAAATTTAATTGGGTAGTTAACTTTTATAAGAAATAAAGATAAGTATATATTAGAAATAAATAACATCTCAAATAAATTATGATTAAGTGAAGTATAAAATAAAATATATCATAACAATAAATTAACATTAGTACAAACAAAGATATGATAAAATAAATGTAAATATATATCATCAATAGAAGTATGAAAGCAAGTAATAAATAGTGTGTTATTTGTTGGATGGTTTAACTTTTTAAAAAAATGCAAATAAATAAAATTCTAGTTGTGTAAATAATAAATAAGTATTGATGTTAAGTAAATATGTCAAATAAGTTTATAGTCATGTAAATAGGAAATGAACATGTAAATCAAGTGTTGATAGTTTAAGTTAGAAATAGTAATAAAACAAATATACATAAGATAAATTATATAGTTTTGTAAAATATAAAGTGAATACACTAGAAATATGTTCAAATATGTAGGCTTGACAAACAAGAAACCAGGATACATTCAAGTACTAACAAACTAGTTAAGTACGTAGACCTGGAAGACAACAAGAAAACAAGACATATGTTTATAAGCTTGCAAAAGAAATATACATTCCTGTACATTCAAAAATAAAGAATAAGTATGAACAAGACAATGAAATTTAATGCAGCCCAATGTATATCATATCAGCTGCTAAATTTGTATCAGCCACCATTTGGGAAGAATAAAAATATATCTACATCCAAAATATCTAAGTACAAACAAATCAATGGGATAAATATGATAACTTGTAAGGAAACATAGCATTAATGCAACACATAATTTATATCATTTCAGCCTCCTTCACCAAGAAAATCTCTGAACAACGTGGAAAAAAATCTCTGATATAAGTGTACAAAATAATATCACTTGTACAAAATAATATACTCTGTACACTTTCTTCGTCTATATCAACTCATCTCAGTTCGTTTATCACCACTAAGTAAATTGGAAGCAAACATCATCTTTGACTAAAAAAAAACATCTTAAAAACCATAAACAAATTCAACTTCAACTTTAAACAACAATACAAAATCAATACAAGAGAAGTGTTCCATCCTTCAGTTCATAGCCTGTTTCAAATAGAGCAGCCTTATTCATCTTCTCAAAAACAACGGTGAGTAAACTTTCCAAGAAAAAGAAGTTTAATTTGTGGCTATAGTATGTATGTGTGGTCTGAAAATTTCCATTGGATGTGTTTGACAATCTTCAGTTTTAAATTAAAATTGATATGTAGATATATGTGTGGAAGATATCTGTATATATATACGCCTAGCTACACAGTTCTAGTTGTTCCCAGCCATGCTTGTCTTCAAACATCTAAAACCTTGATTTAATCATCATATGACCTTGAAATTTAAATGAAGGATGTTTCTTAATGTTTGATGGTAATTTTAAAAATAATTTCAGGATTAAAAATTCATCAAATCATTTTTAAAAATGCAATAACAGTGGGACTGTGTATATGTGATAAAAATCGATAAATTTGATTACTGTTTTAAATTATATGAATGAATTAAGGATGGGAAATCATGATTTTTAGTATGCATTTCATGATTTTTAGATTATTGATTTAAGGGAAATATCGAGATGATCATTTTGTGCATTTTTGGTTACTGCTGTTGATTTTCACGGTGGATGGATGCAGGGTTGTAGGTGAAGGTGGCTGGGTGATTGCCAAGGGTAGGAAAAATACTTGGGTAGTTTTCTAATGGCCATGGTGGCCGGAATTGAACAAAGAAGGGTTTTAGGTCTGTTTTGTTCATCAATGGGTTTGAGAGTTTTACGAAGCCGTAGAGATGCCGGGGTGTTTCGCAATGGCGCGAATGGGTGCTGGGTAGGATGTCAAAGCTTCAGTGATAATGGTCGGCGATCTC
Organism: Allium cepa; assembly: GCA_030765085.1. Lineage (NCBI taxonomy): Eukaryota > Viridiplantae > Streptophyta > Magnoliopsida > Asparagales > Amaryllidaceae > Allium > Allium cepa. The sequence continues at coordinate 520,556,960 of CM060929.1, read as the reverse complement.
GTGGCTGGAGGTGAGAGCAGTTCGTCAATCTTTGGAGGTGGGTTGTTTCCGAGTTTCTGCAGTGTTGAATTTTTGATCGAATTTTGACCGAATTAATTGTTGACTTCGGGAAGGTAGCAAATGGGATCTGGAAGTGATGTGTGACTTGATGGCGATGTCACAGCGACAAGATGGTCGGCGAGATGAGTGTGTACGTGCACGTATGTCGCTGTGCACGGGTGTTCCTGGCGATGTTGATTTGTGATAATGGTGCGATCGACGATGGTCTCAGTTTATCCTCGGATGATGCTCGAATCGAACGAGCTCGATTCATTGTGTTAATCGTCTGGGTTGTGTTTTCGATTTTGGAACTGGACGCAGAGAGGATTGGAGAAGGAAGAAGGTGGGAATGGACTTCGATCTGATTTTCTTTGATCTGGTTGGGCTTCGGCCCATGGTGATGTGTTGACAAAGAACTTATTTAAATAACCCAGGTTTAAGTAAAGGTCTTAAGGTAAATCAAGTCAATGGCTTAACTTTGTTTTTTTAAAAGATAATCATAAAATGAGATTTATTAAGGGTAACTGATTTATGTTGATAATCGAAAGATACTTACTGAGTAGTAGTAATTAGTGAATAAATAATGAATAAAATTTAAAGATCATTAACCAGTAATTATGAGGGGATTAATGATGAAATTAATTTAAGATGATTGGGTTGATTAATTAAGGATCATTAATTAATATAATTCATGAAGTGATTAAGGGGTCGAGTAATTAAGGTTAATTAATCAATGAAGTTATTATAGAATAATTAACTAATGTAATAAATTAAGGATTAAGATAATTTATTTTAGTTAAACAATTATTAGAAGTAATTAAAGGTTAATTACTAAAATTGTTTGATAATAATTAATTTGTGCAATTAATTAAGGATAATTACATAATGTAATTAGAGAATGATTAATCACGAAGGATCAATCGAGATGCATAATTAAGGGATGATTAATTAAATTGAATATAATTAATTAATATTGAATAAGCAAGACTTATAAGTAATAAAGTAATTAATTTAATTCGTGGGTAGTTAATTAAAATAATCAGAATGGTAGGACTAATTTATCTTGCTTATGAATGATGGAATGATATTTGAATGCCTTAGATTATTTGTTATCCCTGATGTGTGATTGTGATATGTTGTGAAATGAGATACTTTGTCATATGATATGTTGAAATGAATAGAGGTATTGTGATTATCTACGATGATTTGTTGTGTTAAAGTGTCACCCAGAATTTAAAATTTTATCATGAGATTAAATTAGGTTGAAATGACATTGGTTTCGAAGAGACCGGAGTCAGGTATTCGTTAATTCCCGGAACCACTTCGATTCTTTATAGATTAATATGTGAAATCAATCGGCTGGAATGGAACGATTTAAGTGATTTGGATCATTTAATCTAAGTTTTGATACTTAGAAGTTGATGTGTGGAATAAGTGATATCTAATAAATTGTGAATTTGTAAATTGATATGAGCCACCTCGGGTTTTATTTCAGTTTTATGCTTTTGTATTCCATGTTAGATGGGTTTACTCACGCTGGTTTCCAGCCTGACCCGGGTGTTACTTTGATGTAATGCTCGGGTCAGACCGAGTATTACAGATTTTCAGGAAAGGGCATTCTGGAGCTCAGCAGGAGCTAGACGGCAAGAACGTATGGAGTGTATCCGCTGTGTTATATTATTGTATATCTGAGGCATGGTAATTGTGTATATCTAGTGTCTGTATGTAACTCTGATGTATTAAAATGAAATCGATAGATAGAATATTCTTTTGTAAACTGTTATCATTTATTTATTATATTTTATCCACTGCGAATGTGAGATGTTGGTGTTTCTGTTCTTCTTATTCTTCTATCTCTTTCTTCTTTTCTTCCTAACTATTTGGAATTTTCGGTTTCGAAAATTTCTGGTCGTTACACCCACCAACACGTGCATAAAAAACAGAACGCTATTCCATGGTCGCTAACCATCAAATTTGAGTCGAAATTTCATAAACGGCCCAAAGACCATGGGTCGCTACCCCACCAATTTTGAGCCAAAACTCCACAAACGGGGTTTAGTCCCTCACACAAACAAAGAGACATCGCAAATCGCTAGTCTAAATCACAAAATGATCATCATTGATCGATCAGTGTAAATTACACTAAGCTAGTAAATAAATGAGTTTAGTTTCATGTCCCATAACCACTGGCTTAATTTAAATATTTACGATTAAATTGTAGATTTTCACTCGAAAATTGTCACAAGATTTCGATCGAACAAGTCCAAGAATTAACCGACTAAGTAAACGCAAGCGTTTCATACCACTTGTTTTGCTAAGTCATTTAATTAGATTTTTTATACAAATGAGATAAAGGTTTGTATATACTAATAGATTAAAACGGTTTTAAAAACGAGCTTTGTATTGAAAATAATGTTGAAATCGTTTTTGTGAAGTAGTTTTAGTATTTACTACTAGTATAGAAACCTTTTTATTTTAAAGTGAGAAATCACAGAAATGATTGTAGAAATAATCAATCACCAAAAATTCACATTCAACGACATAAATCAAAACCATGGAAAATCGATTCCAAATCCATCAAATGGATATTCCAAAAATCCAAAAAAAGAAGTCATCAAAGTCTATAATAAATGATAGCAACCTACCGGATCAACAAAAAATGATATAAATGAAAATTCCCTCAAAAATAGATGATTTGGCTAAAATTAGCAGCTCCAGACGTCCGATGGTTTTTCCATATGTTTGAGCTGAAAGACTGGAAATTTTGTTCCAAATCGCCTAGATGTTTGGGGAACAGACTCAGACATCTGAGCTGTATATCTAGAATTTTTATCTCGATGACCCGGACGTCTAAGTGTTATACTAGACGTCTGAGCTGAAGCTCAGAGCAAAATCATCCTTGGTCATTATGGCTAAATCATATCGGAAACGATCGAATGAGCGACGATGTTTAGCGATTTATGCCAAGCGATAACCCATCCCTGTAGACTCGTCAATACACTCCGAACAACATGTCCAAACATCCAAATAAGGATTTTCATAGATTTTGACTTTAAAATGCCAAAATTTGAAAAATTCGCCAAACCAATTCAATTCAAAAGAAAATGGACATGAAATAGATGTTAGGAATTCATACCTAACAACTATAGGGCATAGACATAGATGTGAGTTCAAGAACTCACCTTTAAACCCAAAAGAACAAATGAGAAACTTTAAAACAAAGGAAAGATCAACCACTCTTCAACTTCAACTCTAGAAGCTCCAATCTAAGCTCATAAGCAAATATTTTCTATGTTAGGTTATAGGAAATTTCTAAAAATTAGAGAGGAATTGAGATGGAGAAGATGAAGAGGATGCTTACATAAGCTTCTCCTTGATTTCTAGAACTTGAATTTGAATTTCCTAGGTTAGGATTTAGGAATTTTGATTTCTCTTTTTCCCCCATTTCCTTTTAACTTGAGAGTGTTAGGAAATGAAAATGAATGAAGGAAGATGAGTGGAGTTAAGGTATTTGATAGAGGAGTTGGGTTCCTTGTTAGGTTAGTAGGATGAAACCGAAAGCCCCAAATGCAAATACCAAAATCCTAAGCAACCCCAAACACATCGATGTTTATAATCAAAAAGGTCACAAACGTCGTTTTGAACTTAATGGAAGTGGTTTCGAGTCCTGCTTCGACTATTTACAGAAAGTAACGCTTCATACTTTAATCCGACCAATGATGCTATATTTAAATAAAACATTTAAATATACAATCGTAAAATATGCAGGTTGTTACATACTCCCCTCCTTAAAAAAACTGCGTCCTCGCAATACTAAAGAAGAAAATAAAGAGTAACAACCACATAAGGTATAATAACACAAAATAAAATTTTGAAATGAGAAGTTCACTTTAAGGAGCACGAGAGAGTAAGTATGAATATGTTTGCTCGATGAATTCTCTTGATCCCGAGAGAAATCCTTAAGATTTGAGGACCATTGAACCTTCATAAGTGGAACATCTTTATTACGAAGGCATCTAACCTCCGTAGCAATGATATGAATAAGACGTTGCTCATAAGTCAAATTAGGTGAAACTTCAATTTCTTCAATAACACCAGGCTCAAGAATAGAATCAAAATTTCTAAGGCATTTTCGTAGTTGAGAGACGTGGAATACATCATGAATAGCAGAAACTTGAGCCGGTAATAAATGGCGATAAACCACGGAACTAACGCGTCGGTGATGGAAAACGGACCAATATACGAGGTGCTAATTTTCCCAAACGACTAAAACGCACAACACCCTTCATAGATGAAACTCGAATGAACACCAAATCTCCCATAGAAAATTCTAAATTCCTTCTTTGGTTATCGACATAGGATTTTTGTATACTTTGATCTTCTTTCATCCTATGAAGAATAAGGTCAATCTTTTCTGTGGAATCACGAATAAAATCTGGACCTAAAACCAGCTTCTCATCGGCTTCAAGCCAACACAAAGGAGATCGGCATGGCCTTCCGTAGAGTGCCTCAAAAGGTGACATACCAATACTAGATTGGAAGCTATTATTATAAGAAAACTCAACAAGAGAAATATGATCTTCTCAACTTCCACCAAAATCAAAAACACATGCACGAAGAATATCTTCAATAGTTTGATTCACATGCTCGGTTTGTCCATCGGACTGAGGATGATAAGCGGTGCTAAAATTAAGCTTTGTTCCCAAAGATTTTTGAAGACTCTTCCAAAATCCACTAGTAAATAATGGATCACTATTGCTAACAATAGAAGTAGGAACTCCATGCAATCTAACAATTTCTTTAACATAGAGTTTGGCCATAAGAGGTACGGTCCGATTGGACCGAACGGGAATAAAATGGGTGGATTTTGTAAGTCTATCTATAATCACGCATAAACTGTCATGACCCGAACGAGAATGGGGAAGACCGTCTATAAAGTCCATGGAAATTTGATCCCATTTCCAAACTGGAATGTCCAAAGGTTGCAATAACCCACCAGGCCTTTGATGCTTGGCCTTAATGAGTTGACAAGTCATGCAATGCTTAATGAAGTTGGCAATATCAAATTTCATTCCATCCCAATAATAAAGTCGCTTCATATCCGCGTACATTTTACTACTACCAGGATGAATGATAAATTTAGAACGATGAGAGTCTTTAATATCTTTATGAAGATTACTAATATTTGGCACAACAAGTGTACCAAATTTTCGAATGTCCCCACGAGCATCGATTCCAAAGTCTTTTAGACCATCAATTACATTTTCATCCCTACAACTTTGGCTAAGAAGAACCAATTTGGGATCTAGCTTTTGAGCTTCAAGAATACGGTCTAAAAGGGAAGGGTGAGGCTCAAGGCTACATAAAACAAGAGATGAACATGAATTGGGTTCACGATCTCGAATCTCACAAGTAGTCAAAGTCTTGAGATCATTCCTTTCGGATATCATCAAAGAAACAATCGATTGTTGCTTACGACTAAGGGCATCGACAACACGATTTTCCCTTCCAGGAGTATAGCAAATGTCAAGATCAAAAGATGCAAGGAATTCGAGCCAATGTTGTTGACACAAATTAAATTCCTTTTGAGAGAACAAATTTCTCTCGCAAAAGATAATGACGCCAAATTTTAAAAGCAAAAACAATGGCCGCGAGCTCTAGATCATGAGTGGCATATCTGAAAATGCTTTATGGATCGTGTAATATGGATATATGATAATACAGAGTATAATGATGATAATAATACTGTAATAGTGCGGAATAAAAAGCAGTATAGTAAAATGACACCAGAGATTTTTATACTGGTTCGGAGCACCGTCCTACGTCTAGTCTCAGTCTCCTTCTGCAATTTCACTAAAATAACAACCCTTACTTAACTCGGAGGAAGAGGTTTATACATCCCTGAGCAGTTGAATGGGGACTTGAGCAGCAGAACAGGATTTCGTCTCAATAGCCGAAGAGGACTTCACTCGCTTGAGCAGTAGAACGTGACTTCAATAAATACAGACAATAGTTTTGACTTTTGTGTATTTTGATAACATGGATTTGTCACTTGTAGTACACCCTTCCTATAATCTTCTCCTCGAGTGTGTGTATATATATATATATATATATTTGAAGTGTATGAAGAATAGAAAGGTATAGTATTGCTTTAATGCAGAATAATTGAAAGTATGATAGAAAATAGATTTCAGAAAGTTAGATCAGAGAATAAGAGAAATGGATTGTGATTAAGTGACTTGAAATCAAGTCGGAGTTTGTATTTATAAAGGTTAGAAAGGAGCGACTGTTGGTGAAGAGTTTCGATCGAAGTGTTGCGTCCGAATCTTTTCGTTAAAGGTTCGTATCTCTTCATAATAAGTCGTGTCTTTTCGAAAAGTGGCTGTTATAGAAATTCATTCGATTGAGCCTCTGGGACAGTCGACTGTGTATTCAAGGTAATTTTAAATTTTAAATCTGTATATTTATGTAACTGTGCATGCTGCACAAAAATCCCAGTGTCAGTCGACTATCTCAGGTGGTCAGTCGACTGACCTGGTTATTTTTGTGCAGTTTGCACAATTAACACACGCGTGCGCGCGCACACACATACACACAGATATATATATATATATTAATTTCTATAGCTTTTAAAACAATTTTATAATTTAAACGTATGCTTATATATGTATAAAATATTTAGTAAATATAATGATTAAATATATAAGCTAGTGTAGACATAATCGAGGAGAGATTTTAACAAATATTGACCTAAGATTTAAAAACAAAATACCATAGTTGATGCACAGGTTTTTAAAGTCTCGTCTCCTTTTCTCTTTTTTTCATAGCAGTCATCAAATCTATATGTTGTAGTGATAGCTTCATGTCATGAATCAAAGCCAAGTCTCAATATTCTCCTCCTTTTTGATTGATGACAACATGTAAATAGATATAGATTTCGACTATATATATATAACATAAATACATACTCCCCTTGAATCTTTCATGTTCTATATCCTGCATTCTTATTGTTAGCAATAATATTTCTCCCCCTTTGTCATCGACAAAAAGGAATAAGGAATATAAAAGTATGAAGTCATAATGTCATAGATATTATGAAGAAAAACAACAATTCATACATTAACTTCCATAAACAAGAGTCTTTGAAATAATATGAATAGAGTGGCTATTTAATAAAAGCCATATGAAATAAAAACTAATGTTTTTATAAAATAAAATAACAACTTACTCCTTCCCATGCTTACCCCTTAATCTGTGCTTGCATTGTTTATTCCTGGTAATAGTGTTAGAGCAATATCTTTCTCCACCTTTGTCATCGACGAAAAGGAGAGTTTATATAAATATTATATTCCGCATAAGTGTCAACAATATGGTAAAAAATAACTACTACTTTAAGGTATAAAAAAAAAAATAAACATTTAAAGCATGCGATACCCAAGGTTCTTATAATTTCCTAATTTTTAGGAAACCATACCCATTTAGGTGTGGTTGAAACTTTATAAATATAATTTTCATTATTAATTACCATATCAAAATAATCATTAATGCGTTTTTCTCTATTTTTTCAATTAACAGGAACCCAAATACTTAGATAGTTTTATTCATATTTCCCGTCAATGATCATGTACTTCTAGAGAAATTATAAACGTTACTGGTCATAACAGTATTTGAATTTCTATAAAAATTGGATTTCGACTTTACTCGAAATTTAGTAGTAGTACTAACATTCTTACTGTGAGAAATGCGGATTACGGATCTTAAGGCTAAGATTAACACTAGTAGGGGGTGAATAGTGTTAATCAAGAACTACTAAATCTTTTTAATTTATATTAATTTAGACACAAAAGTATGCAATATACAGACACAGATATGATCACAGAAACAATCACAGATACAAATAAAATAAAAGCAGTAAAGAAAAGAACACACTAGATTTTATACTGGTTCGGAGTTACCCTACTTTCAGTCCCGCAACACAAGCACGAATTTCCTTTCAAAAGCAATTGTACAATTACACCCTCGGTTTCAACGCTACGAGGTACACCCTCCAAAATTTCGATCCTCTGGGTAGAGATACTTGATTTCCGGGCCAAAAGTTTACCCAATTGATTTACCAAGGCTACAATCACACCTTTTCCCTTTTGATTGATTTCCAAGGCTACAATCATACCTTTTCTCACTTAATAGATTACAAAGAAGTCTATAACTCTGAATAACACTGAGAATCTTATAGAAATAGTGATAGAGAATCAAACTAGAAGTAATCGAGTACGATTCAATGTTGATTTCGGCAGAGTAATGATAAGAATATGTATTAAGAAATGAGGAAGAAGAAGAGGAGTGAAAACAAGAAAAAGTGATTGAAAATTTGTTGAAACTGACCCCTATTTATAGAAGAACAACAACCATGACCATTCATGAAGAGTTATGGCGAATAGACACTTCTTTTGAAATTTGAATTTTTGAATCAAACTGTCACCATGTCGACATGGTACCTATTGGCATGTCGACATCCCAAAGCATTTTATGATGTTTTGAATTTCTTTGAAAGTAACCTTTATCTTATATAAAAACTATTTTAAACTTTATAAATATACTTGACTATAGTTAAAATTCGTAAGTAAATATATGGAATAATATATATAGATTTTAACTATAATTTTATATAAAAGTTAAATATATTATTTTGAAAAGATAGTTTAAAATCAGGAGTAATTTGACTTTGAAAATAAAGATGTTTTTGAGGCTAAAATTATTTAAAATCAGGATCGAGGGTTTTGAGTCTTTTAAAAGGGAAGTTTTGAAAACATTTTGAAAACAAGATAATTTTGTAAAATCCTTTGAATTAAAATTAGTGGATACAAAACAATGTCCCACTAGATTTTCGTAGGTTCCATTCTACTTAGGGTTCCATCCCTCTAACGGGCTCGAAATGGATTCCATTCCACGAATAAATTGGATTTTAAGATGCCACTACTTTTCTACGAGTTTCAACAAAAATTCCTAATAATAAAAAATACTGATCCTTGAAATCTTGAACTCTTGATATTCTCGATACTCATGAGTCTTCCATCTTGATATTTTATCTTGATATCTTGAATCTCTATACTGTACAGTCTTCATTCTTAATACCTGCATCGTTAAATCCTGCATATACATATATATCTAAACTTATAATGTTAGTATTTATATTTTATAACCTATTCTAAGGTTGTTTTCATCAAAACCATCATCTCACGAACTAACATTTACTATACATAAAAGCGTATCTAATGTTATTTCTATGATTAATTTTATTATATCCTAGTCCACTTTTATCATGTAAAGATCTAGAACTAGGTAAAATCATGTTCAAATCGTTTTGATCTTTATTAAATTTATCAAATTTAGCTTTAAAGTCACAATTATTATTTTCAAAAGAAATGTTACTATTTTTCAAAATGTCAATTTGCTTGTTTAATTCAGAATTTTCCCCTTTTAACGTACAGATCTCATTTTTGAGAAGAAAAATTCAAGATTCTGAATTATCTAAAGATGATTGTAATAAATCTTTTTGTCTTTTCAAATCAAAATTTTCTTTTGAAAATTTCTCTCTCTTTTTCAAATATGGTGTTTTGTTCATCTAAAGAATCTTTAATAGTTATAAAATTATTCTTTAAAACACCAAGTTGATTTTCGAAATCTAACTTCTCATTTTTCAATTTCTCATTTTCACATTCTATGGATTTCATCTTTTCTAAAATAACAAAATTAAGCTTCGAAATCTTATCGCTAATAGTAACTAATTCATTATTATCTTTTACTGAAATTTGTAAATCATAAAGTACCTTTTTGTAGTCCTCACTGGTGGCTTTGATAGGGATTTTTCCCATTGTATTCGATTAGATCGTTTTCTGGCCATTATTCTATGATGTTGTGACGATCGATAGAATTCCAGGGTTTTAGATTATAAAATAACTGAGTTACGGTTATATGATGACCTTGCTTTAATACCAATTGAAAGTGCTCTATGGATCGTGTAATATGGATATATGATAATACAGAGTATAATGTTGATAATAATACTGTAAATAGTGCGGAATAAAAAGCAGTATAGTAAAATGACACTAGAGATTTTTATACTGGTTGGAGCACCATCCTACGTCCAGTCCCAGACTCCTTCTGCAATTTCACTAAAACAACAACCCTCACTTAACTCAAAGGAACAGGTTTATACACCCCTGAGCAGCCGAATGAAGATTCGAGCAGCAAAACAGGATTTTGCCGCAACAACCGAAGAGGACTTCACTCACTTAGCAACAGAACAGGACTTCAACAAATACAGACAATAGTTTTGACTTTTGTGCATTCTGAAAACACAGATTTGTCAGTTATAGTACACCCTTCCTATTATCTTCTCCTCGAGTATAAATATATATATATTTGAAGTGTATGAAGAATAGAAAGGTACAATATTGCTTTAATGCAGAATAATTGAAAGTATGATAGCAAATAGATTTCAGAAAGTTAGATCAGAGAATAAGAGAAATCAATTGTGAGTAAATGATTTGAAATCAATGCGGAGTTTGTATTTATAAAGGTTAGAAAGTAGCGACTTTTGGTGAAGAGTTTCGATCGAAGTGTTGCGTCCGAATCTTTTCGTTAAAGGTTCGTATCTCTTCACAAAAAGTCGTGTCTTTCCAAAAAGTGGCTATTATAGAAATTCAGTCGATGGGCCTCTGGGACAGTCGACTGAGTATTCATGGTAATTTTAAATTTTAAATTCGTATATTTATGTAACTACGCATGTTGCACAAAAATCCCAGTGTCGGTCGACTGTCTCAGGTGGTCAGTCGACTGACCTGGTTATTTTTGTGCAGTTTGCACAATTAACATACATACATACATACATACATACATACATACATACATATATATATATATATATATTAATTTCTATAACTTTTAAAACACTTTTAAATTTATGTATAAAATATTTAGTAAATATAACGATTAAATATATGAGCTAGTGTAGACATAACTGATGAGAGATTTTAACAAATATTGACCTAAGACTTAAAAGTAAAATACCGATATTGATGCACCGGTTTTTAAAGTCTCGTCTCCTTTTCTTTTTTTGTCGTAGCAGTCGTCAAATCTGTATGTTGTAGAGATAGCTTCAAGTCATGAATCAAAACCAAATCTCAACAATATCTAGTCTCGGCAAGTTTTAATTGTCTAAAAGCATAAGCGATAGCACGTTCCCTTGCATGAGAACGACTCCCAAACTAACACGACTAGCATCGGTATAAACAACAAAGTCTTGGTTCCCTTCGAGAATCACAAGAATAGGAGCATCGGAAAGGAGTTCTTTTAATTGATCCTCTTTCCCAAAAAGTTAAGACTTTCAAAATTATAATTAACTTTATGTAATCATCTTTTCAAAAAAAATTACTTCTTCCAAGTAAATTTACTGTGTTTAACTGTCTCATCATAGCGTTTAGGAGATTCCTATCGATAACGTTGATATGGTGCATCGACCAGAATTCTTAAAGCACTCAATGGGCAAAACAACAAAAAATCATCTTTTATATGATAAACAAGCCTCTTAAAATTTTTACAAATATTCTTTGCTCGTTTAAGAACAAAATCCAATTATACTTATAAATGTCTTGTTAAAAAGATTTGCTAATTTTAAATTGCTATTTTCACCCATAATCAATGAATACAAGGGCGAACTTATTGAGATATTCGTAGAAAACTCGATTCATGAGATGAATGAAATAAGATGGACAAACCGAATGACATCATGAGTTATTCATAAGAATCATAACATGTGCGGAATGCGGTAAGTAGAAGGCTATCCTCTGCAACTCGTAGCTGATGGAAACTTGTGGCAAGGTCAAGCTGAAAAGACCTTTGCACCACTTAATAGATCGCCTAGGTGGTAATCCTAAGATAGGCTCAAAGAGATCGGGAAATTCATGTGAATGAAGGAAATAACATCTTCCTCATCATGTGGGTTTAAAGAATAAATTGATGCCACCGAATTGGAATCGAAATCATTAAAAATAATAAAAATCTTCTTAATAGATTGAGGATGTCGAAGATGAATAGTCCTCTTGAGACATTGGATGCGGGCTTCATAATGATTAAGCCAATCCTTTTCCAAAAATCAATTCCAAAACCTAACTAGCACATAACATGAAAATCAGATCAGAAAGTATAATCACATAAAATAATCTCGACATTTTACAAAGTAAACTGAGTGTTGCGGACCCACCAACCAGATTAGCAATTCTCAGTGAAGTCATCAAGCCCAAAATATTTAAAGAAATAGTATCAACAAGTTCTATTGATATAAAAGAATGAGATGCACCTGTATCAAAATAATTCGAATAGGATAATCATGAAAAAAGTTAAAGCCATCAAGGACAGAATGAGAAATACCTTGACCAAGAGAAGTGTTACTAGAGGATTGCACAACATTCATCTCTCTCTCTGTCTCTCTCTTATACTTTGAAGCATGGGACATGTAGATATAAGATGACCCAAAATTTTGCAATAGTGACTAGAAATAGGCCTTGGACACCTATTTACATAGTGGTCCTTAGAACTACAATTGTAGCATTCTCTACAATTAGGGATTGGAGTCTTTGCTACCAAAGTTGCTCACTTCACTTTCTTATTAGGATTGGAGCTTTTGAACTTAATATGCCTCTTCCTATTGTTGTTGAAGTTCATATTGACACCCACAACTTCAACATCACTTTCTTTATCGGCCTCTTCAAATCGAAGAGCGATATCTACAAGTTGGTCGAAAGGCACTTCTAATTTCAGAGGTAAAACCATTTTAAGGTTCTTATTCAAAGCACAGATAAACCTTTGATTCTTTACAAGGTCCAAAAATTGTTGGGAAGACATGAATATAACATCCAGAGGATTACTACTGTTGACTAGCGCTAGAACTGCCAGGTCTAACCATCTATTCTTCTTTAAGAAAGAAAGAAAGAATGAAGAGGAAAATGTTTATAATCAGAATGAATATCAAACAAACTTGATTGATAAAGCAAGGCATCATAAAATAAAATAGGATAGAATGGGTCCTAAGACTCGAATTAAATCTTAAGGCACGATTCCTATGAAAGACTTAGAAAAATGATCCTTGCTAGATTATTCTATATTGTTCCATAGTTTGGCTTTGATACCAAGCTGTGACGCCCCACCTCTATACTCAAACTATCCAAGGACACTGCGAAGTAATGCCGTAAACTAGCATGAAGAATAAGGCTGTTGAGGAGCGACCATCTATGTAATTGCTTTGTGTGAGTACCAATATGTCAGATAGTATGGCACGCATTTCATTTCAAGAGGAAATCCGACACATTAGTTACAAACTCAAAGCTACTACATAGTGGCGATATGGTCTTCGAAAAAATAATATAAAATAAGCATAACACAAAATCAGTAACATATATTCATATCACTAAGGCGTAAATAGATATCCATATATCACATAGAAGTGTACATCGAAGTAGCGGTCACACAGGATCCACTACATCATAAAAGAATAGGTACAAGTGCTAGACAAAAGAATATGTATAAATCATGGAGTCCCTATCTCGAATGTACAATAAAAAAAATACTAAGCTAAAGTAGTTAGCCAAAAGTTAGATGACGGACCCTGATAAGAAGTCAAGTAGAAGCACTTGAAACACCTTGGTCTGACCCTAGTATCATTTAAGAAGAAAATAATAAACAGATCAGTCTAGTTATAAAAATCATATAAAATGAGATAGGATAAGAGATATGACAAAAATGTATGATAACAATAATGCCATACTGTGACAAGAATACATTAGATAACAAAAAAAGCATATAATATCTCAATTTTTCTCAAACACCAAAAAGAATGTCATATTCTTTAGCTTATTCACCAAACCTCAAATATTGGGAAAACATATCAATGTCAATTCGCAATAAATGATGAAACACAAATTTCAGAAATCAATAATTAGAAATCTAGAAATCACAAAAGGGGAGACCTATCACAAACGTAAGCATGAAAACTCACCAACACGTGCATTACAAACGGAATGCTATTCCACGGTATCTAACCATCAAATTTGAGCCGAAGTTCCACAAATGACCTAAAGACCATGGGACGCTATCCCACCAATTTTGAGCCAAAACTCCACAAACGGGGTTTGGTCCCCTACGCAAACAAAGAGACATCGCGCATAGCTAGTCTAAATCACAAAATGATCATCGTTGATCGGTAAGTGTAAATTACACTAAGCTAGTAAATAAATGAGTTTAGCTTCATATCCCATAACCACTGGCTTAACTTAAATATTTATGAATAAATTGTAGATTTCCACTCGAAAATTGTCACAAGATTTCTTGTCACAAGATTTCAATCGAACAAGTCCAAGAATTAACCAACTAAGTAAACACAAGTGTTTCATATCACCGGTTTTAATTAGATTTCCCATATGAACGAGGTAAAGGTTTGTATATACTAATAGATTGAAAAACGATTTTAAAAACGAGCTTTGTATTAAAAATAGCATTGAAATCGTTTTTGTGAAGGAGTTTTAATATTTACTACTAGTATAGAAACCTTTGTATTTTAAAGTGACAAACCATAGAAATGATTGTAGAAACGATCAATCACCAAAAATTCACATTCAACGACATGAATCAAAATCATAGAAAATCGATTCCAAATCCAAGAAATGGATATTCCAAAAATCCAGAAAAGTAGTCATCAAAGTCGATAATAAATGACAACAACCTACTGGATTAACAAAAATTGATATAAATGAAAACCCCCTCAAAAATAGGTGATTTGGCTGAAATTAGCAGCTCCAAACGTCTGAAGGTTTTTCTAGACGTCTGAGCTGAAAGGCTGGAAATTTTGTTCCAAATTGCCCAGATGTCTAGGGAACAGACATAGATGTCTGAGTTGTACATCTGGAATTTTTATTCCGATGACCCAGACGTCTGAGTGCTATACCAGACGTCCGAGTTGAAGCTTAGAGGAAAAATCAGCCTTGGCCATTATGGCCAAATCATATTGGAAGCGATCGAATGAGCGACGATAGCTAGGGATTTATGCGAAGCGACAACTTAGTCACTCCGAACAACATGTCCAAACATCCAAATAAGGATTTTCATAGATTTTGACTTCAAATTGCCAAAAATTGGAAAATTCGCCAAACCAATTCAACTCAAAAGCAAACAGATATGAAATAGATATTAGGAATTCATACCTAATAACTATCAAGGGCATAGACATAGACGTGTGTTCAAGAACTCACATTTAACCTAAAAACAACAAATGAGAAGCTTTAAAACAAAGGAAAGATCAACCACTCTTCAACTTCAACTCTAGAAGCTCTAATCTAAGCTCATTAGCAAACATTTCTAAGTTAGGTTATAGGAAATTTCTGAAAATTGGAGAGGAATTGAGGTGGAGAAGATGAAGAGGATGCAAATCTAAGCTTCTCCTTGATTTCTAGAACTTGAATTTCCTAGGTTAGGGTTTAGGAATTTTGATTTCTTTTCTTTTTTCCCATTTCCTTTTAATTTGAGAGTGTTAGGAAATGAAAATGAATGAAGAAAGATGAGTGGATTTAGGGTATTTGATAGAGGAGTTGGGTTCCTTGTTAGGTTAGTGGGCTGAAACCCAAACCCCAAATGCAAATATCAAAATTCTAATCAACTCCAAACACATCGATGTTTATACTCAAAAAGGTGGCAAACGCCGTTTTGAACTCAATGGAAGTGGTCTCGAGTCCTAAGACTGTTTAAAAAAGTAGCATTTCAGACTTTAATCCGACCAACGATGCTATATTTAAATAAAACATTCAAGAATACAATCATAAAATATGCGTGTTGTTACATAATATTTCATATAATTGCCGACTTTTCTCCAATTATTCAGTACACTTGCCACTTTCTGCAATTATATGAAATGATCATCAACTTTTCTTCAAATATCAGCAATTATTCCACATAATTGCAGTTTATGCAATTATATTGAATAATTGCAGATTTTACATATCCACAATGCCACTCATTAGAAAGATAATAAAATTTGTAATTTAATGGTGAAAACAGTTTGTTATTCCGTCATTTCTAAAAAAAAATATTGTGTTTTAAAGATTGATAATTAATCGGGTGCAAACTTTTTTTTTGCTTTTTTTAACTATTACTATTGTTCTCCTTGCTTCATTTATTCTCTTTCTCTTTCCAAGCTCTTTGAATCCACTATCAAATACATCTAGGATAACTTTGAATCTCAGCTAAGGTAAAGGGAGGCATTTAAAGAAATCCACGCTCAGGGGTGATGTAGGTCATCAAAAAGCACTCGCTTGGTTTGCATGGATTCAAAGACAACCACCACCATTCTAAGCGTGGGTTCCGTCTTCTCCGTACTTCAGTCAAGATCCAAAAAAACCCACTTAGATTCAGTTTGTATTCAATTTTGTTTATATTTTTCAGGCCTCACTTCGTAAATGGAAAAAAGAGTGTATGGGTATCCTCTTTATACTTATTCCTGTTTTAATCAATGAACTGTTAATTTGTGTGCTACAAAATCTAATTTAAAAAGAAAAAATATATTATAACGCTGCATAGATGAATATCCATGTTATAATGAAATAAGTAAAATTCCTCTCATTGTAAATGGAAATAATTAATTTATTTGTTACTATATACACGGTGACTTTAGCTTCTAGTAATTGGTTGTTATAAATATATAATCCTCATCATTTATCAAAGAGTGGAAATAGTTGAGGTTTCATCCTTCTTTAGCATTATTTTTCTTCTTAAAACATTAAAAGACATTGTCGTAGATGTAATGACTTTGTTCTCAGCTAAGTTATTGATTTTATTTTGTATTTTTCTACTTTTATTTGGTGGTTTAGTTGTAAATAATTCTTTTTTAGAATCAATAAAAAGAGAGGCAGATGAATCTTGCGTGTTGGTTATTTTTGATTAAATTGTGCGTTTTGAAAATAGTTTACCATTGTGTACGTTCAAATACTAATATCCCTTTGTGACTTTGATGATATAAAATTTTAAGTTAGGCTTCCATAACATATTTGTCTTTTGCTAGGTTTTGTGCAATAAAATCCTAAGAAATTAGTATCACAACCAGACCATCGCAAGGATTAAGTAATTTTGGATCCAGAAATTTATTGGGATTTCAGATATAATTTCATTCTTGAAGATTGTAACAACCTGCATTTTCAATGACTAAATATTTAGATAATTAATTTAAATATCGAATTATTAATTAATTGAAGATCCAATCTGATTTTTCGTAAACCGTTGAATTAGGACTTGAGTTTCTTTTCTTTGAGTCTGGATCGACATTGCGAATTAAAATGAGTATAAATATCGCTATATTTATAATCATTGTATTTTTTATGATTTATGTATTGTTATATGTATTTTATAAAAATACACGCGTAGTTAGGTCCATTAGGATCTTGACCGAGGGCTTGTATTTCTATGATGAGAACTTCATTATGAGACATGTAGTTGAATAATTTTTGAAATCTGGTGATATATTGAGGACTTCATTATGAGACATGCAGTTGAATATATCATCACAGAGTGCAATTTCGCATGCCTTGAAATTTATACTTTATGCCGGCAAGTTTTGTGGCGATCCAATGTACAATATGATCGTACGAACTCAAAACGCATGGCTATTTATTTAAGAAATTTAATTATATACATATATATGTATGTATGTATGCATGCATGCAAGTATGTATGTATATACATGTGTGTGTTGCCACACAGCCAAGATATTATATCTCTCCACGTTTCTTTCTCTTTCTCCTTAAAAGCTTAACCGCCACCTTCAAATTTAACCGGGTGCCACGGGCAACGATAGAGGTTGGCATTGGATCCGTTGGACTTAGGGAGAGGAGAACTTCAAATCTATGTGGACGTTGAGTTATGCGGAACAACCCGGAATTTCATCGCTTTGATTTGCAAATATATAATTAATTTAAATATTTAATATATAGGTTTTATAATGAAA
Source organism: Allium cepa (assembly GCA_030765085.1). Lineage (NCBI taxonomy): Eukaryota > Viridiplantae > Streptophyta > Magnoliopsida > Asparagales > Amaryllidaceae > Allium > Allium cepa. The sequence goes on along the minus strand of CM060929.1, from coordinate 520,538,878 downwards.
ATAAAGCTCATTTAAATAATAAATTATGATGGTGAGATAGTTTTCAAAATTAGCTTACAAAAACATTTAGTTCGAAGAAAAATCGAAAATATGACCGGAATTCATTTTTCGCGGTCTAGAAGTTGTCGAAATTGTTGTAATCTCTTGTTATACACATATATATACATAAACATAAGTAAGTTAAGTCATATGTGTTAGTGTGTGTGTATATATCTATACACTTAAGTTTAAATTAAGAATTAAATAAAGATTTAAAATAATATATGTGTGTGTGTATATATATATATATATATATATAAGATCCTTATGCAACATTTAGTACAAGAAAGTACTTAGCCTGTTGGAGTATGATGTGAAGGGGAAGGGGACAAAGTGGTGGGCGGAATTGCAATGGGGAGAAAGAAGCATGATGACATGGCACTAAGGAAGTGGAGGTTAGGTACTTGGAGTGTTTTGGTAATTCTCTAAATGGCTTTATATAAAATCAATTTGCATATTTTTCCCTCTCACTTTTTCATTTCAACTTCCATATTCTATAACTCATTGTAAGTTTTCAAACTTTCATAGCTTCCAAAAAGAATGTCAAAGTTTTAAAAATCCAAGTTTTATTTGTTTAAATGTTTTCGAAGTTGTTTTAATCTGTTCCTCTCCACTTTAAATATCCTCTTTTTCCAATGCAAGCTCCACCACCCTCAAAACCAAGCATGTCCGAGCCCTACACTCCATGGATGAGCCTTATTCGTGCATGACTGAGCCAATGCTAGCATTATTCAAGTTTTTACAAAGATCTTTCAAGTGTTTCAAATAGTTTCCAGTATATGGTGAGTAAACTTTTCATTTGAATTTAAAGTTTTAGCTTTTATTTTATTGAATATATTTGGTGAATATCATGTGATAAATTGTTGGATGGTGATATGCTTAGTTTACATGTGTTTATATGTAATTGATTATGAAAGTATGTGGTTGTATGTGCTTCTATGGTTATAATGTTTAGATATTCTACTTAGGTTTGAGATTGTGATATGGTGTGGTTGTGGTATAGATGTTTATTTTATGTATTGTTAAGCATGTTAGCACTTAGTATGGTATTGGCGATTTGAAACATTGTGTAAAATCATAGTTTCTAGTTTCAAAATCCAAGCCTTTTTCAAAGATAGAAACTTGTTTGGTTTTTGTTTTGTTTTGTTTTTTATTTGTTTTAAACACTTATATTTTGGTTTGAAAAAGTTAGAATTTTTTTAAATATTAAGTTTCTAAAAGAAATCCAAACAGTTTTGAGTAATGACATCTACAGATATAGACGCCATGGACGTAGTTTCGATAAAAGTTCGAATTTCGAAATTCAAAGTTATTATACTTAAGAATGATTTATAAATGTTTTAAGAACTTAATAATGATGTTTAGAAAGTTAATTAAGAATTTAATGATTAATTTTTAATTAATTAAGTTCTTTTAATTAATAATTCATTTAGTATTTAATAAGGCTTAATAATTATAATTAAGTGAAGATTAGTTCTAATTAATTTTCGTTCAAAGATAAGGTTAATTTTAAGTAATTATTAATTAAGTAAGATAAATTGTTAATTAATTACGAGTTAAGTATATGATTTATTTTAAATTAATTATTAATTGAATAAAGGGTTTAATTATTAATTACTGATCAAGCTAAATTCAAGTAAGATTTAATTAAAGCTTAATTATGATTTTTTTAAATAAACGTTTAGTTTATTATTTAAGTTTTAAATTAAGATTAATTAATATTTAATTTTCAATGTAGGTTTAAAATTATTATTTAATAATCAGTAAAGGATTAATTAGGACTTATTAATTATTGTTTAATTATTTATTAAAGGTTTAATTATTTCTTGATTTATAATTAAATTAAGTTAAGAATTAATTACGATTAATTGTGATTTAATTAAAGGTTTAACTTGTAATTAATCGTTTTTAAATGGCCAAATTCTTTGTTTCCAAGAATCAAATTGTTTTTAAGGTACTTCTTTTCAAATATGGTTTGAAAACAAGGAATTCAAATGTCGATACCATTAATTAGAAAAAACAACTATGAATGAGCTACAATGCGAGTGGTTGTGCTTGTATGGACATCTAATAGCAGAATAAATCCTCACTCTACTACAGTGTAATTGATTTGATTGCTGTGGACATATATTAGCAGAATAAACTCTCATGTTGAATATGCTAGTATATGATTTTTGTTTGATAATTATAAACATATATATATATATATATATATATATTCAAATAAACGTATTTGTTATTGTACTATTTTATTTTTCACATAATTATATAAATATTTGATGAATAAAATACATAACACAGAATTTAAATTCAAACATATATTTTATTCCAGTAAATATTTTATTACAAGTTTGAATAGTACAAATTTGAGCTCTCACTATATACACAATTTCCATTACATTACAATTTCAAATTATAATACAATTTTTCATTATACATACATTTGCACCTCACTACATATCACTCGTTCACTCATATTTGTTCTTTAACCATATTCAAATTTGTATCTAACATCTGAATTATCTACAAAATAAACACTGACGTAGTAAAATTAAAAAAGAAATATTTTTGTAGTGTAAAATAAAATATGTTTTCGAAAATATTATATGCCTCAGTTATTTGGGTGGTTCATCATCATATTTATTTTGAATTCATCATAAACAAACAACTTGTGACATGCATAGTGTATCACCGTACATGCCACAAGGCCGTGCACACCGATATAGACTCGATAAAACTACAGGGGCAGGTGAGCACAAGGTCAAACCCGGAGCCAAGGCTGGTTTCAACTTAGGTGCAATACAAATGCATCACAAAATTGTCGAGTACAAGTTCTCATGCAATAAGAATCCAAAACCAAAATAAAACAAGCCTCGACAAAAAATTCAATGTGAACTCATGAATATAACTCAACCATTCAAACTCAAGGCGAGTGCAATAGACATGGGCATGCACATTACAAGTGCAGACTTCAACTTTAACATTTCAGGTGAGTGTGAAGACCATAGTGGAAAAGAAGCTCAATAACTCAATGTAACAAAGCAGTATCAAGGCAACAAGAAGTTCCCAGGCACAAGTAAATGAACAGCCATGGGACATCAAGTACAAATCGGTAATGACTCAAATCAGACCAGAATCAATTACATAAGCACACAAACCACACAGTGCACCAGACCAGTCCAGAATAAACGCAATAGATAAAATGAACCAGTCGACAAAGTATATTGAAGTCATTAACGAGTAAGCCAGACATCAGAGGCATCTACAAGACAACAAATTACATGGTGCAACAGACCCAAACACACACACACACACATCCATACACACATGTATACATATATATGCTATGCACATGAATCAAAAGGCTAAACCAAACAATGATTATTCTTACTTAGATTGAGAATGAATATGGAAACATCATGGATTGTTATGGAGAGGCAGGCAAAATATATATTAATTGGTCTGCAAAAATTGCCGAGGCACTCAATGGTGGTGTGCCATGGATCATGTGCCAAAAATCCGATGCTCCTCAACCCATGATAAACACATGTAATGGTTTCTACTGTAACGATTTCAAACCAAACTGGACATGATAACAAAGTCAACCTGAAAGCACTTTCAAAAAGAAAGTGTCAAGAAAAACAACACACTTGAACCAGACTTGTATGCCAGACATGAAAAAAACAAATTCACACTAAATCAGTTATAAAGCAAGGTCTAAATCAGACTCTAAAATGCAAAACAACCACCAACACTGACCACATATAAAGGACAATGTAACCAGAGGATGGCAAATCACTGAATATGTACACAGTCATTTGTGTGGATAATATACACATAACAACAGTGAAGGGAGACCACTATACCACACACAAATGCCTCAACACAGCATACATATATACATGCTTATTCACAAATGTATACATGTATATACACTTCGATAAACATATGCAGTAGAGGAGACAACAATGGAGCAGTGAAACAAGACTACAGTTCAGAAGTGAACATGTCAAAACTTCAAAACAAATTGAACCAGACATGTGTATATGCGACTACATGCAATACAACGGCAAAAGCAACAACATTGATCAAGTGAAGACTCCAAGAGGAACAGGTGCAGGCATACAACAATCAAACATGAATAACATGAAGTAGTTTACAGTATTACAAAAACAATGCAAGTAGCAGTGTGAACATTAGTCAAGAAACAAAGGAAGTCAAAGCCAAAAATATTATCACGATCTTAAATGCCGAAGCCATAGGAACTGACCAAAGAAATCATAAAAATTTCGAATTACAATAACCAAGTCAAGGCCGAGATGAACAAATTCAACAAGAGTCAAGAGCGTGATGAACACGCATCGTAGATTCTAAAAAATAAACGCAAGCCGTGGTAACCAAGCAAGCATAACAGAAAAATATTATAATTGAACCAGTCATTATAAATCAACATCATCCAAGCATAAAGAAACGCAAGGGATTAATTCATAAGGAAATATATGAAAAAAACATAGAGTGTTCGATCCCTATATAACCTAAAATCATCGTCGGTAGTAAAACAACAGATTCGAGTGAAAGCAAATCACAGAGCCAAGTTTCAAAATTAAATCCCAAATCAAAAACTCGAATTGAATCGAGCACAATCGAAATTGAAAAGGAATATCACGTACCAATTTTAAACCAAGTATACGCACTCGAGAAATTGAAGCAGCTGCAAACTATCAAGGCCAGAGAATCGGTCGACAAAGGCAATCAAGAGAAAGCACGTTTCGATCGAAGAAATTTTAAGCAAGGCTTCAATTGGAAGAATCCTAACTTTCAGATCGAAGAGGAAAAGGAACGAGATAGCCGGCATACACGAATAAAGGAGAAGACATCTATTTTTGTTTAGTGATTTGTGGCCGACCTTTATAATTTTTTAGTTGGGCTTGAATTTTATACAGGGCTTTTTTTTAGTTTTATTTTGGAATTTTTCTTTTAAAAATTTTGTAACTTTCTAGTCGTGTGACTAGGGACAAACTATGAGGTGTAGTTTCAAAATTCGTAACTCTGTGGCTGAGTTGTCACAGGTCTTTGAGCGTAGAGTTAGGTTAGTCGATAGCGAATATCGTAAGTTTGCGTGTGTAAGCGGCTGACTACTTAATTTCTAGTAGAAACATTGGGGGTAGCACATAGACAGGGTTTTACCCAAGTTGGGTAAATCTGTGATGTTCTATTTCTGCTTTTATTATTCTGCTATTATCTATGCTGCAATTATTTTATATATTTCCGCATTAATTTTCATTATTATCACGCTATTCGCCCCCTCTAAGGTGAAAATGATCCTACAAGTGGTATCAGAACTAGGGAAAAAAAATCCAATTTTTGTTTTAAAAATTTGATTTTTCAAGAACAAATTATTATTTTAAATTTTGATTTTTAAAATGGCTTCTTTTAATAATTCTTTTTCTGAGGGTTAGTCCATAGTTAGTCCACCTATGTTCAATGGTGAATATGCTTATTGGAAAATAGAATGAATTTTTTTCTGAAAACCATTGATGCTTGAAATATTGTTGAGATAGGTTATATGACACCAACTATACTGATAGATAATTAGAAAATTGAAAAACCAATGGATCAATGGACAGATCTTGAATATAAATTACAGAATTCTAATGCTAAAGCAATAAATTCTATTATCTATTCATTAGATCAAATTGAATTTAATCGTGTCTCACATTGTCTAACTACGTAGGAAATCTGGCACACATTTGAAGTGATCCACGAAGGAACCTCTCAAGTCAAAGAATCTCGCCTTGCCATGCTTAATAGAGAATACAAGAACTTCACATGTCCAGGGATGAGAATGTCAAAGACATATACGAATGACTATCTAATCTCGTATATAAATCAAAAGCTCTCGAAAAATCATACGCGGAATTGGAAATAGTCCAAAAAATATTTAGAGTTTTACCATGAAATTTTGAAGCCAAAGTCACTGCTATTCAAGAATCGAAGGATTTGAAACAAATCAAAGTTGAAGAACACATTGGAAACCTCAACACTTATGAGCTAGAAATGAAATTTAAGAAAGAACGTGAAGGAGGTGATAATTGAAAGAAATCAATAGCTCCCAAAGGAACAAAAGAAAGTGATGACGGTGATAATGGAGTAGCTGAATTGGCACTGATAATAAAGAAATTCAAAAGGTGGAATCACAAATATGGAAATCCAACGCTAAATCAACAATTGAAAAGCAAAATAGTCAAAGTACTAGACAACTCAGAAGAGTAGGAGATCATATGTCACAAATGCAACAAACCCGATCATTTCTAACCCAACTGTCCAAAGAATCAACTGAGTCAAGGAAAGAAACCGAAAAGTAGAAGTTTTACAGCCACTTAGGATAAAACTGATGAAGCTGATAAAAGCACTGGCAGTGAAAGTGAAAAAGAAAATTTGTGTCTTCAAGGAGAAACAACTAACAGTGATGATGGTGAGCGAGCGAGGTATCAAAACTTACTCATTCAGAATTACTTATATATTTTCATGAAGTAAATGGCTATTTTGATCGACTTAAGGAAAAGTACGCTAAAACTGAATCACAGAGAAATAGTTTGATAGAATTAAATAAGCAGCTCGATCAATTGGTTGAAAACTATCGAAATAAGAGCCCTAAGTGTGATAAGTGAAGAGATTAAAAATTCAGAATTAAAATTAAATTACTTAAAAATGAAATTTTGATTTTGAAAGAAAGTGAAAATACTAAGAGATAGAATTTTATTAAAAGGTGCACTCAATTATTGAATGAAAATGAATCTCTAAAAACATAAATCCAACAATTGTCTACAACTTTAAAAAAATTCCATAGGAAAAAGATCGTTTAATAAGCTATTAGAAAAACAAACTGTTAATACCTTAGACAAGGACTTGGGTATAATCAATCTGAACATGTTAGAAGCAAAAATAATCAAACCAATACAAAGTGCACGATTTGGGAAAAAACAGGACACAATCACAATATTTGCTGGTATAGACACAAATACGTGAAAACCATTCCAATTTGGGTTCCAAAATGCATGAATATAAAGTCCTTTAAATCAAACAAATCTGGGTGCCAAAAGAAACAAATATAATTAGTCCTAGGTCTACACAAACATATTTTTCAAAATCTTTTTCCACTAACAACCCATGGACCTATAAAAACAAATAGGTCACAAAAATTCTTTTCTCGTGTAGGTGTGATGGCAGGCTAAGGAACAACAACAGTGTTATCTGGATTCTGGCTGTTTCAGTCACACGACAGGCAACAAATCAAAGTTTCTTAGCCTAGGACAAAGGTGGCAGAATCACAATGGGTAACAACAAAAGATTATTGTAAAGGTAAAATAGGAAACAGTGCATTTATCTTAAACAATATATTAAATGTGAAAATATACACCATAATATGATTAAATTCAGTATGTGATAAGATAATGAATGTTGATTATGATTATGATTCTGATTTATGCAAAATTGTTGGCCAATTATCTTTTTATGCCGAGAACACTATAAGTACCTCTAGAGTCTCTGAACTGTTTTACATAGATTCATTTGGACTAACGATATTGAAAGTTTAGATGATAAGAAATATTGTCTTGTATTGATTTTTGATTACTCTAGATACATGTGGATATATTTGTTTATCTTACTACTTCTAGATCTGACACTATATTCACTAGTTGTTTATGTGCATGTTTTCAATCAAATCCTTAAGGAATCACATTTAAAAGATGCAAAAAGGATTTTAAAGTATTTGATGCAACTTCACAGTCTGGTCTATGACATTCAACTAATGATAATCTTGAGTCATAGGGAAATTCGGATGTAGATTACACTGGTAATCGAGTTGACAGAAAAATTACTAGCGGAACATGTTTTGGGTAGAGACATTCATTAGTTGCATCATATTAAAAATCTGCATATTTTTCATTTCAAATGATTTTCAATTAGCAGACATTTTCTTTTATAAAACCCCTTTTAGAAAATAGTCTTTGTTGACCTTGTTTCAGACTAGCCATTTTAGAAAATTTTATTTTATAATTATTTTTGGATTTGATCTTAAATGACTACATTAACTAATCTGATCCCTACTGATCATCGAAAAGATAAATAGTGACTGAAAAAGTGATGAGTGTTGATATTAATAATATATTGTTATCCCACTTTTTGATCAAAACTGGAATATCAACAAATTGGCAAGGGATGACGGATATTGGGATTGGAGATCGATTGAAAGCAAGGCGGCGATCGATGTCGTCAAAATTTGGTTGAACTCCGATCGGGACGAAATTGATTGGAGAAGATGATAAGGACTAGGAAAGGCTATGTTTCAAATTTCAGGTTAATTGGAGTTCGTATGAAGGAAATATGATCGATTCAAGGTAGGAAGGACGTGCTGTTCGAACCTATCGGCACGCATGGATGGTTCGAATCGATCAGGGGTCACGTTCGTATCGATACGGTTCGTATCGATACCACTTCGAATCGATACACCTCGTATCGATCAGGAAATGATGGCTTCGAATCGATACCTTTCGTATCGATCAGCTTGCACACGGCACGATGGTCTTCGTATCGATCAGATGGGAAGGACAGGTGGACTTCGACTCGATGACGGCATGGATCTCCTTCGTATCCATAAGGTGTACACAGGTTAGTTCGTATCGATGGTGGTTCGAATCGATAGGATTTTGGATCCGTACCTATCGATGCGAAGTGAGCGTCCGAGAAGGATACGCAGGGAGTCGACTTCATGGATTCGAAGGACTTAGGGACAATTTCGAAGCGATCGATACGAACTAGAGAAGAAACGTTCAACGCGGCGACAAAGGTGGATCGACCCGGAGAATTCGTGACACGTCATCGATGTGCACGCGCTTTGGATGGATTCGAAGCATGGATTCGAACCAGGCAGAACATACAGAGCTTTGATCTCGAATCGATTATATCTTCCAAACCGTTGATCCAAATGCAATGAAATTTTTACAGGAGCTTACATACATTTGAAGAATGTTCTCACCAAATTTCAGCTCAATTGGATGATTTCTTTATCGATTCGAATGGAGTTCGAATTGATCTCGATGTGGGCCCGGATCTCCAGAATTCGGCCGTATGGGCCCCCTCATGTGCTAGAAGCGGTCTACCGGATTTTTAGGAGAAATATCAGCCTCCTACGCTTATAAATAGAGCCCCTGGTCATTCAGAAAAGGGGTCGAAGAATTGAGAGAGAACAAGCACGCCCGGACGCTGCCAGAACCATTCCATATCATCATTTCTACCATTGATTTCGAATTTGGACTTTGTAACTGCTGTAATCACTTGTAACCAGCAAGGATAATTAATAAAAAGGATAAAACTTTGGAGTGGACGTAGGCCGGAGATAGCCGAACCACTATAAAACTTGTGTCACTACTCGTTATTTTGGATTTTCTGCTTATTATTCACTAAGATCTGTTATTTGTGTTTGAATATTGTTGATTTGTATTCATACACTGGTGCTTTCATGGTATCTGGGGTTTTTGATCAATTTTGGCACAAACATATATTATGACTTGAGATAGTATATTTAATAAATTTCTTTAAAAATTAAAACAAGATTTATAATAACTTTTGATGGGTAAAAATTCCATGACCATCCCTATTTCTATCATATTTCTAATGACGATCACTCATCATAATCCAATATAGTATGTCAATATGTGGTATTTTAAACAAAAAATTATTCATTTTTATTTTATTTTATTTTTAGCAATAAAAACATCCAAAGTATCCACTCTCATTTAAAACTCCTCACGGTTATGCTTTGGTGATTTACTTGGAATTTTTGATTATGTGCTTCCATGCTCATTTAAAAGTCCTCACGGTTATGCATGTATGGAACACATATCAAAATTGATTATTAAATAGACAAGTTGATTCTGATCCCATTTAAAAGTTCTCACTGTTATGCGTGGTTAGAAGATGCTTGGAATTCATTTTTTATAAATATTCAGAATACTACTAATCTCATTTAAAAGCCCTAACGGTTATGCATGGTTAGTGGATATTCAAATTCCTGATATAAATATACCACAAATGGACACAACTATATGGTTTTGTATGCCAACTTCACCCCTATCATTCTAAAGTGGAATTGCGCTTAACACAGAGTATTTATGATTTTTGTTCGATTTTTTTTTATTGAAATTTAATATTTATACTCAATTGGGTATTAATGTTGTATTAATGTCTATCACTTTATCTCTATTTTTCTAACACAATTACTATTTTGCTAATAACAAAAGGGGGAGAGAAAAGTTAAGATTTTGAAAAATAAGTCAAGTCATATTTTTTATTTGCATATTCCCATCTCGGTTCAATTGCATATTTTTTATTTTCATGCACATGTGAAAGGGGAGCTTGGTTGTAGGGGGAGCATTCAAATGGAGGGAAAAATAGAGTTCATCAATGATTAAATACATTTAATAAATTCAAAATCTTAATATATGTTCATTACCATCAAAAGGGGGAGATTGCTGAATATGCTAGTATATGATTTTGTTTGATGATAATAAACATATATATATATATATATTCAATTAAATGTATTTGTTATTGTACTATTTTATTTTTCACATAATTAAATAAATATTTGATGAATAAAATACATAACACATAATTTAAATTCAAACAAATATTTTATTCCAACAAATATTTTATTCCAACAAATATTTTATTACAAGTTTGAATAGTACAAATTTGAGCTCTCACTATATACACAATTTCCATTACAGCACAATTTCAAATAATAATACAATTTTTCACTATACATACATTTGCACCTCACTACATATCACTCGTTCACTCGTATTTTTTTTCAAGCATATTCCAATTTGTATCCGGCATTTAAATTATCTACAAAATAAACACCGATACAGTAAAATTGAAAAGAAATATTTTTTCAGTGTAAAATAAAATGTTTTTTAAATATTATTTTCCTCGGTTAATTGGGTTGTTCGTCATCATATTTATTTTGAATTCATCATACACAAACAACTTGTAACATGCACCATTGTACATGCCACAAGGCTGTGCACACCGATATACACTTGATAAAACTACAGGGACAGGTGAGCACAAGGTCAAACCCGAGCCGAGGCTGGATTCAACTCCGATGCAATACAAATACATCACAAAATTACCGAGTACAAGTTCTCATGCAATAAGAATCCAAAACCAACATAGAACAAGCCTCGACCAAAAATTCAATGTGTACACCTGAAACAACTCAACCATTCAAACTCAAAGCAAGTGCAACATACATGGGCATGCACAACACAAGTGCAGACTTCAATTTTAACATTTCAGGTGAGTGTGAAGACCACCAGTGAAACAGAAGCCCAACAACTCGATGAAAACAAAGCAGTATCAAGGCAACAAGAAGGTCACAAGCATATGTAAATGAACAACCATGGTACGTCAAGTACAAATCAGTAATGACTCAAATCAGACCAGAGGAAATCAAGTGCATAAGCGCACAAAACCACACACTGCACTTGACAAATCCAGAATGAATGCAACAAAACAAAATGAATCAGTCAACAAAGTAAATTGAAGTCATGAACGAGTAAGCCAAAGATCGGAGGCATGCACAGGACAACAAACTACATGGTGCAACATATCCAAACATGCATATATACACACACATTTGCATACACACATGTATACATATATATGCTATGCACATGAATCAAAAGGCTAAACCAAACAATGATTATTCTTACTCAGATTGGGAATGAATATGGAAACATCATGAATTGTTATGGAGAGGCAAGCAAAAGATATATTAATTGGTCAACAAAAATGGCCAACGCACTCAATGTTGGTGTGACATGGATCATGTGACAAAAATCTGATGCTCCTCAACCCATGATAAACACATGTAATGGTTTCTACTGCAACAATTTCAAACCAAACTGGACATGATAACAAAGTCAACCTGAAAGCTCTTTCAAAAAGAAAGTGTCAAGCAAAACAACACACTTGAACCAGACTTGTATGCGAGACATGAACAAAACAAGTTCACATTAAATCAGTCGTAAAGCAAGGTCCAAACAGACTCCTAAATGCAAAACAACCACCAACACTAACCACATATAAACCATAGAATGGTAAATCACTTGAATATGTACACAGTCATTTGTAAGGATAATATACACATAACAACAGTGAAAGGAGACCATTAGACCACACACAAATGCCTCAACACAGCATACATATATACATGCTTATTCACAAATGTATACATGTATATACACATCGAAAAACATATGCTGCAGAGAAGACAACAATAGAGCAGTGAAAAAAGACTATAGTTCAGAAGTGAACATGTCAAAACTTCAAAACAAATTGAACCAGACATGTGTATATGCAACTACACGCAATACAATAGCAAAAACAATGACGGTGATCAAGTGAAGACTCCAAGAGTAACAAGTGCAGGTATACAACAATCAAACATGGATAACATGAAGCATTTTACAGTCTTACAAAAACAGTGCAAGTAGCAGTGTGAACATTGATCAAGAAACAAAGGAAGTCACAGGCGAAATATTACCATGATCTTAAATGTCGAAGCCATAGGAATTGACCAAAGAAATTCATAAAAAATTCGAATTACAATAACCAAGTCAAGGCCGAGACGAACAAATTCAACAAGAGTCAAGAGCGTGATGAACAAGCATCACAGATCCTAAAAAAACGCAAGTTGTGGTGACCAAGCAAGCATAATAGAAAAATATTCCAATTGAACCAATCAATATAAATCAACATCGTCCAAGCATAAAGCGACGCAAGGGATAAATTCACAAGGAAATATATGAACAAAAATATGGGGTGTTTGATCCCTATATAACCTAAAATCATCATTGGCAGTAAAACAATAGATTCGAGTAAAAACAAATCATAGTGCCAAGTTTCAAAATTAAATCCCAAATCAAAAACTCGAATCGAATCGAGCACAATCAAAATTGAAAAGGAACACGTACCAAGTACACGCGCTCGAGAAACTGAAGCAGCTGCGAACTATCAAGGCCATAGAATCGGTCGACAAAGGAAATGAAGTGAAAGCACATTTTGATCAAACAATTTTTGAGTAAGGCTTCAATTGGAAAAACCTTAAATTTCAGATCGAAGAGAAAAAGGAACGAGAAGACTAATTCGCTCTCAATGGTACTGGACAAGCAATTGGCATGAACGAACATGATCGGAGGTAGCGTAGCTCCGGGACGGACCGACATATACGAATAAAGGAGAAGACGTCTACTTTTCTTCAGTGATTTGTAGTCGGCCTTTATAATTTTTTAATTGGGCTGAAATTTATATAGGGCATTATTTTGTTTTTAGTTTTATTTTGTAATTTTTCTTTTAAAATTTTTTTAACTTCCTAGTCGTGTGACTAGGGACGAATTATGGGGCGTAGTTTGAGAATTCGCAACTCAATGGCCTAATTGTGGCAGGGTTTTGAGCATAGAGTTTGGTTAGTCGATAGTGGGTGTCGTAAATTTACGTGTGTATGGGTCTGACTACTTAATTTCTAGTAGAAACCTTGGAGGCAGCACGTAGGCAGAGTTTTGCCGATGTTGGGTAAATCTGTGTTGTTCTATTTCTGCTTTTATTGTCTTTTATTATCCGTGCTGCAATTATTTTATGTATTTCCGTATTAATTTTTATTATTTTTAGTATCACCCTATTCACCCCCCATGGTGAAATCGATCCTACATCTCATTCTGCTATAGATTGGCTGTTTGATTGAATGGATATATAGGTCAGCAGAGTAAGTCCCCATTCTACTATAAGTTAATTGTTTGATTGTTTGGACATTTATGTAGCAGGACAAATCACCATTGTACTATTATATTATTTGGACATATATGCCAGTTAATCTGTATTAACATGTTATTTCCTTATTTTAATATGAAGTGTATTTACATATATGTTGACGTATGTAAATAAATTATTGGATGACTTGAAAGTGAAATTGAAATTAAATGATAACTTAAATTTATACCATTGTGTTTACTAATCTCCTTTTGAATTTATAAAGTATGATTTTGAATTATTTTCAATTCTTTAATCAATTTAGGGTTTTAAAGTTTGTAAATGATTTTCAAGTTATATAATTATTTTATAAAAGTATTTATAAATAATAACTTGTTTATAACAAGGGTTTTACTAAATAAAAGGGTTTATTTAAAGTGATTTAAAAACATGAGATTTTATGAATGATATTTTGTAATGTGAAAAATAATTTTATAAACGAAATTTTATAAAGAGTTTTATACATGGACGAAGATTTTATAAATCATTTTAGATATTTTATAAAGAAGTTTAAATCTAGCTTGAAGATTTTATAAGGAGGTTTGAAATATGAAGTAAACTTATAAAAAGAATTTTTATAAGGGATAAGTGAACGGGTGTAATAAAGTGAATGAGTATATAGTGAGTGATGTTCTAAAAAGGGAATTTCTTAGGCATTTAAATGGAATTCTAGGAGAGGGAATTTTCCAAATGTTTTTGTTAAATACTTATATTTTTTAGACAAGTAAAAATGTTTTCCAAGTATAAAAGGAATGTAAAAGGTTTTAGCAACAGTTTTAAAAAGATATTTTGATCAAGTTTTATAAAGAGATTTTATTAATTAAAGATTAATTAATAAAGGCTTGGTACATCCCGTGTAGAATTAAATTCATGTTTGAATGTTTGTTTTTTTGATAGTTAAATAACCAACTATCAAAATCTGGACCAAAACGTAACTTTTGGGATATCTAGGAGAAACACAGAAATTATATGGTACAGTTACCGCCGGTGGTGCTATACTGTACGTATAAATTCGTTTCGTTCTTCTAGGATAATTGATGTGAAAATCCATCCACAAATGGTTGGAAGGTGAACTCTGCTCGTAACTTTTGTCTGCTTATTTCCTAAAGAAGAAATGTTGAGTTTACAGGATACTATTGAAAGTTGTTTCAAAGAGATTGGGATCAGATATGTTATCCGAAAACCACTTTGATCCAATTCAAGCGTTTCGACTTGAAGACATCTTGAATAATATGGAATCAAAGATAGAG
This sequence comes from Allium cepa, assembly GCA_030765085.1. NCBI lineage: Eukaryota > Viridiplantae > Streptophyta > Magnoliopsida > Asparagales > Amaryllidaceae > Allium > Allium cepa. Next base: position 520,523,711 of record CM060929.1, on the reverse strand, counting down.
CTCTGAAGTGTAAGGCTATTTGCTATTAATCTTGGAAAGGATTCCTCGAAAAGGATGTAATAGAAGTAGTGCCTTCGGTTTTGTTCAGTTCCAGAACGAACTTGTATGGATGAATGCTAGCGTTGCATTGATGCTTGGAGGGCATTGTATCATTCTAAGTGGGAAGTGCCGTATAAAGGTAATCATAGCCTTAAGCCTCATCAACTAGAAAATGACAAAAAACAGGCATGTAGCAGGGCCAAGTGGGTCGCTCCCATTAAAGCATGTCATCCCAAATCTAGATCGATTACTATCTACTCATGTATGCTTTGGGGCCTAAAGTAGGGTGATCATATTCTGTACGACTAGTCAAGTGGTAGGCCAGTCCTGTATGGTAGGGGTAAAGATGTTCTTGTTAGACCCAGTGCATTTTATCTAGAGATGTACTATCGGAAGGTAGTTTCTTACCTTGTCATAATATGGAATCGAATCTCCAATACATGCTCTTACGGTTTTAATTATAGAACCTAGTATGATTGAATTTAATTAATATAATAATTTTGGCTATGATTAATAAGTATTTGTACTCTATATATTATTATAATATCACTGGATTTACTATAAAAAGTGTTTTTTGTTATCGTAAGGTAAAACCTATCTGTGTTTATGTGCAACATAGTCTTACAAGATACCTTTGATTTTAAAAGGGTTTTAAATATAATAATTCATTTGTTTGAGTTTACTCACACCAGACCCATGTCTGATTGGATTTTTATTCTCTTCCCCTAAAACTCTTGGGTGCTCAAATTTTTATGGACAACCAAGTAGTTCAGGTTTTCCCACGGATGCATTTTAAAGGAGCTTGAAGCAAGAGGCTTCATCGATAGCTAGTTATTATCTTGTTTCCACTGTATTATATGTATCTTATATCAGTTAGGTACGGGCAGGCTATTATAACTATTCAAGGATAGAATTGTATTAGAATGACTCCGACGTATCATTTTTGAAATGACTTTGTAGATTATTATGTTGACTAATATATGTTATTCCATTGCGCTGTGAGATGTTATGATTGTTTAGTTTCTTCTTATCTTCTATCTCCTTTCTTCTGCCTAACAATCTGTCTTTCCGGCACTTGCTTATTTGGCATGTAAATACCAAGGATGTATTACTGTCGACTTCTAAGTTTGAAAAGGCGGGTCATTACAACGACAATGCTTGGTCGAGCCTTAAAATATTGAAGTCAAACTAGGGTTTGGGTTAGTCGGCATGAGAGGATAGTTGGGTAAAACAAGGAGTGGCATTGTGCTTCTCGTATGGAGATGAGTTGGTGGTGGCATCTTGGAGCGGTGCAGCTTTTTCTATGGCGTTGCGACATTATGGATAGTAAGGAGCTAGGAAAATGTCGCGTTCTAATGGGGAAGTCACATTTGTTAAGGCAAGGTCGGTTGTGGAGAGCATGGGAAGAGGAGTCCAATGGCGAAGACGGGGCATCGATTTGTGAAGTGAAGAGGGAGGAATCATGGAGGCATGCATGGCAATGGTAGGTGTGCACATATTCATGTGCAGGAAAGTGAATTTGGAGGAAGAAGAGATCACTAATTAAGATAATTAACTAATTAATTATTTTAGTTAATCTCAGTTCATCTTTAATTCTTATCTTTGACATACGAGGTCCAACCGAGACACAATCTTCGTCATAAGTAAGATTATCTATGACATAATATAGGCTTGGATTGGATTTAGACACCTAGAAATTAGCGGCTTATGTGAGCGGAGTTGTAACTTTGAATTTATGAATTTATATTTTAGTATAAATCTCCATAATTTTATATATTGAAATATAATACCTAGAACAGGTAGAATTATATATACACACACACACACACATATATATATATTCCTTAATTTAAGAAATAATCCTAACGGCGGCTTATAGACCTAACCCTAATGGCTATCTCACCAAGGATAGAGGAAGACCACCTGAAAAGGTGATTTCAAACAAGATGTCGTAAGCAACTTCAAATCGAGATAAAGGGAAAGCAGTGCAATCGGACTTCATAGCGAATAATACTAATCGCTTTGACCTGGGACATGACGGATTGCTACATGACAATCAAAATACCACAAAGGTGGTTCGTCAATCCAGGGATTCAAATTTGGAGGGGGATCAAACCCGAACCAGATCTGGATTTCCACAGGTTCATGGTGAAAGAAACGGTTCAAGTAGGGAAGATAATAAATGGAAAGCTATTCAAAACGGTGTAAAATCTGGAAATTCGAGATCATGCAAGGAAGCAGCAAGTGGAGGAACAGGAGAGTAACAAGATGAATATCAGGACCTCCATTATATTAAACCAGTTCTTTTTAATGATAAAAAGAAAGCAAACATTTCTGAACCCTTTGTGAAGAGGTCTGAAAGCAAGTGGGAACACTCAATAATATTCTACGTTTATGGGGTCAGACCTTATCATATACATCTAAAAGGCTACATAGAACGGGTATGGAAACCGTCTGGAAAGTTTCAGCTATTATCTCGAGAGAACGGTTTATTTATAATATGATTTGATGATAAATTGGACTGTGATAAAGTGCTGAAGGGTGGACCTTATTTGTTTGGCAATAAAGTTATTATGCTGAAAAAATGGGTGATGGGTACTAGATTTAGAAAAGACTTACTGACAACTCTTCCTGTATGGATAAAATTTACTAATCTAGAACTCGAGCTATGGGATAAAGTGGCAATGAGTGCCATAGCAAGTGTGCTAGGAAAGCCTATTAAAATGGAAAAGATTGCAACTGATGAATCTAGGGTTGCTTTTGCTTAAATACTTGTTGAAATGCAAGCAAGTGATGATTTCCCCTATGAAGTGGATGCTGTTCTTTACGGGAGAGGAACTAACGATCAAAGTTGTGTATCTTTACAAACCAGCCAGTTACAAAGAATGTAAAGTGTTTGGCCATTCTACCCAGCAATGCAAACTAAAAGTAAAGAAAAGTGGGTACCAAAAGATAAGGAAAATGCTTCTACTTCATTTAATTCCGAGCTGACTAAAGAAAGTGATAATTCAGATCAGACTAAAGAAAATGTAAGTTTAGAGCAAATGGCAGAAAAAACAAATAATGATTTAAGTGAGGAAGTTATAAATGTGGATTCTGAAATTACAATTGAGGAGTCTGAAAACCCTTTATTACATGAACAGAATATAAATGAAATTAAAGATAATTTAGAAAATGACTGTAATGAAGACGTGATTGCCAATGACCAATCTGGCGTGCCTGCTGATGAAAAAACAAAAGTGAACGAGACGATGAATGAAAACCCATCTAATACCAAGGAGAAGAGCACTACTTTACCTATTTAAATGATAACAATTCCATCAATCTGAAAGATGACATTCCTATTAACCAGCCTGCACAAAAAAAATGAACAATTCATAAAAGGTTTGGTAGAAGATTTGAGTGAGTCTGAAGATGAGGAACTATCAGCAATCTTGCTAGAGAGGAAACTGTCTCTAAACCGCCAGAGAAACTAGAAGATGTCTCGAACTATGCTAAAAAAGACCAAAAAATCTATGATGAAATTGAAACATCTAATATGCATAATACTAAAGGTAAAAAAGGAAAACCAACCCCTGCTCCTCCTAAAGCAAATACAAGGAGCCAAAGTAAGATTAAATAATGAACATTATTGCTTGGAATGTTAGGGGTTTAAATGCTTTGGATAAACAATTCGAAGTGATTAAATTCCTTACTAAATATAAGCCATCTATTGTTGGCTTACTTGAAAATAAATTAAGTAATCTGAATGTTGAGAAACTGGGTTCATAGAAACTAGAAGACGATCGACAATATTGACTATGGTAGAAAAGGTCGCATACTCATTCTTTGGGATTCTAACATTTGGAATTTTCAAATTGAGAAGATATCATATCAACATATCTCTTTATTAGCTAAAAACACTGGTGGTTTTAAATGCAGAATATCTTTTGTTTATGCTAGTAATTTTATTAGAGATAGAGATAAATTATGGGATGATATAATTGATGAATTTGGGTTTGTGAATTCCCTATGGATTATTCTTGGGGATTTTAATAATACTTTATCTTCTTCTGACAAAAAGGGTGGTATAGTTGTGCCATTTAGTCATATGGCAGGCTTTAACAATTGTATTTCTAGGGTTGGTCTGGTTGAACTGCCTATTACAGGGGTCAAATACACATGGAGGAAGAATGGTATGGCATCTAAAATTGATAAAGTTCTCTGCAATCATTTATTACTGGGTATAATTCAGGGATTACCACTTTTGGGGTTTCTAACGCTATCAGTGATCATATCCCTATTTTTATTAGTTTTAATAAAGAGTTCAAAGGCCCTAAAAATACTCCTTTTCGATATGTTAACTCATGGCACTTGGGGGAAGGGTACATGACTTGTTTTGATAATACTTTAGATAAATATTATTCAGATTTCCCTAACTACCAAGCTTCAAAATTGCACAAGCTTATGAAGTTTATTAAAGATTGTAAAATTATGTTGAAAGAGTGGAATCTTAAGAGCTGTAGAGAGGGCAATCTCCTTAAAAAATATGAATAAGAATATCAGAATTGCCTTAAAGACGGTGATGATTACCCTACTAACTCCTTTTTATTTGGTAAACTCAGCAATGCTTATAACAACTGGAAGAATCAAAATGTTGCTGAATTTTTAAAGACCAAACAGAAAGCAAAAATTGAATGGCTAACTGATGGGGACTCATGCACAAATTTTTTTCATGATAAGATGTCACAAAGAAGGCATATAACTAACTGGAATCAGATCATTATGAGTAATGGGGAAGTTATTCAAGATTCTGAAAAAAATTGAATTTGGTGCTATAAATTATTACACTGATATCTTTTTCTCCACATAGCCTTTAGCAAGTAATTTCCCTGATATTCAGTGCATGAACAAAATTAATGATAGAAGCAGAACTAAACTTACTTCTGGTATCAAACTTGAGGAGGTTCGGAAAGCTGTATTCTTTATTCCTGATGACAAGAGCCCGGGTCCTGATGGTTTCACTGCAAAATTTTATAAAATTCATTGGGAAGAGTTGAAATTTGACATTCTAAACTTGATTCAAGAAGTGTTTAATACTGGTGTAATTGAAAAAGGCTTAAATCATACTTTTATCACACTAGTGCCTAAAACCAAACAGCCAAATTGTATCTCTGATTATAGGCCTATTACATGCTATAATGTCACATAAAAAATCATTTCAAAAATTATATGCAATAGAATCAAACCGTATTTACCTCATCTTATATCAGAGAACCGGTCTGCTTTTATTCCAGGAAGATATATTGTTGAAAATATCCTGCTTGCACATGAAAAAATTAGACAATTCAATAGAAAAGGCAGTGATAAAATGTGTCTTAAGATAGTCCTTCAAGAGACTTATGACATGATTAATAGGTAGTTTGTATGCCACATGTTGAATATGATGGGCTTCCCTAATAATCTGGTCAAACTTATAAGAAAATGTATCTCTTCCCCCACTTATTCTATCCTTGTTAATGGTAGTCCTAAGGGATTTATTTCTAGCAATAGAGGGTTGAGACAGGGAGATCCCCTCTCCCCTTATCTTTTTTGTGTTGCTATGGCGTTTCTTTCAAAGATGATGTATAAAGCTCACAAGACTGATAATTTTCAGCCTATTTACAATCAAGATCCAAATGTCACTCATCTTATTTATGCAGATGATCTCATGATTTTTTCTAAAGATAAGCTTAAATGTGCTAGAACTATCAAAGATATGTTGCAGAATTTAAAAGATTTGGCAGGTCTTAATATTAATAATCTGAAGTCTAAGCCTATTTTAGCAGAGGCGTGATAAACAGAAATGTTTTGCCCAATATTTTGGATATGAGAGAAGGATCATTGCCTATTAAATATTTGGGAGTTCCTCTGTCCTATAATTATCTTCACTACACTGATTGTGGTTATCTTCTTGATAAGATTCAGCTCAGAATGGATGAGTGGGACTGTAGGCTACTCTCTATGGCAGGTAAGATTGAACTCATTCCCTTAGTTATTACTCCTATGGTTTTATAATGGATGATGACATACCAACTTCCTATTGCAACAATTGATAAAATTAATAAGATATGTGCAAATTTTATTTGGGGAGGCAGAACTCATAAAATAGCTTGGGATATCTTATGTAGACCTAAACTTGAAGGAGGGGTGGGCCTGAGAAACTTTATAGACATTAGAATTGCTACTGCTCTTAAATTGTTGTGGCATTATATTAACAACAATAATCTACGGTCTAAATGGATGTACAAAAGATACTGTAAAGATAAATATTTCTGGACTATGGAAATTGATAATAATAGTTCATATACCTGGAAATCAATTCTTAAACACAGGCAGAAAGGTCTAGAACACATACATAGAAATATAGTTGATGGGCAAAATACACTTTGAAAGAAATGCGGATTACTGATCTTAAGGCTAGGATTAACACTAGAGGGGGAGGGGGTAAATAGTGTTTATAAAGAATGACTAAATCTTTTTGAATTTATGTTGAATTGAACACGGATATATGCAATATACAGACATAGATATGATTACAGAAACAAACACAAATGCAGAAATAAAGTAAAAGCAATAAAGAAAAGAACACACCGGATTTTATACCGGTTCGAGTTACCCTACATCCAGTCTCGCAACACAAGTACGGATTTTCTTTCAAAAGCAATTGTACAATTACACCCTCGATTTCAAGGCTATGAGGTACACCCTCCAGAATCACAACCCTCTGGGTAGAGATACTTGATTTCCGGGCCACTAGTTTACCCGATTGATTTACCAAGGCTACAATCACACCTTATCTTGCTTGATTGATTTTCAAGGCCACAATCACACCTTTTCTCACTTAATAGATTACAAAGAAGCCTATAACTCTGAATAGCACTGAGAACCTCGTTGAGATAGTGATAGAGAATCAAACTAGAAAAGATCGAGTTTGATTCAATGTTGATTTCGGCAGAGTAATGGTAAGAATATGTATTAAGAAATGTGGAAGAAGAAGAGTGAAAAACTAGAAAATCTGATATAAAATTCGTTGAAACTAACCCCTATTTATAGAAGAATAACAGCCATGTCCATTCGTGAAGAGGTATGGCGAATAGACACTTCTTTTGAAATTTAAATTTTGAACTCAAGTGACACCATGTCGACATGGTCACCATAGTCATGTCAACATCCCAAAGCAATTTTTGATGATTTGATTTTCTTTGAAAATAACCTTTATCATATATTAAAACTATTTAAAACTTTTATAAATATACTTGACTATAGTTATAATTCATAAGTAAATATAGAGAATAATATATATAGAATTTAACTATAATTTCATATTTAAATCTTAAGTATAAATATTTAAAAGTTAAATATATCATATTAAAAGATAGTTTAAAATAAGGAGTAATTTGACTTTGAAATTAAAGATAATTTTGAGGCTAAAATTATTTAAAATCAAAATAGAGGGTTTTGTATCTTTTAAAAGGAAAGTTTTGAAATCATTTTGAAAATAAGGTAATTTTGTAAAATCATTTGAATTAAAATTAGTGGATACAAAACAATGTTCCACTAGATTTTTCGTAGGTTCCATCCTACTTAGGGTTCCATCCCTTTAACAGGCTCGAAGTGGATTCCATTCCACGAATAAATTGGATTTTAAGGTGCTAGTGCTTTTCTATGAGTTTTAACAAAATTTATAATTAAAGAATAAATTACTTCAATTCTTGAACTCTTGATAATCTTGATACCCATGAGTCTTCAATCTTGATATCTTGAATCTCTATACTGTATAATCTTCATTCTTGGTACCTGCACGGTTAAATCCTGCATATACATATTTATCTAAATTTATAATGTCAGTATTTATATTTTATAATCTATTCTAAGGTTGTTGTCATCAAAATCATCATCTCATGGACTAACACACTTCTATGGAATGACCCTTGGATTAACAATGAATTATTGGTTAATATCCTTTGGTGGGATGCTCTTGGCTTGAATGGTGGAGACAATTTAAAGGTCAACAGTATTATACAACATAACATTCTTAATCCAAAGGTATTCCATTTCGCTAGACAAATCAATCACATCAATGAAGTGGTACTATCTACTAATTATGACTCAGATTTTGGTGCTGGAACAATAGCCCTAATGGATTTACTTTCTACTCTGCGTGGGATTGTGCTAGAAGTCATTTTCAGCCTGCAAATTGGTCTAAAGTAATATGGAACTACTGCAACAGCCCTAAAATGGTTCTATGCGTGTACAAAGTAATGTTAAATATAATTCCTACCAAAGACAAACAGATTGAATGGGGATACTCTATAGATTCTATATGTGTACTATGCAAATGTGAATCAGAAGATAGGAATCACCTGTTTTTCCAATGTTCGTATTCGGCTTATCTCTGGACTTGAAGAAAAATGAAGCTTGGCATGAATCTGAATGGTCCGATGCTGATCGATGAAGAAGTTGTTGGTCTATACGACTCATTTAAAGTGGCGAACCAGATCAAAGATCTTGCTTTTTGTAGCTTCCTCACGATTATCTACCATATCTGGTTGGAATGAAACACTAGAATCCATGAAGGTAAAGAGACGACAAGCTTTGGAGATGGAATTTTGCAGAATTAGATATTAAATTTCTGATGAAAAAACGTAGGAGAAAGACGATGAGATCAAGAGAAAATGAGGATATTTTAGAAAGATGGGGCATTGACTTAGTGGATACCGGTTAAAGCTTCAAACCAATTTATTTCCTTTTTCAGCCAGTGTTTGTGTTTTTTTGTTTGACATCTGCCACGTGTTTGTTTCTGCTTGTATCGAGTTTGTGGTTTTACCTGATTTGTTTTTATTTTGGATGGTTTTGTTTTTGGTGTTGGTTTACCTTCATTGTACATATAAATTTTTATTGTTGCGTTATCAATAAAGCACCGCACTCTTTTTCCCTTACCAGTTATCACGTTGATAGCTAGTAAGGTTTTTAATGAGGCGGTTTATCCAGTTTCAAAAAAAATTTCCCTTATTTGATTGGATAGGTTTGAGTATATATTCGGGATAATTGATTAAGATCCCGTATATATAAATATTATGTTCAGTTTGTATTGAATAATATTAGATGGAGTTGATATTAATTTGTAACTTAATTAATCCCTGATTTGTATGTAACACCCCGTAAATATTAACCAAAATTTTAATAAAGCAATTTAGTTAAATATAATATGGGAAAATGGAATTTTTAAAAACATCCAAATTTGGCTAGGAAACTTGCATTTATAGTGATTTTGTAGACAATTTTAATATATAGAGTTTTGAAGCAAAACTCTCCGTGGGATTGTGCTAATTTTCAGCCTGCAAATCGGTCTAAAGTTATATGGAACTACTACAACAGCCCTAAAATGGTTCTATGCGCGTACAAAGTATTGTTAGATAGAATTCCTACCAAAGACAAACAGATTGAATGGGGATACTCTATAGATCCTATATGTGTACTATTCAAATGTGAATCAGAAGATAGGAATCACTTGTTTTTCCAATGTTCGTATTCGGATTATCTCTGGACTTGAAGCAAAATGAAGCTTGGCATGAATCTGAATGGTCCGATGCTGATCGATGAAGAAGTTGTTGCTCTATATGACTCATTTAAAGTGGCGAACCAGATCAAAGATCTTGCTTTTTATTGCTTTGTCACGATTATCTACCATATCTGGTTGGAATGAAACACTAGAATCCACGAAGGTAAAGAGACTAACAAGCTTTGGAGATGGAATTTTGCAGAATTAGATATTAAATTTCTGATGAAAAAACGTAGGAGGAAGACGATGAGATCAAGAGAAAATGAGGATATTTTTGAAAGATGGGGCATTGACTTAGTGGATACCGGTTAAAGTTTCAAACCAATTTATTTCCTTTTTCAGCTGGTGTTTTTTTTTTTGGCATCTGCCACGTGTTTGTTTCTTCTTGTATCGAATTTGTGGTTTTACCCGATTTGTTTTTATTTTGGATGGTTTTGTTTTTGGTGTTTGTTTACCTTCATTGTACATATACATTGTATGTATTTTTATTGTTGCGTCATCAATAAAGCACCGCACTTTTTTCCCTTACCAGTTATCACGTTGATAGCTAGTAAGGTTTTTAATGAGGCAGTTTACCCAGTTTCAGAAGAAAAAAATATTCCCTTATTTGATTGGATAGGTTTGAGTATATATTCGAGATAATTGATTAAGATCCCGTATATATAAATATTATGTTCAGTTTGTATTGAATAATATTAGATGGAGTTGATATTAATTTGTAACTTAATTAATCCCTGATTTGTATGTAACACCCCATAAATATTAACCAAAATTTTTAATAAAGCAATTTAGTTAAATATAATAAGGGAAAATGGAATTTTTAAAAACATCCAAATTTGGCTATGAAACTACCATTTTTGCGTTTATAGTGATTTTCTAGACAATTTTAATATATAGAGTTTTGAAAACGAAGTTCATATAAAAAGGTTATTAAAGTTTAATGATTTGAATTGAAAATAGTTAACATATATATGGAAAGAAATAATTAAAATTTTGTAAGTTTAACTAGTCGACACCCTAGTTGAGATCGGCTGACCTCTAGTGGTCGGCTGCCCCAAACCAACCAGTCGACCGGTTGAGAGTTAGCAACTAGGGCTTGCCTGGGCATAATGACCTAGATTTTATATAATTAAATCTAGCGGTCTAGGTTAATTTCTGCCCCTACAAATACAATGTTAATCTGATATTACGAACCTTAATCTAATCCTTATGCTTCAAAACTTTGTCTTTTTAAAAACTCTCTGTTCCTTTCTAAATCAACCTATTCTTCAAAAAAAATTTAAAATCAAAGATTAGAAGAAGAGAAGATAATCAAATTGAGGAAAAAAGCAAATGGGAAGGAGAGAGATCGATGAGTCAAAGTGGAGGCGATTCAAGGCAGATTAAAAGGAAAATTCTAATAAGATATGCTGATTTTTATGTAATCAAATTTATCTATACCTATTTGGTATAGAATTTTAAAATTTAATAATGTTGTTTCTCTAGAAAAATTGCAACTAACCGGGACCTTGATAAAAATCTAAATTATATGAATGAAACCACTATTTAATAATTAAAGTAAAATTTGAGATATATGTTTGATTGTAATATAAAGCCCTTTTTGTTCACCTCAAATATTGAATCTAGAATGTAATTTGTATATAACTATTCTCCATTAATGCTGATTTTACCCCGAATAAAATTGAGATGCAAATACACAAAAATAGTTATAGAAATTTATAAAACCGGGGTAGTGAAAATGAAATAGGGTTCGTTGTTGAAATTATATAGTAAAAAGTGTGGTTAATTTTTAAACAGAGAAATTATAATGAAAATTAATGTTTTACATAAATAAACATCGATTGCTCAACAAGCTTCCTATAGCCGGTCGACATCGAGCGACCAAATGCTACAATAGCCGGTAGTCGACCGGTCATCCATTTTTAGGCCCAGGTTAAACCTCGGCCTAGGGTCCATGTTTTTATGTGTATGTGTGTATTTGTGTGCCTATGCTAGTATATTAGCAGGGAAATCAGTCCCCTAATTCTCGCCTTTTGGATGTTAGTGGACTAGATAGTGTACACAGGCAATTAAGCCTTTCACTCGGCGAATTCAATATTCAATAAAGGCGATCCAGTCGCCAGTAGCATTCACAGGAGGTTCCTCGATGGATGCACAACACAATTAGTGGATGCCTAAAGAGGTGTGTGGCCCGACACTAACGGGAAGTTCCTCGTGCTTGCAACAATTAGGACGTGACACTATTGTGGATGTCTAACACGGTGCAATAAGTAGTATTACCATTGAGTCTAGACACCGATGTAGCGACCCTAAGGCATCTTTGGCGTGGGTAGGCATTGCGGGATCCTCTCAATGCATAAGTACGATACATTGTAGTCATAGTTTGTGAAATGTAGACTCAAGGGTGATATCTCATGCGATCTTATGTTAGGAGTAGTCCTAGAGTTTATTAGTCTGATCCTCATTGGTTTGAGGTTTGAACCTAAGTGTAAACCTTCACAAGATGTTTGAGTGTAGGTGTATGTAGGGATATTTTACTAGTGTTAGTGAAACCAACTTTTATAAGTTCACAAATAGAAGTAGGACATCCTAGGTCACACAGATTATAAATTAAGTCAATTGCATGTTACCATATATTAATGATGTAACTCGTTCACCAGACTTTTATCTGACTCACTCCTTTTCTTTTTTCTCCACTGTAGAAGGATAGGACAGAAGGTGATTAGCCTAGATCTAGCACATGGCAGAGCTTGGCATTGGCACTGCATATTATTCTTCATCACTCTTCATGTAACTATTTATCATATTTTACATTCATCAAGCTATATGCTGTTATTTTGTAAACTCTGGTTTTTGACTTTGTATATTTTGAGATTGTGTTTTCTATGATATTTTATAAGATGATTATTTCTTCATTTATATTTTACTATCTTCTGCGGTGAGATCTAAAAGCATAGCATGTCTTAGATTTTAGCTTATAATCTTTGTTAAGACCATATATATATTCATTTTGATGACAACAACCGTATAAATATAGGTATAAATGTTTTCCTAGTTGTGTATAATATTCTGCAGGATATTATGTAAGTTTATATAAGTATAAGATAACTGAGATTGAAGACCGATCAACAAAAAGACTAGAGATCGAGATTTAGAGATGATCAAGATAATTGAATACTTATGAGTTTAAAGACAAATACATAAAGTGTACAAGATTATAGATTATAGTTAACAGACATTAGATCAATTTGTTAAAGTCCTTGAATAGCAACTTTCTTTTTTTAAATACTCTCTCATCACAATATTTATTTTATTAGTAAAATATATTTCTACAAATATTTTATAAGAGTTTTATCTATTAAAGTATTTAAAAACTATGTAATTTTACAAAATATCATAATTTTATAACACTTTAAATGTATTATTATTTTCAAAATACAATGTTATGTCAATATAATCTACCTATGCATGTCAACATATGTACCACCGAAGAGATGGTTTTTAAACTTTGAATGGTTGTGATCTTTGGTTCTCTCTTCGCAAATAGACATGTCCATGCAAACACTATATAATTGGGACTGGAAAATGAATTATAATAACTACTTTCTCTATATTCTTCTTACTCCAAATTCTCATTATATATTTCACAAAATTCACTTCATATACTCTTCAAATTCACTCAAATTCAATATCTACTTTACTACGTTCATTCTTAGTAATCTACTCGCTAATTTACAAATATTCTCTCTTCAATTCAAAGATCAAAGTTCTATCAAAGGGCTATAGGATATTACATATCCAAAGTACAACTATTAGTATACTGATATCAACTCTCATTACTATTTGTATGGATATGCTTGTTGCCCATTCAAATTAAGTAGGTTTGCTTTTTACCTATTTAAGTCAAGTGGTGATCATGTTTCCTGAATAAATTAAAAGAGTCTACCCTAAGCATGAAAAGTCAGGAGGGTGTATCTTGTTTCCATGAAATCAAGATTATATTTTAGTTTGTTTACTGCCTGTTTAGAGTAGGTGATTGAAAGGAAATCTATACATGAACAACACAAGGCTGGACGTAGGATTTGTTAATTCGAACTAGTATAAAATTCCTAGCGTCATTTCTCTTACATTTATTTTACTTGTACTGCTTTTATATATATATATATATATATATATATATATATATCTATGATTGCTTTTTAATATACATATGTTATTTATCAGTGATTTGACTTTAAAACCTGAAACTATTTAGAAAAGTTCTATATAAGTTATAAAACACCATCCACTCCTTTTATTGTTAAAATAGCCTTAAGATTCATCCATGCGAGTTTAATTTATACTAAAATGTTTCCCATATTTGGTATCAGTGCATTAGGTTTTCAAAAAAAATCATTATTTGATTTTTGAAAAGTATAAATGGTTAGTAATACTGGTCATACTTTTTTTTAACACTTTCATTCAAGGACAATCCACTGCTAGACCCTCCAATTAATGGTATATGCTTACTGGTCCTGTAAGTTGAAAATATATTTACAAACTAACGGCTTAGATATTTGGAACATTACACAAAATGAATACACTGAACCCCAAACCGAATATCTACAATGAACTGTAAGCTAAAAGGCACAAGCACTCATTAACTCAAAGGCCATGAATATTTTATTTTTCTCTTTAGATAAAAATGAATTTAATCGAGTTTCTATTTGTAAGTCTGCCTATGAAATTTGGAGTACATTGCAAGTCATATATGAGGGAACTAGTAATGTAAAACAAACTAAGATTTCCCTGCTAACCAACCTGTTTCAACTTTTTAAAATAAGAATAAATGAGTCTATATCTAACATGGATTCTAGATTTCAAGATACAGTTCATTCATTTTTATCATCAGGGAGATCAAGTTAGAAAAATCCTTAATTCACTTTCTTATGAATGAGATCAAAAGGCATTAGCAATATAGGAAGCCAATGTTATTAGTATATCAAAAATTGAATAATTAATTGAAAATCTGATGTCTTTTGTAGAACAGTTGTAGGGTAGAAAGAAAAGTAAGACATTCAAAAAGAAATCAATTGCAATCAACATAACAACTAATGATCATGATTCAGGTGATGATGATAATGATGAGAAAATTTCTCTTATGACTCGAAAATTCAGAAAATTTATAAAAGACGGAAAGATGAACAACTTTTTTAAAACTGAAAATGAAAATTCTGGAAAGGAAAACGTTTTTAAGTATTTTGATTGTAGTGAATCCGACCATCTATGAAGAGACCATCCACATTAGAAGAAAGTAAAGAATTCACCAAACATCGATTCGTTAAAAAAAGGAAAATGGGCTTACAATGCAACTTTGGATGATTCTGATACAACATCCTGTGATAGCAAACCAAACTCTAAAAATATCGACATGTGTTTCACAGTGATGAAAAATTAATCGGTTCAAACAAAGGAAATAGCAAAATTGGTACCTTTTACATTTCACTTTATTTTTTCAGAAATTATTTAATATAGTAATAAATATATAATAATAATAAGTATATATTTACATGACTATATGAATATATTTCTTTATCATTTAAGCATTGAAATTTTGGTCAAATAGAATTTGGAGAATCTTTTCAAAATTTAAACTATTGAACTCCCTCTCTTTTATTTTAATTTTGAAATTTCAAAAGATTCCTTTTTACCTATCACATGACAATTCAAATTCTATCTATTCACTCTTTCTTACCTCATTTCTGCACACTTTATTTCAAAAATCAAACATATACTTCACTTTCTTTCCTCCAAAATAAACCAATAATGTCTTCCTTAAGCCAACCTTCTTCATCAAAAGCCATTAGGCTTACTAAAGTTTTTGCAAATCAATTCAAATGGATTAAATAGTTATTACTAATGACGTGCACATCATTTCTCTATATAATTAATCCCGAATTAAACAATAACACCATAACCAATCACCCAATTAGCCCATACCAATTCTAGAGCTTACTAACTATTTTCAAATATAGTAATTAGGGTCTTAAATAATTAATTTAATGAGGGAAACATGTTTATAACATGAATACAAGTGTAAACTAACCCAATCATTCCTTAAATCACTTTCTATGATTCAATATTAAGCAATTAATGAATATATAAAGTGCAACGCATAAATTTATAAGGAGAACCATCCCACTTACCTTCTCTTTCCCTAAATCAAGCTCTAATCACAAAACCCCATCTCTAAGCTAACTTTAAAGTTGAGATCTTTCGGTAAAATCTGATTCAAGCTAATTCCTTCGTGGGTTTTATAGAAATTTGAAAGAGAGGAATTATAGTGATTTTATTTAAATTTAGGAATTTTATTTAGAGGTGTTAGGATTAAGGGATTAGAAGGTGATTAAGAGGGGATTAGGAGACCATTAGAGAAAGAAGAAAAAGAATGAACGTGAATGAGAGATAATGAAGGGAGTTAACTACATATAGGAAACTACTGGGCTAAGCCCCAATTCTTTCCATCTGACACTATTCATTTTCAAAAATTTTGAACTCTAAACATATCGAACCTTGTACTCATTTAAATTCACAACATCGATATGGACTCAACGGAAGTGGTCTTAAGTCCTAATTCGACCGTATGCAAAAAGTTACATTTTAGACTTCCAGTTCAATAATGACTTAATATTTAAATTAAATATTTAAATATATTAACATTAAATATGCGGGTTATTACACTTTGGGTCATAATTTTCTAGTGGATGCTGAAGGTGATTTTGAGGTGATCAATGAGTTTGTAGTAGTGAGCGGAGTTATTCGTTGGTGGCGGAAAGTGCTCCAATGCACTAATGCAGAATGTCATAGTGCTACAGGCTATGGGGGGACTCATGTCATGATTTAGCACAGAGCGGCGGGCGTGAGACGATGGTTTTGGGTAGGTCGAGGATGCAGAGTGTTGTTCAACGGTGAAGACGGAATTGGATTTCGTTGAGAATCACTCCGTATCACTATGATTCATGCGCGGAAAAATTGGATGTTTCAATGGTTCCTGTACAGACACCTAGCATTTGAGGGAAGATAGATTAGAATATGGTTAAGTTATTAATTAAAGTGATTAAGTATTTAATTAATAAATTAATTTTGAAATCTTATAAAATGCATAACTTCTCCATACGTGGTCTAAATCAAACGCGGTCCATTACACTGCACTAGTGGATTCATTAGCTATGCAATGGAATTAGTTTGGTCGAATTTGAGCTACTGGAATTTAGGTGAACATCGCACGTCGTTCAATTTTAGTCCAAATCGAAGAGTTTAAGCGTCCGTTGGAATTTCGATGAGTTTGCTCACCTTTAAATAAACTATAAAATATATCTATGTTGTATAGATTATTATTGAATGCTTGGCTAATCATTCATATTATCGTTTAACTGTTTATTTGGATTTAAATTCCAGCTAGAAAAATAAATGGCATAAATAATCATTTTGTTGTAGGGAATAAAAATAAAAAGGAAGTCATAGTGTACGTAGCGAATGGGTTGCTACGGAACACTTCAAAATACACATTTTACATGTGTAATTTACAGGGGAACTTTTGTAGAGAGACCCTAAGGTTTTTTTGCCAATATTTATTTATTTACTTATATTCTTATGCTGCTTATATTATTGTTTGCTTTAAATCTTTATGACATACTGATAGACTGTGTAAGTGTCCTTATATGCAATTGTCGTTGTACCATCACTTATGAAATATCATCCACCAAACCTTGTTATGTGTTGAACTTGAGCTTGTATTTTTACAAAATAAATACTTGGTCGTCCTTTTACCCTTTGAAAGTTGTTAAAACCATATTTTCATATATTTCGAGAATTTCGAAAACAAAGGATAAATGTTGATTTAAAATTCATAAAAGGAGTTATAAATTTAATTAATCATCTTTTGGTATAATTAACATTGTTTAAAATTTATAAAGATATTATAAATCTGATTAATTATCTTGCAAGATAATTAATGTCATTTAAGAATTCATAAAGGTTATAAATTGGTTTTTAATTATTTTACGGGATTATTAAAGTTGCTTTAGATTTGTAAACGTTTATTTATCTTAAGTATTTTGTAAATTCTTTTCAAATGGGTTTGTAAGGATTGTAATTTTTTTAGAAAGGATTTGAAGTTTTAATATATTTTGGATTATTATTCAATTATGATAAAGTTAATTAATAAATTTATAAATGATGTTTAAAGATCAATTAACTGATTTAATAAAAGTGATTAAAGTAATTAACTGATTTAATAAAGGCCTTAAAGTTAATTAATCATTTTAATAATGATATTTAAGATTAATTAACCATTTTAGTAAATGATAGCTAAAGTTAATTATTGGTTGAACAAAGGTATTTAAAATTAATTATCTGATTTAATAAAGGTGTTTAAAGATAATTGATTTATTTATTAAGAGTTATAAAGTTGATTAATTCTCTTTCGAGATAATTAATGTGGTTTCTAATTTATAAATGTATTTTAATTGATTTATTATCTTCTGGAATAATGAATGTTGTTTGCAATTTATAAATGATAGTCTATAATTGAGAAAATCTTTAAAAAGAAATATATTCAAAGAGTAGCCTTAAAGTGTTTTACAAACATGATGTGAAAACTGAGCATAACTTCGAGCTTTAAAAGTTTAAAGGTTTTATTCGGTTATGGAAAGAATAATAAATTTAATTTTCCATAATCCGATATCACATATATGGAAAGAGTTCAGTTATACTTTTAGCACTAGACGTTCAGGCATAGAAAGTCGTCTCTATCTCAAAAGTTAAAAAGTGTCGTCAAGGCCATGCCCAGAGGTGATACTACCTTCACTTGCCTGACTTCATTTTCAACCACGAAATAGTACAAGTTTAAATCGACAAGTAGTGATAAGAATATGAGATTTACTTTCCATACACGGTCACTTTTAATTATTCCCGTTAGTTAATTTATTGACTATCATTCAGATTTCTTCTTTGAGTATCGTTTATCTAAGAAGATTTGCTGCTCATTTGGACATTGATATCCTTTGTCGGAAATGACTAAATCAAAAGCGAAAGTGGAGACCAAGTTATGTGGGGTTACTCCCATTAGGGTATTTTCACATCTACTCTAGATTTTGTTTCGGTGGTATGGCGTGGAGATGTGAAATACTCGGATGCCCGGTAAGTTGTTTAACACCCCATATTTTTAGTAACATTATTTAAAATATTTAATTAGCTAAATAAAATAAAATAATATAAGTTAATTAAGTGGAAATTAGCCACAAGGGCCTCTTTAGCAAGTGCAATTAGTTTCTAGGACACAGCTGAAATAATTATTTTTAAGGACAAAATGCAAATTAATTAATTTCTAAGGCCCAAAAACCTATGAAATTATGTCCTTGAAAGTAATTTGACTGCTGACTTTGACCTTAAAAGTAATTATTCTGGCTACTTTGGCCTTAAAATTAATTTTTGTGGATGTATGGCCTAGAAACTAATTGGACTGCAAAGTTTGTCCTTCTAGTGAAATGCCACGTTAATTAATGGATCGACATTTGTTATTTAATTAAAGGGCAAATGTGCTAGGTTAATGAGTAGACAATGGATCAAAGAATTAAGGCGCTAGGAAATAGGGGGGAAGGCAAAATAGGAAAATGATTAAACTTATACCCTAAATTGTGACGACCCAGAATTTTTAACAATTTAAAATGGAATAATTAAATTGATTTTAAACATGTAAAAGTTAATTTTAACTTAAATTCAAGATATCAATATTTACTTGATAATTAAATCATTGAATTATATAGTTTAAATACTGAATTTAATAATTGAAATTGGGTAAATTGTTGAATCTGAAACCTCTAAGCCAGTTTAAAATAATTTGAAGGCTTATAAAGTTTATAACGATGATACTGAAGATAATAGAAGGTTGAAATTTAATTTAAAGGTGATTTGTCCAGTTTTGAAATCATATCGTTTAAATTGACATTTAAAAATAGCCTTCCGAGGCATAGTCTCGGAATTCGACAAAACCGGTTCCATTGGACCGTAATAGTAAGTTATTATCGGATTTCAAATTTTGTAGCAATCAGAGTTGTCGTTTGACCCTGACAGCTCAAAACGCTTAGAAGTATTTTAATCAATTTAATTTAATTTGATCGTTTATTTTAGTAACTCGCGCATACGATAAAATTAGCCTCCGGAACACGTTCCACTATGTTTGGAATACGAGTAAAACTTTATAAACGCCTGTCGGCATGTCTGATTCGAGGTTCGAGATTTCGCGTTATGAGTAACGAGATATTTTCGATATTTAATTATATAATATAAAGCGTACTCAAGAAGCTATATTACCAAACCAATATTTATTCTTCATCCCCTCTCCAATCTACAAAACAGAATCAAACGTAAATAAAATTTAATGGCCGAAGCTTAATCAAAATCAATCTCCCATCTTCAATTCATTTCACAAATTCAATTTCTTCTGAAATAAAATCACCTTCATTTTAAATCTTGGCCTCTTCGTTTACCCTCTCCAGATCGAATCTATAAAAAAAGGAAAACGGGTTCAACTCGAACTCGAGAGGGGCAGAGGCGCGGTCGCGAGGGGAAAGGGGAGGCCGAGGATTTTTCTTTGTGCGTCGATGTTTTAGCAGCTGAGTGTCGCGACCTAGATTGCGCATGAGCTAGGGTTCGCTGAAATTTTGGGAAGACGTGATGAGGATGATGCTCGATGCTTTAGTTTCGGCAATTGACATTTGTGATTATGGTGGAATTCGTACTGGATGAGGATGTGGTGGTGGAGTTGTCGCTGTCAGAGTCGAAAATAGGGCTTTAGATCGAGTTTGCTATGGCAATTCGACATTCGTCGGCAGGGGGCAATAAGGTAGTTTATTATTTGTTAATTATAACTTGTATTCTGAAAAAAATAAAGGAAATTAATTATATATATATACTAGAAATTTTTATAAGACTTTGGAAATTTTTTTTATAACGGATTGGTGATAAAATTTTACAATTGACTTATTAAATTTATTTAGTTACTAAAAGACTTATAAAGAGAAATTATTAGTTTAAATTTAATTATTAGTTAAATAAAAATTATGGAAAAAAAATTATAGTTGATTGTCCGATTATGTAAAATATTAGTAAATCGTATAACTGTTTATTCCAGGTTTGAAATCTGAAAAGAAACAAGCTGGTATGGAGTAGATTGCCAATTGTGAGGCAAAGGTGAGTAAATCTCACTCTGTTGGATTTTTATTTAAATTTAAATGGTTAAATTTAAATATTTGGTTGAATGATTGAACTGATTTGATATGCACTGTGAATTGATGATATGTTGATTTTGGTTTTGGTTGGTTCTTGAGTTAATTGTTGCTTAACTCGAAGTATTCGGGATTTTAAGTTGTTTTAAACTTAAATCATAAATAAGGAAATGTTTTATTTTAAAGTTAATAAGGGCTTGATGTTTTGTGATTCATCAAATTAGTAAGGTAATTAAAATGGATAATTAATTAAATTCAATCAATTAATGATTTGGGATAGTTAATTTAGTAGCGAAGGGTTTGAATTAATTAATTAAGTTTAGGTTAATTAATTAAGTGTAAGTAATTCAGAATAATCCTTGGATGGTCTAAATAAATAATTACTTAATGAAATTAATAAAATATAATTACTTTGTGAAATTAATCAAGAGATTAATTAAAATAGTCAGTTGAGGAATAATTTATTTATTTAATGAAATAAATAAAAAGGTAGATAATTACAGGTTGAGATTGATCGAGAATGATTAATATTGTGGTTGAATTCAAGTAATTGATTTAGATTAGAACAAATTAAGATATAATTGGAAATCATTAATTTATATAATCATTGATGTAATTAAAAATTGATTAATTAAGATTAAACCAATTCAATAAATAATGACTTATGAGAAATTAATTATTATAAGTAATTAAGAATTAATGTAATTAACATAGAAAATTAATTTATGAAGTAATTAATTAATTTATGAAGTAATTAAGATTACTTATTGATTTCTGGTTAAGAATAATAAATATTGTGATGTTAATTAATGATAATTTCTTGAATGAAATTGAAGGATAATTAATCCAGGGTGATTAATTAAGATGAATAATGAAGGATTGATTAATTAATTGATTTGGAAATTATTTAATGTTAAATGAAGGAATCTAAGAGATTGAGGTTAGAAATTCAATTAGAATCGATTGAATTAATTTGGAAGTGATCATATTTGTTATGAATGATGGAATGGTATCGGATGCTTGAATAAGATGATATTCCTGATATGAAATGTTGTGTATTTCATTTTGATAATTTTGGGTCTCGAAGAGGCCGGGGTCGGGTATTAGGAAATACCCGAAACCACTTCGAATATTTTTTATAGATTGATATGTGAAATCTATATGCTGGATAAAGTGATTTAAAGGAAATTGGACTATTTAATTCTAAGCCTTGGTACTTAGGAAATGGATGTGTGGAATTAATGATATCTATAACTAATTGTGGATTTGTGATTTGAAACGAGTTACCCCAGGTTTTATATAAGTTGTTTCTTTGGTATTCCATGTTAGTTGAGTTTACTCACGCTGGTTTCCAGCCTGACCCGGGTGTTACTTTGGTGTAATGCTCGGGTCAGACCGAGTATTACAGATTTACAGGTAAGGACGTTCTGGAGCTCAGGATGCGAGCTGGATAACAAGAACGTATGGAGTGTTTGCGTTGTATTTTATTTCTGTATATCCGTGACATGAAAATTTTGTATATTCAGTGACTGTATATATGTGAAACTCTGATGTATTAAAATGTAATTAACAGATACAATATTCTTCTGTAAACTGATATTATTTATTATTATATTTTATCCGCTGTGAACGTGAGATGTTTGGTGTTTCTGTCCTTCTTCTTCTATCTCTTTCTTCTTTTTCATAACTATCTGGAATTTTCGGGTTCGAAAATTTCGGGTCGTTACATTTGGTATCAGAGCTGAAAGGTTAAGCGAGAACCTTGGCTCTGGTGGGGATTACTCATTAAATAGAGTCTGTAGTACTCTAGAATGAGTTTTTTTTGTGTGTATGTGTGTGTATATGAGCACGTACTTGTTATTTTCTTATATATAGGTTTTAAATGATTTTATATAAAATATATTTTGATATATAAAGCAATATTTCCTTCTAATAAACATTTTTAATAAATATTAAGGTGATTGGTTGTTAATTACTGAAATTAAATTAAGACGTAATATAATACAACCAAATTAAAATTTAATTAATTGATATTGAAATTCTAAAATTAGAATTCGGAAATTTAATTGTTTAAAAGCTTTAAACAAAAGTAAGTTTGAAATGGATTCAAACTAACATTTAATCTTGAATTTATAGAAGTAAGAATAATATAAAAAGGAATTGGTATCTCGATATGATTACCATGAGTATCAACATAAATAGTTATTGTGTTTAATGATGATTATATGTTATTAAGTAAGTCAAATGAAGTAAATTTATAAGATGAGTATAACTTCTAAAATTAAAGTAGGTTTAAAATTTTGAAAGTTTTAATACCTAAGTCTAGAAAACAATCAATTGTTTCAAAGAGTTAAAGAAAATAACAAATAATATAATTCAGACTATTTTGAATTTTAAGGGATTTGTTTTGAAATTAAAACCAATGGTGGTTTTAAACTTAAAGGTAGCCTGGTGCGTAAAGGAAATAAATATGACATAAACTCTAAGGTTGAGTTTTAAATTTTCCTTGGAATGTGATGTGAAACCCAAAGTTAAGCAAGTTTTAAACTTAAATGGAAAGGTTATTAATTTGAAGGTTTAAAATTTGAATAGAAATTGGGATTAAATTCAAGCAGGAATTGAAATGATTTGAAATTGAAGTGGATTCAACTTGAAATTAGTCCAAATTTATTTGAATAATTTGGAACTATAAATAAAGTTGAACAAGTAAGAATCAAATGGAATTGATTTGAAGTTGAAAAGAAATTGAAGAATTAATTGAACTTGAAATGGGAATAAATCAAGTCCAATGGAAATTGGAGTTATTTAAATTGGAATCGAGTCAATTAAATGGAAGTGAAAATTTCAATTGGATTGTTGAGAAGTGAACAGTTTTGACTTTGGACTATTTTAAATATAAATTTATTCTTCCAAGCTATTAAATATATACAACCTTTATTTCTTAAAGCCAAATTATTTTATACTTATTTTACAATTATTTTTGGAGCTATTTAACAATTTTTCAATTGTTTTGTAAACTAATTACTATTTTTCCAACTATTTCACAAACTAATTACTATTTTACAACTATTTTGCAATTATCTAAAATTTCTAAAACTATTTAGCTATTTCTCAACTATTTTACAATTACGTAACTATTTTACTGCTATTTTGTAAAATAATAATTATTTTTCAACTACTTATCGATTTTTAAAACTTTCAAGCTATTTTCTAAATATAAACTGGTCGGAGTTCAAACTGTTATTAATTAAATACCCAACCGAGATAAGAATTGAAGTGATAATTCAATGGAATTGAAGCGATTGTAAATAAATGAATGGAAATTAAAGGACATGTGAATAGGAAGAGAAATTGATTTGGCTAAAAAATCAATAAGATTAAATACGTAGGATGTACGTATATTATTCTATTCGCATAGTGGTTTGATCCAGATTCGAGCACAAAATTTCGAGATAGTTTATCGATCCGAGTTGGGATTTTTCGCTCGATTTTCGACGGTGAACCTGGATATGGATGGTTGATTGGTTCTAGATATTCTCTATCATAATTATGGCTATGCAAGGAGAATGACGGTTTCTAATCAAGAAACCAGATCTGTGTCCGCACTAGGAAGTCGGGTGGACAATACTAGTTCGGAAGTGAAATTGTGTGATCGAGTGAGCGATCAGATTGGTATAACATACGGATGATAAGTGTACATCGTACGGATTTGGATGAAATTGATATTGAAAGAGAAGAATCAAATTTGAATATTTGATTTTGAATAAACAAGTCATATATCTTTGTTATATAAGATAAATCTCCCCTTGTTAAATCTATTGTCAAAAGAAAAGGATTTTTGAAGGTGTTTGAAGTAAAAGGAGTTTTATACAAGTTTGAAAGGATCCAGAGTTTTTAAATTTTATATATATATCTATATATATAAAGGATCTTATGAGAATTTTGGAGAAAGGTTTTGGGAACCTTTGGATTTGGAAAGGCTTTTGATTTTTGGATAAAATCAATATTAAAATTTGGAAAGCATAGATTAGAACTATCGATTTTGGGATAATCGATTTTGTGTAAAGAAGCTTTGTATGAGATCATACTAGGTGTATGATTTGAAAGATACTATATGTGTATAGTATAAAGCGTTTTGATGATGGCTCTGGGGGAAAAGGCGCTCCCTTGAAATGAACTTCTCAGGAGTGCCACCGGGTGGTGCTGCCTAAGCCCCAAGGGGGGTTTCTAAAGTTGATCCTGTGGGGAGTCCGGACAAAACTAGTTCCTGGGGATTATGAGTAGTGTATACCATAGCGAAAGTCGTGTGTGCCGCTGAGAGCCAACAGTTTGCGTTTGATTTTATATCGGTAGACTGCGACCTATGGTAACATAGCGAAAATCGTGTGTGCTGCTGAGAGCCAACAGTCTGCGTTTGATTTTATATCGGTAGACTGCGACCTATGTAGGAGTGGAGAAGTTTCATTTCGACAGCGAAAATCAGAGGCCGCAGAGAGCTTGCAGTTACATGGACTTTTGCTGTGATGGCAACGTAACCCTGGAATGTAACTGCGATCTGTCGTGGGTTCCATGGCGTAATCGAGAGGCCGCAGAGAGCCTGCAGTTACATGAACTTTTGCTGCGATGACAACGTAACCCTGGAATGTAAGTGCGACCATGGATGGGGGTGATGATTTCCAGGGCATTCTCACCAAAGATATTTCCTCTATTTCACAATGCTTTCAATATTTTCAATAAAATTATTTTCAAAATTATTTTCACTGGATGTTGAAAACGGGTCTGCCAAGCACTTATAGATTTTCAGTCTTACGCCTGATCAACGTATGACCGAATTTCTATGAGAACAAGGATGGACTGGTTGAGACATCGAGTTATAAGAAGTATTTTTTTATAAGGAGCTATTCTATTAGTCTGATGTGAATTTAAAAGCATTTCTAAAATTTTTAAATAAAGGTGTTGGAATTTTGGGGAAATAAAAGGAAATCCAAACTGGAATTTTAATGAAGTGATTTTGTAATTAAAATCGAATATTGATTTAAAAGTTGGAAATAAGCTAATTGGTTAAATAATTGTTTGATTGAGTATGTTAATAAAATTTAACTTGGGTAAATAAATGGATTGTAAATTAATAATGGAGTTTGGAAATGAATTAGAATTGTAAATAGAATTCGACTTAGATTTGATAATGAATTGAATAAGTGGAGATGCTATAAAAAAGAAACAAAATGGAGTTGGATCGAAATAGTGATGGTTTAAATTACAGATAAAATTCAAGTGTGATATGAATAATATTTAACGAAAGTTGCAAGTAAATTTGATATAAGAGAAATGTTGTCGTATGGAATTTATTTATAATAGATATGATTTGAATTGCAACAAAACCCAAGTGAATAGAAATAAAATTGAAAATGGCTTTGTATTAATAAAATAAATTCGAAATTAAACTAAGTGAATTGAAAATTTAAATATGGGGTGAATAAATGGGTTAATCGAATTAAATAATAAATGGATGAAGTCTGCTTGAATAAAAATTAAATCAAAGTTTTAGTTGGTATTGGGTTATTAGAATGGAAGGTTATTAAATAAAAGGTTTGGGTTAAATTTATTTTTGGGAAATGGATATTACTTTAAGCATTGAATATTGTCAAGCTCAATGAAATAGTTTTAAAATGAAACCAATATGGATATGAATGAAAGGCAATGTATGGTTGGTGAATAATTTGAAAAGGAAATAAATATAAAATGAGTTGAAATCAATTTGAAGTAGTTTTAAACTAAAATAGATTCTCTATTAAGCGAGTATCGTCGAATTTACATATAAATAATTGTCGTTTGACATAAACAAAAGTAATTAAAAATCTATGAATTGAAAGGGATTAAATAAATTGGTTTTAGAATTAATTGAAGTGAATATGATCTTGTTTGGATTAAAAATAAATTGAATGTAAGCACTTGAGTTGTAAACCATTAAAATTGAATCAAATGGCATATAAATTTGGTTGGAAGCAATTGGATTAGCTTTAAATCATATAAGTCGCTTATGGAAAGCGTTTTGATGCTTGTTGCTTATGATATACATGTGTTTAGCTATTGAACATAAGTGAAATGCTAATAGATTTTCTATATATGGCACCTACATATTTAAATTGAGTAAGTACTGGTACTAGGAAGCCGTTTGGCTGGATTTGGTTGCACTAATTGCTAAAATAAATAAACCGCTTGCTTAAAATGCTAAATAAAGGTACGCCTACGCAATACAAATAGGAAATATGAACTGTTTTTATTTTTCCGACCAGGTGGGTCGATGTATATATATTTATATTTCCTGTCAAATCGCAACAGCTCCTCCGTACAAAGGAGACTCAGCCAGAAATTTTCGAAAATTTTGGAAGTTACAAAATTTTTGGGAAAATTTTTGTTAACGACAAAACGATTTTAAATTGGAAATGGAAATAAACTAATGAATGAAACTAATCTAAAATAATGATATGAATTAGTTATAAATGAAAGATAGAATTCAATATTCAAAATTTAAAATAAGACGAAATCATATGGAAATGGGAAAAACTAGGAAATGTATAAAATGATTAAAAAGGTTACGATTGGATATTATTGCTAAGTAAGATATGCAGGTATTAAAGGGAAAGAAAATTGGATTTGATTCCAAAAGATAAATTTGAATTTCCCGACAAAACGGTATGTATTTAAATTTTCTGTATGAAATTGGATTGGGTTTTGATCTAGCCACTTGGCTTTTGTTTTCTTTTGGAATTTAGGAGCCCATAGAGGCCTTTTGTAGTTGTACCGAGCTAGCCGGGCAAAGGAGACGCCGGCAAAAAATTTCGGAAATTTAGGGAGTTAATAAAATTTTGAGAAAATTTTGATAATTCAAAATTTGGTTTTAAATTGAAATTTAGATGATTGAGCAAAAGGGTATTGTTGGAAACTATAGAAGGTTTTGGGAAATTGGCTGAAGCGATAGTAGGTCTTTAATAAAAGATAGTTGGTAGGAGGTTGAGTTGTGGGTTTTAGGGAAAAATAAATGGGCATTGGACCATTCTTCCTAACTAGTAATTTCGGAGACGAAATTCCTTTAAGGGGGGAGGAAGATGATGACCCAGAATTTTTAACAATTTAAAATGGAATAATTAAATTGATTTTAAACATATAAAAGTTAATTTTAACTTGAATTCAAGATATCAATATTTACTTGAGAACTAAATCATTGAATTATATAGTTTAAATATTGAATTTAATAATTGAAATTGGGTAAATTGTTGAATCTGAAACCTCTAAGCCTGTTTAAAATAATTTGAAGGCTTATAAAATTTATAACGATGATACTGAAGATAATAGAATGGTTGATATTTAATCTAAAGGTGATTTGTTCAGTTTGAAATCATATCGTTTAAATTGACATTTAAAAATAGCCTTCCGAGACACAGTCTCGGAATTCGACGTAACCAGTTCCATTGGATCCGTAATAGTTAGTTATTATCGGATTTCAATTTTCATAGCAATCAGAGTTGTCATTTGACCCTGACAGCTCAAAACACTTAGAACTATTTTAATCAATTTAATTTAATTTGATCGTTTATTTTAATAACTCGCGCATACGATCAAATTAGCCTCCGGAACACGTTCCATTGTGTTCGGAAGACGAGTAAAACTTTATAAACGCCTGTCGGCATGTCTGATTCAAGGTTCGAGATTTCGCATTATGCGTAACGAGATATTTTCGATATTTAATTACATAATATCAAGCGTACTCAAGAAGCTATATTCCCAAACCAATATTTATTCTTCATCCCCTCTCTAATCTACAAAATAGAATCAAACGTAAATAAAATTTAATGGCCGAAGCTTAATCAAAATCAATCTCCCATCTTCAATTCATTTCACAAATTCAATTTCTTCTGATATAAAATCGCCTTCATTTTATATCTCGGCCTCTTCGTTTACCCTCTTCAGATCGAATCTATAAAAGAAATGGAAAACGAGTTCAACTAGAACTCGAGAGGGGAAGAGGCGCGGTCGCGAGGGGAAAGGGGAGGCCGAGGATTTTGCTTTGTGCGTCGATGTTTTAGCAGCTGAGTGTCATGACCTGGATCGCGCGTGAGCTAGGGTTCGCTGCAATTTTGGGAAGACGCAATGAGGATGATGCTCGATGCTTTAGTTTTGGCGATTGGCATTTGTGGTTATGGTGGAATTCGTATTGGATGAGGATGTGGTGGTGGAGTTGTCGCTGTCAGAGTCGGAACTAGGGCTTTAGATCGAGTTTGCTATGGCAATTCGACATTCGTCGGCAGGGAGCGGTAAGTAGTTTATTATTTGTTAATTATAACTTGTATTCTGAAAAAATAAAGGAAATTATATATATATATATACTAGAAATTTTTATAAGACTTTGGAAGAAAATTTTATAACGAATTGGTGATAAAATTTTACAATTGACTTATTAAATTTATTTAGTTACGAAAAGATTTATAAAGAGAAATTATTAGTTTAAATTTAATTATTAGTTAAATAAAAATTATGGAAAAAAATATAGTTGATTGTCCGATTATGTAAAATATTAATAAATCGTATAACTGTTTATTCAAGGTTTGAAATCTGAAAAGAAACAAGCTAATCTGGAGTAGATTGCCAATTGTGAGGCAAAGGTGAGTAAATCTCACTCTGTTGGAATTTTCATTTAAATTTAAATGGTTAAATTTAAATATTTGGTTGAATGATTGAACTTATTTGATGTGCACTGTGGTTGATGATCTGTTGATTTTGATTTTGGTTGGTTCTCGAGTTAATTGTTGCTTAACTCGAAGCATTGGGGGTTTGAAGTTGTTTCAAACTTAAATCATAAATAAGGAAATATTTTATTTTAAAGTTAATAAGGGCTTGATGTTTTGTGATTCATCAAATTAGTAGGGTAATTGAAATGGATAATTAATTAATTCAATCAATTAATGATTTGAATAGTTAATAGTGAAGGTTTTGAATTTATTAATTAAGTTTAGGTTAATTAATTAAGTGTAAGTAATTCAAAATAATCCTTGGATGGTCTAAATAAATAATTACTTAATGAAATTAGTAAAATATAACTACTTTGTGAAATTAATCAAGAGATTAATTAAAATATTGATTGAGGAATAATTTATTTATTTAATGAAATAAATAAAAAGGTAGATAATTACAGGTTGAGATTGATCGAGAATGATTAATATTGTGGTTGAATTAAAGTAATTGATTTGGATTAGAAAAAATTAAAACATAATTGGAAATCATTAATTTATATAATTATTAATGTAATTAAAAATTGATTAAATAAGATTAAACCAATCCAATAAATATTGACTTATGAGAAATTAATTACTATAAGTAATTAAGAATTAATGTAATTAATATAAACAATTAATTCATGAAGTAATTAATTAATTTATGAAGTAATTAAGATTACTTATTGATTTTGGGTTAAGAATACTAAATATTGTGATGTTAATTAATGATAATTTCTTGAATGAAATTGAAGGATAATTAATCTAGGGTGATTAATTAGAATGAATAATGAAGGATTGACTAATTAATTGATTTGGAAATTACTTAATGTTAAATGAAGGAATCTAAGAGATTGAGGTTAGAAATTCAATTAGAATCAATTGAATTAATTTGGAAGTGATCAAATTTGTTATGAATGATGGAATGGTATTGGATGCTTGAATGAGATGATATTCCTGATATGAAATGTTGTGTATTTCATTTTGATAATTTTGGGTCTCGAACTGGCCAGGGTCGGGTATTAGGAAATACCCAAAACCACTTCGAATATTTTTTATAGATTGATATGTGAAATCTATATGCTGGAGTGAAGTGATTTAAAGGAAATTAGGCTATTTAATTCTAAGCCTTGGTACTTAGGAAATGGATGTGTGGAATTAATGATATCTATAACTAATTGTGGATTTGTGAATTGAAACGAGTTACCCCGTGTTTTATATAAGTTATTGCTTTGGTATTACATGTTAGTTGAGTTTACTCACGCTGGTTTTCCAGCCTGACCAGGGTGTTACTTTGGTGTAATGCTCGGGTCAGACCGAGTATTACAGATTTACAGGTAAGGACGTTCTGGAGCTCAGGATGCGAGCTGCATGACAAGAACTTATGGTGTGTTTCCGCTGTATTTTATTTCTGTATATCTATGACATGAAAATTTTGTATATTCAGTGACTGTATATATGTGAAACTCTGATGTATTAAAATGTAATCGACAGATATAGTATTCTTCTGTAAACTGATATTATTTATTATTATATTTTATCCGCTGCGAACGTGAGATGTTTGGTGTTTCTGCTCTTCTTCTTCTATGTCTTTCTTCTTTTTCATAACTATCTGGAATTTTCAGGTTCGAAAATTTCAGGACATTACATAAACCCTTAAGAAACCAAAACACATGTTCATTTCATATTTTCTCAAAAAAAAACTTCTGTGGCCAGCAACCATTAGCAATCTTAAGAGAAGATAAAGCTAGGATTCAAAAGAAGATTAAAATCAATTAATCAAGATCAAATCTCACATCCTTAATCACAAAAGCTAAGGTGAATAATTACTACATCTCATTTTCTTATAGCTTTTTTTTTTGATAATCCAAAGTATTTTGCATGATAATGCCATGTTTTAAATGATTAAATATTTATATATGCTTGTTGATGATTTATGCATGTTCATGTTGATTTTTACGATATGTTTTGATTAGTAAACCCTAATAAATGACATCTAATTGCCTTGCGATTTTTGATATAGATCAAAAACATTATTTTAGAGGTGGGATTCAATTTTCATAATTTTATGAATTAATGTGGATTTTATATTAATTTTCTAGTGAAGAAAATGATTTGTTGGGTTATAAATAATTTATGGTTAAATTATAAATAATTTGGATTTGAAATTTATATATGTTAGAAAACATAGTGGAAATGATCTTTTGGAATTTTTATAGAATTTTCCTAAGTGTTTTGATGAATATATAAAATTATTTAAGGTATGAGACTTAAATGTTTTATATATTTATGTAAGGAGAAGGTGTCTTTTATAAAATAAAATTAATGTTTATTTCTGAAAATATTGGCAGAACTTTTGAAAAGATATTTAGCAACCAATGAAAATTTGACAAACAATAGCAGGTTAGTTGAAAGGTGTTTCTCTTTAAGTAAAAAATGAAATTTTAATGATTTTAGCATGTTCTGCCACTTTTGGCATCGGAGATCCCGACTAGGATGTTTCACTACCATCTTTCAAAACCAATATGCATGGTATCAAGTTACTTGGTACGTAGCATATTGGATAAAGGCAGAAGGTACATAGTCGAAACGTTGGTTCCGAAGGGGTTGGAGTATGCCTTTGTTTTAAATTAAAGTGGCGCCTGCTTTGCTTCCGAAAGGATAGCTTTCGACTCAGTTGGCTTTCGACTGAGTCAAATATTTTAAAGGAAAGGTTTCAAATGGGTTGCACTCTTTTGTTTTAAGCAATGCTTTCAAAGGTGTTGGAAACCCTAGCTGCCGCCTTTCTACCTTTCGAAATCAATGGTTTCGAAAGGTATACCTCAGCTTTTAAAATTAGCCACTTCTCCAATACTTTCGAAAGGATGGTTTCGACACCATCGCTTCTTTACCTAGGAATACTTTTGAAACGTTGGATTTTGATTTGATGATTTTATAGGCCATTTTGTTCTGTTGAGGTATAACCCAAAGGTTTCGAAAGAGAAGGTTTAATGGTTTCGAAAGATGTTTTTCCATATATTTTAAATTAAACCCAAATGCTTTTGAAGGGTTTGCGTTTATAAAGGCTTGATGCTTTCAAAAGGTTTTACATAAAGGTTTTGAAGGGGCGATTCCCTAATGGTTTTAAAGGAGACGAAAGGAATGTTTTTCTGATTGTGTCGAAAGGGTTGAAAGGGAAGGTTTTACCAAAGGGTTCTAAAGACAATGTTTAAAGGTTTTAAGATGTGATGTCAAATGCTTTATGGCTTTCGAAAGCAAGACTTTTCAAGGGTTTCAAAAGGTTTTGAATATGGTTTCGAAAGGAAGGTTTTGGCCTTTCGGCCTGCATAAATGAAGGATTTTTACTTGGTTTTGAAAGAGATACTTTGAATGGATTCAAAAGGGGTACATTCAAAGGTTTAAACATTTTCATCAACTAAGGTTTGAGTAAAGTGTGTGTGTGTGTGTGCGCGTGTAACATGGCAAGGTGATTTTGAGTAAAGCATAGAGTATTAGTGTTTTCCTTATTTAAGTTTGATTTAAAAGGTTTTAAATCAATTTCTGATGGAAAGGTTTTCAAGGAACATTTTTGGGAAGGTATCCCTGAGTAAAATGACTCAGATATTAGAATACCAGATGAGACTGGTATAGGGTCACACCCTATACGTTAGCTATTGGCCCCAGCTAATTTAGTCCCAAACTCTAGTGTGCAGGGCTTTGTCACAGGTAAGACTAACATTATGATTACACACAAAAGAGGATATATGTTTGTATACAGATAGGTTATTGGTGAACCTACAAAACCATTAGTATCAAGTGATCTTGAGAGATGTTAAATTAGGGACAGATCATCCAGAAGAGAAGTATTTAACAAATAGTTAAGGACATATCGTCTAGAAAAGGAGTGTCTAAAAGATGTTAGATTATTTTTTTATATTGTCTAGTAGGCCTGAATCGGAAAAAGGTTAATAGCAAGCCAAATAAAACTATAGTGTTCGGACTGATAGTCCATTTTTTACCTCATATGTATGTTTACATGAAATGTTTTATAGTTTTAACCAGTTTTGGTCATACGATTATGATTTGCAAAATATATGTTTTAAAAGGATATTAGTGAGGGGAAACCCGTTCCGCTAAGCGGCATGGTCTCATTTAACATTAAATGACTAAGATGCATAGTATTACTCACACCAGATTTTATGCCTGACTCAAAGTTTATGTTTTTCCCATAAATTCTCGGGTGCTCAAAATTGAATCGAGTAGGCTGAGGGTTAAGATTTTACAAGTTTTAGTAGGTTGATGAATAAAGCTTCGGAAGAGAGCAGGTGGCTGACGGATAGCTATTTAGGAGTTGCTGTTTTATTTTTATTTTGTTGTATTGTATTTAAGACAATTATGTCTATATAGTACTCTGGTCAACCGAGGGGGCATTATCATATGTCGACCTTGGCGTATTTATGTAATAATTTTATCTTATCTGAACCTGGGAAACGATTGTAGGATTATGTAATTTGAATGTGAAACATGTGTTTTGAAAATGCAATGTGAAATGATGCTTTTTAAAAATCTATGATTTTGTTTCATATTTAAATGCTTCTAATATTATGGTACCATTAAAATAGCCGTATTTAGTCGTCGAAGTTAATACTACGGATGACTGCAGCATCTATAGCGCTTAACTTTAGGCCTCTAGATAGGGAATGTTACAACTTGGTATCATAGCATAGGTTTATGAAAAACTTTAACTAAAAATGATTTTTGAAAACATATTCCTTAGGAATTAGATTAAGATCGGGGTATGGGATAACGCTATAGTAACATACTTGTATTTGCTATATATAAGTATATGCTATATCTTTACTTTTCTATCTCTTTTAGGCTATTCTTCTGTATCTCACGAGGCTTGAATACAGATATGGACGCTAGAAGAGGCATAGTTAACTTATTAGGGGACAATACCAACACTAATGGAAATGCTCAAACCAATACGAGGAGGACTCAAGGTCTGGCTCAAGCTATGAATGTCAGTGCTGGGGTCCCATAAGTGGACATGGGAGAAAAGTATCAATTTTTTGTAAACATGATGCAAGTTGGAATTACTGCTGGAGTTGTTGGAGGAAATGTTGCGGGAGGAGTTTAGGAAGCTCCAGTGGTCAACCTTATGCTAACTTGAGTAGGGACCGTGCTAGGTTTAGAGGGAAGTCATTTATTGGCACTGAAGATGCTATAAAAGTGGAGAAATGATTGTTACACTGTGAAAGGATATTTGCTGATTTAAGGTTGAATGATGAGTAGAAGAGGAGGCTTGCTTTGAGACAGCTTCAAGGAGCAGCTTTAATTTGGTGGAACAATGTGACAATAGGAGTAAATGAAGAAGATATGACATGGGCGGGGTTTAGGAGGAGGTTCCTTGAGAGGTTCATGTTAGTAATGGCACAATCTATTTTGATTAGAATCTTTGCTGAGCTAGAGCAAGAAGAAATGACTATTTTGGAGTATGCTAGCAGGTTTGAAGAGTTGGCTAGATATGGGTATGCCACTATGGATATAACGATGAAAAGGAATGAGAAGTTTATTCGAGGGTTGAAGCTTGGGTTGGCTAGGGCTACATTGCCGCATACTAGAGATTCTTGTGATGTGGTAGTTGAGATGGCATTAAGACATGAAGAGATGCTTGATTTTTTGGGAAATAAGAAGGAGAAGGAGGTCCAGGTTGGGCAAGGTCAGAAGAGGAAGTTCTTTCACAAGAAGAATGCTCTTGAAGGTGGAGCAGCAAAGAAGGGGAAGTCTGAATTGGTTTGTTACAAGTGTGATAAGAAAGACTATTATGCTCATGAGTGCCGAACAGGCAAAGGAAAGAAGGCTGCTGAGAAGAAAGGAATTATATGTTTCGACTATGATCAAGTTGGACACTATAAGAACCAGTGCAAAGAGCCAGATATAGGAGATAAAGGCCAAGTATTTGCATTGGAACCTGCTATTTCAAAGCCGACAGTGTAGGAACAAGGAAAGGCAGTTTTAGGAGGTACACTACAGATCCAAGATATGTCTGTTAGCATTTTGTTTGATACTGGTGCATCATATTATTTTATATCTCGATGTTTGGTAGATAAGCTTAACCTAGAACTCACATATTTAGTTACTTCCTTAAGAGTTGCAGATCCGATAGGAGGGTATGCGATACTTAGGATGAAGTGTGACCACTTAGATTTTGACTTGTTACGTTACATCTTTGTTTGTAGTTTGCATATATTTGATTTTGTAGGGTTCGAAATCATATTGGGCATTGATTGGTTAAGTAAATACAATGCTAGGATATTTTGCCACGATAGGTAAATATCACTTAGACCCCTTGATTGTAGTGAATGGATTGTATACGCAGTAGAAAACCCTAGCAGTGAGGTGAATGTTTTGTTGGGTTTTATGGAATTGGAAGATGAGCTGAATCGAGTTTTCGTGGTTAGAGAATTCGGGATGTCTTTGGGCCAGTATTTGAACTGCCACTGGAACAAGCTATTGAGTTTCAGATAGATTTGGTGCTTAGAGTAGAACCGGCTGGTAGACCACCAAAATGGATGACACCTATAGAAATGAGGGAGTTGAAGTCTCGATTGGGGTACTTAGAAGGGAAGAATTTTATCAATCCTTGTAGTTCACCTTGGGGAGCAGCAGTAGTGTTTGCTAAGTAGCTGGACGAATCGTTAAGGTTATGTATCAATTATCGTAAACTCAATCGGAAGACGATAAAGAATCAATATCCATTGCCCTGAATTGACAATTTATTCGATCTGTTGAGAAAAGCCAAGATATTCTCTCAGTTGGATTCAACGGTAGGTTTTCATCAGCTCAGGGTAGCAGAAGATAATATACCTTTGACGGCATTTAAAATAAGGTGTGTGTCATATGAATGGTTAGTTATGATGTTCAGACTCACTAATGCACCAACATTCTTTATAGACTTGATGAACTGAATTTTTAGAGAAACTTGTATAAATTTGTGACGGCGTTCATAGATATTTTGGTATACTCTAAGGATGAGAAAGAGAATGAAGTTCATCAAATAGCGGTCCTTGTTACTTTGAAAGAACATCAGCCGAAGACGAAGTTTTCGAAGTGTCATTTCTGGAAAAAGAAAGTGAAGTTTCTTGGTCACATGGTCTTAAAGAAGGGGTTATCAGTCGATCCAGATAAGATCGAAGCTGTTAATAATTGGAAGAGACCAAAAATGGTAACTAAGATAAGAAGTTTCCTTGGATTGGCTAGATACTATCAGAGGTTTATAAAAGATTTTTCACAGATAGCAGCAATGATAACCAAGCTAACGCGAAAGGATGTGAAGTTTGTGTGGACCGATAAGTGTGAGGAAGCATTCCAAAGCTTGAAACACTTGTTGACCCATGCACCTGTATTGGTTGTTCCGGAGGGGAATCAAAATTAGGTAGCTTATACAGATGCATGTGGTACTGGTTTAGGAGCAGTGTTGATGTAGAGAGGTAAAGTAATTGCTTACGCTTCTAGACAGCTTAGACCGCATGAGGTTAGATATCCAAAGCATGACTTGGAGCTAGCAGTAGTGCTATTTGCATTAAACGTGCTAGGAATTACCTTTTGGAAGAAAGTTCGAGCTTTATACAGATCATAAGTCGTTGAAGTGCTTGTTCTCTCAGAAGGAGCTGAACATGAGACAACAGAGTTGATTAGAGTTTTTAGCCGCTTATGATTTTGAATAAAGTATACAACAGGGAAAGGCAACAAGGTTGCAGATGCGCTTAGTAGGAAGCATTAGAATGTATTATTAGATATGATAGTAGAATGGAAAGACTTGGAAGCCTTGACAGCTTACAGAGTGCAGTGGAGAACCAAGGCTAGATCTAGTGGAGGATCTGCTATATTATCTTGTTAGAAGTCCGACGGGTATTGATTGAGAAGATTGTTTCCAAATAAGAGAGGATCTAGTGTTAGCTGAAAGAATTAGGATATTAAGGGATGAAATGGAGAGTAATGACTTGAAAGATTTTAGTCTTGACCAAATTGGATGGTTAAATAAGAAGGGTTGATTATGTGTT
The DNA here is from genome assembly GCA_030765085.1 of Allium cepa. Classification (NCBI taxonomy): domain Eukaryota; kingdom Viridiplantae; phylum Streptophyta; class Magnoliopsida; order Asparagales; family Amaryllidaceae; genus Allium; species Allium cepa. The sequence goes on along the minus strand of CM060929.1, from coordinate 520,486,006 downwards.
CCAAACATGGGAGACAAAAGGAAGGAAGTTTTTTGGAGGAATGCTATCGTTCGAAGTTCACTATTCATCCTGGGGGAACGAAGATGTATCAAGATATGAAGAGAAGTTTCTTCTAGGAAGGGATGAAGAGGGATGTCGGCTAATGGGTGAAACAGTGTTTGAACTGTCAGCAGGTAAAAGTCGGGCATCAATAGCCAAGTGGATTGCTTTGGCCATTTGATATTTCGGTATGGAAGTGAGACTCTATTTCTATGGATTCCATAGACGAGTTGCCAAGATCTAGTAGAGGAAGTGAAAGAGTATGGGTCATGGTGGACAGATTGAGCATGAGTGCCCATTTTGTTCCCATTAAATCAAATAGGACGACACCTGTATTGGCTAAGTTATTTATGAAGAATGTAGTTATATTTCACGGAATTCCTCGTAGTATTGTTAATGATAGAGATTCCTTACCACTACTAAGTTTTTGAAGAGTCTAATAGGAGAGTTTAGCAACCAAGCTGAAGATGAGTACCGTTTACCATCCGTAGAATGATGGGAAAACGGAAAGAGTTAACAAGACCTTGGAAGACTTGTTAAGAGCTTGTGTATTAGACTTTGGGGGATCATGGGAAGACCATCCACATCTGATCGAGTTTTCGTATAATAATAGTTATCAGGCTAGTATAGAGATAGCACCGTTTGAAGCTTTGTATGGAAGACCATGCAAGTCCCCTACATGTTGGTTCGATACCGGAGATAGATTAGTCCATGGTCCTGATTTGGTAAAAGAAGCAACAGAAAAGATTGAGCTAATAAGGGCGAGAATGAAGGAAGCTCAGTCTAAGAAAAAGAGCTACGCGGATAAAAGATGGAAAGATTTAGATTTCCCTATTAGAGAGCTTGTTTTCGTCAAAGTATCGTCGATGAAAGGTGTTATCAGGTTCGGGGAGACTGGAAGTTAGCACCAAGATTCGTAGGATCGTTTCCTATTTTAGAGAGGATCAGGAAATTCGCATACAGAGAAGAGTTGCTGAGTAGTTTGGTAGGAGTCCATGATGTTTTTCATGTATCTCATCTAAGGAAGTATGACAGGAATCCAGGTGCTAGTATAGCACCGACTGTGTTAAAAGAATCTAGAAGTGGAATCAGACTTGACTATAGTTAGGAAGCCTATCCGGATAGTCACGAGAGATGAGAAGAAGTTCGGAAACAAGACAGTCAGTTTAGTAAAGGTCTAGTGGAGTGACGATGCTGGAGACTGTACTTGGAAGACTGAGAGCAGGATTAGAAACGCTTATCCTGATTTGTTTGATGGTATGTTTTACCTTTGATTTTTATGTTCTGTGCCTTATCATAATTTCAAGGACGAAATTCTTTAAGGAGGGAAGATTGTAACACCCCATATTTTTAGTAACATTATTTAAGATATTTAATTAGCTAAATAAAATAAAATAATGTAAGTTGATTAATGGATCGACATTTGTGATTTAATTAAGGGGTAGCGGTGCCATGTTAATGAGTAAACAATGGATTAAAGAATTAAGGTATTAGGAAATTAGGGAGGAACAAATAGAAAAATGATTAAACTTATACCATAAACCCTTAGGAAACCAAAACACACATTCCTTTCATATTTTCTCCAATAAAAACACTTATAAGGCCGACCACTATTAACAATCTCAAGAGAAGATAAAGCTAGGATTCAAGAGAAAATCAAATCAATTAATCAGGATCAAATCTCACATCCTTAATCACAAAAGCTAAGGTGAATAATTACTACATCTCATTTTCTTATAGCTTTCAATTTTATGGATAGTCGAAGTATTTTGCATAATAATGCCATGTTTTAAATGATTAAATGTTTATATATACACGTTGATGATTTCTGCATGTTCATATTGATTTTCATAATATGTTTTGTAAATGACATCTAATTGCCATGCGATTTAGATGTAGATCATAAATAATATTTTAGAGGTGGGTTTCAATTTTTATAACTTTATGAATTAATATGTATTTTATATTAATCTTCTAGTGAAGAAATGATTTATTGGGTTATAAATAATTTACACTTAAAAAATAAAAATTTGGGTCTGAAATTAATATATGTTAGAAAATATATTGAAAATGTTTTTTTTTGGAATTTTTATAGGATTTTCCAAAGTGTTTTGATGAATATATAAGATTATTTACGGTATGGGACTTAAATGTTTTATATATTTATTTAAGGAGAAGGGGTGTTTTGCAAAATAAAATTACTGTTTATTTTTGAAAATATTGGCAGAACTTTTCAAAAAGATATTTAGCAACCAATGAAATATTTGACAAACAATAGCAGGTTAGTTGAAAGGTGTCTCTCTTTTAAGTAAAAAATGAATTTTGCATGATTTTAGCATGTTCCGCCACTTTCGGTATCAAGGGTTCCGACTAGGACGTTTCGCCACCATGCTTCCAAAACCAATGTGCACGGTATCAAGTTACTTGGTACGTAGTGTATTGGATAAAGGCGGAAGGTACATAGTTGAAACGTTCGGTTCCAAAGGGGTTAGAGTATGCCTTTGTTTTAAATTAAGGTAGCGCTTGCTTTGCTTTTAAAAAGATAGCATTCGACTCGGTTGGCTTTCAACCGAGTCAAATGTTTTAAAGGACAGGTTTCAAATGGGTTGCACTCTTTTATTTTAAGTAATGTTTTCGAAGGGGTCGAAACCGCTAGCTGCCGCCTTTCTACCTTTCGAATCAATAGTTTCGAAAGGTATACTCAGCTTTTAAAATTAGCCACTTCTACAATTCTTTCAAAAGGGTGGTTTCGACACCATCACTTCTTTACCTAGGAATACTTTTGAAAGTTGGCTTTCGACTTAATTGATTTTATAGGCCCTTTTGTCATGTTGAGGTATAACCCAAAGGTTTTGAAAGAGAAGGTTTAAATGGTTTCGAAAGATGTTTTTCCACATATTTTAAATTAAACCCAAATTCTTTCGAAGGGTTTATGTTATAAAGGCTTGGTGCTTTCGAAAGGTTTCAAAGAAAGGTTTTGAAGGGGTGGTTCCCCAATGGATTTGAAGGAGTTGAAAGGAATGTTTTTCTAACTGCGTCGAAAGGGTTGCAAGGGAAGGTTTTTCCAAAGGTTTCTAAAGGCAATGTTTAAAAGTTTTAAAATGTGATGCCTAATGTTTTATGGCTTTCGAAAGAAAGGCTTTTCAAGGGTTTCAAAAGGTTTTATGTATGGTTTCAAAAGAAAGGTTTTGGCCTTTTGTCCTGGCTAAATGAAGGGTTTTTACTTGGTTTTGAAAGGGGTACTTTCTAAGGTTTAAATGTTTTCATCAACTAAGGTTGGAGTAAAGTACATGTATAACATGGCAAGGTGATTTGAGTTAAGCATATAGTATAAGTGTTTTCCTTGTTTAAGTTTGATTTAAAAGGTTTTAAATCAATTTCAGATGAAAATGTTTTCAAGGAATATTTTGAGAAGGTATCCCTAAGTAAAATGTCTCAGATATTAGAATACCAGATGAGATTGGTATAGGGCCGCGCCCTATACAGTAGCTATTGGCCTCAGCTAATTTAGTCCAAAATTCGAGTGTGTAGAACTTTGTCACAGGTAAGACTAAAACTATGATTACACATAGAGGAAATATATGTTTGTATACATAGAGGCTTTTGGTGAGCCTGCAAAACCATTAGGATCAGGTGATCATGGGAGATATTAAGTTAGGGACAGACCGTCCAAAAGAGAAGTATTTAACAGAAAGTAAAGGACAGACGTCCGTAAGAAGAGTGTCTAACAGATGTTAGATTATTTTGCTATACTGTCCGGTTGGCTCGAGTTAGCCAAAGGTTAATAGTAAGCCAACAAAACTATAGTGCTTGGACAGATAGTCCATTTATTACCTGGTATGTATGTTTACATGAAATGCTTTATACTTTAAACATGTTTTGGTTGCAAGATTATGATTTGCAAATGATATGTTTTAAAAGGATGTTAGTGAGGGGAAACCCATTCCGTTAAGGGTGTGGTCTCACTTAACATTAAATAACCAAGATGCATAGTATTATTCACACCAGATTTTATGCCCGACTCAAAGTTTATATTTTCCCCATAAATTCTCGGGTGCTCAAAATTGAATTGAGTAGGCCGAGGGTTAAGGTTTTACAGCTTTTATTAGGTTGACAAATAAAGCTTCGGAAGAGAGCAGGTGGTTGATGGACATCTATTTAGGAGTTGCTGTTTTATTTTGTTTTTATTTTGCTATGTTGTATTTAAGACAATTATGTGTACGTAGTACTCTGGTCAACCAAGGGGGCATTATCATATGTCGCCCTTGCCATATTTATATAATAATTTAATTTTGTCTGAACCTGGGAAATGATTGTGGGATTATATAATTTGAATGTGAAACATGTGTTTTGAAAATGCAATGTGAAATGATGTTTTTTAAAAATCTATGATTTTGTTTCATATTTAAATGCTTCTAATATTATGATACCATTAACATAGTCGTATTTAGTCCTCAAAAGTTAATACTATGGATGACTGCAACATCTGTAGCGCTCAGATTTGGGCCTCTAGATAGGGGATGTTACAAGTTGGTGGGGTCCAGCTTAGAGTACCCTAGAGGATTGATTACATGATATCAACGTAATGATTAATCACACGAGCAAGGTTGGTGAGCGTGTACGATTGAGGGAATTTAGTCCACGCACCTTGGATTTGACCTTACATATTTGGTTACACAATGTTATATTTGACATTTTCTTATATATGACATTGATTTTCCTTTGTGGTCCCGGTAGCATATTACATGAGATACAGGTGTCATTCTCTTTTTAGATTGAGGTGAATGCAAGTTATTTAATAAATTCTTGAATTACGATAGAAATCTAGGTACGTTAGAATACTAAATCTGGTTGTTATTATGTCACGATAGATGTTTGGGCACATTAGTGTATGTTAATGTACTAACTCTATTTGTTATTAGACCATGATAGATATCTAGCTACATTAGTGTACTGCTCTATTTGTTATTACATCGCGACAGATATTTGGATATGTAAGTGTACCGACTCTATTTGTTATTAGATCACAACGGATGTCTAGGTAAATTAATGTACTGGCTCTATTTGTTGATAGATCGTGATAGATGATGTCTAGTTATATTAGTGTACTGACTTTATTTTATTTATTTATTATTAGATTGTGATAGATGTCCATTTTGGACTCCACCCTTCATTAATGATGGGTATTGATTTGCATTTCTTAGTTATCTTTCCTTTTTTATCTTATGTGTATTATTAGTTAACTATTGTTGTTATTGCTGCACTTACTATCAGTTTTGCGCTTCGCAATAGACTATTATGATCACCTTACTTTTGGATGTTCAGTTACCTATACCGTGGTATGATTGTTATGTTTTAGTCATATTAGATTAGGTATGCTGATTCGTTGATTACAAGAGAAGAGCAGGTTATAATATGATTCCCTATTTTGAGATGGGCTTGTTATACTTGTTTATGGACAGTCCGGATTACCCCTGAAATACGTTTACGGAGAGGGTCAGTTGTGATTTAGTAGTTCATGTTTATTTATATATAGCTTTAATATACAATATTCTGAGATAGTTCCTCTTACACATGGCTTTAGCGTTGTTATGAGATGGTGGCCTTTTGGGTTCTACGAAGAGCGGGCTGTTATAGAAGATATATACTAACAAGCAGTCATATATATATATATATATATATATATATATATATATATATATATATATTAATATAGTAAAAGCGAAGTAAAACTTAGAGAGATGACACCAGGAATTTTTACACTAGTTTGGATTAACTAATCCAACGTCCAATCCTGTATAATGGATGTACAAATTTCCTTTCCAATGCCTACTTTAAACAAGTAGCATGCAAACAAGAATACAATCTTGATTTCAAGGCAATGAGATACACCCTCCTAATTAACAAGTTCATGGGTGGACTCTATTGATTTTATCAGGCAACAAGGTAACCCACTTGATTTAAACGGGCAATATGAACACCCACTTGATTTTAATAGGCAACTAGCACACCCAACAAATAATAGTATAGAGTTATTGATCTCCAAATTCAAATGGTAGTACTTTGGATACAAAATATCCTATAAATATTTGATAACGCTTCGATTTTTGAATCATTGAGAGAATACTTGCAAATCAATGAGTAGATTGTATAAAAGGAATGCGGTAAAGGAGAGACTGAATTTGAATGAATTTGAAGAGTAAAGGAGTATATTTTGTGAAATTTTTAATAATAATTTTGGGTAAGAAGAAAGTAGTTATTATAATTCATTTTCTAGTCCTCTTTATATAGTATTTGAAGGGACATGTCTATTTGTAAAGAGATGTTACCAAAAATCATAACTATTCAAAATTCTAAAAGCATCTCTCCATCGGCCTTTATGTCAGCATACTAAAGCAGGGTATGTAAACAACCTTTGTTAATTTTGAAAAGTAATAATCCATTTAAAAGTGTTTATAAAATTCTAATAATTTATAAATAATTTAAACATTGTTTTTAAAACTTTTTTATAACTTTCTATAGAATATTTGTAAAATTATACTTTGAAAAATAAAACAAAATAAGTATTTTGATAAGAGAGTTTTCAAAGAACGGATGTGCTATCCAAGGACTTCAACAAATTATTCTAATGTTTGTTTCCTATATAGTCTTAAACTCTTCTTGTCCTTGTCTCTAAACTCATGAGTTTAAAAATATACTGATCAACCCTTAATCTTAGTCTCCAGTCTTCTTACCGATCAGTCTTCAAACTTGATTATCCTTTACTTGTATAAACTTATATAATATCCTGCAAAATATTCTGTACAACTTGAGAAAACTTTTGTCCCTATACTTATATGGTTATTGTCTTCAAAATCAATATATGTGGTATTAATAGTCTCTTTCTTTTTGATGATGACAACCATGTAAATGTATTTATTATAAAATATATAACGTAACTCCCCCTAAATTGGTAAACTCCCCCTATTTTGTGTACCTCCACCATAGTATATGCATATATTGTATTTTATATTTTTCTCCCCCTTTGTCATCAACATATATGGGTAGAAAAGATAAAATCCCCTAAGTATGACATATTTATGTGACAATGTTGTATATGAAAACAAAATCAATAATAACTATAATAATATTTTTGAGAAATAATTATATATACAATTGTAGTTACAGCCGTTTCAACCATAATTTCAAGACATATTAATAATATTAATCAATCACACCATACTATGTTAATAACTTAATCAAACATTTGAACACACAACTTACATAAGTTTTAAATGCAAACCAAATTATACAACCAAACTTAAACAAACCTGAAGTTCGAAAACAGCTAATCAAACCTAAAATCAATACAAACCCAAATCATTTTTTTCTCAATTTTAGTGCTTTGATTTAACTATAGGAGTTTGTGGATGAAGCAATTTGGATTAACGCAAAAATTTCCTCTCCATCCTACCAAATTACCATGAGCATCGAAATGGATCTCTCTTATGCTGTGAACTCCATTTTCATCTTCATTAGCATCAACATTGTCTTCTTTATCTCCCTCTTCATTATCTTGATTCCGAGGATTATGAACTCCAAGATTCACTTAAGAATGCTCTAGGATGGTTATTGGATTTGCTTCATTATCTAAAGCATGTTTTTGTAGATTCCTTGATATCGCCACTTACCTTTCTTGCTCATTTTTGAAATGAAGTTGGTAGACTTCTATTTCAGCAAGCATGGTAAGGACATTCTTTAATTCTTTTTTAATTTTGCCGAATTTAGAGAATGTGACGTACGAAAGGGGCTGGATTCTTCTCTAAGGCATTTGAAATTAGACATATCCATTTTTAATTAACTAAATTAAAGTTTTCATAAGGAAGAATATAGGAAATTGGGTCTGGGGTCGAAATATTGTTGTTATACAGTTGGGTTTTAAATTTTGAAAGAAGGAGGGAAAAATAGTTTTTCTGAATATGGCTAGGTATGTCGACGTAGACTACTTGGATATGTCGACATATACATGATATTTTTTTTCAGTTTTCTTTATATTTTTCAAAAATTAAAATTTATTATTTTAGACAACTTTAAATAAAGATATTCCAAGCTCTCTTCTTAATTTAATGAAAGTATTTTGTGCTAATGGCTTTGTTAAAATATTAGGTATTCTATTTTCTGTATTTATATATTCTAGTGTAATGATTTCTTTATTTACGTTACCTCTTAAGAAATGGTGTCTTAAATCTATATGTTTTATCCTAGCATGCTGTGTTAGGTTTTTAGATAAATTTATCGCACTAGTATTATCATAATGTATTAGTGACTGTTTTAAATTTAAACCAAAATCTCTTAGAGTTTGTTGCTAGATAACCTATGATAGGCAATGTTGCTAGTATATATTCTGCTCTATTATGGATAGAGATACATAATTTTTCTTTTTATTGAACCAAGATACAAGTGAGTGTCCTAGAAAGTGACAGGTTCCACTCGTACATATTTCGATCAGATTTGCATTCAACATCACTATATGATATTAAGTCAGATGAACCTTCTTTTGAATAAAAAAGAGCCTATAGTCTATTGTGTTATTAACCTACCTTTAGATGCATTTTACGGCTTTAAGATGTGTATCTATAGGTTATGACTGATATCTTACACATATACATAATAATGCATGATGTTGGGTCTACTAGCAGTGATATAGAGTAATGATCCTATCATACCTGTACATTGTTATTGATCTACATCTTTGAATTGTTTTCTTTATTAAGTTTCTCACTAGTTGCCATGGGTGTTGGTTTACCACTTGTGTTAGACATTCCAAATTTCTTTACTAATTCTCTAGCATTGTTTCTTGATGTATAAATATTCCATTGTTTAATTGTCTAATTTGTAAACCTAGTGTAACACCCCTAATTTTAAATAGCTTTACTTTGAATATTTAATTAAATGAATCAAATAGAATAATATAGATATTAGAGTGATAAGGGAATTGAGATTTGAAAACTAATCAAGGTCCTGCTTAACTAAATGAATGTATAAGAATGGTTTATAAGTTAATACTTAAGAGAAAAAGGCAAGGGAAATATAAGAATAGTCGAACCCTATAGCCCCTAAAACCCCTTACCACATTCTCATTCTCATTTACATATTTAAAAAAACATAAGCAATAGGAAAACAAGGTCGGCCATAACCCTAGGAGAAGAGGAGCTCAAAATGAAATTAGAGGCTAAGATTCAAGCTAGGAAGATTAAAGTGTAGAACAAATCTCAAGTTCCTTATCTAAACAAAGTGAATAATAGTCTAAACCATCTTACATAAACTATCCTGAATCTTCAAATTCAGATTCAAGGTTTGTGTTATTAGATGAATGATGATATGTTTTGATTTAAATGCCATGTCATAATTTAAACAAGAATTTTGTGGAATAAGGTAGTTCGCTTTTAAGGCTTAAATCATGCAAAATGATTTCCAAATGCCATGAATTTTGAATATGTTATGAAAAAAATTATTTTGGAGGTGGGTTTAAATTTTCATAATATTCCAAGCTATGGATAATTTATTATGAATTTTAAGTGAAAGAAGTGGATATTTCGGGTTTCAATTAATTTAAGGAATTAATTAATTATATTCGACGTGAAAATTTATATGATAAAGATATTATCATTTTGGAATTTATGTGAATTTCTGAAATTGTTCTCAAGATACTTGGGTGAGTTTGGGATTTAATCAGAAAGATTAGTATTTAATAATTAATTAAATACAAGGGTTTAGTTAATATTTTTGATTAAACATTGGAGAAATTGGGGATTACATGCGGCGGCAAATTCTGAAAAGAATTTTATAAAGGTATTGTTATCCAATAGAAAATTTACAACATAAGGGTTTAGGTAAAAAAAGAAAATACATTACTTAGTAAAAAAAATTAGTTCTTATAATAATTACAGAAACACCACTTGCCTTCAAAAGCATTGACGCCTTCAAAAGCATTGATATCTTTGAGGGCATGCAATGCCACTTTTCTTTGAACTCTAGGGGGATAGGGGTGTCACTGTAGTTAACGTATAATAGAATGAAGCCAGAAGGGTCCCTCTGCTAGTCAATAGTGTCGAGGGGGTCCCTCTGCATACGTACACTTTAACAAGCGTGCACTGCTGCATTAATTAAATCATGGGAAGGACTTCCGCACTAGTAGATGGTGCCGAAGGGGTTCCTTTTGCTCTTATATGCACCGCAAGTATGTTAATAAATGAAGATAGGAGGAGTGTGCCGCACCAATCGATGGTGTCGACAGCATACCTTCCGCACCTTTATACTTTGAGTAAGTCCAACCATTACGAAAGGTACATTTCACACCAGTTGATAATGTCGAAAGGATCCTTCTACATAAATGTGTGACTACAGAGATGGAAGGGTTGTGCCACATCCAATCAATAGTGTTGTCAAGGCCTTCCATATGGCTGCAATGAAGTAGGGAAAGAGGCCTTCCGCATTACTTAACCAATGATTTCAAAACGTCCTGCCTCTAGAGTAGAGTGGCGAAGGGAGCATAGCCGCTTGTTTCGAACCCATTAGGTAAAAGAGTGAGTGATGGAGGGCTTGGTTGCTCTATGATGTCGAAAGGGAAAGTGATGGAGGGAAATTCATGATGTCACAATTATCCGAAGGATATAGTCGAAAGCCTTAGTTTTCAAATTAGAGAATCCAATCTCATTTTTCAAGTAAATACACCGCAATGTAAAAGAGTTTTGAAATGGCATTTAACTTTGAAATTTTAGAGGAAGCTTTCCTTGCTAAAGATAGTGGGTTAAGGCTATTAACCATATTTCATTAGAAAATGATTATAAGGAACTAAACCATGGATGTTTATATTGTTGTATTATTTGATTAGTTATCATGTATGTTTGTGTAATCATATTCACTTATTACTAACCTATAACTGCATTTTAGGGTGTTAAGGGCAGAATAACAGGCTAGGTCCGGTAGTGAATATAAATTGAACAAACTCCTAAATGAGTAGAATTGCATTCAGGAGGCCTGAAAGACCAGAATATAGGATACCAAAGACTGATCAAATGATTATTGGTTTAGAGATCAATAGGTACATAGTCAGCCCAATCTATGACATAAGAGATGTTATTGGAGAATCCAATAGGTTCACAGTCAGCCCATGAAAACAATGACATGGGAGATGTTATTGGAGGATCTAATAGGTTCATAGCGACCCTATGAAAACTATGATTGGATGATGTTATTAGTAGACACCAATGGGTTCTTAGTGATCCCATAAAAACTATGAAATTGGGCAAATAGTCCGTAAGCTTGGAACATGTTATTAGTTATCCCATGAAAAATAATAGGTTAATAGTGACCCTAGAAACTATAACTTGAGACAAATGGTCAAGTGAATAGGGATGGGAAATCTAGAGCATATTGAATATTTGCATATCATGATGATACATTTTATTATGTTATGACTTAACCATTATGGATCCAGGTGCACAGTATGTGGTTATTATAAATAGGGTTAAGATACCAGTGAGGGGAAAACCCATTCTGCTAAGAGGCGTGGTCTCACTGGACATCTATATGGTTCGAGATGGTAAGTTATTATTCACACCAGACTTTTGGTATGACTTGAAGTTTATGTTTTCTCCTTAAACTCTCAAGTGCTCAATTAATTTTGAGTGGTTTGAGAGTTAAGATTTTCAGGTTCTTCATTAGACGAATAAGCTTCCGGATATATGCAAGAGGCAAGCTAGCTGTTAGGAGTTCTTTCTATTTGATTTCCCTGTGTAATTTGATGTGATGGCAAAGTTAGTGCCTATATTTAGACTCTAATCAACCAGGGGCCATCTTCATATGTTGCTCTTGGTGTAATTTGTACTAATTATATTTCTTTGGATGTGGGTTTACTAATTGAGATTATGCAATGAATCTGAAATGCGATTTAAAATGGACTGAGAAATTTGATTTCAAAATTGAGTTTAATTTTTTTTTATCCATGCGTTTCTGCTATACCAATGTATCTAACATTACCGCATTTGGTCACCGAAAAATAATAATTGTAGATGACTACAGCTTCTGTAGTGGTTAGTCTTGGTTCTCCAAATGGAGGATGTTAAACCTAGAAAGAATGTTAATTCCCACATGTGACCCATATCAAATTCTTTAGTTATTATATCAACAAATTATTTATTTAGTTGCCCATTTGTTAACCGAAAAATAATATCATCTACATATATTTGTATAAGTCGAATATCATTATTAACTCTTTTATAAATAATGTTGTATCTACTTTACCTATTTCAAAATTAGGTTATATTAAGTATGATTCGAGTCTCTCATATAAAGCTCTAGGTGCGTGTTTTAAACCATATAATGCCTCTTTTAATTTGTAAACATGATTAGAGAATTTTCATCTTCAAATTGTGGGGTTGTACAACATATACATCTTCTTGAATAAAATCATTTAAAAATGCACATTTAACATCCACTTGAAATAATTTAAAATTATTATAGTTTGCAAAAGCTTGTAAAATTCTTATGGCTTCTAATCCGGCTAAAAGGGCAAAAGTTTCATCAAAGTCTATTCCTCCTTCTTGGAATATCCTAATGCATATAAACATCCTTTATAATTATGACTTCTCCTTGTTCTAGTCTATTTATATAAACCCATTTAGTTCCAATTACAGATTGATTTTCTAGTTGTGGAACTAATTCCCAAACATCATTTCAAGTGAACTGATTCAGTTCTTCTAGCACGGAAAAAATACACGAATCATCTCATGATGCTTCTTTTGGATTTTTAGTTTCATTAGCTGAACTAAATGCTACATTACTCATTTTATTTAGTCGATTTCTAGTTTTTACAACTGATTTTATACTTCCTAGAATATTTTCGTTAGGACAGTCTTCAATTTTTTTTTATTTTTTTATTTAAATTTGAATTATCAATATTATTATTCTTTTTCGTTTTTAGTAGTTGCATTATTTGTAGTATCATTATTCTCACTCGGATTGAGATTTTCTTCTTCATTACTATTTTTATTGGTTATTTTAAAATTTTCATCAAATGAAACATGCAAAGTTTCTTCAATAGTGTTAGTTCTAGTATTAAAATCTATAGACCTTACTTCTATTTGAATAACCAATAAATATACCTTTATTTGATTTAGCGTCAAATTTATCTAGATTATCTTTTATATTTATTATAAAACATCTACTACCAAAAACTTTAAAACAAGACATTTTAAGCTTTTTATCAAAAAATAAATTACAAAGTGTTTTCTTAGTCAATGGTCTTATTATATTTCTTTCCAAAATATAACATGCTATAGCAACTACTTCGGTCCGAAAACTTTAGGTAAATCACTATCATTTAGCATGGACCTAACACATTCTTATATGGTTCTATTTTTACATTCGACAACTCCATTTTGTTAAGGAGTTCTAGAAAAAGAAAAGTCATATGTAACTCCTTTCTTATTACAAAAATTTTCAAAATTTTCGTTTTTGAATTCTCCTTCATAATCACTTTGTATTGCTTTAATTTTGATTGACTTTCGGTTTTGAATTCTCTAAGTGAAAATTTAAAACATTTCAAATGCGTCACTTTATGTTTAAGAAATATTCTCCAAGTATAACTTGAAAAATCATCTAATATTATAAAAACATATATATAATGATTTATTGATTGAACTTGAGATGGTCCGAAAAGGTCAAAGAGAAGAAGTTCAAAGGGATGTGTAGTTAAATCATGTCCTTTGATTCAAATGAACTTTTGTGAAGTTTTCCAAGTTGACAATCATCAAAAAAGCTATTGACACTAAAATTCATTTTGGAAGTCCTCTAGCAAGTTCATATCTAACTATTTCGGATAAATATTCAAAATTAAATGACCAAATCATTTATGCCAAATCCAAGGGTCACTAGATTCAACCAAAAGAAAAATATTATCATTGGACATTTTCATACTCAAAATGTAACCGTTACATTTCCTAACTCCTTCAAAAATAATTCTTGACTCATTATCCTATTTATGGAAAATGTCTTTTTCAAACTTAATTTTGAAACCCTTATCACATAACTAACTAATACTAAGCATATTATATTTTAAATTCCTAACTAGCAGAATATTAGAAATAATATGAGTTTTACAATTACCGATCTTGCCGATGCCGATGATGTATTCTTTTGAGGTATCTCCAAAGTTAACTCTTCTAATCTTTGTAAACTATGTCCTTTAAGATCTCTAGATTTTCGGTCATGTGTCTTGAGCAACCACTATCTAGTATCCATTTTTCCTTCTTAATTTGCGACGTATGGTTATTAAGTGTCTCTTCAATATCTACCATATAACATACCCATTATTACAAATTTACTATATCACTTCCAAATAATCAAGTGATTTTTCAATATTATAAGTTCCAAATCTATTTGAGTGTAACGATCCGTAATTTTAGATAATTAAATTTGTTAATTTAATATGATTTTGGTAATTCAATATTGAAATAAATAAAAATATGTAATTTAATAATGAAGTGAATACTAAAATGAAATGTAACAAATGATAATTAAAGCTAATTATTAACAATTTGAAATTCTAATAAATGTAGTAATGTAAATTTTATACATGGGTATAAAATTGAATGTAAGAAACAAATGTAAATATTTAATTATTGTATAAAATAGATAGTTAATGGTAATTGAATAAAATCAGTATCATATAAGAATTGTAACATTTGTTTGTGAATAATGAATTCATAAGTGTAATTAAAATTATGGTGACGATTGTTATAAATTACTAAGTGACTTAAGGTGATAGGAATTGTGAATTATAAAATTTGAATTGAAAATTTGACTTAATTAATTTATTATTAATTTATTTGGTTAACTGAAAATAGCCATTTTGGCAACTGACTCGTATTTCGATGAAAGCAGTTTCATTCGGACCCGTAACGGTGAATTATTGTAGGGTTTCAAGTTTCGTAACGATCGGACTTATCGTTTGATCGCACGGATTCGAAACGCCCAGAAATCAATTTAATTAAAATCAATTTGAAATAAGCTGGTTTTGACATAACTTCTTCATATGATGAAATTAGGACTTGAAACGTGTTCCATTGAGTTTAAAATATTTGAAAACATCTATTTCGATATAAGTGTTGACCCACTTTTGTTCCGGAGTCGAAACGGGCTTTTCAGGTACTTTATCATTCAATCATTCTAGTCCATTCTTTCTGTTTTCAGCTATACCTATAAATAGCTCGTTATAAAGCCTAGGATGTTTCTATTCTCATTTGTCTGTATGTACATTCTTTCTCAACTCCTCATTCCAATGGTAGACAAAACCTAATTCCCAAATCTCAAATTCAATTTCAAAACCAAAGCAAAAATTCACACCCCTCAAACTATATCGAATTATATATCGATTTGAAGCTCTCAAAGAGCACAAGTCAATTTTGCTATTTGTTTTTTGATCTGGGTTTCGATATGGCCAGAAATTGACGATTGAATTCCGACCGTTTGTGAGTGGGTGTTGAGATTCAACGGTAAATCTTCGTCCTGGGTTCGATCAGATGGTGTGGGATTGTAGAGGGCATCAGGAGCCATAGATCCACCGGTTTAGTTCGTGACCAAGGCACATAAATTCGCCAGAAAATAGCGATGACAGGTGCGACGGCGCTGCGCTAGGCGGAGGCTGGAGGCGTGCGCATTGGCTCGGGGGAGGCGACTCGGCTAGTGGAGGCGTGTGGGAGGTCCGATCAAGGTGAAGTCGCGTAAGGTGGTCGGGGTATTCGAGCAAAGTAGCAGTGGCTAGGGTTAGGGCAGGTACGAGGTTCGACAATTGGCTTTTCTCTGGATTGACGTGGTGAGCATTGGTTGGCTTGTTTTATTTTATTTTAATTTAACTAAAAATACCAAATGTTCTAACGCGTACATCTTTCTCATATGGGGCCCCTCACGTGCGGTTTTCTCCGCTAGATTCATACTGAAATTCCAAACATTTTGACACTGGTTTGAACGAATCGGAGATTGTTTGAATTTTGGGTTTAAATTGGATTTAAATTCAAAGGTGAGTATTTTAACCCACTCACAACTTCTAAAATTTCTTATATTTGTTAAATTAAATTATGATATGATTGAAATTTTATTTATGACTGTTTGGTATATTTTGAATCATCACCTACTTAATTTGAATTTATTTGGATTAAATAGTTATCTAATTTTTTATTGAATATAAACTGCCAGTAAATACCCGTTATCGATTATCAGTTCTATATTGATATTTATTGATTGTTCTGGATGATGATTGTGATGGATGTTGATTGTTAACATTGGTTGAACGTATGCTGTATTTTATATCCTTATAAACTGTAAGTTCGCTATGGGTTGAAATGATACATACCTAAATGATCTATAGAATAGGGAAAAATCATTCTGGGTTGAAATAACAGACTCGAGCGATTTTTATGGATTTTATATTAACTCGGGATTGCGGTTTGAAATGATGTAACCGTAAAATTTTAAATTTGCGGATTGAAATGATAAATATCCATATCACTTGACCCTAGGGTAGAGAATTATATACGGACACTGGATTGGTTAAATTAAACAATTTTAAAATCCTCGATTTTTTAATGTAATTAAATGATATTTTGAAATGGAAATTTGATTTATACAAATTGAAGTCCTATTGGAAATCAAGTTTTGTGTTGAAATGTGAATTGGTTTAAAAAGGGAATTGATTTAAGAAATTAAATTGGAAGCTTAAAGTTAAACTTCTCATAAATGAAATTCTACCGAAATTGAGTTATTGAATTTGTTTGAAAATAACTTCAAAATATTTTGAAATTGGAATGATCCATATCGATATTTTGAATATGGATTGAAACGATATGAAATTTGATAGTTTATTGAAATTTGGTTCATTGACTTGGAAATTTGAAACGTTACAAATATGTTCAAATGAAATGAATAGTTTAATTTGATAAAAATTCCAAATTCATATTTTAATATAAACTATTTTAAAAATATATTATTTTAAATTTCAAATCATTAATATTTCAAATTTATTAAACTATTTAACCAATATTAACTATATATATATACTATGTTGATCTATTTTAAACCAATTTAATTTATTTTGAAAACTAATTAAACCATTTTAATTTATTTTAAATTTAGTTAATCTAGTTTAAGCTATTTAATCTATTTTAATTATATTTAATCTAAGTTAAATCTATTTAACTATCTTAAATCAGTTTAGAAGTACTTTACTTATAATTAAACTATTTTGGAGTATTTTAACTATTTATAATTATTTAAACCAATTTCTAAATTTCCAAACTAAGTAAGTGGAAGTGTTTAAATTTAATTCAATTGGTTTAAAAAGGGAATAAGGTTAAATGATGTTATAACCTAAGTTGGAATTTTCAATGTTATAATAAAGTGAAATGATGATTTTGAAGCAAGGACTTAACCTATTTTGGAAGCATGATTTTTGAAAGAAATTATGATTTTTGAAGCGATATGATTTGATAGTGGTATAGTTTTTGAGAATACGGTATTTTGATATAAATTTTGAATTTGAATTTGAAAGGAAATGTAATTATCGAACTATGATTTCAAATGTGATATGATTTCAAAGTTGAATATGATTTCGAAAGTAAGTAATGATTTCGAAAGTGATATGGTTTGAATCGAATATGATATTTTGATATCAATTATGATATGATTTTGGATATATATAAGAACCATCCGGTGTGCAATATGCGATTGGTTGTCAAAGAGACCGGGATAAGATATTGTCATACTCTCTACTAATACCGAAAACCATTTTGACAACTGTGTACGCGGTGGAGATTCTAGAATGAAGTCGGATGGTGGCGACGATACTATATGAAGTATATACTTGGTCACGACTCCCGTGGGTTGGCATAAGGTGGCTAAAATAGAAGCAATTGACAGGCCAAGTGAGGTCATTCCTACGATCGCGCACGCTCCATCGATCTATATTCTGACTTTGAGATTCATTTGGTGGCCACCCTTTGATTTTTTACTCAGGAGTGTGTTCCGAGGTAGGCAGTAGTAGCGGCCATGCGTTACCACCAGTCCGGAAGTGTAATTGGTATATCTACCCTGACATTGCCTAGTTGTGCCGTATCAAATACCCTAGCGCGCCTTCTACGAGTTTGTTTTGTACCATACCTATGGAGTGTCCTCTGACGGCGTCCAGTACAGGCAGGATTACGGTACTATATAGACTATGTGAATATATAAAATGTGTTAAGGGGGAAAATATAATGCCTTAACGCTATTTTAATACTTTACTGTAGACACTATTATAATAGCGTATATTACAACATAGTAGACAATTTAACGGATCCTTAGGAGATGTGAATCCCGAACATCTTTTAAGTTACTACACTCACGTTAGACACTGGATAAGAGATGTCAAAAACCCATAAACATCTCTGACGCCGTCACACACATATTTACTGTTGATTTAACTTACATAAGATCTTTTAGTTCCGACTCGAGTGTTTTGTCTTTTCAATTCGCTTCGGTCATCCTGAGCATTTCAGGATTTGACGACTTATTCTGAAGGACAAAGACGAAGATTTGTACTATTAGTATTTACTATATTTAACTCACTGCATCATGTATTCCACTGCATTATTTATTATTCTCTGGTATGTGTAACTCTGATCTATGTTGTATAATTATAATCAAATGTTTTGTAAAACGGCTTCATGAACTGTTTATTTTATTATTATATTTTGTCATTCCGCTGCAAGATTCTGTTTTGTTTTTTTCTTTCTCTGCTTTTTCTTATTTACCCCAATAACAATCCGCTGTTTTGTCTCGTTTGAGTTGGCACATGTTTCTACTTAAACATCCAAAAAGGCGGGATGTTATATTGAGGGTATTGTAAAGATTTTACCATTATGTTTTTTTTCAAAAATGTTAAAAAATGTATTACTAGTGTTACTTGCCATTTATACTTTTCAACCTTCAAATAACGAGTTTCTGAAAACCTAATCTCTGATACCTAATGTGGAAAGTGGTGTAGTATAGATTATACTAGTCTGAATGGATCCTAAGGCTACTTTGACACTAGAGGTGAGGTGAATAGAGTTTTATAACTTTTATGGAACTTTTTGACTTATTTCAAGATTTGAATCAAACACAGATAATCAATCGTAAATATATGCTAAAAGGAAATCAGATATATATATATATATGTAGTAAAAGTAAAGTAAAGTTAATGGAGATGACACCAGGAGTTTTCACATTGGTTTGGATTAACTAATCCTACGTCCAGTCCCGCACAATATATGTGTAGATTTCCCTTCCAACACCTACTTTAAACAGGTAGCAAGAAAACTAGAATACAGTCTCGATTTAAGGTAATGAGCTATACCCTCCTTATTTACGAGTTTAATGTAGACTCTTTTAATTTAATTGGGAAACAAGATCACCCACTTGATTTAAACGGGCAACATGCACTTAGTTGACTTGAATAGGCAACAAGCACACTCTTTTGATTTGAAAGGGAAACAAGCACACCCAGAAAAATAATATAGATAGTTGTTGATTACCAAACGTAAATAGTTGTACTTTGGATACAAAATATGTACTGACCAGCCTTTTCGACCCTCCAAAGTCGAAGCTAATATATCCACGGTATTTACGTACTGAAAATTCAATGTCGGAAAGATAGATTGTTGGGGTGAAAGAAAAGAAAAGACAGAGTAAAAATTCTTACATCACGATGAGTAATCTATAATAGACAATAGATCTTTATAAAAAGAAATCTAAAATATACATATATCAATCAGAGTAAACTAATCTATCATCAGCCTGGATAGTTATGATGGCCTGTCATCACAAATTTTGATGAATACAACAAGCAATGCAATGGCAATAAAATACATGAATACGTCTTGGAGGCATCCAGCTTGTCTCGTGAAGCTCCAAAGCATCCATAACTAAATTTAGAAATATGTTCGGGCTGACCTGAGCATTGTAAGAAAATAACGTCCCGATTAGTCTGGTAAACCAATGCGAGAAACTCAAATCACATGGATTTCTGATGTAATAAAACATTTCAAAAATAAAGGTATCTCGTAAGAACATGTCATACATAAATATGGATGAGTTTTTTTTCCTTACCATAACTGAACATCTTTATCAAAAATTATTGTTACATTATATTAATGTCTAAGGTTTAAAATAATATATAACATAGACGGAATGCTTACATCTCACATTCTAATATATTTGGACATAACTAAGTCCCTAAGGTACTTATTGAAGAATGGATTCCATAAAATGATAAGGCTACTGGTGTGCTGACTATCACGGTACATATCTAAAGAAATTTATAGAGGGTCAACCTATTACCCCATGCCAACACTGGGCCGTCCTACCCTTTCTAGATAGTGCCGAATATATCCTCACCTCCATTGCCGACTAACAACTGTACCGAGTCACTAGCATACATAAATGGATCAATATCGATTTAGATCAGGTGATGACCATACCCTCATGGTTGCAAACCACTTTGCCCTTTGTGTCTCCCCTATTTTAGTCATTGCCGGATATGAGGCGTGAGACTAGGTTTTACCTTTTAGCAAGTCCCGTTTGGAATTCTAACACTGCCCTCCAAGCAATAATGTAATGCCATCATTCTTCCATACAAATTGTTCAGGACATGGACAAACTGAAGGCGTTACTTCTAATACATCCGCAAGATTAGTAGCAAGTAGTCCTTACACGTCAGAGAACTCCATCTTTGATTCTATCATCTTCAAGATGTCTCAAATTCGAAAGCCTATTCCTAGTCGAAGTGAATTTCGGATAATACATCCGATCTCGGTCTCTCCGTATCGATAATCGAAAATTTCAAACTAAGCCAAGATTTTGATAGTCAGTTATTCAACTATCAAATAAACAAGCAATTGAATTAGAGAGTTAAGTTCATATGGAAAACAGGCATGATTAAGCACAAAATCCACTAAGCCTCTTTAATTAATCCTTTCATTAATTAAAAATCACTTTGTAAGTTCTTGTATTAAAATCATTTTATCAAAAATATACACAAGTATATTACTCATTCACTACTCATTTATACTCTTCCACTGCTTAGAAAAATATCCATATATTAATCTCATCGGTATAAGCATACTCTGTATACTCACAAACCACTACACTTTCAATACTTAGAAATTATAACCATATACTTATCTCAATCGTATAAGTATATTCACAAAACAGTTCACTTTTAATACTTAAAAAACTTTTCCATGTACTTATCTCAACGGTATAAGTAAGTTGTAACATCCCCTTACTTAGAGGCCTAAAACTAACGACTACGGATGCTTTAGTCATCCATAGTTATTAATCCTCGATGACCAAATTACATTCATACACAGAAACACAAAAGTATGGAAAAAAAATTAAACATCAAAAAACTTCCACATTCCATTTCAAAATATTCCAAATTGATTACATAATGCCAATTCGTAGACCACGTTTAGATAACACATAACTATTATAAAATACACCAAGAGCGACATGTGAAGATGCTCCCTTGGTAGATTGGAGTGTATAGAAAGGCAAAAATATAATTTGCCTTTGCAAACAAAACACACAGAGGAAATAAAAGAACTCTAATAACAATCTGCATCATGCATGCCCTCAGAAGCTTTTATTCATCTAAAAGAACACCTGAAAACCTTAACTCTCAACCTACTCAAAATCTATTATGTACCCACGAGTTTAAGGGTAAAACAAAAATTTTGAGTTAGCCTGGTATGAATAATAATTTACTATGTCAAACCATTTAGATATCTAGTGACATCATGCCGCTTAGCGGAATGGGTTTCCCCTCACTAGAATCATAAAATATTTTTAAAACCATATACTGTGCTCCTGCATCTAAAATAGTTAAAACACAGTATTTCAAACATTATGATGATATGCAAAACAACTAAATCAATCCTGGAATACCCATCCCCATTCATTCTGACTATCTGTCTCAATCATAGTTTATAGGGTAACTATTAATCTGTTAAATGTTAAGGACTATCTGTCCAATTACTTAGTTTTCATGGGATCACTAAGAACCTATTGGTAACTCCAATATCATATTTCATATCCTAGTTTTCATGGGTTAACTAGGACCCTATTGGCCGACTGCCAATATCTTAATCCGGATATAGTTTTCATGGGAAAACTACAAACCTACTATCCCCTACCAGTATCAAACCCTAGTTTTCATGTGCTGACTATGAACCTATTGGTCCTTGCCAATATCATACAGATTTCAAGGACTTACCATAAACCTATTAGCCCCTACCAATATCTTTAGTTAAAATTTTAACATTTGTTAAGTTATATTCACTACTGGGTCAACCTAATCGGTTATTCTGCTGTTTTCCCAAAATACAGTTATGGCTTAGTAACAATGTGAATAATATTTCAAAATCTTTATTTATGCCATCGTTATTACTTTAAATTGAGATTGGGTTTATATTTTAAAACCATAAAAACATCTCTTTTGAAACCTATGGATAGCCTCCTTTGAAAGCAAAGGCTTCTTTTTATAACATTACATACACACCTTTAGAATCCCTTAGTAAACATTCTCTTTCGAAAGCTATTTTACCTTTCGATCGTATTTAATCATCTTTTTGAAATATAGAGCTTCAAAACAAATGAAAGTATTCCTTTTGAAAGTATTGGGTTTACTCTTTTAAAACAATATTTGGGTCAAAACGGTTATATACCAAAGTATCCCGTTCGAAAACCAACAAAAAATTAATTTGGCGAAAAAACTGATGGTGTCGGAACCATCTTGTCCAAAGCAAAACCTTTAAAACAAAAACTTTGAAGGATAAAGTGGAACCCCTTTCGACTCCATCACCTTCGAAATGCTCAACCCTTTCGAAAGTAATTAGGAAAATGGTTTAGTTTATGGTTAAAATAAGGGTAACCGTTCAAAAGCATTACTGGTCAATATAGTCGAAAGGTAGAGTAGTAGCTAGGTATCGACTATGTCGGAACCTACCCTTTTGAAAGCAATTATTTAAAGGAAAAAGGTACTCCTTCGAAAGCAAATATTTTAACACAACATGACAACCTTCTTCGAAAGCTAATTATAAAACCTTTTACGAAAACATATGTTTCGACTATGTCGAAAGCTTTGGGTAAAACTAGGCAAGAGTTTTAACTTATGAAAACAAAGCAGTGTTTCGACTCTATCGAAAGCTAACTTTTGACATCAAGACTTCCGCCCTCCTTCCAATCCACCACATACCATCTAAGTGATATATTGTATATTTATTTCGACTATGGTGGTTTTGACTGGAACAAGGCGGAATCAAGGAGTCGAAAGTTCCTCGCTAATAGAGGCGAAACGCCTTTTTTGATTTAACGGCTGAATATAGCAACTTTTAGTAATTACTTTCTAACAACTTGCCTATTTGTAAACTATTGATTGGTTGTCATAAATTTTTTCAAATACTTTGCCTTTAGAACTACTGCATTTATTTAGATCCAAATTAAAGGATTTTTAACGTTAAAACCTTTCCATGTAGCAAAATCGACATTTTGCAAAAAAGCCCTTCTTTTAAAATAATTTATTTCCCCAAATAAATCAACTGGGAAATATCCTCAAAAATCACATAAAATCGATTTCATCATCTAATTAAACATATTAAAATTTTAGACCCAACTTTTTCCTAAATTTCTCGAAATAAATTTTAAACCAAATTATATCATATTTTTCATTAAAATTCATAATAAAATTTCCGTAAATTCTAAAAATTAAAACCCATCTCCAAAATCCTATTTTACATAACATAAAAAATTTCCATGGCAATCTGAATTCATAGATTCTCGGTTTCATGTCAAAACCATACAAATTCATGTGCTTATGAATTAAAAAATCATCATAATATAATTCAAACATATCATCATCCATTTTATCACAAAAACAAATTTAAATCATAAATTCGAAATCATATAACCATAGAATAATAATGAGATGGTATGAGATTATTATTCACCTTTGATTTGATAAGTAACTTGATATTTGTTGATGCTTAATCCTTCCTAGCTTTAATCTTATCTTTTGATTGAAATTTCCTTTTTTTACCTTCCTTGTTAATGACCGACTATATTAGGGTTCTTGCATTTATTTTGATTCAAGAAAATAAAATGAATGTGAATGGACAAAGGCAAATGTATAGCGGTGTAATATAAAATGGCTATTTACTAATATGCGTATATGTAATATAATTAACCAATAAACCGATTTAAAGTCCATTTACTTTATGGTTAAACACGGCCATATATGTATGATTCGCCCAAATCTCAATTTACTTATCATCAATATTCTATTTTGTTTATCTAAATAAATATTATGAATACTGTTATAAAAAATTAAGGATGTTACAGGCTCCCCCTTTAAGGAATTTGTCCTCGAAATTCAGTAAGGACCAAATATTAAACATAGAAATCATCTATAACAACACCTAACAACCATACTAATCTATCTAAATAGAAACTATATATATAAATCTAATATAAACATACCCTCAAAGCAGATCAAGATAAATATCTATAATTCTATCCTTTGTCTCCCAAGTACAGTCCTTCTCGTTGTCGTTCCACTAAAATTTCACCAACCTAACTGTCTTCTTCCTTAATCTTTTCTCATCTCTATGAACAACCCGAAATGGTTGTCTAACAAAGGTCAAATTAGGCACTACCACTAAGTTATCCAACCCAGTCGGAGGAATAGTAGTCTATGGATCATGTACATACTTCTGAAGATAAGATACATGAAATACATTATCGACACCTGCCAAACTGCTCGGCAGCTCTATTCTATATGCGAGCTTTCCAAACCTCTCTATAATCTGAAACGGACCTACATATCTTGGGGCTAACTTCCCTGACTTTCCAAATCGTACCACACCCTTTATAGGCGATACCTTAACAAAAACTTTATCTCCAACTGAGAATTCTAGGTCCTTACGCCTCTTACCTGCGTAACTCTTCTTTCTTGACCGAGCTTCCTTTATCCTTCCTCGGGTTAACTCAATCTTCTCTAACGCCTCTCTAACCAAGTCTGGACCTAAGACTAATCTGTCTCTAGTCTCTACTCAACATGCTGGTGATTTGCATAGCCTTTTATACAAAGCTTCAAACGACACCATTCTTATACTAGTCTGATAATTATTATTATAGGAAAACTTAAACAAATGTAGGTAATCCTCCTAAGATCCACCAAATTATAATACACAAGCTCTCAACAAATTCTCGAGTACTTTGTTGACTTTCTCTGTCTGCCCATCTATCCGAGGGTGATATGCAGTACTCATATTAAGCTTAGTACCCATTGCTTCATGTAGACTGTTCCAGAATTCACCAATGAACAATGCATCTCTGTCACTGACTATACTACTAGGAACTCCATGCAGTCTAACTATGTTCTTCAGGTACAAATTGGCTAAAATAGATGTCGTTCTGGTTGACTTAACTAGAATGAAATGGGCACTCTTGGTCAATCTGTCCACTATAACCCATATACTTTCATTACCTCTATTTAACCTTGGCGACCCGTCTATAAAATCCATGGATATCGAATCCCATTTCCAAACCGGAATCTCTAAAGGCTCTAGTAACCCACTTGGTTTTTGATATTCAGCTTTCACTCGTTGATAGTTTGCACACTGTCTAACCCACAAGCCAACGTCACTCTTCATGCCTTCCCAGTAGAAGCTCCTCTTCATATCCTGATACATCTTGGTTCCTCCAGGATGAATCGTAAACTTGGATCGAAGACATTCTCTAAGAACTTCTTTCGTCAAGTCCTCCACATTCGAAACACACAACGGTCCCTTCTTTCTTAGCCATCCTTTCTAGTCAAGGCTAAAATCCTTTAGATCATCGATCTCTGTTCCAACCTCCAGTATTTTGAGCCTTTCAGCTAATACTGGATTCTCCTTTTACTTAGAAGCAATTCTCTCAATCAATATTAGTCGAACTTCTAAAGTAGATAGTCTGCCAGAACTTTGACTAGAGCCAGTAGTCAATCTTATCTGCACATCACAACTGACTAAAGCTTCTAAATCCTTCCACTCTTCCAACATAGCTAACATCACATTCTGATGTTTCCTGCTAAGAGCATCAACACTTTATTACCTTTTCCTAGTGTATATTCTATGCTAAAATCATATACAGCCAAAAACTCTTGCCACCTCTGCTGTCTCATATTCAACTCCTTCTGAGAGAATAAATACCGTAAATACTTAGGATCAATGTATAGCTCTAATCTCTCTCCTAAGAGATAATTTCTCTAAATCTTCAGCGCAAAGACTATAGGTGCCAACTCCAAATCATGAGTAGGATATCTAACTTCATGCCACCTAAGCTGCCTAGATGCGTAGGCAATGAATTTACCATTCTGCATCAACATTGCTCCTAATCCAGTTCCACATGCATCAGTATACACCACCAATCCTTGGTTTCCATCTGGCACTACTAACGTGGGTGCGTTGGTCAACAAATGCTTTAACTTAAGGATTACCTCCTCATATTTTTTGGACCAAACATATCTCACCTCCTTCTTGGTTAGCTTAGTTAAAGGTGCTGCGAGCTACGAGAAATCCTTAATGAATCTCCGATAGTAGCCAGCAAGTCCAAGAAAACTCTTGATCTCAGTCCTTGTCTCTAGTCTCTTCCAATTATTCATAGCTTCGATCTTATTCGGATTGACTAGCAACGCTTTCTCTGAAAGTATGTGACCAAGAAACTTTACCTCTTTCTTCCAGAAATGACACATGGTAAACTTTGCCTTTAGCTGATTCTGCCTCAATGTCTCAAGTACCACTCTAAGATGAACTTAATGCTCTCTCTCATCCTTAGAGTATACTAGAATGTCATCTATAAATACAAGTACAAACCTATCCAAGTACTCTCGAAAAACTTGGTTCATCAAATCTATGAAGAAAGCATGTGCATTCGTCAATCCAAATGGCATCACCAACCATTCATATGAGCTATATCTAGTCTGAAATGCTGTCAAAGGAATACTATCATCTGCCAGTCTCAACTGATGGAAACCTATCACCAAATCCAATTGGGAAAACACTCTGGCCCCACTCAACAGATCAAATAGATCATCTATTTTTGGCATAGGGTACTTATTCTTAACTGTCCTTTCATTTAACTTACGATAGTCAATACACATCCTTAACGACCTATCTAGTTTCTTCACGAAAACCGTAGCCGCTCCCCAAGGCGAACTCTTGGTCTAATAAAATTTCTTCCTTCTAGATCCACTAGCTGCACCATCATTTCCTTCATCTCAGTAGGTGTCATCCTGCTAGGTGGTCTACTTATAGGTTCAGCTCCCGGCATAAGTTCTATTCTAAACTCAATCGCTCTTTTCAGGGGCAGTCCAGTGACTGGCTCAAAGACATCTGCAAACTCCCTTAGCACTTGAACCTGACTTAACTCATTTTCTATCTCCACAGCATTAAGCATAGCACTAACACTCCGATCAGTATTCTCCACTGATAATATCATTCATTTATGACTATCAGGGTGTCTCGGTGATATTTCCCTATCCTAGCAAAATATTCTAGCCTCATACCTACTCAACCAACCCATTCCTAAAATGATCCCGAAATCTACGAAATCAATAAACTGCATTTAAACTTATGACCTACCAATTCAAGCTCTAACTGGTCACATCTTAACCCTAGAGTTGTATACCCTCCTATTGGATTCACAACCCTTAAGGAAGTAACACGGTAGGTGGGTTCTAGCCGTAATCTGTCAACTAAAAATTGAGATATAAATGAATGTGATGCACTAGCATCAAAAAGTATTCTAATTGGAATACTCTAAATCAAAAGCATACTTTTCATCATAGTCTTTCCTTTATCTACTGTAGTAGGACTAGCTGGTCTTATAGCAAAAACTTTTTCTTTGTCCTCCCTAACTGGCTCGGGACACAAATTCTTGTAACGCCCAACTTGATCATAGTTAAAGCATTTCACATTCTTCTTAACAGTGGCTTTCTTCCCATTTCCTGACCGACGTTCATTAGCAAAGTGATCCTTCTCGTCGCGCCTATAGCAAACAACCTCAACCTTTAATTTCTTGGCAGTATCTCCCTTTGGGGTTCCCTTCTTCTCAAAGAACTTCCTCTTCTTCCCCTGAGAACCCTGAGTTTTCCACCAACTTCTCTTTAGTAAATCAACAAGCAACTCCTAATGACGAATGGCCATCTCCACCACTATTTTACAAGGATCACGGACATGGGTCATGGCCATTCTAGAAGCTCGGGAGTCAGTCCTCGAATGAACTTTTTATTCCTTTTGACATCTCTCCTTGCACTAAATCCATAAATTTCCTCATCAGCTCAGACTTGACAAACTCAGATACGAACTTCTGTTCAAATCTTGTCTTAAAATCAGCCCAAGTTAACTGCTCTTCTGGCACTCCTGCAAAAACACTATTCCATTAGTGTAGTGTTGACCCTTGTAACTGCCTTAGAGGACAACCTTCTCTTTTCCATCATTCAGACCCAAATCTGCAAATATTCACTCATAATGCAACATCCAATTCTGAACCTCTATGGCACTTTCTGTTCCCAAGAATGGCTTCCCACCCAAACTGGTGTAATCTCTAATTAGGAAAGCAATATTCCCAACTGGAGCCATGGGAGTAGCTCCTCCTACATTTCCAGCAATTGCTCCAGCTTGCATCAAACCGGCAAAGAACTAATACATCGCCCCCATATCTTACGGTGGATTTCCAACACCCTCATCGGCTTAAGCATTTTGATTACTAGCATTTGCCGGTCAATCAGGGTTTCTTCTAGTAGTGGGTTGAGCATTTTTATTAGTTGTGGAGCTTCTCCACCGAGATTTCCTCTTCCATTTCCTTCTTCCATATCTCCTTTCTCATAATTCTACATATCAACCTTAGTAAGGTACACAAGAACGGTTTAAGGAAACTGGCGATACATACTTATATATATGTATATATATAATACAAGTAAGTTACTATTGCATTAACCCAGACCCTAATCTTATTATCTGATTTATTAGACTATGTTTGGAAAATATTTTAGGTTTAAGTTTCTTTTAAAGTTTCATAAACCTATGCTTTAATACCAACTTGTAACATCCCTCTACTTGGAGGCCCAAAACTAACTGCTACGGATGCTGCAGTCATCCTAGTTATTTATCCTCGGTGACCAAATACGGCTACATTAGGTACATTGATACATAGAAATACAAGAATATGGAAAAAAAAATTAAACAGAAAATAAATTCCACATTCCATATAAAAATATTCCAAATTGATTACATAATCGCAATTCACAGACCACGATCAGATAATATATAGTTATTACAAAATACACCAAGAGCGACATGTGAGGATGCCTCCTTGGTAGACCAGAATATATAGATAGGCAAGAACACAATTTTCCTTTACAAACAAAACATATAGTGGAAATAAAAGAACTCCGTTAACAATCTTACCTCCTGCACGTCCTCGAATGCTTTTATTCGTTTAAAAGAATACCTAGAAACCTTTACTCTCAACCTATTCGAAATCAATTAAGTACCCGAGAGTTTAAGGAGAGAAGAAAAACTTCGAGTCAAACATAAAGCTTGGTATGAATAATGATTTACCATCTCAAACCATTTATATATCTTGTAAGACCACACCGCTTAGCGAAACAAATTTCCCCTCACTAGTATCATAAAACATTTATAAAATCATAAATTATGCTCCTGTATCCACAATGGTTAAAACATAATATTTCGAAACATTATGAGGATATGCAAAAAAAAAAAAAAAAATTCTAGATTACCCATCCTCGTTCATTCTGACTATTTGTCTCAATTATAGTTTCTAGGGTTACTATTAACTAGTTAAATGTAATGACTATCTGTCCAATTATGTAGTTTTCGTATGATCAATAAGAACCTATTTGTAACTCCAATATCTTATTTCATATCCTAGTTCTTATGGAATAACTAGGAACCTATTGGTTGACTGCCAATATTTTAATCCGGACATAGTTTTCATGGGCTAACTACAATCCTATTAGCCCTCGGAAGTATCAAATCATAGTTTTCATGGGATGACAATGAACCTATTGGCCTCTGCCAATATCATACAATTTTCATGGGCTTAATGTAAACCTATTGGCCACTACCAATATATTTAATTAAAATTTAACATCTGTTAAGTTATATTCACTACTGGGTCAACCTAATTGGTTATTCTGCCTTTTTCCCAAAGTATAGTTATGGGTTAATAACAATGTGAATAACATTTTAAAACCTTTATTTATGCCATGTTTATTACTTTAAATTGAGATTGGGTTTATGTTTTGAAACCATAAAATCATCTCTTTCGAAACCTCTAGATTGCCTCCTTCGAAAGCAAAGACATCTTTCCAAAACATTATATACATACCTTTCGAAGCCCTTAGCAAAAAAGTTCTCGTTTGAAACCTATTATACCTTTTGATGGTGTTTACCTCTTTTTAAAATATAAAGCTTCGAAACAAATGAAAGTACCCATTTTGAAAGTATTGGTTTACTTTAAAAACCATATTTTGGTCAAAATGGTTATATACAAAAGTTCTCCTTCGAAACCAACAAAAAATTAATTTGGGAAAAAACTGATGGTGTCGGAACCATCTTGTCGAAAGGAAAACCTTTAAAACAAAAACTCTAAAGGACAAATTCGAAACCTTTTTTCAACTCCATCACCTTCGAAACCCTCAATGCTTTAGAACGCATTTACGAAAAAGGCTTAGTTTAAGGTAAAAATAAGGGTAACCTTTCGAAAGCATTACTGGTCAATATAATGGAAGGTAGAGTCGTGGCTAGCGACTAGGTCAAAACCTACCCTTTTGAAAGCAGTTATTTAAAGGAAAAGGGTACTTCATCGAAAGTAAATACTTTAACACAACATGACAACCTTCTCCGAAAGATAATTATAAAACCTTTTTCGAAAGCATATGTTTCGAATGTGTCGAAAGCTTTAGGTAAAACTATGCAAGAATATTAACTTATGAAAATAAAGCAGGGTTTTGACTCCATCAGAAGCTAACTTTTCGACACCAAGACTTCTTCCATCCTTCCAATCCACTACATACCATTTAAGTGATATCTTGTATATTAGTTTTGACTATGGTGGTTTCGATTGGGACGAGGTGGAATCAAAGGAATCGAAAAGTCCTTGCAAATAGAGGTGGAATTCCTTTATCTGATTTAAAGGCTGAACTATAACAACTTTTAGTAATTATTTTCTAACAACTTGCCTATTTGTAAACTATTGATTAGTTTTCATAAAACCTTTTCAAATACTTTACCTATAGAACTGCCACATTTATTCAGACCCAAATTAAAGGATTTTTAACGTTAAAACCTTTCCATTTATCAAAACCGACATTTTGTAGAAAAACCCTTCTTTTAAAATTATTTATTTCCCCAAATAAATCAATTGGGAAAAATCCTAAAAAATCACAGAATTTCATCATGTAATCAAGCATATTAAAATTTTAGATCCAATTTCTTCCTGAATTTCTTGAAATACATTTTAAACCGAATAATATCATTTTTTTCATTAGAAATTCATAATAAAATTTTCAAAGCTTGGAAAATTCGAAAAATTAAAACCCATCTCCAAAATCATGCTTTACATCACATAAATTTTTTTCCATAGCAATCTGAAATTATAGGTTCTCGATTTCATGTCAAAACCGTGCAAATTCATGTGCTTATGAATTAAAACAAATCATCATAATATAAATCAAGTATATCTTTATCCATTTTATCACAAAAACGAATTTAAATCATAAATCCAAAATCATATAACCATAGAATAATAATAGAGATGGTATGAGATTATTATTCACCTTAGATTTGACAAGGAACTTGAGATTTGTTTATGCATAATCCTCACTAGCTTTGATCTTATCTTTTGATTGAAATTCCCTCTTTTTCCTTCCTTGTTAATGGACGGCTATATTAGGGTTCTTGCATTTATTTTCCTTTGAGAAAATAAAATGAACATGAATGGACAAAGGAAAATGTATAGCTATGTAATATAAAATGGCTATTTACTAACATGTCCACGTGTAATTTAATTAACCAATAAACTAATTCAAAGCCTATTTATTTTATGGTTATACACGGCTCTATATGTATGATTTACCGAAATCTCAATCTCCTTATCATCACTATTCTATTTAATTTATCTAATTAAATCTTTTGAATAATGTTATCAAAAATTAGGTATGTTACATATATCCACAAATATTAAAAAAGATTTCACTTTCAAAACTATACTTTTGGGTTAAAACAAATGTCATTTAAAACATTGATAACAATAACCCAAAATAATTTCCTTATATAAAATCCCTTTTCAGAAGTCTGAAAATATAATTGTAAAACTCCTTTTATAAATCTCCAAATATATTTATAAAACTTCTTTTATAATTATCCAAATATATTCATAAAACTCCTTTTTCTTAATCTCCAAATATATTTTAAAAAACTTCTTTTGTAAATCTCTAAATTTATTTATGAAACTCCTTTTATAAGTCTTATTTACTTATCACAAATTTTCAGTTTTAAGACAAAAACAAATATTTTTCATGAAATGATCATTCCATATATTATTATAAATCCACAAATATGATTTATTATACCAAATTATAAAAATGATATCATTTCCCTTTTTATAAAATACTGTTCATAAATCTCTCTTTTATTCAACAATTTTTATAAAACATTTTACCGATATTTATTACAAAATATTGCTATCCTCTTTTAAAATATAATTATTTTATTACAAAAAATAAACTCCTCTTTTCTTTAAAATGAATATCCATTATTATAATAACTTCTGTAAAATAAATTTTTCCAAAATACTTTCAAAACATTTCCAAAAAGGTTGGAGTAAAATAGAGAAGTTCCAAAACCATTTCTAAATAAAATACCATTGAAAACTCCAAAATTCGTATTTAAAATCATTCTTTGAACCAAAACCAATTTCAAATCAAAACAGCAACCCGTAGTATTCAAATACTATAATGAAGCTAGTAGGTACCATAGCACTTAACCAATGATATTATTACCTTTATTACTAGAAAGGTCCAACTTTTAGCACATATCAATGCCATTTGCAATATGTCCAATGTACCAAGTTTTGACAATCAATAATTTATAGCACAAGTATATAAATGAAATTAAAATTAATAGTGGTGATGAATCCAGATTCCTCTACAAAACTGCCAATATTCCATTTTTTATGCCATTCACCTTTTAAAGTGGATATTCAACCAAACTAAATCATTAAAGCACAAAATAATAATTTATATATACTATATATCATATAGTATTCATCATATATGTGATAACTCACCAAAATTGCAGTTGAGCTTATGCATTCTAGTTTGATCTAAAATCGAACGGCGTTCTATTTTAGCTCAAAATTTCCCTTGTCCCAAACTTAATGAAATCAATTCTAATGCATAGATAATGCTCCTACGAGCGTAATGCAAAAGACTGCATCTCGATTGGACCTCGTACGAAGAAGTTATTGAGCGTATAAGATTTCAATTTAATTGAATAATTAATCACAAATCACTTAATCAATTTTAAATTACCATCTATTAATTCTTCTTCCTCCCTAAGTTGATACTTCCCTGTATATGTGCACAAATATGCATGCACCCAATCGATCCCCTCTCTCTTCCTTTCTCCCATTGCTCCACGAAACGACGCACTAACAACTCCAAAAAGCTCCTACTCAACCCTTTTTGCGATGTACCCCATAACAACAAGTTTTGTCGATTAAAGCAACTCATGACCTAGAGCTATGTGCCGTGACCTAAAAATGTCGCTGTGATATCCCGGAAATTTGGGACAATATCAATTTAATAATCTACATTAAAAAAATTAAATTGATTTGATATATTTGTTAATAATATATGAATTGATTTATTAATCTTCTTTTAAATAAATATTTAACTGATAATTTATCTTTTAGAAGTTAATCAAATTGCCTTCTATTTATAATGTATATATATCTTTATATATATTGTACATGGAAAATCTTTGTTTTAATTTAATAAATAGGTATGTTTTCTAATTCTAATATTTTTGAAAATTTAGAAATTTGATATTTAAGCTATTTAATAAATGATCATATGATTTTAAATTACTCAAGATTTAAGTTTGGTTGTTTAAAATAATTTTAGCTTACATTTAAATTTAGCAAAAAGGTTTGTTTAATTTGTTTTAAATTTATCTTGATAAAAATAAACAGTTTATTAATAGATAAATACTTTTATAAATCATTTGACTTAATAATGAGCTCTATTAATTATGTAAATGTTTACAAATGAATTTTTAATAATGTCAACTTTATTTATATGTGTGTTTGAATAAAATTTATGATTTGGAAATTAAAAATAAAGGTTTAAAAATGTTCAAATTAAAATAAACATTTACTAATATTAATAAGTATAAAATAAAATAATAATAAGTAATTAAATATTTGTTAGTCATAGTTAAAATACAAATGTAAATACAAATAAGAAATGAAGTGAAACACAAACTACAGAATAAACAAACTTACAACACAAACTATAAATTTGAATCCAAAGAATAAAACAAGATTAAAGTATAAAATAAAATAACATTCTTTCACAAGAGCATCCACCTGCAAGATACAAAATAAAATAAGGAAAATATGATGCAGGCTAATGATAAGCTAGGTGTGTAGCTGCAATATAGTATGCAGGTTAGAGAAAAGAATGCAGAGCAAAGTTAAGTAAACAAAGTTAAATATATATGCTTGTAAAGGAAATGCAAGGAATAGTATAAATATGAATGTCAACTGTTGAAATGCAAAAGCATAAAAAAATAATATGTAAGTAGCTTGTAAATTAAGTATGTAGGCAGAAAAAAAAGAGACAAGTATGCAAAGCTAAACAAAATATCTTCATTCTAGTCAAATGAAATTAGTCTAAGTCTGAAATTAACTGTTCACTAAGATGTATATTATAGTGTGAACTAGAAACAATAAACAAATATCTATAACAGCAGCTTCATATACAAGCTAAAACTTTAGTCTGTGCATTGTACACTTACTCATGTTTTTAGCAGTTAAACATAATTATGTGAGTAGCCTGTAAAAATAATAAAAATAAAAATAGATGCAGGCAAGAATCATGTGATAGAATAGTAAAAAGGAACAAGTACGTAAAACATGATAACATATCTATGCATGAAGTATAAAAACAAAGTAGAAATATCTATAGAGACAAATGATGAAGTAAGTGAAACATAAAGTACTACTTCATTAAATGTTTCCATTTCTCAGCATACAAACAAGTCTTTTCGAATTGCATGAGGATCATTTCAGCCTCTATAAGAAAGATATTTTTGCCTAATAAAACAAAATTAATCTGTTCAAAGAAAGGCTATACCCAGTTATTACCTCCCTGGAAACTTCTTTATATATGTCATATTGTATTGGTTCGTTCATAAAAAAATATATATATCAATCCTGAAACAAGAAAATGGCAAACATTTTCATCTATACAAACTTAAGTAATATCTGCAAATCCAACAAAGACAAGAAGATTTGGGAATTGAAGGAAATTACTTTTCAGTTTTGAAGATTCACTTGTTTCAGAAGTACCTGTTTATTTTCAAACTAGGTGAGTAACACTTTTAAATTTCTTAAGTTTAAACCTGATACATGCAAATATTTGAATGCTTGAATATATTGATTGAATATTTATATATTCATTTTACTCTGGATTATTATGAAAAGGGAATTACTGTATGTTTTAAGCCTGCAGTCCAAACTGTTCTATTTTAAACTTGTTTTGTTTTCCCATGGCTGTGAGTAACTCTTTTAAATAATTTAAGTTTTTAAAACTTGTTGCATGCTAATATTTGAATGCTTAAATATATTGTGTGGGTATTTATATCTTCATTTCTTTGGGTGTCTGTGAGATGAAAATCTCTGCATATTTAAAAGCCTGCAATTTCAAAACTGTTTTCATCATAAACCTGCTCTGTTTATTTTCAAGTGAGAAACATTATTTTTAAACTTAAATATACTTAATGGTAGTATGGTTAAAAATCTGGACCAAAGATACTTTGTATATATGCATTATTCTGTACATATAGGGATGAATGTTTGTGTACAGGTTGTAGTTGCTGTGACAATGCAGATTCAGTTTCAAGCTTGTGTTTTGAATCCATAAATTATTATTTCTTGATTTTGATAACATTAAGGATTTAGTTTATAAATAAAGCTTGTTGTTTCATCATAAAGTAGAGTTTAAATTCTATTTAAGCTAAATAATTTTGTATGCTGCTCTGGAAAACCAAAACAACATAGCAATTTGATTAAGAGAAGAACCAAACAATCTAAATTATAAACTCAGGGAATTCTCGAGTCACTCGAGTAGATGACTCGAAGCAAGGTGGTGGAAGACTCGAAGCACTGAAGTGGATTGGTGATTTTGATGGTTCCAGTTTTGTATAGTTACAGTTTTTAGTATTCAGAGATTTGGACTCGGGGAAGTCTCGAGTAAATTGCATTTTTACTCGAAGCTCAGAGGCTGTTGACCCGAAGCAACATTGTTTGGTTTCAGGTGGAAGTTTAAATTCCTACAGGTTGTATAAACACCTGTACATTTAAAATTTAAACTAAATTTAAGCAAAATTAAATGTATGTTAGTTGAAATCCTGATGTAATTGAATTTAAGTTAGGATTTTATAAAGCCTAAATCTAAATATAAGTATGAATTCAAATTTATAGTTTGAATCAAAAATGCAGTTTTGAAATATTTAAGTGAGTTTCAGTTTTAAACTTGATAATTTCCAGATTTTAAATTTAGATCAGAAACAAAATGCTGCTGCAGTTAAATATGATTTTTGTTAAAGTTTTGTTTCAAATGGATATTTGAATTTTAAAGTTTAAAATGAATTTGTATTTAAAAATCAAGTTTCTGACTCTGGTTGTTAAAAGAATGTTAAAGCGAAGTTTAAAATCAAAATAAATTGAGAAATTCAAGTTTGCTTAGAATTCAAAATCTGAAAATTTGAATCAGTTTAGAAATGAATATTTTAAGAATGAGTTCAAAATAAAATAGTTGACAAGTAATTTGTTTCAATAAAGATTAACTTGTTTTTGAGAATTCTTGACTTAAGGTTTTTGAATGAAATGAATGAATTGTTTAACTTGAGGTTTGCAAGTTAAATATTAATGTAATTTGGAAATTTAAATTTGAATTAAAAATTCAAATAGTTTAATTTAAAAGATTTTAATTTGAATGTTAATTACAATCATTTTGAATCTTCAATTCAAATGATATTTAAATTTATAATGTAATGTTAATGAAGCCATTAATTAAAGAATGAATTATTTTAAGGATAATAGGGTAATTAAGGAATGACCTATGTACTAAAGTTAATAAATAAAGATAAATTAAGAAGTAAATTAAGAAATGATATTAAATGTAGACAATTATCTAAGGATTATTAATGAGTTAATATATAGGATTAATTTTGAATAATTAATTAGATTAATTGGATAATCTATTGTAAATTTGTTAAATGTAATTATTTGATAAAAAAATAATTAGGAGATTAATTACTTATGGTAATTAATTTTGATAAATGATTAATTTAAGTTAATTAATTTAGTTTAACTAATTTAAAGAGAATCATTTGATAAATTGATAAGTGTAATTACTTAGTGTATGCAATGGAGCATAATTACTTAATGAAGTAATTAATGTTAATTACTGAATGTAATTAGTGAAAGATGATATATTAATAAAGTAATTTGGATAATTACTTTTGTAATTAATCAGAGGATTAATTAATGGAGATAATTAATTATGGGATAATTAATTTAAGTAATTAATGATAGTTAATTACTGGTTGATATTAATCAAGGATGATTAATAATTGTGTTTAATTAAGGATTAATTGCTTAATGTAATCGATTTAAATAATGTAATTTATATCTAAATTAAAGACCATTAATTAATAATTAATGATGTAATTAAGAATTTGTTAATTAAGAAATAATTAATAATGTGGAGATTAATTAAGAATAAATGTAAATGAAGTAATTAAATGTTAATTACTATAAATGATTAATTTATGCAATTAATTGAAGACTAATTGTAATTAGAAAATGATTAATCAAAGATGTTTAATCAAGGTGAATATTTAGAGTATGATTAATTAATTTGATTTGTAATTAATTAGTGATCGTATAAATAGGATTTATAGATGAAGTAATTAATTTAATTTACTTTAAATTAATTAGAGATAGAAGTAGTTAATTTAATTCATTTTAAATTAATTACAAATGGTAAGATTATAAATCATTGCTTATGGATGAATGAAAATTATATGTCATTTGATGGTTGTGAACTCAGATATGAGATGAATAATATCTAGGTGACTTGGATGTTTGTTTAAGTATGATATTTGTTTTTATCTGATTGGATTGATAATTTTAATTATCTGTTTATGATGATGATATGATTATCTACTGTGATATTATGAATTATCCATCTGTGTGTATATTGATTATGTTGAATTAAACTGTTAAGACTAAATAGACAACTTGGCCCTAAAAGACACGTTTTGGATTTCGATGAGACCGGGATCGGTTTTCCTTATTTGGAATATCCGAAAACCACATCGATTCCAAATTAACGATAGGTCGTGAATCTAAAGTGAAGATGAAGAATCAGAGTGCAAGGGTTGTCGTTGTTAACTCTGAGGGTGATTCCAAAATGAGTGTAACGAGATGATGCCTTCGGTTTCGTTCGAACCCGGAATGAACTTGTATGGATTGAATGCTTTCAACACATCGTCAGGTGGGCGATGAGCATTCTAAGTAATGTTTTCTATAAAGGTAATCGCAGCCTCAAGCCTCATCAACCGGGAATGGCTAAAACATGGGAGGTGCAGCAAGGTTAGGTGGTTCATGCCCAAGCAGGACAAGATTTTCCCCTGTGTAGATGTCCCTTTTTATTCGGCTTTGTGGGCGGTTGGATGTACACCAACTGCGGGGTTATCTTGTTCGGGACTGTTCAGTAAGGAATGGTTCCGGCCTTGTGTTGCAGGGGATGAAGGGAGTAATCCTCGGTACGTTGATCTAGGCCACGTACTGTGACGGGCGGTACCCCAGTAGCCCTGCCATTGTATGGAATCCACAATCCAATAAGTGCCAACGGTTTTGATTGTATTACCCACTTTTGTGGCTAGTAGCTGGAATTTAATGAATGTAACAATTTCGGCTATTTTCTATTTACTTGAAAACCCTAGACCTATTATAATATCACAGAATTTCCTATCAAATGTTTTGGTTAGCGTAAGGTAAAAGCTTTTCCATGTTTATGTGTGGGGAGTCTTACGTGATACCCTTTTGTTTTCAAAAGATTTTCAAAAGTTAAACAACTTTAACCTGTTACTCATACCAGACCCATGTCTGACCCGGAGTTTGTTTTTGTTTTTCATAAACTCTCGGGTACCCAAATTTTTACGGGTAGTCAAGGGATTCAGGTTAGCTTTGACGTATTCTGGAGGAGCAATGGAGCAGGTGGCTTCAGCGTTGTAGATATATAGATAGTTCCGCTGTGTTGGTATCTCTGAGTCGTTTGTTTGAGTTGAGTTGTATTAACTAGACAGGTGTTTATAACTGTCTAGTATGTGATGTATTATCTGCATAACACTGATTGATGTTGTATATTATGTAAATACTTATATGATATATTATAATTTATTCGTTCCGCTGTGAGATTCTGATGTTGTTGTTCTTTCTACTCTATCTTTTCTATTTTCTCACCTCTTTCTTTTCTTATTAACGATACTTCTTCCTGGGCGTAGGAAGTGGGGTCGTTACAGTCGCTCTTGCAATAGTTGATTGGATGTGGTGAAAATTGGCAGGGAGGTGTACTTCGATAAAATAAACACAATGGCGACCTATGATTAACTTCATGCCTCCCCTAGCTCCACCAAACCCTAACCCTGGCTGCTGCCTATTCAGGTAATCACCCCAAACATGAATGCACTCGACCAACCCCATACAAATTAGAAGATCTTATCAATACGAACTCAACGGAACTAAAATCATAATTTTTTGTTGGGTAATTAATTTGATTTTGATTTTTATAAGGAAGAGGCCATTTTTTCTTTACTATAAAAGAGAAGGTGGGAGATTGAAATGAAGAAAGAGGGAAAAGTTAAGAGTGAAGTATATTCTAGGTATAGAGTTTGGTTATTTACAAATTTTCAGTACTTCGCTACACAAAATTGCGTTTGCGTTCGAACCATGAACGATAAAACAAAAATACGATCATGCATAACAATGCGACACAATCCAAAAAAACAATAAAATACACTAGCCATCTTATTCTGTAAAATTCCAATAATACCATCATTTGTCCAAAAATGTGCCAAATAACAATTTAGATATTCCCAGAATTAAAAATTATCAGAAAATCCTAAAAATTCATTTAAAAATACGTCATTAAAAATTGAGTTGTTTTTTTAATAATTGATTTTCTTATTATCTATCACATTCGAATTAGATTTGAATATTTAGATAACTAAATATTCCCATTCTAAACATTAAAAATTTCAAATCATTAAAAAAATATCCTATAGCCCTTTGATAACACTTTGATCTTTGGATCGATAAGAGTATACTTGCAAATCAGTGAGCAGATTGTATATAATGAATGTTGTAAAGTAGAGATTGAATTAGAGTAAATTTTAAGTGTATAAAAAGTATATTTTGTGAAATATATAAGGAGAATTTGGAGTAAGTAGAAAATAGAGAAAGTAGATATAAAATTTGTTTTCTATTCCCTTTTTATAGTGTTTGAAGGGACGTGTCTATTCACAAAGAGATTTAACCAAAAATCACAACTATTCAAAATTCTATAATCATCTCTACAATGGTCTATATGTTGACATAATTAGGCTGGGTATGTCGACATATCCAGCTTAATTTTGAAAAATAACAATCCATTTAAAAGTGTTTATAAAATTCTAATAATTTATAGGTCATTTAAACATTGTTTTTAATTACTTTTATATAAAACATTTTATAAAATATTTGTAAAATTATACTTTGAAAAATAAAATAAAATAAATAAGTATTTTGATAAGAGAATTTTCAAAGAACAGATGGTTTCTATTCAAGGACTTCTACAAATTAGTCTAATGTTTATTTCCTATAATCTATAGCCTTGAACTCTTCTGTTTTTGTCTCTAAACTTACAAGTCTTCAAATATCTTAATCATCTCTAAATCTTGATCTCCAATCTTTTTGCTAATCAGCCTACAAACTTGATTATCCTGTACTTTTATAAACCTATATCATATCTTGCAAAATATTCTATACAACTTGAAAAAATATTGGTAGCTATATTTATATGGTTGTTGTCGTCAAAATTAATATATTTGTATTAATAGTTCCTTCTAGCATAGTTAGCAATCAAGATCCACTTTTTACTAGTGAGTGTTGGAGGAGTCTTCTGGAGGCTTTAAGCACCGAGTTGAGTATCTCTTATCACCCACATATGGATAAACAGACGGAAAGGGTGAACTGAATGCTTGAGGATTTATTTCGGTTGTGTATCTAAGATTTTAGAGGCTCTGGGGGATCACCTGCCACTAGTGGAGTTCATTTATAATCACAGCTATTAAGTAAGTATTGGAATGACATCATTTGAGGCATTATACAGGAGGTCTTGAAGATCACTTTCTTATTGATGGGACATTACTAATAGGATCATTCTTGGACCTAATATGGTGAGGGAAAAATCATAGAAGGTAGACTTGATCTATAGATGAATGAAGACGATGCAAGATAGGCAGAATCTTTTGCTGATAGGGAATTTGCTGTGGGCGACATGTTTTCGTGAAGGTCTCACCACTTAGGCCTATCTTGAGGTTTGCTAGTTCTATGGATTAGCGCCAAGGTTTGTAGGGCCTTTTCTAATTATAAGTAGAGCAAGGAAGTTAGCTTATGGGGTAAAGCTTCCTAAAAAGTTAGTTGGAGTACATAATCTTTTCCATGTGTCCCACTTGCCAAATTGTCTCCACGATACATAAGTTGTTGTCGGGCGAAGTCAATTAAAGGAGGTAGTAGTAGAAAGGTGGCGATTTGTTTGTCATGCACCTACCCGTATCCTTGAGCATGGTACAAAGCGACACCACAGTAAAGTTACTAAGTATATTAAGGTCCAGTGGGAATACGATCCAAAGGAGATTACTTGGGAGCCAGAAGCGATGAATCGAGCTACCCATCCAGAACTCTTTTCTCGTACATTTCCATGTAGTTAATTTTGTACAAACTACATATGCGTTTAGGGTTTAGCTTAGTGTACTCCATAGGTAGGGACATCTATATGCTAGGAATGGTTACGAACTTGTCACTAGGACAAGTTTAGAAGATGGTTTCTAATGCATGTATTTATTACATTGATCTTCATACATATAGGCAAATATTTTCAGGTTAGCATATACTCACACCGTCACTTGTTTTATTTTACCAAGTTATATGCTTATGGTTATTGCATATGGATTGAATAATCGTGTATACATACAGAACTGCCAGTATATTTGCCTAGGATGTTGCATACATTTGGAAACATGGAAAAAGCACATACATTTAAGAGGTCGACTAGATCAGGAGGTCGTCTAATTTTTGTATTAGTATAAGTTCATATGCATTCCATGCCTATATGTACATATTTCATTAGAAATTTGAACTATGGACAATGGTTGCTAGTGGTTGATGGCTGAGTAGACGGTTGTAATTATCTATTTCGATTTGTACGAATTGCATTTTTACGTCATTGGAGATTTCGAGGATTAAATCCTATTAAGGGGAAAGAATGTAACACCATGCTGAATTAACCAGAAATTTTAATAAAGAAATTAGTTTAAATAAAATAAGGGTAAAAATGTAATTTGACAACCGTATGAATTCGGCTATGAAACTTAAGTCATTGCATCCGTAGCGCTTTTCCACACGAATTTCATATATAGTGTTTTGAAAATGGAGTACATGTGAAAAATTTATTAAAGTTTAAAATTTAAAATTTAAAATAAAAAATAATATATATATATATATGGAGAGAAATAATTAAAATTAAGTAAGTTCAACCGGTCGACACCTTGATTTGGATCGGTCGAACCCTAGTCCCCAAAAAAATAGGTCGACCGGTCAAGAGTTAGAGGCTAGAGTTAGCTTAGGCTGAAACAAAAGGATTTTATGTAAATTAAATCCAATGGTCCAGGTTGATTTTCGCCCCTATAAATACAATGTTTATTTGAAACTAAGAAACTTAATCTAATTTGTACTTTCCAAAACTCTGTCTCTTTCAAAACTCTCTATTTCTCTCCAAATCAGCATGTTCTTCAAAAATAAAATTTTTAAATCAAAGATTATAAGAAGAGAAGATAACTGAATTAAGGAAAAAGAAAACAGAATGGAGAGATTGATGAATCGAAGCGAAGGCAGTTCAAGGCGGATTAAATGGATAAAGCTAATAAGAGGTGAGTAGTTTTGCTATTAAATATGTTGATTTATATGTAATCAAATTTATCTATACCAATTTTGATCTTGAATTTGCCTAATTTGATCTGAGATGTTGTTTATCCAAAAATTGTAAC
Source organism: Allium cepa (assembly GCA_030765085.1). Taxonomy (NCBI): domain Eukaryota; kingdom Viridiplantae; phylum Streptophyta; class Magnoliopsida; order Asparagales; family Amaryllidaceae; genus Allium; species Allium cepa. Next base: position 520,442,186 of record CM060929.1, on the reverse strand, counting down.
TAATTGGGAATTTGATAGAAATCTAAATTATACGAATAAGACCCCTATTTAATGATTAAAGTAAAATTGGAGATATAAGTTTGATTGTAATATACACACCCTTTTTGTTCACCTCGAATATTGAATCTAGAATTTATTATGTATATGACTATTCCTTATTGATGTTGATTTTGCCCTAAATTAAATTGAGATACAAATACACAAAAATAATTATGAAATTTATAAAACTGGGGTAGTGACATGAAATAAGGTTCGCTATTGAAATTATCATTTTATAGATATAAACATCAACCGGTCAAAGGACTTATTATAGCCAGTCGACCGCTGCAATAGCCATTGGTTGACCGGTCATTGGATTTCGAGCGTTGGTTAAACTTTGGCCTAAGGCCCAGATTTTTAGATATATACACACACACACATCTATATGTTACCTATTAGTAGGGAAATTATTTCCCCAATTCTCGGCTTTTGGATGTTAAAGGTGGATGCTACGAGACTAGTTAAATAGTATGCGAAGGCAATTAGGCCTAGACACTATTCGCTTAGCTAATTTGATATTTGACAAAGGCAATTCAGTTGCTAATAGCACTCACAAGAGGCTCCTTAATAGATGTGCAACATTGTTGGTGGATGCCTGGAGAGGTGTGTGGTCCAATACTAGCAAAAGGTTTCTCGGTGCATATGGAAATTAGGATGTGACACTTTTGGTGGATGTCCGACATGGTGTAATAAGTGGTGTTACCATTAATCTTGGACACTGATGTAGCGACCCTAAGATGCCATTAGTAGTAGTTGGCATTGCGGTCTCATCTCAATGCATAAGTATGATATGTTTTGGTCGTAGTTGGGAAATGTAGTCCTAAAGGCGATACCGTATGCGATATTATGTTAGGAGTAATTCTTGAGGTTATCAGTCTGATCCGTCTTTGATTTGAGGTTAGATCAGTTGTTCGACCTAAGTGTAAACCTTCACAAGATGTTTTTTGTAGGTGGATCTAGGGCTATTTTCCTAGGGTTAATGAAACCAACCTTAGTAAGTAATTTGACAAACATAAGTAGGATACCCTAGGTCATATAGATTATAAATGAAGTCAAATACATGTGGTCATCATGTAATAATGATGTAACTCATTCATTGGACCTTTATCTAACTCGCTTCTTTCCATTTTCCCTCACCAAGGAGGACATAGCAGTAGGTGATTAACCCAAATCTAGTACGTCATAGAGCAAGCTTGGCTTTAACACCACATATTATTTTTCATCAATCTCCATATAACTATTTATCATATTTAGCATTTATCAGACTATATGCTATTATTTTATGAACTCTAGATTTTTGACTACTTATATTATGAGATTGTGTTTTTCGGGATATTTTCTGAGATGAATATTTTCTGTATTTATATTTTTCTTCCTTGCACTATGAGATCTGAAAGTGTAGAATGTCTTAGATTTTATTTTTATAATCTTAGTCTATGTAATGTTTTAAAACTGTATAGCTCGTATTTCATAGCACGAGGTGGGTCCGAAAGTCACCCTACACTCGGGATCCATGTGTCTAGAGGTGCGGGTTGTCAAAATTGTAGTTATATTAGTTATAGAAATACTTATATATTTTATTACTAATTGAAAGTTAAAAGTATGACTTTTAAAGTAAGTTGTAAGGCGAAAACAATTGTTTAGGCATGTTAAACTTATATTAAAATAGTTTTGAAGTTTATCTGGCCTTGGTATTTGTTTACTATAGTGTAATTCAATAATTAATAAACTAGCGAATTTTTATAAAGGTGATTTGAAAAGTTAGAAATTACAAAAGAAGTATTATATGATTTAATAGGGTTTGATTATAGTCATAAAATCCTGAATATTATTATAACAAGATTTATTAACTTTAGACCCTAAGAAATGGCTTGTGATATATGCATATATATACATATATACATGCATACATACGTATATTATATACAGGAGCCATATAATATTTTGAGGTCTCATTAATAACTGAACTTAATTTCAATTATAGAATTAAGTGATATTAAGCTATAATATAATTGATAGGCGAGAGCATTATTTTATAAAATACATTTAAGACATATAAAATAACGAAGAAGTTATAATTTTTAGATTGGATACTTAAGCAAGATGCATTTTTGCTGAATTGTTTATATGATTGTATATGTGAATTGTAATTGATATTGAGATTATAGATTTGTTACTTCGGTTGTGTATTACCTTCGTGCATGTAAATGTCCATAACGTAAGTTTACTACTTCCAGATAGTTAGACTGGTTATATGTATAATACACATACCCCTGCAAACAGTTTATGTGATTTATATATATATATATATATCTTTACGTATATATATCGTTCTAGTATGTTCGACCAGGGCTACTTGGAGATGCATGAAATATTATGTATATATTTATTGATATACGATTTAAAGCGTTTATATAAAGTTTCAGTATGTCCGACATTGGGTTACTGATTGGTGCATGGAATCCATTACACTATAAGGCGCATGAAACATAGACGTGTTCTTGGAGCAATGGCGCAGAGAGACCGAGACACCAGTCTAGAGTAGGTCACATTCTACTCTGTGTTACGATTGGGTACTATGACATGACCTACATACCAACTTAAGTTATTGGTTTCCAAGGGAGTCCACAAGTCAATTGTGGCTCTTGATAGCACTCTTTGGTAGCTAATGGCAATTTGGCATGATTTTTCGATAAGCAAGTTAAGTGTATGTATGGTTCGGTATGCCCGACTTGAGGTTACCGAATAGTGGATGAAATATATTATACATATGTATAAATATGTGGTTTGACTTGATATATATATTTGCATGTTTTGGGCAATTTATATTTGGGGCAACCAGGTTATGCGAGGCACTTTAAGAACAACAAACGGGCCATATGGGTATGACAATACTCCAGTGCTGCATACCTTTGTGGGAAGGGTGTACGCAGGGTTTACCGTTTACACACCATTTTGGTATGTCGATGTAGAAACCCAAAAGGAAAGATGCCAGTGAGGGAAACCATTGTACCATTGAGGTGCAAGACTAGCAAAAGTGGTTCTGAAGCAGGGTTAGAGGGAGTTTGGAATGCCAATCTATGGTAGGTCATATAATATTCCGTGGTACGATTAAGTACTGTGATAGGGCCTACAAACCAACTTCTTTTGAGTTGTTGGTTTTCAGGGTAGTTCATAAGTTATTTGTGGCACTAGATAGGTCTCATTGGTAGCTAGTGGCACTTCAGTATGGTTATCGGTTATAGTTATTCGTGTTTAGTTTTGGGTATGTAGATGCTATATGTCACATCCCTAATTTTTAATAACATTATTCTAAAGATTTAATTAGATAAGTTAAATATAATAATGTAAATAATAAAAAGATTGAGACTTGAAAAATTAACTAGAGATCGGGCTTAATTAAAAATAAAGAACGAGTTTATGAAAATGCTTTAGTAGCCAACTAATAAGAGAATAAAACAAGGGATTAATGGGTAATTGCCGCACCATAATTCCATTACCCTTATAATCTCATTTCCACTTTCTATTCACATTCATTTTTTCATAACTCTAAAATGTAAATTGAAGAGGAGCAAGCCGGCCATTACCTAGGGAGGAAAAAGGAAAAAATCAATATAAAGATAAGGAATCAAGCTACGGGAATTAATCAAGGATCAAATCTCAAATTCCTTATCTTAATCAAGGTGAACAATAACCTATTTATTTTTAATGATCATTTGATTTTTGTGTTTACATTTAAATCCATTATGATGATTTTTGATGATGAGATGCTGGATTTCATGCTACGTTATATTCAAACAAGTTTGATAAATGTTATATGCAGTTTTAAGGCTATAATCGTTTGTATTGTATTTTGAATGCCATAAGGAATTTATATGTTGTGTAAAACATATTTCGAAGATGGGTTTTAATTTTCATAATTTTCTAGCTGTGGAAAATTTATTACGAATTTTTGAAGGTAGAAATGAATAAATTGGGTTTAAATTATTTTGGCTATTATATGAAGGAATTTGGGTCTAAAATTTATATATGTTAGATAACATATTAAAAGTGAATTTCTATGATTTTTGAGGATTTTTTTCTATGTAATTTACTATGGAAATTAAATTGTTTTAGATGGAGGACTTAATTGTTTTAATTGTTTGCTTAATGGAAGGGCTTATTTGTTAAATTATTTTTATTTAGATCTGAAATAATTGCGATAGTTTTTAAGAAAAAATTTGAAAAGTATATGGAAACTAATTAAATGTTTACAAATAGGTAGGTTAGTTAGAAAGCAATTATTTAAAAAGGCATTAAAACAATCTTTACCCAGAATTATGTTTCCCCTCTTTTAGATTCTACCTTTCAACCCTATACTTTCACCTCAACCAAGTTGAAACCAACTAAGTCGAATTCAATACAAAAGGTATAAATAAGTTGGTACGTAGTGGATTGGTGAAAAGCAGAAGGGAAGGCGTTAAAACCTAAATTTCGAAGTGGTCGAAGCCTTTGTTTTATTCTCTAAAGGTATGTGCTTGCCTTGTTTTCAAAAGGATGCTTTTGAAGGGGTTGAAACCCATTTAAATAGCTTTCAAAAATGTCGCCGCCTTTTTGTTTCGAAAAGAATGCTTTTGAATGTGTTGCCTTGTTTTAATTCAATTCTTTCGTAGAGGTAGTTTCATCCCAATTGAAACCCTCTTGTCGACTTTATGCCTTTCGAATGGATTGAAGTCATCAACTAGATCGAAAGTTAGTTTTTGTATTACAAATGAAATAAGCTATTTCCTAAAGCTTTCAGAAGGGTTTAAGGGTTTCGAAGGCAATGGCTTCGAAAGGGGTTTTGAAGCTATCCTTCAAATGTTTTACTCAAATGATTTAAGCTTTTAAAAGGATGGTTTCGAAGCCATTTTCCCAAACTCTTTTATACGAAGGTTAATGGTTTCGAAAGGGGTACTTTCGTTTATATTCACTTTGACCTAAAGTATATTTTTAAAGATAAACCCAATGTTTTTGAAAGATGTACTTTCAAATGATTTTGAAAATGGAACTTTTAATGGTTTCGAAGCTATGCTTCAATGAGTTTCTAAATAATGCTATAATACTTTTGAAAGGAATGTTTTGATGGTTTCGAAAGAGATGATTTAAAGTGTTTTGAAACGAATATGCTTAGTGTTTTGAATGGAAGATTTAAATGCTTTCGAAGGAGATTATCCAATGCTTTTGAAAGTAAAGATTTAAGGTTTCGAAAGCCTTAGTTTTCAAAGCAAAGAACCTAATCTCATTTTTGATGGAAAAAGCAGGAATAAAGGAGTTTTAAATTGGTTTTTTAGGTATGAAGTTCTTGAAAAGGCTTTCCTTGATAAAATAATAGGTTAAAGGGATTAACCATGTTTCATATGAAAATGATTTCAATGATATTAAACCATTGTTGTTGGTGTTATTATGTTACTATGTTTGCTTCTTCTAATATATATATATATATATATATATATATATATTCATATATAATGGACCCATAACTGTATTTTGGGGAGAAAGGGCAGAATAACCAGCTAGGTTGACTTCGTAGTGAATATAAATTGAGTTAACTCCTGTCTGAGTAGAATTACATCCAGGAGGTCAGGTGACCAGGGAATGGATGTCTAAATATCGATTAAAGAAGTTGTCAGATAGACATGTTCATAGTGAACCCATAAAAATTATGTTTAGAAAGAGTTATTGGCAGGGGACAATAGGTTTGTAGCGAACCCATGAAAACAATATCTGGATTAAGTTATTAACAGAAGTCAATAGGTTCATAGTCAACCTACGAAAACTATCATATGAGAGAAGTTATTAGAGATACCAATAGGTTCAGGGAGAACCCATGAAACAATGAAGTATTGACAGGGGCCAATATTTTCTTAATGATCCCATGAAAACTATGAAAGTGGATAGAGAGTCCATAAGTTTTAAACAAGTTATTAGTAAGCCCATGAAAACTAATAGATTAATAGTGACCCTAGAACTATAACCGAGACAGATAGTCAAAATGAATGGGGATGGGTAATCCAAAGTTAATTTACCTGTCTGCATATCATCATAGCGTTTTGAATTGAAATGTTTTAACAATTGTGGATGCAGGAGAACAAGTTTTGGATAAGATACTAGTGAGGGAAAAAAACCCATTTCGCTAAGCGGCATGGTCTTAGTAGATATCTAAATGATTTGAGATGGTAGGTTATTATTCATACCAGGCATTATGTCTGACTCCAAGTTTATGTTTTCCCCTTGAAATCTCAGGTGCTCAATTTATTTTGAGTAGTTTGAGAGTCGAGGTTTTAGGTACCTCTTTAGACGAATAAGATGCTGGAGACATGCAGGAGACATGATAGATACGAAGAGTTCATTTCTACCTTGATTACACTATGTTTTGTTGTAAAGGCAAAGTTGTTTTATAGCGTAGTTATATATACTCTAATCATCCAATGGGGCATCTTCATATGTCGCTCTTGGTGTATGTTATAATAATTTTATTTCTCTGAACGTGGTTCTCAAATCTACGATTATGAAGTAAATTTGAAATATTTTTAAATGGAATAAGAAAGTGGTTTAGTGATTTTAAATTTTTTCCATATCCATGTGTTTCTATCATATCATTGTATCTAACATTACCATATTTTATCGTCGAGGATTAATAACTATGGATGACTGCAGCATCCGTAGCCTTTAGTTTTGGGCGTCCAAGTGGGGGATGCTACAAGTTGGTATCCGAGCATAGGTTTATGAAAAAAATTAAACCTAAAAGCTTTTTTAAAACATAATCCAATGGATCAGAAAATAAGATCGGATTTTGGTTTAACGCTATAGTAACATACTTGTATTATATATATGTGTGCGTGTGTGTGTGTGTGTACATATAAGTGAGTATTTCCCTCTCTCTTAGACCATTCTTCAATATCTTACTAAGGCTTGTAGCAGATTTACAAGAAAGAAGATATGGAGGTAGGAAACGAAAGAGAAAATCTCGATGGAGAGAACACCACAACCAATGGAAATGCTCGACTCATAAGGAGGAACCCGAGCAGCAAGCTAATTCTAACCGAAATGCAGTTGCCAATGTGGGTGCTGGAAATCCACTAGCAGATATGAGAACGATGTACCAGTTCTTTTTTAATATGATGCAAGCAGGAGAAGCTGCTAGAGTCACTGGGAATGTCAGAGGAGCTAATCCCGTGGCTCTAGTTAGGAATAATTATGCTAAGTTAAGTAAAGATTACACCAGTCTTGGTGGGTAGTCATTTGTGGAATGAAGGATGTTATAAAAGTTGTGAATTGGTTGTTACATTGTGAGAGGATCTTCGTTGACTTAACGATGAGCAGAAGAGGAGGCTGGCTTCTAGACAGTTGCAAGGGGCATCACTTCATTGGTGGAATAGTGTTACCGCTGGAGTTTCTGAGGATGAGTTAACAATGGTAGAATTTAGAAGGAGTGTCTGAAGTTTCCAAGTTAGCACTGTTGAGAAAGTTTATGGATTTGGTGCATGGAGAGATGTCGGTAATTGAGTATGCTTCTAAGTTTGATGATTTGTCCTGATATCGGTATGCTACTATAGACACCGTCATTAGGAGGAATGAGAAGTTCATTCGGGGATTGAGACTCGAGATTGCTAGGGCGACACTACCACATCTCCTAGATCCTTGTATTGTAGTTGTGGAGATTGTTGAATATGCATTTATATGATTTTTGTTTGATGATAATAAACATATATATATATATATATATATTCGTTTAAATGTATTTGGTAATGTACTATTTTATTTTTCATAGATTAAATAAATATTTGCTGAATAAAATAAATAACATAGATTTTGAATTCAAACAGAAATTTTATTCAAACAAATATTTATTACAATTTCTGTATAGTACAAATTTCATGCTCTCACTATATACAACTTCAATTATAATACAAGTTTTGATTACATCACAATTTCTCACTCACATTGCACCTCACTACATATCACTCATTCACTCAACTCGTACTGATCTTCAACTTCATTCCAATGTGAATCCAGCATCTGAGAAGTCTGCAGAAATATACATTGACGCAGTAAAATTGAAAATAAAATATTTTTGCAGTATAAAATAAAATGTGGATTTTGAAAATAATATCTGCCTCAGTTATTTGGGTTGTTCGTCATCATTTAATTTTGAATCCATCATACACGAACTGCTTGTGACATACACAGTGTATCACTGTGTATGCCACAAGGCCATGCATACCGATATATACACTTGATAAAATTACAGGGACAGGTGAGCATAGGTCAAACCCAAAAGCCAGGTTCAACTCAAGTGCAATAAAAATAATGTCACAATATTCAGCACAAGGTCAAATCCGAGCTACAAGCTGGATTCAACTCAGGTGTAATTCGAAAAACAAATCCAAATGAAATAAAATGGTCGGCAGCAATCTCAATGCACAACAAGTTCAACATGAAGGCCAGAGTGTACAAGAAACAAATATGCAAACTGCCTCAAATGGTCAAGACAGCTACAACACAAAAGTTCTCAAGCCAACATATACAACATACATATATACATGTATAATCACACATGTATGTACACACTGCAAATACAAGTGCAGACAAGCTACAATGAATGATCAAACTCAATGAAACAGACTACAAGTACAAGGCACAGTGCACACTAAATCAAGCAAGTGCATACTCAAGTATACAAGCAAAACTCAAACCAGAGGCAACTGGCAACAACTACAATAATAAACTAGAGATTACAAAACCAAAAAATCAACTAAGTTCAAATGGTCAAGCAAGATCAACACAGCAGCTCATATACACGAACTAGTGCCAACAGACTCGAGTGCTACTAGATAACAATGAAGCATGAAGCAAACATATAGAACAGCGGACAGTACACTGCAGATAGGACAACTCGGCCCAATAGACTCACATAGACCAGGCACCAAGTACACATGAATTAAAGTATGTTCGAAACAACAACAAGTCAATCAAGTCTGACCACATACAAGTCAAAGAAACTAAAGCAATTTTAAAAATCACCGAAGTCAGATATATGAACTCGAGCAAGTCCAGCTACCACATGAAATCAACCATACATATATACACATGTGAAACAACATGTATACATATAGGCGGTGCAAACTAGCTCAAAGCATTAACTTGAAATGATTCAATATCAGATATAATGCAACAGTGTGCAGAGAAGTGCTACAAGACCATGTCAAACACAGTGCAACAAAATACAAGTGTCGACTAGAGAATCAAGCTTCAAAAGTACAGGCTGCAATGATGCAAAAATCACAAGGATTCAATCTAGTGCCGAAATCAATAGTTTCATCTTAAAGCTATCAAGAGACAATGCCAATAGATAAAATACCAAAGTCATGGCCGTAAGTAAATCAAGGTACAAGCTAAAGTCAATAAAGTAAAGAACAATATCAATATCAAGTGACTGAAGTCAACAAAATGCCAGCAAAATTGAAACCGTGGTGAGCAAGGAATCAATCACTATCAATTCAAAGCCGTGTCAATCAAGGAAATAAAATATACGTTTTTAGAAGAAGTCAGAATCATCAGCATCAAAACAAAATCGAATGGCCAAGATGAACAAATTGACAATTTCAACAAATATATACGAAAAACATGGGGTTCAAACCCTATGTAAAAACCCAATCATCATCGGCTTAATATCATCAAGTTCAAGTAAGCCAAAACAAGTAAAGCAAAAGGAGTAAATTACATACCAGAATCAAATTCGAAATTGATCGAATTGAAGTAACCGAAGACAATTCAAAGAGCCAAACAATCAACGAAAGCAACGAACTGGAAAACATCTATTTCGATTAAGCAATCGATCTAATTAAAATCGGCATCTTCAAATTTCTCCAAAGCCCTAATTTTGATCGAACAAGGAAGAAGAAACGAGTCACCGTTTTACAGAACAAAGAAAAAGGAACGGCCGATATAATAAAAAAGAAAAGGGGATTGGGCCGGCCTTGTTTCAATTATAAGGCTTAATTGTTAAAAAATAGGGTTTTTATTTTTAATTGTGTTTTAAATTGTATTTTTCTCTTTTAAACCATTGTAATTACTAGTCGTGTGACTAGGGGACAAATTACGTGGCATAGTTTGAGAATTCGCAACTCAATGACTGAGTTGTAGCAGGGTTTTGAGCGTAGAGTTAGGTTAGTCAGTAGCGGATGTCGCAAGTTTATGTGTCTAAGCGTGTGACTACTTAATTTCTAGTAGAAATCTCGGGGGCAGTACGTAGGCAGGGTTTTGCCGAAGCTGGGTAAATTCTGTGTCGTTCTATTTCTGCATTTATTATTCTACTATTATATGCGCTGCTATAATTTTGATATATTTGTGTTGAAATAATTTTATAAGCTTCCGCAATAATTTTAAGCATCACCCTATTCACCCCCTTCTAGGGTGAAATCGATCCTACAGAGATGGCAATCTGACATGAGGGAATTCTTGCTATTTGTGGGAAAGAAAAGCCAGTTGAAACCCAAGGTTCTCAGGGAAAGAATAAAAAGTTCTTTATGAAGATGGGAGCTAAGAAGGGAGAGGCTGGGCAAAGGCTGATTTAGTTTGGTTTAAATGTGACAAGAAAGGTCATTATGCCTATGAGTGCCGGTCAGGCAAGGGAAAGAAGGCTGGAGAAAAGAAGGGCATAAAGTGCTTAACTGTGACCAAGTTGGGCATTATAAGAATCAGTGTTCAGAACCAGTCAGAGTGGACAGGGGAAAGGTCTTTGTAGTTGGACCATCATCTGCTAGGTAAACTGCAGCTCAAAAAGGAAAGACTGTGATAGAATGTACACTTTTGATTCAGAGTATACTAGTTAGGGTACTATTTGATACTGGTGCATCCAACTCAATTATATCTCAGTGTTTAGGTGATAGGTTATGCTCGGAACCTACATACCTTGTTACTTCCTTAAGGGTTGCGAATCTGATAGGAGGGTATGCAACTCTAGGGATGAGATGTGACCAGTTAGGACTTGATTTGTTAGGTCATAAGTTACCATGCAGCCTGCACATTTTTTATTTCATAGATTTCATAATCATTTTGCGTATGGATTGGTTGGGTAAGTATGAGGCTAGGATAATTTTCTAGAATTGGGAAATATAACTAGGACACCCTGATAGTCATAACCAAATCATATTCTTTGTGGAGAACTCTGAACGGAGTGGTTGTGCTTTGTTAAGTGCCATGGAAGTGGGAGAAGAGTTAAGTCAGGTTCATGTAGCAAGAGAGGTTGCAGATGTTTTTGAGTTGGTTACAGGATTACTACTGAAACGAGATGTTGAGTTTCGAACAGATCTTGTGCCAGGAGCTGAACCTGTAAGTAGACCACCTAGTAGGATGACTGTAACAACCCAGAATTTGACCACTTTAAAATGTACCATTAAAAGTGATTTTAAATATAAATAGGTAAGTTTATATGATTCAAACAATATTAGATAGGATTTGGAAAGATAAGTATACACAAAAATAGTAACATTTGCCTATATCGACAAAAGTGACAAAATGCTGATTTCAAAAAAGTAAATTTCAATGGTTAAATAAATTATTTTAATTTATTTATGACCATAAAGATAACGATTTTTCGTTGCCGAAAAACCGAAATGTTAGGGTTTAAGAAAAAGAAAAGAAAAAGAAAGAGGTAGAAGAAGAGAGAAAAGACAGAAAATAGAGGGAAAATAAGATAGAAAATACAGAAAATAGAACAGAAAGGAAACAACAGAACAACAGAACAATATCAGAATCTCACAATTCGCAGCGGAACAACATATAATAATAAATGAATAATCTTTAAACAAAGAACTATATCAGTTATTACATTTTATACATTACATTACATCATCATCAGAGTGTACAACAACAACAAACAGTGCAGCGGAAAAAGAAATACTATATACTAGTAATACGCCAGGTCATCCAGCTTGCCTCCAGCAACTCAAGAATATCCTGATAAACCTAACTCTTGACTGCCCGTGTGGAAATTGGTGGGCACCCAGAGTTTAGGAAGGAAAACAATAAACTCCGAGTCAGTCATGTGACTGGTGTGAGAACTCAAAACAGTTTATTTATCTTTGAAAACAAAATAGAGGAATATTTTTAAAGTCAATTCGCAATGCTTTTAAAAATGAGACTACCATAAGACCTCCCGCCACACACACAATGCAAACGCAGACTTGGAGGAGATTTCTTCTTATGTTAGTCAAAGATGCTTGATACGCATTAAAAAGAACATTTGATATTATTACTAGTGCATAGTGTAGGAAAAATCATTTCGAAAGTAGAATATAAATCTTAGCCAGCATAGGTACCATTATATTATGCCTACTATAGCTACTTCCTGAGGAAGCAGGTTCTACAACTAAAACCGTACAAGTCACGTATTGTTTCTTTGGATTTCCAACGAATGATCAGGCCAAGGAACTTCCCATTGCCACATGAGAATGCCTCTGGATGGACATCCCCGAGAACCAAACCGGATCTCTACCAACACAAGGCCGGGTTACCCCTAACTGAGTAACAACTGACCGAATATGCCATCCCCCGGTCCTTTGGGACCTTTCAACCGAGCGCTCGCAATCAATTCACACAATCATAAAGTGTTTTCAACATGAGTAAGTATCTGGGCTCCATACCATGATACCACCCTTTTCCAGAAGGAAATGCACATATCCTAAAGAGCGCTACCCCTCATAACCTTGCCGCATCTTTCCTGTTTTGACCATTCACGGGGTGTGAGGCTCGACGAAGTCACGTCCACAAAAACATACTTTATACAAAAGCCATGCTCTGGGTCAACAAATGATCATAGAAATGATCACCAAGATAGACGATCAAATAAACGATCCTATCACAAATAATCAACACAATGATCATTTACAGCAACACTCAGCATGTCACATTACCAAATTGGGAATATATCGCTGATAACCTTCAACTACATAACCTCTGAGCTCGTACGTCTCAGAGAAGGGTGTTAAGCTAAAAGAATAAATTCTCCGCCACCAACAGAAATATATTTGAAAGAAATCTGCTTTATATCTCAATTTGTAACGTCAGACATACTATCCATACAAGTCTGTTCCGGGATCGAACAAAACCGAAGGCACTTACAAAGAAGTCCTTGCAATCCGGATAATCTCTAATCACGTCCGCACTTCCCATCACATAGGGAGTCTCTATACCGTAGCTACTCGGTGCAAAGACAATCGACGAGTTGTCCTTTCGCTTTCAAAAAGATCTGGTCTTCAACACCGATCTTCAAATGCAATTCATAACGACGTATCACATATTCGGAATGTGTTATACGACCCCATGGTCCTTTCCCGGTTAACCCGAATAGTGAGCGCTTATTCAAAAATAAGTGTGGCATTCAAATTCAAACAAATCACATCAAATTCCCCATTCAAAGGGAAATATTGATAGTCGGTTATTGAACTATCAATGGATATGCGCACATCACCAGTTTCCAAATAATTTTCCAAATTATTTATTTTCCAAAATATCTTTACAAGATATATAATTTCACACTTCAAAAATAAATCAATATTTATTTTTAAGACAAAATCCACTTTCTTTTATAAATTCCTTAGTGAATTTATATTCCAAATATCCATGCATATACGATTTCAATTTATCATTTCAATTTATCTTCAAAAAGATAAATTCTCAAAATATTCACTTTATATTGGAAAAACATTTCCATACTTATTTATTCATAAGTAATTCACAAATTTTATTTATTTTCAACACTTAGAAAATATTCAATATACTTAAATCGAGATTAAGTATATATTTTATTCTTTAAGGAAATCATTCTCTTAAACATATTTATTTGGGCCAAAACGAATGTTGCGTAAAACATCGTTACGACAACCCAAAATCACTAATATAGGGATTCGAAATTAAAATAGATATATAAATCCCAATACTATACAAAACATTTCCTTTCGGAAATCATTTACTATAACAACAGTGTTATAGTCCACCATTTCCTTCTATTTCTCGAAAACGTCTATTTCAACAATCAATGTTGAAATCTATGGTTTCGAATCTCAACTTATCTTAAAACATCGTTAGATCGTTTTAATTCAATTTAAAACATCACATTCTAAACATTTTTATTTAACATATTATTCACTATTCAAAAACGTGAATATACTACGTTAATCAATTTCATCCTTTTATTCATTTTATTTCAAAGGATTATTCATAGTCAAAAAATGTGAATATAACTCCATAAATAAATTATAAAAATTAACTTATCAAAATAATTCGTTTGTGAATTTATAAAACAACGTTTATAAATTCCATTTCTATTTATTTTATAACTCATTTTTATAAATCTCCTTTATTAATCTATTCGATTTATAACTCAATTATAAACCAAAAGTTCACATTATAAGTTAAACACTTATAATTTATTTGTTTGCAAAAATCGTTCCATTGAACTTCCCAAATTATAAATCTTATAACCTATAAGATTCATTCATTTATCCAAAACCATTATTTTAATAACTTCACAAAATTTATAAATCTTATTATTTATAAATTTCACTTATAACTTCACCATTTATAATTTTATAAATTCCATTCACTTATGCAATCCATTTTCACTTCATTCAAACACTTATAAAACTCGTTTATAATTCAAATGTTTTAATTTATAAATATCAATTTATAAATCCTTTATAAAATCAATTTATACTATTATTTTAAAACATCTTTAATCTCCTTTATAATTTCACCATTCTCTTGATTTATAAAATAATCAAATTTACAAATCCTATATTTAATCTTTTATAATAAATTCAAAAAATCCAATTTAATTATTTTATAAAAACATTAACCCATATTTCTCAAAAATCAATCTTTAACCGTATTTCTCAAAATCATAATTTTTATAACTTTAAAAATTATAACGTTTATTTATTTAAAATGAATCAATTCCAAACATATTTTATAAACGTTTTCTTTCAAAAATCACTTTAAAAATCATTTTAAAATTTCAAATTTGGTCCAATGATGCTACATACCAAATAGTCAATCACGACAACAACGACATCATATATCGATATGATAATCCATCAAATATCAAAATATCTGAAATCAAATAAATACCGTTGAGGAATCCAGTTGGATCCCTCCAACCTGTTTTCCTGCATCCACAAACATTAGCACAATACCAATTCCGCTCCAGTACGGAATTATCGCGGTATATGGGATTTAAAATATTATCCGCTTAATAGACGGCGCAATAGGGTCTCATCCGCTAAACAAATGCGGGAAATCAATAACTCCAATATATACATATGCCAATATATATATATATATATATATATATATTGCTATTATATATAATACCAATTTCACTGTTTATGAAATATTCGCGGTATATGTTTTTAATAAATAACATCCGCTTACTAACGGCGCGTAATGTCTATTTTAACAATCAATAGATAACAATCATCATTCAAACATGCATTCAAATATTTTAAATCTAACTATTTAAAATAAAATCGAAACTGATTTGATTGAGTGAGAAGTTCTCACCTTGATTTTATTTTCGTTTTAGCGATTTATTTCGAATAAAATTAAACGCACGTTTAATTTTATCCAAAATTCTCACTAACTCCAAACGACTCCAATCCAACTCCATCGCGTAGTGCTCGTCCATACGATTCCAACGCAACTGGTTTCGCGCGTTTTCGACCTCGTATGAAAAAGATATGCATTTATGAAGTTTATACGAATTTTATTTATAAATTACAACATAACTCAATTATTTTCTTTAACCTAATTGATCAACACCGTAGATTCCATCCTCTGCAAATCCTGGCCGAACCTTTCTTTCTCCCTCTCACGTTCTACTCCCCAGTCAACATACGCAAAGGCAACCCATCGGCCGCCCCCCTTCTTCCAATTTTCGCGACAACCTCCATCATCTTGAAGACGATCAGATACCGCCAACATGCTCGCATTCTCGAACTCTATCCACGGCCAAGACAGCTCCAAGCTCGGCCCTCTATTTCTCCTCGAATTTCGTGCGCAAGTTGCAGGCGTCGGCCCCCCCCCCCCCCCCCCCCCCGCTCCCTCCATGCGACACTAAACCCCATCATATCCGTATGGATCTAAAGTACTCGTGAAGCTCTAGAACTTTCGTGTTGATGATTTCTTCTAATTGTTTGTGGATTGGGAAAGATTGAGAGGAGAAAGCAAATAATTTTCGGCCTTTGAATTCTGGGGTGGCGGCTAGGGTTAGGGTTTTAGATATTTTTTTTTTCTAATTTATGAAGGAAGGTGGTCTATTTATAGGAAATATCGAACACTATTCATCCGGGTTTTCCAAACTCCGATTTACGCGCCGAAACTGACGTTCCTAGGGTTTATCCCGCGTTCCGGACACAATGGAACAGGTTTCGGAAGCTAATTCGGACATCTGTGCGAGTTATGGCAATAAACGTTCAATTTAAATTAAACCGATTTAAATCGATTTCTAGGCGTTTTAATTTGTACAGGACAAACGGTAAATCCGATTGACTTGAAATTTGAAACCTTACAATAATATCACATTACGGATCCGATGAAATTGGTTTCGTCGAAATCCGAGACTTTTTGAAAAATGGCTATTTTAACTCACTAAATTAATATTAAAAACAATTCGATGCGTTTCGAGCTGCCACGATCAAACGATAACTCCGATTGACACGAAAATTGAAATCCGGTAATAAATAACTATTACGGATCCAATGGAACTAGCTTCGTCCAATTCTGAGACTGTTCAAAAATTGACTATTTTCACTAGTCGATTAAATATTAAAATATTCAATTTTCACAAATTAACTTTTAATTCGATTTTAAAAGTTCTAAAATATCATTCTAACTTCAATATGATAAAATAAAATTTTACAAATCATTTTCAATCATATTAACCCAATTTTCAATTATTTCCATAATTTAACGTATTAAATTATCGATTTAATTATCCACTTAAATCCAATTATTCAAATTAAATTTTATTCGACTTATAAATTCACTTATTAATATTTAAAATTAATTAAATATCCAAATTATAATTAATTAAAATTCTGGGTCGTTACAATCTTCCCCCCTTAAAAGAATTTCGTCCTCGAAATTACAAGTAAGAAAAGTTATAGAATCTATTAACTTTCTATAAATCCATAGTTAAATTTCTTACAATACTTTACTAAGTTTTCAAATCATACTTAGTTATCTTTTCAAAAACAACTACTATTGTTTAACTTTCAATTCTAAATCAAAGTTAAAATTTTCAAAAGTTTTCCAATTTTCTCAAAATTTTTCTAACGCCTTAAATTTTCGGAAAAATTCGCCATAGTCTCCTTTGCGCGGCTCGATCCGAAAAAAAAATGACAGTATATATATCACAAATATACATCTCATCAAGTAATGAGGCATCCCGAAGGGAAAAAAGTATAAAAGTACGATATTTAATCTGAGATATGTACCTTATATTTTATTAGCAAGCATATACGGCTAATATAGCGCGAAAGCGAGCTCCAAATGCGAAGCAAACGCGATCCGCACCTACTAAACACTCAACAAATAACATGAGAACATGCATATAGACAATAGTATCAATATACATCATATAGCAACATAATAACTATATATGTCAACATAGCAATTGAAACAAAACAATATATTTAACTATCAACCAACTAACATCCATAACCAATTAATATTAATTCATATTCTCATTAATATTTAATGAAATGGTTTTTAATTTAATCACATTTGATTCATTAATAGTGGATGTTTTTACTAACATTCATTTTCAATTAGTTTGCATTCACTAATTCATATTCAAGTTGGTTCACTTCCAATTCAAATTCAATTCTGTTTAAGATTCACTTAACTTCCAATTGAATTTTAATTATTTTAACTTCCAATTTCATTAATACTTTAATGAATTACACATACATTCATTATTTCATATCAATTATTCACATTTAATTGATTAATATTCAATCCATTCATTCAATTCAATTACAAAATTTGAATTTCACTTATATAACTCAAGTTTATATTTATCACTTCACTTTATTATTTTACTTTGATACTCATATCAACTTCATTCAACATCTCTTCAGTTATACTTCCATTTAACTTTAAATTCATTTTTATTTACAACTCATATTCATAAATATATTCATATAGTTTCACTTCTTATATATATAAGTTTATTTCACAATTGTAAATCACATTAATTATAATTCAATTCTTATAATTCTATTGCTTATACAATTATTCTTCAATTTAGAATATTCAAACAACTAAACAATCAATTTATATACACTTTAATAATTCTGAAAAATTATTTTCTTTATATATAAAAATATAATCAAGATAAAAATTATTTCATTTACCCAATTTAAAACAATACTGTGTCGAATTGTTCTATTCGAGTGTTTAGAAACCCCTTCGGCATAGTTGTACAGACCGTGCTGACGAAGGTTCATATGCCACTCAATAAACCAATCATCACAATATAAAACAATTTTATATTCACTAACAAATACGCTCTCATAGCTATTATTACACTCAACTCATTCTAGAGTACTACTGACTCTATCTCTAATGAGTAATACCCAACAGAACCATGGTTGTCGCTTAACCATATGCTCCGATACCAAATGTAAAGATAACGATTTTTCGTTGCCGAAAAACCGAAATGTTAGGGTTTAAGAAAAAGAAAAGAAAAAGAAAGAGGTAGAAGAAGAGAGAAAAGACAGAAAATAGAGGGAAAAGAAGATAGAAAATACATAGAAAATAGAACAGAAAGGAAACAACAGAACAACAGAACAATATCAGAATCTCACAATTCGCAGCGGAACAACATATAATAATAAATGAATAATCTTTAAACAAAGAACTATATCAGTTATTACATTTTATACATTACATTACATCATCATCAGAGTGTACAACAACAACAAACAGTGCAGCGGAAAAAGAAATACTATATACTAGTAATACGCCAGGTCATCCAGCTTGCCTCCAGCAACTCCAGAATATCCTTATAAACCTAACTCTTGACTGCCCGTGTGGAAATTGGTGGGCACCCAGAGTTTAGGAAGGAAAACAATAAACTCCGAGTCAGTCATGTGACTGGTGTGAGAACTCAAAACAGTTTATTTATCTTTGAAAACAAAATAGAGGAATATTTTTAAAGTCAATTCGCAATGCTTTTAAAAATGAGACTACCATAAGACCTCCCGCTACACACACAATGCAAACGCAGACTTGGAGGAGATTTCTTCTTATGTTAGTCAAAGATGCTTGATACGCATTAAAAAGAACATTTGATATTATTACTAGTGCATAGTGTAGGAAAAATCATTTCGAAAGTAGAATATAAATCTTAGCCAGCATAGGTACCATTATATTATGCCTACTATAGCTACTTCCTGAGGAAGCAGGTTCTACAACTAAAACCGTACAAGTCACGTATTGTTTCTTTGGATTTCCAACGAATGATCAGGCCAAGGAACTTCCCATTGCCACATGAGAATGCCTCTGGATGGACATCCCCGAGAACCAAACCGAATCTCTACCAACACAAGGCCAGGTTACCCCTAACTGAGTAACAACTGACCGAATATGCCATCCCCCGGTCCTTTGGGACCTTTCAACCGAGCGCTCGCAATCAATTCACACAATCATAAAGTGTTTTCAACATGAGTAAGTATCTGGGCTCCATACCATGATACCACCCTTTTCCAGAAGGAAATGCACATATCCTAAATGGCGCTACCCCTCATAACCTTGCCGCATCTTTCCTATTTTGACCATTCACGGGGTGTGAGGCTCGACGAAGTCACGTCCACAAAAACATACTTTATACAAAAGCCATGCTTTGGGTCAACAAATGATCATAGAAATGATCACCAAGATAGACGATCAAATAAACGATCCTATCACAAATAATCAACACAATGATCATTTACAGCAACACTCAGCATGTCACATTACCAAATTGGGAATATATCGCTGATAACCTTCAACTACATAACCTCTGAGCTCGTACGACTCAGAGAAGGGTGTTAAGCTAAAAGAATAAATTCTCCGCCACCAACAGAAATATATTTGAAAGAAATCTGCTTTATATCTCAATTTGTAACGTCAGACATACTATCCATACAAGTCTGTTCCGGGATCGAACAAAACCGAAGGCACTTACAAAGAAGTCCTTGCAATCCGGATAATCTCTAATCACGTCCGGACTTCCCATCACATAGGGAGTCTCTATACCGTAGCTACTCGGTGCAAAGACAATCGACGAGTTGTCCTTTCGCTTTCAAAAAGATCCGGTCTTCAACACCGATCTTCAAATGCAATTCATAACGACGTATCACATATTCGGAATGGGTTATACGACCCCATGGTCCTTTCCCGGTTAACCCGAATAGTGAGCGCTTATTCAAAAATAAGTGTGACATTCAAATTCAAACAAATCACATCAAATTCCCCATTCAAAGGGAAATATTGATAGTCGGTTATTGAACAATCAATGGATATGCACACATCACCAGTTTCCAAATAATTTTCCAAATTATTTATTTTCCAAAATATCTTTACAAGATATATAATTTCACACTTCAAAAATAAATCAATATTTATTTTTAAGACAAATTCCACTTTCTTTTATAAATTCCTTAGTGAATTTATATTCCAAATATCCATGCATATACGATTTCAATTTATCATTTCAATTTATCTTCAAAAAGATAAATTATCAAAATATTCACTTTATATTGGAAAAACATTTCCATACTTATTTATTCATAAGTAATTCACAAATTTTATTTATTTTCAACACTTAGAAAATATTCAATATACTTAAATCGAGATTAAGTATATATTTCATTCTTTAAGGAAATCATTCACTTAAACATATTTATTTGGGCCAAAACGAGTGTTGCGTAAAACATCGTTACGACAACCCAAAATCACTAATATAGGGATTCGAAATTAAAATAGATATATAAATCCCAATACTATACAAAACATTTCCTTTCGGAAATCATTTACTATAACAACAGTGTTATAGTCCACCATTTCCTTCTATTTCTCGAAAACGTCTATTTCAACAATCAATGTTGAAATCTATGGTTTCGAATCTCAACATATCTTAAAACATCGTTAGATCGTTTTAATTCAATTTAAAACATCATATTCTAAACATTTTTCTTTAACATATTATTCACTATTCAAAAACGTGAATATACTACATTAATCAATTTCATCCTTTTATTCATTTTATTTCAAAGGATTATTCATAGTCAAAAAATGTGAATATAACTCCATAAATAAATTACAAAAATTAACTTATCAAAATAAGTCGTTTGTGAATTTATAAAAACAACGTTTATAAATTCCATTTCTATTTATTTTATAACTCTTTTTTATAAATCTCCTTTATTAATCTATTCGATTTATAACTCAATTATAAACCAAAAGTTCACATTATAAGTTAAACACTTATAATTTATTTGTTTGCAAAAATCGTTCCATTGAACTTCCCAAATTATAAATCTTATAATCTATAAGATTCATTCATTTATCCAAAACCATTATTTTAATAACTTCACAAAATTTATTAATCTTATTATTTATAAATTTCACTTATAACTTCACCATTTATAATTTTATAAATTCCATTCACTTATGCAATCCATTTTCACTTCATTCAAACACTTATAAAACTCGTTTATAATTCAAATGTTTTTTTATAAATATCAATTTATAAATCCTTTATAAAATCAATTTATACTATTATTTTAGAACATCTTTAATCTCCTTTATAATTTCACCATTCTCTTGATTTATAAAATAATCAAATTTATAAATCCTATATTTAAACTTTTATAATAAATTCAAAAAATCCAATTTAATTATTTTATAAAAACATTAACCCATATTTCTCAAAAATCAATCTTTAACCGTATTTCTCAAAATCATAATTTTTATAACTTTAAAAATTATAACGTTTATTTATTTAAAATGAATCAATTCCAAACATATTTTATAAACGTTTTCTTTCAAAAATCACTTTAAAAATCATTTTAAAATTCCAAATTTGGTCCAATGATGCTACATACCAAATAGTCAATTACGACAACAACGACATCATATATCGATATGATAATCCATCAAATATCAAAATATCTGAAATCAAATAAATACCGTTGAGGAATCCAGTTGGATCCCTCCAACCTGTTTTCCTGCATCCACAAACATTAGCACAATACCAATTCCGCTCCAGTACGGAATTATCGCGGTATATGGGATTTAAAATATTATCCGCTTAATAGACGGCGCAATAGGGTCTCATCCGCTAAACAAATGTGGGAAATCAATAACTCCAATATATACATATGCCAATATATATATATATATTGCTATTATATATAATACCAATTTCACTGTTTATGAAATATTCGCGGTATATGTTTTTAATAAATAACATCCGCTTACTAACGGCGCGTAATGTCTATTTTAACAATCAATAGATAACAATCATCATTCAAACATGCATTCAAATATTTTAAATCTAACTATTTAAAATAAAATCGAAACTGATTCGATTGAGTGAGAAGTTCTCACCTTGATTTTAT
The DNA here is from genome assembly GCA_030765085.1 of Allium cepa. Classification (NCBI taxonomy): domain Eukaryota; kingdom Viridiplantae; phylum Streptophyta; class Magnoliopsida; order Asparagales; family Amaryllidaceae; genus Allium; species Allium cepa. Next base: position 520,419,456 of record CM060929.1, on the reverse strand, counting down.
TTTCGTTTTAGCGATTTATTTCGAATAAAATTAAACGCACGTTTAATTTTATCCAAAATTCTCACTAACTCCAAACGACTCCAATCCAACTCCATCGCGTAGTGCTCGTCCATACGATTCCAACGCAACTGGTTTCGCGCGTTTTCGACCTCGTATGAAAAAGATATGCATTTATGAAGTTTATACGAATTTTATTTATAAATTACAACATAACTCAATTATTTTCTTTAACCTAATTGATCAACACCGTAGATTCCATCCTCTGCAAATCCTGGCCGAACCTTTCTTTCTCCCTCTCACGTTCTACTCCCCAGTCAACATACGCAAAGGCAACCCATCGGCCGCCCCCCTTCTTCCAATTTTCGCGACAACCTCCATCATCTTGAAGACGATCAGATACCGCCAACATGCTCGCATTCTCGAACTCTATCCACGGCCAAGACAGCTCCAAGCTCGGCCCTCTATTTCTCCTCGAATTTCGTGCGCAAGTTGCAGGCGTCGGCCCCCCCTGCTCCCTCCATGCGACACTAAACCCCATCATATCCGTATGGATCTAAAGTACTCGTGAAGCTCTAGAACTTTCGTGTTGATTTCTTCTAATTGTTTGTGGATTGGGAGAGATTGAGAGGAGAAAGCAAATAATTTTCGGCCTTTGAATTCTGGGGTGGCGGCTAGGGTTAGGGTTTTAGATATTTTTTTTTCTAATTTATGAAGGAAGGTGGTCTATTTATAGGAAATATCGAACACTATTCATCCGGGTTTTCCAAACTCCGATTTACGCGCCGAAACTGACGTTCCTAGGGTTTATCCCGCATTCCGGACACAATGGAATAGGTTTCGGAAGCTAATTCGGACATCTGTGCGAGTTATGGCAATAAACGTTCAATTTAAATTAAACCGATTTAAATCGATTTCTAGGCGTTTTAATTTGTACAGGACAAACGGTAAATCCGATTGACTTGAAATTTGAAACCTTACAATAATATTACATTACGGATCCGATGAAACTGGTTTCGTCGAAATCCGAGACTTTTTGAAAAATGGCTATTTTAACTCGCCAAATTAATATTAAAAACAATTCGATGCGTTTCGAGCTGCCACGATCAAACGATAACTCCGATTGACACGAAAATTGAAATCCGGTAATAAATAACTATTACGGATCCAATGGAACTAGTTTCGTCCAATTCTGAGACTGTTCAAAAATTGACTATTTTCACTAGTCGATTAAATATTAAAATATTCAATTTTCACAAATTAACTTTTAATTCGATTTTAAAAGTTCTAAAATATCATTTTAACTTCAATATGATAAAATAAAATTTTACAAATAATTTTCAATCATATTTAACCCAATTTTCAATTATTTCCATAATTTAACGTATTAAATTATAGATTTAATTATCCAATTTAATCCAATTATTCAAATTAAATTTTATTCGACTTATAAATTCACTTATTAATATATAAAATTAATTAAATATCCAAATTTTAATTAATTAAAATTCTGGGTCGTTACAATGACTTTATATTTTTAAATAGAAATATAATTTTTTTTTAAATTTGGTGTACATAAATAAATAGTTTAACTAAAACGTCAAAATGCGACCGTAATACATTTTGTCCAAAATCAACGTTTTGTCGATTAAAAGTTGTTGCAACATCGCCGAACCTTTATTTTATTTTATAGAAACATATATTCAAATAGTATAAGTATTAATTAATTCACTAATCAAGTTTACTTCTACTAAACATACTTAGAAAATTCTAGAATATGATTAACAAAAAATAAGCATAAAAGGACAAAAAAATACAGAAGTCAAAAAGTAAAATATCAAATCAAACAAACATAATTATTACTTTCTTTGCTTAATATTTAAGTGAAAGTAATATAAAGTAATGATTTTAAATGTGATGTTAAGAGCTGAAAAAATAAGCTTGCTTAAAAAGTAAGTAAAGGGTACTGTGGTCTTTTTACAAAATATTATTTTAATCCAAAACTTTTTCTGTAAATAAGCAACCACTTTCTCACTTTTTTCACTTCTTCTTTTTTTAAGCTTTTCTTCTTCAATGAAAAAATTGTTAAGTCTCAAAACGAATTTATATGGACAAATGTCTGACATTGCATTTCTTAGACACAACGTTTGAATTTTACATATGTACATTTGCTTGGTGGCAGAGAAGGAAACCTCTCTTAGCTTAACACCCTTCTTTGTGACATACGAGCTCAGATGTTGTATGCTTGTGGGAGTCATATAGTGATCAATGGAATGACAATGTGGCATTCAAAGTGAAACCTGTTATGATCAAAGCTTGGTTTTGTATGAAAAGCGTGGCTTTGAAGAAATTGTTCGTAGCCTCGCGAGCTTCACACCCTGCTTATGATGGGATTCTATGTGGTTAGATGTATGCTCGCATTTCGGATAGTCGTGATTTGGGTTATCAGATGTTCTGAGCCCTAGGTACCAGAAACGTCTGGGCCTTATGGAAGGGATGCGCGAAGTCCGAGTCCTTGGATGTTATTCGTAGATTGTATCCATTTTTATCCATTTGTGTTGTTGTATAATGGGGTCTAAGTCTTGGACGTAAGGCATGGATACAGATTGATCTTTACACTAGTTTCCTATCATGTTGAAAATCCAATCCCAATATGAGATTTACGGTTTTGATTGTATTCCTAAATTAGCTGTAATGACTTGCAAACATTAAAGCTACCCCTTTTGGTATTATATATTCTGTTGACCTAGTCCATATATATTACCTTAGACTTAGTATAGATATTGATACCTTATTTGAATAATTTTATTTGAAAAGCGTTTTCAAAAGAAAGTCGTTAAAAATAATATCAAGTGAATTTTGGTATAAAAGTGTTTTGGTTATCATAAGGTAAAAACATGTCCTTGTTTATGTGTGTGTGTGGGGTCTTATGAGATACCCTTCTTTTTAAAGGTTTCGATAACATAGTCATTTTAAATTTCGAGTATCTCACATCTGTTTATCAAGCCTGATCCGAGTATTTCTAATACTCGGGTCAGATCCGAGTAGTTTCAAGTTTAGTTGAACACATTTGGAGTTTCCAAAGGAGAGCTAGAGATCTTCATCATCGTATGGACGTATTCTATTATCCTCCAAATCTATTTCATTTTTATGTTGTTCGCCAACATTTGTAAAGGCAGGAACAGTCGAGGCTGAATATAGGTTAGACTCTGATATTGTATTTTAAAATTTTCCGCTGTAAAGATTATTATTGAAATAATATATGTTATTCCATTCGTGTGTTCTGTTCTATCTTTAATTTTTCTTTCTACCATTAATGATCTGTCTTTTCGTGCAATTTGAGTCGTACATGTGTGGTTTATTGTCGATTCAAAGGGTATGGAAAAATGGGCCCGTTACAATGACACCGGCCAAGATGAAGGAATTAAAGGTGCAACTAATGGATCTGGAAGTAAGGAATTTTATTAGACCAAGCAGATCGTCTTGGGGAGTGGCCATGGTGTTCGTGAAGAAACCGGATGAGTCGTTGAGGATGTGTTTCAACTATCGTAAGTTGAACGAGAGGACGATTATGAATAAGCATCCTTTGTCGATAATTGTCGATCTGTTTGATTAGTTGTGTGGAGCTAGAATGCTTTCCAAGTTGGATTTGGCGACAGGTTTCCATCATTTAATGGTGGTAGAGGACAATATTCTACTGACAGCAATTCGGACTGGGTACGGTTCATATGAGTAATTAGTAATGCCATTCAGATTAATGAATGCACCTGCTTTCTTCATGGATTTGATGAACCAAGTTTTTCGAGAGTACTTGGAAGGTTTGTATAGGGATTTAGTGATGACATTTTAGTATACTCTAAGGATGAAAGAGAGCATGAAGATCATGTTAGGATAGTGCTTGAGACATTGAGGCAGCATCGGCTAATGGCGAAGTTTTCCAAGTGTCATTTTTGGAAGAAAGATGTTAAGTTTCTTGGTCACGTGGTTTCAGAGAAGGGCTTATCGGTCGATACAGATAAGATTGAAGCTATTAATAATTGGAAGAGAGCAGAGACTGTGACTGAGATCAGACTTTTTTTGGACTTGCTGGCTATTACTAGAGATTCATTAAGGATTTCTTGTGGATAGCGGCACCGTTGACTAAGTTAACCAAGAAGGATGTGAAATTTGTCTGGTCCGACATATGTGAGGAAGCATTCCTTAAGTTAAAGCATTTTTTGACCAACGCACCTGTGTTAGTAGTTCTAGATGAAAACCAAGGGTTGGTGGTCGATGTAGATGCATGTAAGACTGGATTAGGAGTTGTGTTAATGCGGAAGGGTAAATTCATTGCTTACGCTTCACGATAGCTAAGACCGCATGAAGTGAAATATCCTACTCATGATTTGAAGTTGGCAATGGTGCTCTTTTCGCTGAAGATATGGAGACATTATCCCTTAAGGGAGAGATTTGAGCTATACAGAGGTCATAAGTCTTTAAGGTACTTATTCTCATAAAAGGAGTTGAATATGAGGCAGTAGAAGTGGCTAGAGTTTTTAGTAGCTTATGATTTTGGTATAGAGGATACTCCTGAAAAAGGAAATAAGACAGCAGATGCTTTTAACAAAAGACATCAGAATGTAGTGTTAGCTATGTTGGCAGAATGGAAAGATTTAGAAGCTTTGACTAAGTGTAGTGTGCAGCTAAGATCAACTGCTAGTTCTAGTCAGAGCACTACCATGTTGTTCTGTTTGGAAGTTCGACCAGTGTTGATCGAAAGGATTGCTTCTAAGCAGAAAGAGGATCCAGTACTAGCCAAGTAGATAAGAAGGTTTGAAGTTGGAACTGAGACTGATTATGTAAGAAATTTTAGTCTTGACGTGAAAGGATGGTTGAGAAAGTTGGGACGGTTGTGTGTTTCGTATGTTGAGGACTTGAAGAAAGAAGTTCTTAAGGAATGTCATCGATCCAAATTTATGATTCATCTAGAGGGACCAAGATCTATCAAGATATGAAGAGGAGATTCTATTGGAAAGGTACGAGATGGATGTTGGCTTATGGGTTAGGCAGTGTTCAAACTGTAAAAAAGTGAAGGCCAAACATCAAAAGCCGAGTGGGTTGATTCAACTTTCTATGGTATAAATTTGGAAATGTGATTCGATATCCATGGATTTTATAGACGGGTTGACAAGGTCAAATAGAGGAAATGAAAGTATATGGGTAATTGTGGATAGGATAACCAAGAGTGCCCATTTCATTCCAGTTAAGTCAACTGGGATGGCACCTATTTTAGCTTAGTTGTTCATGAAGAAAATAGTTAGACTACATGGAATTACTAGTAGTATAGTCAGTGATAGAGATTCTTTGTTTACTAGTGATTTCTGAAAGAGTCTACATGATGTGTTAGGAACCAACCTTAAGATGAGTACTGTGTATCACCTTCAAACGGATGGGGTAGACATAGAGAGTCTATAAAGTACTCGAGGATTTATAAAGAGCCGTGTATTAGACTTTGGTGGATTTTAGGATGATCTCCTCCATTTAGTGAAGTTTCCCTATAATAATAGTTATCAGACTAGTGTAGGAATGGAGCCTTTTAAAGATTTGTATGGAAGGCTATGCAAACCACCAGCATGTTGGTTGAAGACTGGAGACAGACTAGTCTTAGGTCTAGATATGGTTAGAGAGGCGACATAGTAGATTGATTTAATCGAAGAAAGGAAGAAGGAAGCTCGGTCTAGACAGAAGAGTAATGCTGATAAGAGGCGTAAAGTCCTAGAGTTCTCAGTTAGAGATAATGTTTTCATTAAGGTATCATCGATGAAGGGTGTGGTGCGATTTGGAAAATCAGAGAAACTGGCACCAAGATATGTTAGTCCGTTCCTAGTTATAGAGAGGATCGGGAAGCTCGCATACAGAGTTGAGTTACCGAGCAGTATGAAAGGTGTCCATAATGTGTTTCATATGTCACATCTTTGCAAGTACGTGCATGATCCGGAGAAATCTATTCCTCTGATAGGTTGGAAGAGTTGATAATAGAGCCAAATTTGACTTTTGTTTGACAACCAGTTTGTGTTGTAGCGAGAGATGAGAAATGGTTAAGGAACAAGATAGTCAAGTTAGTGAAAGTTCAGTGGAGTGACAATGAGAAGGACTGTACTTGGGAGATAGAAGACAGGATTAGAGATACATATCCTAATCTAATATGAGGGTGTGTTCTATTAGCTTTATATAGATAGTTTCTAATCAAGTAGACTAGTATAGCTATTAGAAGCTGTTACAGATGATTACTATGTTTAGTATTTAGTCCTTACTGAATTTCGAGGACGAATTTCTTTAAGGAAGGGAGCCTATAACACCCCTAATTTTAGTAACATTATTTAGGATATTTAATTAGATAAATCAAATAGAATAATGTAAATATTAGCATGATAGGGGGATTCAGATTTGAAAACATAACTAGAGGTCGTGCTTAATTAAAAATAAAGAATAAGTTTATGAAAATGGTTTAGTAGGTAACTAATAAGAGAATAAAAGAAGGGCTTAATAGGTGATTGCCGCACCATAATCCCATTACCCTGATAATCTCATTTCCACTTTCTATTTATGTTCATTTTTTTCATAACTCTAAAATGTAAATCAAAGAGGCGCACGCCGACCATTATCTAGGGAAGAAAAGGGGAAAATCAAATTAAAGCTGAGGAATCAAGCTAGGGGAATTAACCAAGGATCAAATTTCTTGTCCTAATCAAGTCGAATAATAAACAAAGCCATCTCTATTTTTGTTTTGATGATCATTTGATTTCAGGTTTAAGTTTAAATCCATTATAATGATTTTTGACGATGAGATGCTTGGATTTCGTGATAAGTTATATTCAAACTAGTTTGATAAATGTTATATATCATTTTAGGTTATAGTCATTTATATTTGATTTTGAATGCCATGAGGAATTTATATGTTATTTAAAATATTATTTTGGAGATGGGTTTTAATTTTCCTAATTTTCCTAGCTATGGAAAATTTATTATGAATTTTTGAAGGAGGAAATGAATAAATTGGGTTTAAAATTATTTTAGATATTATGTGAAGGAATTTCAGTCTGAAATTTATATATGTCGGATAACATATTAAAAGTGAATTTCTATGATTTTGGGGGACTTTTCCTAAGTAATTTACTATGGAAATTAAATTATTTTAGATGGAGGACTTAATTGTTTGCTTAATGGAATGGCTTATTTGTTAAATTATTTTTATTTAGATCTGAAATAATTGTGGCAGTTTTTAAGAAAGCATTTGAAAAGTATATGACAACCGAATAAATGTTTACAAATAGGCAGGTTAGTTAGAAATCAATTACTTAAAAAGGCATTAAAACAGCCTTTACCCAGAAATTATGTTTCGCCACTTTTAGATGCTACCTTTTGGCCTTGTACTTTCTTCTCAACTAAATCGAAACCAACCAAGTCGAATCTTGTAAACAAGGTATCAATAAGTTGGTACGAAGTGGATTGGAGAAAGGCGAAAGTTATGGTGTCGAAACTTTGCTTTCGATGAAGCCTTTATTTTACTCTCCAAAGATATGCGCTTGCCTTGTTTTCAAAAGGATGCTTTCGAAGGGGTCGAAGCTCATTTAAATAACTTTCGAAAATGTTTCCGCCTTTTTGTTTCGAAAAGAATGCTTTCGAATGTGTTGGCTTGTTTTAATTCAATGCTTTCGAAGTAGTAGTTTCAACCCAATTGAAACCCTGCTGCCGACTTTATGCCTGTCGAATGGATTGAAGTCATCAACAAGATCGAAAGGTAGCTTTTGTTTTATAAATGAAATAAGCCATTTCCTAAAGCTTTCGAAAGGGTTTAAGGGTTTCAAAGGCAACGGCTTCGAAAGGGGTTTCGAAGCTATCCTTCAAATGGTTTATTGAAATGATCTAAGATTTCAGAAGGATGGTTCCGAAGCCATCAGTTTTTCCCCAATCTGTTTTATATGAAAGTTAATGTTTAACGATAATTTTCCATCGAAATAGAAAATCGTCAATAAATTTCAAATTAAATTTAACCGCAAGCGCACGACGTTCTATCGTAGTACATAGCAAGTACTGGTCAATCCGTAGGGACTTTTTAAGATTTTCAAATTTCTGATCAATAAAATTAGACCAAAATGAGAGAAGACTGTTAACTACAAGAAAAATGAAGCTAAAACTAGAATTAAAATGAGAATAAAAACTATGAGATAAGAGAACAATTTAGAGGCAGATCCACTCTTATATTTTTGTAAATCAACAATCTATTATCTCTATTTTTGATATTAAGTGAAATAATTGTTGTATTTATCATAAGTATGGTTTATTTATGTTATTACTTAACATAACTTAAGCCATCAAACTATAATACAATAAATACACCACTTGTCAATTCTCATGAAAATGAAGCCAAAACAAAAGCTATTTTATGTATGATCTATTTAATATTGTAATTAGTAATATAGATCATCAAATTTTGTTTTTACTTTCATTTCAAAATCAAAAATCAATTTTCAAATGATGATGTAAATTGTGTTTATGTTGAATAAGAATTGCTCATTTGCAAAAGCAACATAAGCTATCAAATTCACATGTATAAACTTACATCAAAATCCACTTTCATGAAGCACAAATAAAAGAGATCATAAATCATAGAAATGTTTAAATTACATAAAGTTAGAGAGCTTCATTACCCTTATATTGAAGGGGTTTAGCTACTCATTTGTGTTATCAAATCTACACTTGTAAATTTCAACATTAAAAAGCAAAGAAATGGAAACCAAGCAAAGAAAGAAAAGAGATTAACTACTAATTACTTGCATACAAATTAAAATTACACTACTTGCATGAATGTAAATCTAAGCTATAAACATGAAATGAAAGAAAGCATAGAAATAAACATCAATATAAAAGTAAATAAAAATAGGTAGAAAAGAAAAGAGTAAGAGGCTACTAAGCCATTTTTATTTCATGAAACATTGTATTTACAACTTGCTTGCTAATTTTCCTAAGTAAAAACAAGAGAGTGAAAGATCTTTTACATGTACATAAGAGGGCTATTTATACATGCATGAAACCCTAATTCAATTTTGGGGTGCAACCCAAAATGCCCTTGTAAGAAATATGGCCACCAAATAACCATTATCCTCTAATTAATCCATCATCAAATATGCATGAAGCTTTAACCTCCACTTAGTTGTCCATTAGCTCCTAACTGTGATTTAGTTAAGTGGGTAGGTGAGGTCCTCCATGATCATGAGCTTGAATTATTTCCCACTTCATTCCTTTGTATTCATTTGTGCATGCATGTATCTTTATAAAAACTCTCTTCCATATGCATTCAAATTCCTATGAAAACCATAATAAATGTCCAAGTAAAAATTCTTAAATTGACATATGCACAAAAATGACCATTTTGCCCCTGAATGAAGATGAATATATGATGATTTGACATTATTGAATTCTGGTTTAAACATGTAAAAATGCCCAAAAATGACATTTATTTAAATAAAAATAAATAAAATATATATGTAAATATATGCATATTTACGTGCACATTAGTTTATAGTTTCGAAAGGGGTACTTTCGTTTATATTCACTTTGACCCAAAAGATATTTTTAAAGATAAACCCAATGGTTTCAAAAGAGGTACTTTCAAATGATTTTGAAACAAGTACTTTAAATGGTTTCAAAGTTATACTTCTATGAGTTACTAAATGATGCTTTAATACTTTCGAAAGGTATGTTTTGATGGTTTCGAAAGATATGATTTAAAGTTTTTGAAAGGCATATGCCTAGTGTTTTGAAAAGAAGATTTAAATGCTTTCAAAGGAGATTATCCAATGGTTTCGAAAGTAAAGGTTTAAGGTTTCGAAAGCCTTAGTTTTCAAAACTAAGAACCCAATCTCATTTTTAATGGAAACACCATGGTAGGAATAGAGGAGTTTTAAATTGGCTTTTAAGTATGAAGTTCTTAAAGAAGCTTTCCTTGATAAAATAATAGGTTAAAGGTATCAACCATGTTTCACACGAAAATGATTTCAAGGATAATAAACCATAGGTGTTGGTGTTATTATGTTCTTATGGTTTCTTCTTCTAATATATATGTTCTCATTATAATGGACCCATAACTGTATTTCGGGGAGAAAGAGCAGAATAACTAGCTAGATTGACCCAGTAGTTAATATAAATTGAGTTAACTCCTGTATGAGTAGAATTGCATCTAGGAGGTCACGTAGAGTATATGATGTTAAATATTAATCAAAGAAGTTATCAAATAGACAGGTTCATAGTAAACCCTTAAAAACTATGTTTAGAAAGAGACGTTGGCATGGGCCAATAGGTTTGTAGTGAATCCATGGAAACTATATCCGGATTAAGTTATTGATAGAAGTCAATAGGTTCATAGTCAACCCATGAAAACTATGATATAAGAGAAGTTATTGGAGATACCAATAGGTTCGGGGAGAACCTATGAAACAATGAAGTTATTGGCATGGGCCAATAGGTCCTTAGTGATCCCACAGAAACTATGAATCCGGATAGGGAGTCCATAAGTTCTAAACAATTTATTAGTAACCCCATGAAAACCAATAGGTTAAAAATGACGCTAGAAAATATAACTGAGACAGATAGTCAAAATGAATAGGGATGGGTAATTCAGAATTGATTTACTTGTCTGCATATCATAATAATATTTTGAATTGTTGTGTTTTAACCATTGTGGATGTAGGAGCAAAGTAAATGGTTTCTATAAAGTCTTGGATAAGATACCAGTGAGGGAAAAACCCATTCCGCTAAGCAGCATGGTCTCAGTAGATATCTAAATGATTTGAGATAGTAGGTTATTATTCATATCAGGCTTTATGTCTGACTCGAAGTTTATGTTTTCCCCTTAAACTCTCGGGTGCTCAATTAATTTTGAGTAGTTTGAGAGTTGAGGTTTTCAGGTCCCTCTTTAAATGAATAAGCTTCTGGTGACACGCATGAGGCATGATAACTATCAAGAGTTCTATTCTACTTTGATTCTGCTGTGTTTTGTTGTAAAGGCAAAGTTGTTTAATTGCCTAGCTATATATACTCTGATCATTCAAGGGGGCATCTTCATATGTCACTCTTTCGTATGTTGTAATAATTTTATTTTCTTTGAAAATTGGTTCTTGAATCTGGGATTATTGTGATGAATCTAAAATATTTTGAAATGGAATGAGAAAGTTGTTTAGCGATTTTAAAAATTTTCTGCATTCATGTGTTTCTGTCATATCAATGTATCTTACATTACCGTATTTGGTCATCAAGGATTAATTACTGTGGATGACTACAACATCCATAGCCATTAGTTTTGGACCTCCAAGTGGGGGATGTTACACTATGCTAGTAGCATAGTTATATCGTTGTATTTTTTACATCTAAGATGATTCCATAGGGATTGAGAGACATATGACGCCATTGCTTATGATGTTTAGTGTAACTCGACACTCTTTTTTATATTCATTAGCATGGCTTTTTATAGTATATACTATTTTAATTAGAGAACCACCATTATGTATCATCCTTACTTGTCGGTGTATGGATAAAGTAGGGCGATGTATAATTAGTATTACCCATTAATCATTGCTCACGTTCATTTGATGTATATACCTATATACAATACTTCAAGATAATTCCCCTCATACCAAGCTATATGTCTGACCCATGTTTTGTCTTTATCAGTTTATGTCATGACAACTCTCGGGTACTCAAGTGAGTAGTTTGAAAGTCAAGTTCTCTTAGGGACAATCTTACAAGACAGCTGGAGCATTCTGGAGGTGTGAAGTCTATATATGGGATATGTATACTTGTTGGTCATATAGCACATTGAAGACAAACTATTTTATATACGAGACTTGTGATATCAGATACTATATTTAGAATTCTATATGAATGGAGTTTATGTATTCTGGCTTTCTATATTGATATTTATTTATCATTTGCGTTCGCTAGTGAAGACTTTTGTAAATTCTTTATCCCATTATTTTCATATATATTCATTATATTATATGTTATCTTCCTGCTGTGAGATCATATCGATGTGTCTTGGTATGGTGTTTTGTTTTAATTTAACCCTGACGGACCATATTTTGTGGTATTTAGGAGTCAGATGTTGTCATTCGATGTTGATTTAGGGTATTACGAAGGGTGGGTCGTTACAGTTGGTATCAGGCTTAGGCTAACCACTCATGACCAAGCAGACCAATTTGAGTTTAGCAACCTAGTAGGTGAAGATACGTTAAGAGAGTGTACTTTGATTTTTCTACTATATAATATTGCATATACCGCTTATCTCCTAAACTTTGATTTATTCATTTGCTGGTGGCTAAGGTATCTTCATTTAAGGCTATCTGTATAAGCTGAAAGTGTGCATGGGCAACTTTTCATAGGAAATTTGAGATACCTTATTGGTTCAAAGACTATTGGAATACCACAAGGGATATTTCACTATTTGCGATCATTTTGGCAGCTGCAGTAGGTGTTGGAGGTGGTGTAGTCTTAGGGCATAGTAGTAGAAAAGGTTAACAAGTAGGCCATGACTTGGATTGATCCTACACATTGCTTTAACTCTTGGTTCATTTCCAAGATCAAAAGGGATGTGCAGCTCGAGCGTTTCATCCATTTGCAGTAGAGTAGATTGTCAATGGACCATTATGTTAGCCAGTTTAACCTTTTGGCTAAATGCGGAGTGGAGATGGTTATTGCTCCTTTGTAATAGGTAAGGAAGCTTGGCTAAGGTCTTTATGCATGGATTTGGGATTTATTTCTCAGTCATATCTCAATCTCGACCCCTCGTATTTTAGGTAAATTCTTTTGTATTAATTAATATTGTATAGGGAACCTTGGTTATTTAGCTAATGTATGACAAAGAAGAAAGCTGCCATTCGAATTTGATGCACGAGCTTTCGAGTAGAGTGGAGTTGTTTGGTGAAGTAAGATTTGGATTTGTGTCCAAGTAGGATTTGATGATTGCCCAGAAATTAGCAAGGACTGAGCGGATGAATTTTACATCTTGCTTTGAGTCATTCGTGTTAGAAATGTTTAGCCTTGTGTTTGCATAACTTAAGTTATGGGTTTGATCCTATGAACTGCAGTGGTGTTTTTTAAGGATCGGTACATTCACATGCCAGTTCTTAATCCTTAATTTGAGCTTGGGTTTTCTTGGTCATTTGTATCGGTTTGGCGAGGGTTTTTCACTCGGTTTTTTAAGGGCGAGCACTTAAGTCGGGTTCTTGAGATGGCTTAGAGATTTTTGAAGCATGACTCTAGTTATGCGAGGAAATTTACCGCATGAAAGGAATCCAAGCGAACCAAAGCATTTTTAGATAATGATTTAGTTAGTGAAGTTTTTTTCTTGGAGAATGAGTTATGTTCGAAAAGGAAACGAAAGTTGAGACTTGGATTGCTGAGTTTATTCGAGAGTTTTAAGAATCCATGATCAAGCTTATCATATAAGTTTTCCTTTACAGAGTGGGGATGTGATGGTTTTTTTGTATTGTATTCATGAAAGGAAGTTGCAACGCTTAAGCATTTGGGTCATCTTAGATGTCGAACAGACTCATATGAGTTTATAGCTGGGCATGCACGATATGATTATTGTTGGTTATCGTGCATGTTATTACAGTGTCCTTTTGAATAATTGGTTGTTTGTATGAAAATCATTATTTATTTTTCTTGCTTATTGATTGCTTTTTACTGCTTGATTATTAATTGATTATTTATTCTCATTATTGATTTTTACTACTTATTGATTACTTACTATTGCTTGATTATTGATTAATTGTTTATTCTTGTTCATTAATTTTTTCCTTAGTGATTGCTTGCTATTGCTTGACTATTCATTTTTGTTGATTGATTTTATTGTTTATTGGTTGCTCGTTGTTGATTGTTATTGCTAACATATTGTGTTAATTTTGGTATTTCATATTAAGGTATACATGATTTATTTCTTGAATTCTATTTTGATAAGAGTATAATCCTAGCAATGTCATCATGATGAGTAAATTAGAGAAAGTGTATGTGGACGTATGTGGCTTTAGACCTCAGGAGCCTATTCTTTTTTGAGGTAGGACTATGTGGCTTCAGATCGATGGGGTTGAGCTTGTCTGTGTTCAAGGGAGCTTAGTATTAGTATACCTCTAATTACTGTAGGAATTTTGTATTTTCCTTTTCATTTAGTCAAAATGTAAGAAAGCATAGTGTAGTGCTTGCTTTATGATTGTCAAAGATGCTTGTTACATTACAAATGTTTGTTGCACTAAATGCGTTTGTTGCATAGTTAGTTGTAACATGTTTATTCAAGATGCTTGTTGCATGGTTAGGTATAACATATTATTTGAGATGATTGCTTTATATGATTTAACATGATTAAATTCATGTTTTAATGTTGCAATTGCGTTTATTCTTCTTTGTTGAGTACTTTATTAGGTACATGGAAGAAATTACACGCTATTGAGATGTTTAGTCGCTTGAATTCGCATATAAATGGAATACTCTTACTGTGAAAGAGGTACATAAGATCTTAGTACAGATGATATGGATATATATATATATATATATGCATTTGTGTCCTTGGAAATATGATGCCTCAAATATAGGAAGCCTCAGATATTAAATGTGTGTGTATGTGTTGCTTTGGGATTTTTTCGGAGCAAGCTGCATAAAGGAGATGCTGTCAAAATTTTCCAAAACAGGTAAGGCTTTAGAATCCTAAGGGTTAGGAGTAATATTCTGTGCTTTGGAAGTTCCTGTAATGCTAGCCGTGTAAGAGAAGAACTATCGAATTTACAAAAGCATATGCTAGGAAATTTAGGACATTCAGGTTGCATTGTCATACTCATAGGAATTTTGAGGATGAAATTTTTTTAAGGAAGAGAGAATGTAACAACCCGCATTTTGATGACTAAGTATTTAAATATTAAATCATTGATTAATTAAAGGTCCGGCCTAATCTTTTTTTTCATATAGTTAAATTAGGAACTCGAGACCACTTCCACCAAGCTCAGATCGACGTTGAGAATTATAATAAGTATAAATATCGCTATATTTAGAGTCATGATACTTTTACGATTTACATTTTGCTATATGTATTTTATAAAAATGAGTACATAGGTGGTTTCATAGGGATCTCAATTGAGTGCTTGTATTTCTGGGATGATTACTTCATTATGAGATATGCAATTGAAGAATTTTTTGAATTGGCTGATATAATGGACAAAACATCATCGAAATATGTGTAATTATCATCCCACGGTGTTGTCTTAGATGGTAACAAAATTTACATCATCAAGACAGGAAAAATGAAGGGATTGTGATATTCAATATATTATATTCATGTATATCCTATTTTATTCATGTGTATTCAATATATTGTATATTATCTTCCCATTGTGAGATTGTACCAATGTGCCTGATTATGATGTTTGGATTTTAATTTTACTCCAACGGAATGTCTTTACTGGTATTTAGGAGTGGAACCTTGTCATTCGATGTTGATTCAGGGCATTACAAATAGTGGGTCATTGCAAAGATTGCACTTTTGAATGTAAATTTTTTTGGGTATACGGAAGTTTAAGATGGGTGGTGTTTTATACCACGATGATCCCAATGAGCTAATTGAAGGTGGTAAAAAGAGACCATCACATTGATATCCACTGTGTGACTTGGTGTGAATCCACGAAGGTTTTATGGAACAGATTATTGTCTTTATATGAGTTGGTAAGTGCTGCTAGTAAGACTTTTCTCATTCGAAATTAGTTTAGATGAGATAGGTAGGATAAAAGTGTGGGGCAGAGCATTCAAAGGACTTTAAAGATATAATGAATCAATTGAAAACTATGGATGTCAAATTTGATGATGAATTATAGGCTCTTTTGTTAACAAGTTAACTTTTTGAGAGTTTGGAAACATTGGTTATTCATTGAATAACTCCAGTGCTAATGAAACTACTTCATTAGATACTATTCGGACCAGTCTCTTAAATGAAGAGCTTGAAAGTAAATGATTAGTTGTGAAATCAATTTAAGATGATGTTATTGTCGTAAGGGACTCGAAGATGGGTACATGATTGAAGAAAAATGTGGATAATGTTAAAAGTATGTTGAGAGATATCTTTTTTGTTGCAATAAGAAAGGCCATATGCGCAACAACTGTAAACTTATAAGAGAGATAAGAAGAAAGTTGTACACAGTTATAGTGATAATGATATGCATACTAACATTGCTGAAGATAGCAATAATGGTGCTTCTTGCGACGTCCTCATTGATGATATTAAGCCTCAGAAGATGGATTCAGGTTTTAGTATCCACACATGTGATGATGCGAGGTGTTTTTCTTCCTATAAGTAGAATGTCAATATGATTAAGACCACCAATGGAGTAGAGTTACGAGTTTCTGGCTATTACACTCATTTTCTGATCGAAAATATTTTATTAAGTAAGCAAGGATCGCTATCTCAAGCGCTAAGATCTCTAGAGTGTGGTTCTAAAGTCTAGGTTTAATCCTCCGAAACACCAAAATGAATCTCTACTTAAATTAAGTTTCACTTTTGTTATCAAAATATATATTGTATTAAGTTAACAAAGCATAGCCAAGAGAACAATAGTGCAAACAGCTGTGCAGCTTGTGTAGTATAAGCTAAGGTTGGTAGAGTTAGGGATATGATTTATAGGAAATTATGTAATTTGTTATATATATCTAACGCTTTGACAAATCTTGCTCGTAACAAAGGTATTTGATTTTTACAATATACTTTTTATACTATGATATAATATATTAAGTAACTAATTTAAAGTTTATAGATAAGAAAATCCTTAAATGAATGTTATGTGATTGTACTTGCAAATAGTTGCAATTATGAACAATTAATCACAATATAAAATAATAGTTTATTTTAAATAATCCTGTTCAAGATGTTTTAAGAAAGGATATCTATTCATTTGTTGAAACAACAGTACGTAACGCTCTCTAAATGTTGGACAGTGTACCACTCATGGCTGCTGGGGGTACTAAGAGATTGCGTATTGATAGTTAATGACTCACTTAAGAGTTTCTTGTTAGTTAATAATAAATCATGGTCAAATAGGAAATCTCAAAGTAACAATATTACACAGCTCTCTCAACTTGAAATTACCTTTTGAACTTCAATATTGACATTCAACTTTGACTATAGAATCACGGCATGGCGATCCATCAAATGATTATAGTTGGGTCTGAGTTGAAGCATTGGAAGTGAAAAACTATAGACATTTCTTCCTCTCAGTTATAAGAGGTTAGTATAACAGTCAATTGTAGTCAACTCAAATTCAAAGTCCCCAGCTGAAGCAGTACATTTAATAAAAATTGTTATTGGTCCAAGCATTTCTTTCTAAACAAACCGAGTTGAATGTGGATAATATTGGAATTTTGAACAAAATCAAGTTCCATAAGTCGAAAAGTGATATAGTTTAGAATTTTTTTAAATAATCTTTACTACCAGTTATTTCTTAAAGTAGTAAAATTGGTTTTTATTGAAGCAAGCAAAAATTTATCCAAACTGTCACACCACTAGAAAAGATGATGTATGAATATTAATATTTAAATTGTTCGATACTGATCGCTGGCTAAATTTACACCTGTAAGTCGCACAACCACAGAAATGAATACTCCGATACACCACATAGTTTAATTAATTTATAATTGTTGTAAATAAATTAAATTAATTAATATCTATGAAATATAAGTTATTAAATTTTATTTTAGTTTTGAATGCCACTACTATTTAACAACGCACATATATAATGTTAGATCCTACTTTTTTGTGTTTTGATTGAAGACAACTATACAAATATATATAGGGACATGCTTTATTTTATAGCAGACAAGATTCAGATAGGCTAAGATGTAAAACGGTCGATAAATATTAAATATTTTTCAGACTTTAAGAATTATTTGAACAAGTTGTCGTCTTTTAGTAAGTCTTAGATGGTTTTATATTGTACAATCCCTTGATGATTTTGCACACATATACAAACATTTTCCAGCTTAATTTTACTTAGAAAAATATTTAAAATATTCGATTTAATAAAAATGTTTCGGATTTAAAAACACAGTTTTAAAAAATTTCAATCGTGTGGTCATAAATTTCAGCCATATGAATTTAGTGCTTAAAAAGTTAGTTTCTCTCGAGTTAGAAATTTACGTATTTAGACATCTAAAACCTATATTCAGACGTCTGACTGTATATCAAATGTCTGAATAAGTTCTCAAATATCAGAATGTTCCCGATCTTTATAAACTTTTTTAAAAAAAATTTCAAGCGTCTAAAATATTTCAACTAGAGGTCTGATCATAGATTTAGACATTTGATTAGAGTATTCAGACGTCTAAAAATAGTCTATTTTCAAGACAGAGAAGTTGCTTTTCAAATTTGAAGGGATTCAAATATTTGAACAACTGTAACCATCAAAAATTTAAATGAAGAGTCTTCTTCTCCCAAAGGTTGCAACACTTCTAAAGTTCATATCTCTTTCAAATGATTGTAACTTTTCATCGCAACCTTTCAACACTAAAATATAGTTTGCTTTTGGGACTTTGAACATTACTTGTTATTCTCAGTCCTGAGCTTTAACTCTTACTTTCTAAATGATTTCAAAAATTTTCAAAATAATTATATACTCCGTACACACTTGCACGTTCATCTTACATCATCAAGAAAGATTACAAGAAGGGTGTCTTGAACTTGACCAATCCGTGTTGTGAAGAATACTTTGAAGTCGATAAGTAAAGATTTTGCTTTAGAGTTGGAAAGTCCTGGTTGGTTGCTCAAGCGGTTGGAAACCTTTTCTTTTGGGTGAAGTGAGGGTCTTGATTTGTGAAAATCCTCAGGAGAGCTTAAAGATTGGATGTAGGATGGGAGGTCTGAACCAATACAAAATTCTGATGTGATTGTTCCTTTACTTTAGTTTTTATTATCTGCATATTTATATAAATTCTCTTAAACTAGAATTATTCATATTACTTAGGATCCCATAAACTTTCATTTGGTATCAGATCACTTTCATTAAATCATAATAAAGTTTTAATACTTAACTGGAAGAGTTAATTGGAAATTTAACGTCCTACGAAGTTAAACTTGTAGTTCAAAAAAACTCAAGCTCCAGAATGAAAGATTATTGTTCCAAGTCGAAGAAGATTTGTACATTTGGGAACACGAGTTTATTTTTCTTGTCAAAAAATTTAAAAGTTTTTGAAATATAGCAAAGATAATCATTTTGGCAATAACAATAACTCATCTTCTCTAAAATGTTGTGAATGCAACAAACTGGCGAGATCATGGAAGATTGCTCGAATCATTTATAGGAAAACAAAGCTTCAAGAGCAATAATGACAAACAATTCAAAACAAAAGTGCAGGCTTTTCAAGTAACATGAGATGATTCAGATTCGTCTTCTACATCAGATAGTGGGAGTGTTTCGGAATAAGCCAATGTATGCTTTATGGCTACAAGCAATGATGTAAGTTCTATTATTTCTTATGATGTTTTATTTCAAATAAATTTTGAAACTTGAGAAATTAATAGCTCCTAAGAAGAAAAAAAGACGCTATTGGAAAGCTAAACAGAGCTAAGTTAGAGATTGGAATACTTAAGGATGAGAAAAATATTTTAAAAGAACTCCAAAAATTGCAAGATTCTATTGCAAATTTGACTTCACAAAATCATTACTCTAAATAGTGAACTAAAATCTATAAAAAGGAGAGTGTTAAACTGGCTAAGGAAAATTATGAATTGTGTTCTACTATAGATGATTTTAGCAATAAAAATTAAACGACCTTAAAATTAATTTTGAAAGTCTCTCTATAATTGTTTCTAATTTTAATAAAGGCAGATAGAATGCCTAAAATTGTATGTAAAATAGATGGGCTTAAATTGGTTTATATGCTAATTAATTTACACATGGGCATATTAGTGAAAAGCCATTTCCTTAACACGGCTATACACTTTTGAAATTGCCCATTCACGTTTCATTTCTCATCTTCCACAAATGCAAATCAAATATTAGAATAGAGCCGACTATTAACAAGGAAGAAAGGGGAAAATTCAATCAAAAGCCAAGGATCAAAGCTAGAAAGGATTGATCAACAACAAATATCAAATTACTTATTATATCTAAGGTGAATAATAATTCATTCCATCTCTATTTTCTTATTTATATATTTTCGAATTTAAGATTAAACTCGTTTTATGATGTTTTGGATGATGATATGCTTGAGTTATTATATGTTTGATTTAAATCAATCCATTTACATATGAAATTGTATGGTTTTAGGGAAAAACTAATTGTTATTGATTTTGCAATGCCATGGAATTTTTTATGTTAAGTATGATTTTAGAGATGGGTTTAAATTTTCATAATTTTCCAAGCTATGGGAAATTTATTATGAATTTCTAAAGAAAAATATGATATATTGGGGTTTAAAATTTATTCCGGGTATTTCAAGAAGAAACTGGGTAAGAAATTTTAATATGTTTGGTTACATGATGAAAGAGATTTTCTGCGATTTTTGGGGATTTTTCCTAATTGATTTACTAGAGAAAATAAATTATTTTAAAAGAGGGACTTTTCTGCAAATATTGGTTTGCTTAATGAAAGGGCTTAAACATTAGTTTTCCTTTCCTTAGGAAATCAATTCTATTGTTTCGATGATAACAACTATACAATGGAAATCGAATATACATATATACATCTATATTTACTGGTAGGTGATAAAGTAACATCACCAAAGAGACAAAAACAAGACTCAAAAGAAGTATCAAAAGACTTCAAGTCGATAGAAGTGGAAGAAGGATGACACAGACACAGATAAAGCAACATGCACACATTCAGACGTCTGGGCACACTAGCTAGACGTCTTATTGATTCATCTGCTTTGAAACTCAGAAAGAATCAGACATCTGGTTAATAAACTCAGACGTCTGAAAAGCATCCAGACGTAAAAAATATATGAAAGTCAGATGTCTGGTTAATAAACACAGACATCTGAAATACAAACAGATACAAAAAATATATGAAGACCAAACGTCTGAAATACTTTCCAGACTTCTGATTTTGGACTCGGCTGTGTAAATTCAAAGAACAACTGTCACATCCGAAAGGACACGTTCGCTTCTCTTCACTGCAACTCTTCATCACCATGAGAAGCAACCTTAGAGCACTTACTAACAGTTGCAACTACACAAAGGATCTCTTCACCACTATAAATAGAATCAGGAATTCAAGAGAAGAACTCACCTTACTTACTTACGCTCTTAACTCTTATACTCTGATTTATACCTGATCTCTAAGCAATCAAAATACCTGTAATTAACTCTTCCATATATATATATTGAAAGCAATTGTACTTAATAGTCAACATCTGTGTTATTGAACACTTCTTGATAAAGAAACTTTGTTGTTGTAAACCTGTTCCTCCGGGTCAAGAGAGGGTTAGTTGAACGGAAATTCCGAAGAGGAACTTCGGGACTGGACGTAGGACGGGAGGTCCAAACCAGTATAAAATCCTGGTGTGATTACTTTAATTTACTTTGCTACTATCATCTATCAATTTATATTATATAGTTAGTTGTTTGTACTTGCATATATATCCTATACGGTCCACTCATATAGACTTTCAATTGGTATCAGAGCAAGGTTTTGATCAAATAACAGTAACACATTTTTGAATCACCTTAATATGGCAAGTATTTTTCAAGAAGGACAATCCACAACACGACCCCCACTCTTTAATGGATCTAACTATGCATATTGGTCAACATGTATGAGAATTTTTATGGAAGCTAATGGTCTTGAAATTTGGTCAGCCATACAAGATACATATGAAGCACCTACTACTGCTATGAACACTTGGACCGATGCACAAAAGACCTTAGCATCAAATAATGCTAAAGCTATGAATGTTTTATTTTGCTCTTTAGACAAAAATAAATTTTCACGTGTCATGTTATGCACCACTGCATTTGATATTTGGCGTACCTTACAAATTACACACGAAGGTACAACAAAGGTCAAACAAACTAAGATTTCAATTTTACGAAACCAACTTTCTTCATTCAAAATGAAGCAAAATGAAACTATTGTTGACATGTATTCTAGATTTCAAACTATCCAACACGATCTGATGGCATTAGGAGTTGAATTTACCGATTTTGATTTAGTCTCTCGAATACTCAACTCTTTACCATCAGATTGGGAAAGGAAGGTTTTAGCTATTGAAGAAGTTGATAGGAAATTTAATGTAACGACCCGCCGTTCTGACTGCCTCTAGTAGGTAATTAAACCAACTCGAAACGTTCAAAATGACGGATTGTTAGTCAGTTTATAGAGTTTAAACAGAATCAGCCACAGAATCACAGAATAATCATAATATTATTCATAAATGAATTTTTCTTACATACATATATCAGAGTTTGTACAATGCATTAAATTTTTATACAGCGGAATAATCTTTTAAGTACAAAAATTCTTCGAAAAGCTTAAAGTGAAGCAATTTCCCCAACTCTCTCTAACTTCGCGGCCTGAAAATCTTCAAGCTGTAAAAATACTCGGTCTGACCCGAGTATTATATTCAAAAGAAAATAATACATAGGTCAGTCTAATTCAAACTCAGTTATTAGTGCACAGAGGCAATAATAATCAAACAACAATTAGACGACAGTCAAATATAATTTACCTATCCGATCCTTAACAAGTAATCGGATAACGGGAAATATAACACTTAACAGTGTTAAACAACAAAACGGTAGATTCAGATTATCAATGAAGATAGATGAAAGGATTATTGATGAAGATAATTTAGAAAACAATCAAAATTTGCCTAAACGGCAATTAACAACAAAATCATCAAAATCGATTCAAAAGATATTGAATTGGCAACATAAAATAATTTTCATCAAAAAGAAAACATAAATTAAAACATTAAATTTGGTAGGGCTGCACTACACACACGCGTACGGCCTCGCCACATTTAAAATGTCAACTCCGTGGCTGCAGTTCACGCTTGCGTGCACTGCCTCGCCACTACCGTAATGAAATATGCAAAAGATCATAAATCAAAACAAAATAGTATATCAATAAAAATCAATATCGTGTGGCTACAGTTCACGCTTGCGTGCACTGCCTTGCCACTATCGTGATGATGTACTCAAAAGATCAAAGAACCAAAATCAATGAAGGTTCAAATATCGATTCAAAATGTCGATACTACGTGGCTGCAGTGCACGCACGCGTGCGCTGCCTCGCCACAACAACTTGTGAAATAAAACAAGTTTCCAAACAACTTATTACTGCATTTTTCAACAATTGCAAAATTTTCATAAAAATGAAACTGCTGCCATTACTTGGACACAAGGGCAACTGCAACAATAACGCAGCCACCACAAGATCACAATGCAACAAACACTGTAAATACAAGGTAGGACTGCAACATAGAACTCAAAACAACTTAAAAGTTCCCAAATTAAATAGGGCAGCCAGTATTAGTGCACAAGGGCAACTGCAACAATAAACTGTAGCCACCACAAGTACACAAAGCACGAAGGCTCGAATGAAGCATGAAAACAGTTCAAAGCTTCAACAAATCAAACAGCATCAAAGCACATGAGAATTTGACTTGGTGCAATACAAATAAAACTACAGTCATTACAAGTATGCAAGAGCAACTGTAAAGCAAAAATGCTATCAAGACTTCAAGTCCAGACCAACGCAAATATCCAAGGGCAGAACTGCAATGAAACTACAAGCTACAGAGCTTTCAACTTGAAGTCAACATACATATAACAGAGAAATGAATAATGCAAGCAAAACCAAAAGGTAACTGCACAAGACAGGTTAGCAAGGTGCAGGCACAAGTGATGAACCAGTTATGCAACTACATGTATCTGTATGTTGCAAATTCAAATAGGAATTTGCATATACAGGAATGCAACAGTGGTGATGAAATGAAAACAACCTGAATAGTCATGCTAGGTCATGCTAGCCTTAAACAAGTGCATATAACCAACAGGTTAGCATGCAAGTGAAACCCAAAAAACAAGTGTACCCCAAAAATATGACCAAAGCCATACAATACAGGTGTACAACAAAAATGGTGCATTGCAGCTATAATTGAAGACAATGCACGCATTGACAAACTACACAAAAGTTCAAGTGAATCAAGTTCAGGTTAGACCAACCAAGATAGATGCAATAGTGAAACAAATGAACTCAAGACTCAGGTCGATACAAATAGCAGATCAAATGAAACAATGAACCAATATCAATCTCAAATGGCACATACCAGAACCATATATACAAATTTTAGGTAGACCAGAGAACTGCAGTAGTGAACTACAACAGTGCTTCAGACATATACAAAACGTGCAGACCCCAAATTCATATGCAACTAAGTTGCAGATCAAAAATGCTCGGGGGACGAATACAAAAATAACCAAAGTCGAAACAACACAACAGCAATTTGTTAAAACGTGTAAGACCAGAATGCAAAGTTTACAAAGTATCAATGACTGAGCCGATAAATAAAAAACATATAACCAAGTCAAAGTCGGTGGCCATCACAAATTCCAAATCAGTGCTTCAGGAATGAATACAAAGATGGCCAGAGACGAAGCTCACAGGAGCCAGAAAATCAAGGCCATAATTCACAGTGAAGTCGAAAGAAACGAACAGGCTATAGTCGAAATCATATATCACAAAGTTGAACAAAGTCAAAGTCAACAGACAACGATCCGAGATGAAGCCGAGATCAACATAAATTCACGAAAATCAAAATTCCAGAAAACAAAATCGTGAGCATCAATAAATCGAGCAACCAAAATCGCAAATTTAAACAATTTAATACGAACGAAAATCACATGAAACTAAACTCTATAACTTGAGGCTAAATTAGATGTGAGTAAGAATATTTTACTCACCTTTGCAAACGAAGTGAAGAGCACGCGAGCGAAGAGGAGAGTCGAGCAATATTGAAGCCGAATCCCTAGTTGTTGAAGGCAAAGAGGAACGGCGAAGTGGAAGACGAGAGAGAATTCGTGGCCGCCGTTAAATTTCTTCGTTTATATTTTTTTATGATTTGAAGAGAAGAGGGTTTCAGTATAAAAAAAGAAAAGAGACGTGAATTTTGCGTGATGGAAGGCGTAATTAAAGGCATAGATTGGGGCGTGTTTGTAGCTGAACAAAGTAAGGCCGTGTATACTTATTTGATATTTATTTATTATATATTTTTATTTATTTATTTCTCCCTTTTTTTTAAATTTAAATTCAATTAGTTTTTTTATTTTGTTTGCTTCGCAAAAACGATCTTGTTAAAATTTCCACTAGTTGTATTTATTTATTTCGTTATTGACAAAAATTTTATTCTATTTTATTTTAGTTAAAGAAAAATGTTATTTATAACTAAACATCGATTTATAAATTTACATAAATAATAATTCTCAAATCCAAATTATTATTCCTAGTCATTTGTTCAAATTTTAAATACCAATTCAATATTCAATTTCAAAGCTAAATTCAAATTCTATTCAACTTTTCACTAGATTAAATTCTAAAATTTAATCGCCAATTTATGCTGATAATTTGAAATTCACGTCAAATCATCATTTAAATATTTAAAATAAATTAAATATTCACAAATTAAATCGTTCAAAATTCAGGACCGTTACAATCTCCCCTACTTAAAAGAATTTCGTCCCGAAATTATAAGTTAGGAAAACGATTGCTAAAATCTCACCGGTATTTATATCCTACACAATTTTACCAAGTTTCAAACTCGCAAATAAATATAGGATTCATTCCATTTATTTTATCTCACTAGTTTTGTTCATCGATTTCAATAATCAAGACACAAAAGTATTTTTACCAAATTTTTGACTTACAAAACTCAGATTTTTAAACTTGCAATCTTTCATGCTAAATATTTGCATATTACATCATTTCCAAAGCTGTGTGCTTTCAAGATATTTTAAAAAATTTCTTCCTTAGTTCATTAAGTTAGAATTATATAATTCTAATTTCAGACTATTGATTTTCTATTCAAAGTTTGAAAATACTTGCTAACTCGAAGTTTAACAAGTCCATCGTCGTTCTCACAGACTTTAGGCATACGCTGGCCAGGCGCAAGACTAAAAATCTCCAAGTACTAAATATACTTGCTTCAACTCCCAGTGAAAATACTTTTTAAAAATTCTTTTAAAAATGGATATGGAAAGCACGTTCCCCCATGGATCACAGTTTACCCGGCGGTTACGCTATTATCCCAGTAGAATCGCTTGTAACCTTAGATTTCTCATCTCTCTTGAATTTCGCCATGGTTGTCGCCTTAGATCGCGGTCCACACGACGGTTACGCTACTATCCCAGTAGAATCGCTCGTGGCCGTAGGCATCTCGCCCCTCAAATTTCGCTTCGGTATCTAGATTGCAGTTTACACGGCGGTTGCGCCACTATCCCAGTGGAATCGCTTGTAACTGTAGGCATCACGCCCCACGAATTACGCCAGCATCAATTCACCTAATCCCAAACACGATGATCCATCGTGGGGGATTCCAGTCAGTCCCAATGGACATTCCACTAATGGAAATTCTACGTAGCTACGATTTCCAATGGACACTCCACCGAGTTCCAATCACCTTCACAAATAATAAATGGAAGGTACATTTCCATATCCTCAGTTTTTTTTAGAAAACATATGTCATGTACATATAGTACTTCATTTCACATTTCGTACATATCATACCTATGTAAACTTGCATAGGACTTTTCATAATAATGACTTTCCAAACTGATGGTTTTCGAATTATTACATTCACATATATAAGTTACGAAAACTCAATTCACATTCATAACAAATAGAGGATTCCAAAATTTTCCATTTCATTTAAAATTTTCCTCTAAATCGATTTGAAAATTTAAGGTTATCTCAAACCTAATTCACATTCACAATCCAATTCATTATCGACTTCACATTCGATTTGGATTTCACGTTACATCGTCAATTCTCAACACATAATTGATGTCTATCGATATATAACCTCTAAGCTTGTACGTCTCAGAGAAGGATGTTAAGCTAAAAGAATAAATTCTCCACCACCACAGATATATATTTAATAGAGATCAAATGCTATGTCATCAATTCACAATGTTAGACATACAATCCCAATCGACTATCCAAAATTCAAAGCTCAACTTATATTGTTTTTGATGTCGAAGTTAAACTCAATTTAACTCAAGATTCAATAATTTCTGGAAAATATTCAAGTTGAACTAATTGTTCACATTTCTCAAAATAATATCTTTACAAGATATATAATTTTCACACTTAACCATTTGAAACCAATTTCAAATATTCATTTTTCAATTTATCTTTAAAAGATAAATTTTCAAACCTTTCATTTCATATTGGAAAACATTTCCATACTTATTAAATAATAAGTAATTCACAAATCCATTTATTTTCAACTCTTGGAAAATATTCGATATACTTGAATCAAAATTAAGTATATATTCCATTCTTTAAGGAAATCATTCTTTTAAACCCATTTATTTGAGTTAAAACGAATGTTGCGTAAAACATCGTTACAACAACTCAAAAATCACTAGTATAGGGATTCGGAATTAAAATAGATATATAAATCCCAATACTATAAACAACACTTCCTTCCGGAAACCATTTACTATAACAACAGTGTTATAGTCCACCATTTCCTTATTTTTCTCGAAAACGTCTATTTCAACAATGAATGTTGAAATCTATGTATTCGATACTTAATGCATTTTAAAACATCTTTAAAACCATTAACTTTTTCAACTTCAACTTAATTCATAGTTTGAATTCCTCATACTTTTCATAATATTAGTTTTAAACCAATTTCAAACTTTTCAATATTAAGTTTTTCACTTAATTTAATTTTCCACACGTTTAAATTCAAATTCATCACTGAATTTATCAAATCTATAATGGATTATCATGTTGACAACTTCAAATTTGAAATCTAAATCTCATTTGAACTTTGCATTTGCTTTCTATTTCAAAAATAATCAACTAGTTCTTTAGTAAGTCATTCGTCAACTTAGTTCCATTAAATTTATATTTCCACATTAACCTTATTTCATAATATCACTTCCCTAAAACATATCTGTTTTATTCAATAATATATTCACTGTCCAAAATCGTGAATATACTTATCTATTCAATTCAGTGTTTCTATACTTTTTATTTAAAAGATTATCCACTGTCCAAAACCGTGGATAAAATTCCCAACCAACATTTACTATCACAATATTTAACTTAAAGGATAATTCGCTGTCAAAAATCACGAATATATCTCCTTTAATGACTTCTATTTTTCATTTATCAAATTCAATTTGGTTTCGAATTTATAAACAATCTTTACAAATTCCATTTCTATTTATAAACTTCGATTTATAAATCTTCTTTATTAATTCAACTCAATTTATATAACTCCATTATATACCAAAAGTCCATTTATAAGTTAAATACTTATAATCCATTTATTCACTAAATCGTTCTTCAAAACATTTGAAATCAATTTTTCCAAAGAATTCAGAATCAAATTCCCAAGTTATAGTTTAATTATCCTCTTGGCTATAACTAAATTGAAATATCATTTTATTTCACAATTATTATTTTGTAGATATTCACAATATTGGATTCAAACCAATTCATTAATTCACTTCACTTATATTTTTATTTTATTTTCCATAAGTCTCAATAATTTAATAATGGATTTTCGAATGAGAAACTATCGCAATCCTAATTTAGAGAGGGGAATTTTCGAAAAAGATTCTAATTTTCAAAATACCCTTTATTTTAAAGAAAACAATTTTATACTTCTTTAGATTTGAAAACACTTTCTTTAAAGTGATTCTAGTAACTATTCATATTAAACGCCATAAACTGAACTTTGAGTAAACCAAAGCTCTGATACCACTTTTGTAACGACCCGCCGTTCTGACCGCCTCTAGTCGGTAATTAAACCAACTCGAAACGTTCAAAATGACGGATTGTTAGTCAGTTTATAGAGTTTAAACAGAATCAGCCACAGAATCACAGAATAATCATAATATTATTCATAAATGAATTTTTCTTACATACATATATCAGAGTTTGTACAATGCATTAAATTTTTATACAGCGGAATAATCTTTTAAGTACAAAAATTCTTCGAAAAGCTTAAAGTGAAGCAATTTCCCCAACTCTCTCTAACTTCGCGGCCTGAAAATCTTCAAGCTGTAAAAATACTCGGTCTGACCCGAGTATTATATTCAAAAGAAAATAATACACAGGTCAGTCTAATTCAAACTCAGTTATTAGTGCATAGAGGCAATAATAATCAAACAACAATTAGACGACAGTCAAATATATTTTACCTATCTAATCCTTAACAAGTAATCGGATAACGGGAAATATAACACTTAACAGTGTTAAACAACAAAACAGTAGATTCAGATTATCAATGAAGATAGATGAAAGGATTATTGATGAAGATAATTTAGAAAACAATCAAAATTTGCCTAAACGGCAATTAACAACAAAATCATCAAAATCGATTCAAAAGATATTGAATTGGCAACATAAAATAATTTTCATCAAAAAGAAAACATAAATTTAAACATTAAATTTGGTAGGGCTGCAGTACACACACGCGTACGACCTCGCCACATTTAAAATGTCAACTCCGTGGCTGCAGTTCACGCTTGCGTGCACTGCCTCGCCACTACCGTAATGAAATATGCAAAAGATCATAAATCAAAACAAAATAGTATATCAATAAAAATCAATATCGTGTGGCTGCAGTTCACGCTTGTGTGCACTGCCTTGCCACTATCGTGATGATGTACTCAAAAGATCAACGAACCAAAATCAATGAAGGTTCAAATATCGATTCAAAATGTCGATACTACGTGGCTGCAGTGCACGCACGCGTGCGCTGCCTCGCCACAACAACTTGTGAAATAAAACAAGTTTCTAAACAACTTATTACTGCATTTTTCAACAAGTGCAAAATTTTCATAAAAATGAAACTGCTGCCATTACTTGGACACAAGGGCAACTGCAACAATAACGCAGCCACCACAAGATCACAATGCAAAAAACACTGTAAATACAAGGTAGGACTGCAACATAGAACTCAAAACAACTTAAAAGTTCCCAAATTAAATAGGGCAGCCAGTATTAGTGCACAAGGGCAACTGCAACAATAAACTGCAGCCACCACAAGTACACAAAGCACGAAGGCTCGAATGAAGCATGAAAACAGTTCAAAGCTTCAACAAATCAAACAGCATCAAAGCACATGAGAATTTGACTTGGTGCAATACAAATAAAACTACAGTCATCACAAGTATGCAAGAGCAACTGTAAAGCAAAAATGCTATCAAGGCTTCAAGTCCAGACCAACGCAAATATCCAAGGGCAGAACTGCAATGAAACTACAAGCTACAGAGCTTTCAACTTGAAGTCAACATACATATAACAGAGAAATGAATAATGCAAGCAAAACCAAAAGGTAACTGCACAAGACAGGTTAGCAAGGTGCAGGCACAAGTGATGAACCAGTTATGCAACTACATGTATCTGTATGTTGCAAACTCAAATAGGAATTTGCATATACAGGAATGCAACAATGGTGATGAAATGAAAACAACCTGAATAGTCATGCTAGGTCATGCTAGCCTTAAACAAGTGCATATAACCAACAGGTTAGCATGCAAGTGAAACCCAAAAAAACAAGTGTACCCCAAAAATATGACCAAAGCCATACAACACAGGTGTACAACAAAAATGGTGCATTGCAGCTATAATTGAAGACAATGCACGCATTGACAAACTACACAAAAGTTCAAGTGAATCAAGTTCAGGTTAGACCAACCAAGATAGATGCAATAGTGAAACAAATGAACTCAAGACTCAGGTCGATATAAATAGCAGATCAAATGAAACAATGAACCAATATCAATCTCAAATGGCACATACCAGAACCATATATACAAATTTTAGGTAGACCAGAGAACTGCAGTAGTGAACTACAACAGTGCTTCAGACATATACAAAACGTGCAGACCCCAAATTCATATGCAACTAAGTTGCAGATCAAAAATGCTCGGGGGACGAATACAAAAATAACCAAAGTCGAAACAACACAACAGCAATTTGTTAAAACATGTAAGATCAGAATGCAAAGTTTACAAAGTATCAATGACTGAGCCGATAAATCAAAACATATAACCAAGTCAAAGTCGGTGGCCATCACAAATTCCAAATCAGTGCTTCAGGAATGAATACAAAGATGGCCAGAGACGAAGCTCACAGGGGCCAGAAAATCAAGGCCATAATTCACAGTGAAGTCGAAAGAAACGAACAGGCTATAGTCGAAATCATATATCACAAAGTTGAACAAAGTCAAAGTCAACAGACAACGATCCGAGATGAAGCCGAGATCAACATAAATTCACGAAAATCAAAATTCCAGAAAACAAAATCGTGAGCATCAATAAATCGAGCAACCAAAATCGCAAATTTAAACAATTTAATACGAACGAAAATCACATGAAACTAAACTCTATAACTTGAGGCTAAATTAGATGTGAGTAAGAATATTTTACTCACCTTTGCAAACGAAGTGAAGAGCACGCAAGCGAAGAGGAGAGTCGAGCAATATTGAAGCCGAATCCCTAGTTGTTGAAGGCAAAGAGGAACGGCGAAGTGGAAGACGAGAGAGAATTCGTGGCCGCCGTTAAATTTCTTCGTTTATATTTTTTTATGATTTGAAGAGAAGAGGGTTTCAGTATAAAAAAAGAAAAGAGACGTGAATTTTGCGTGATGGAAGGCGTGATTAAAGGCATAGATTGGGGCGTGTTTGTAGCTGAACAAAGTAAGGCCGTGTATACTTATTTGATATTTATTTATTATATATTTTTATTTATTTTTTTCTCCCTTTTTTTTCAATTTAAATTCAATTAGTTTTGTTTATTTTCTTTGCTTTACAAAAACGATGTTGTTAAAATTTCCACTAGTTGTATTTATTTATTTCGTTATTGACAAAATTTTTATTCTATTTTATTTTAGTTAAAGAAAAATGTTATTTATAACTAAACATCGATTTATAAATTTACATAAATAATAATTCTCAAATCCAAATTATTATTCCTAGTCATTTGTTCAAATTTTAAATACCAATTCAATATTCAATTTCAAAGCTAAATTCAAATTCTATTCAACTTTTCACTAGATTAAATTCTAAAATTTAATCGCCAATTTATGCTGATAATTTGAAATTCACGTCAAATCATCATTTAAATATTTAAAATAAATTAAATATTCACAAATTAAATTGTTCAAAATTCAGGACCGTTACATTTAATGTCCTATGAAGCTAATTTGCACGCACGAAAAGAACTAAATTTGGAGAAAAAGAATATAGCATTTCCAGCAACAAAAAATGATGACTCCTATCTAGATGAAGAAGAAATAGTCTTCATTGCCAAGAGTTATAATAGATTCAAGAAATTTAGAAAGATGACCAAATTTCAAAAAGAAGGGAAGTCCAACACAACAACTCAAATCAAGTGCTATGAATGTGATCAATACAGTAATATGAAGAAGGATTGCCCTAAACTTAATAATGACAAAAAGAATAACAAAGTTCAAAAATTCAAAAGGAAGAAGGCTTTCAAAGTAACTTGGGGTGACTCAGATTCTTCATCTTCTGAAAGTGATAGCGATAGTGACGAAGAACAGGCTAAAGTATGTTTTATGGCACAAACTGAAGAGGTATGTCCTGAACTTGGCTATGATGAACTATTAGAACTTAGCATGGAATCAGGTGATAAATTTAGACAAATAAAAAAATTGAACAAAGAATATATAGTAAACATAAATATATTAGAACTTGAGGTAGGAATGTTGAAAGATGAAAAAATTATTCTAGAAGAACTTGAAATATCTCAAGAAAAAATAAAAAATAATTTGATAGAAAATTAGAATATTACTATAGTAAAAGAAAATTTGTTAAAAGAAAATGTTGAGTTTAAAAATAGTATTGAATCATTGAAAATTGAAAATATAGAACTAAAAGAAAAATTAGATAAAATTACCAACAATGTGTCAAAATTTAATAAAGGAAAACAAGATTTGGAAAATCTTATCAAAACTTCAAAACCATCAGGCAATAGAAATGGAATAGGATTTAAAATTTCTTCTAAACAAAAAGGAAATGTTTCTAAAAGTATTAGTTACATAAAAACTAGAAATTTACCTAAGTCTAAATTGAATATCAAAAATATAAAAATTTGGATTCCAACAAATAATAATTTGATTAGACAAAAGCATATTAATAATTACTTAGAAAGAGTAGTATATAATAAAAATTATATTTATAAAGGTACCAAACCATCTTGGGTATTGCTACCTCCCTCTAATAATTAGGACCCTAACAAAATATATGGGTACCAATTAAAACATCTTTTATTTTACAGGTACCCAAAGTAAAAAATAAGAAGAAATGGATACTAGATAGCGGTTGCTCCAAGCATATGACCGGAATTTCAAAAATGTTATCAAATATAACATACATCTATGGTGGAACAGTAACCTTTGGAGATAATTCAAAAGGATATGTCATAGGCATTGGAGAAGTCATCAACTCTGGTATATCTAACTCTCATATTATTACAAATGTCTTATTAGTAGAAAATCTAAAACACAACTTACTAAGCATTAGTCAATTATGCGATAAACGTTTTCAAATAATTTTGAAAAAGATAAATGTAATATTTTTTATAATAACAATCATTTTTGAAGGATTTAGAAACAAAAATATTTATGTATTAAACATGAATATAAATAAAAATTCAAACTTATGTTTAACCGTCAAACATAATGATCCATGGTTATAGCATAAACGATTTTGTCATATCAATTTTAAGAGTATTAATAAGTTAGAAAAATATGAGTTGGTAAGAGGATTACCTAAAATGAATTACAAAGTAGAAAACTTATGTGACGATTGTCAAATTGGAAAACTAAGAAAAGCTCGTTTAAATCTAAAAATAATATTTCTACAAAACAACCATTAGAATTATGACATTTAGCTTTATTTGGCCCAACACAAATAAGGTCTGTAAATCACAACAAATATGTTTTCGTAATAGTCGATGATTTTTCGAGATATACATGGACCTTATTTTTAAAACACAAAAGCAATAATTTTGGTATGTTTAAAATATTTCCTAAAAGAATTAAAACTCAAATGAATTTTAAACTTAAAAATATTAGAAGTGATCACGGAGGAGAATTCGAAAATGGCCTTTTTACAAACTTTTGCAGTAAGAAAGGAATAAAGCATAATTTTTCTTTTCCTCGTACATCTCAACATAATGGTGTCGTAGAAAGGAAAAATCGTACATTACAAGAATGTGCACGAACATTACTAAATAGTAGTGGTTTACCAAAACACTTTTGGGCTGAAGCTATTGCGACATCTTGTTATGTGTTAAATCGAGTAACCATACGCCCCATGACTAAACAAACTTGTTCTGAAATATTTTTATGGTAAAAAACCTGAAGTATCATACTTTAAAACTTTCGGTTCAAAATGTTTTATACTAAATACAAAAGATAACTTAGGAAAATTTGACTCAAAGGCCGATGAAGGTATTTTTGTTGGATATTCGGATCATAGCAAAGCATATAGAATCTTTAATAAACGAATAATACTATTAAAGAGAGCTTACATGTCTCGTTCGATGAAAATCCTTTTAACCGTCATACTAATGATGAAGAAGAAATTATTCCACTAACAAATTCAACAAATTCTATTAATAATGAAACAAATATGCAAAATAACACCTTGATTTCATCCTCTAGAATTCTTAAGAATCATCCAATAGATAATATTATTGGAGATCTTTATTCAAGAGTAACTAGAAATCAACTCAATCAAATAAGCCATATAACATTTGTGTCAAACTTTGAACCAAAAAATTATAATTTTTGGATAATAGCTATGCAAGAAGAATTAAATCAATTTGAACGTAATAACGTATGGGAATTAGTACCAAGACCTGAAGATCAATCGGTAATAGGAACAAAATGGGTATTTAAAAAAAAGTAGACGAGAATGAAAATATCGTTAGAAATAAAGCAAGTTTAGTTGCTCAATGTTACAATCAAGAAGAAGGTATAGATTACGATGACACCTTTGCCCCAGTAGCAAGATTAGAGGCCATTCGTACATTACTCGCCTTTGCAACTCATCACAATTTTAAATTATTTCAAATGGATGTCAAAAGTGCTTTTTTGAATGGTTTTATTAAAGAAAATGTATACGTCCAACAAACACCATTATTTGTTCACGAAAAATATCTCGATCATGTTTTTAAATTACATAAATCACTATATGGATTAAAACAAGCCCCTCGTGCATGGTACGAATGTCTTAAAAATCACTTAATAACATCTGGTTTTCATATAGGCAAAATAGATACAACTTTATTTCTTAAAAGAGAAAATAACGATATTTTAGTTGTACAAATTTATGTTGATGATATCATTTTTGGTTCAACCAACTAAAATCTATGTAATCAATTTTCAAGTATTATGAAAAATGAATTTGAAATGTCATACATGAGAGAACTAAGTTTCTTCTTAGTTCTACAAATAAAACAACTCGAAAATGGAATTTTTATTCACCAAGAAAAATATTGTAACAATTTATTACGTCGATTTGAAATGGATAAAACATCAAGCAAACCAACACCAATAAATACCACTGTTCACTTAGAAAAAGATGAAAATGAAAAAGATTTTGATGAAAAGTTATATCGAAGCATGATTGGTTCTTTACTTTATTTAACGGCCAGTCAACCTGATATTATGATGAGTGTATGTCTATGTGCTCGATTTCAAGCAAAACCAAAAGAATCTCATCTAAGAGCTGTTAAGCATATTTTACGTTATCTACCTAGTACTAGTGATTATGGTTTGTTTTACCCTAAAGGATCGTCGTTTGAACTTGTTTCATATAGCGATGCGGATTTCGGTGGATGTAGAACAGATTGTAAGAGTACTAGTGGAACTTGTCACTTTATAGGACAATCATTAGTTCATGGTTTAGCAAAAAACAAAATTGTGTTTCCTTATCTACATGTGAAGCCGAATACATCCCCGCAGCTCTAGCATGTGCACAAGTGATATACATGCTACAAACCTAACGGATTTCGAAAAAATTATCAAAAATCTCCAATATATTATGGTAACGTAAGTGCTATAAATTTATCAAAAAACCCTATTAATCACTCATGAACCAAACATATAGATATACGACATCATTTTCTATGAGACAATGTTGAAAAAGGAACTATCTCTTTAGAATAAGTAAATACCGAAAATCAAGTAGCTAACATTTTTACAAAACCATTAAATGAACAAACTTTCATTAAATTCCGACGAAGTTTAGGTATTTGTTCACTTCATGATCTTCTTCCTTAAAAAATTAATAACTCCATTTAAAGACTAATTTTAGTTATCTATTTTATTACCACAAATTATACTTATTAATTTCTAAACCATTAAATTTTTAGACAGTTAGCTATTCTATAAATAATATTTTCAGCTTATATATATATATACATAGTTACATAACAACTATATACGAACAATCAATTTTTTTATAATAAAAAATAACAATGTCCTCTGGGAACTCTTATATATCCATCTCCATCTCAACACCATCGACGGATGGCTCGGTTGACACACCACAAAGGCTTCCTATGCCTAAACCAAAGCAAAAGCCAACAAATAGGTGGTCCTTGTATCATACGGGTTTTACTCCAGATAATAAGAAAACTAAAAGATCTCTGTTTATCTCCCTAAACACAAAGGAGACAATTGATGAAATTCATCATTACCAGAAACAACAGATAGATCTTTAACGAGAGCTATATTTCAAACAAAAAGTTATGGCATGACGGCTAAGTTTTCTAGAGCAAGTGGCGATGAAGTTTTGTTCGTCACGAAAGAAAAATATCCATGAACCGCTACCAAAACCTTGTAGTTCATTCGATTCATCTTCTTCGTATCATACTCCTTCAGATCCTTCACCAAGACGTTATTCTGGCTCCCCACGGACCCACGAATAAGGAAATATAAGGTCTCCACTAAAACCATGGAGGGATAACGAGTCAGGAAATCGTAAAACTCCGTCGTCTTCTAAATAAATAAATCATATTAACTATTATATATATCTATACTTATGTGTTTTACAACAATAAAATTATTTGTTATCCAAATTCGATAAATAAGTGAAACCATCAAACCATAAGCTATTTTTAGCCAAACTGCCAATTCCAAACGTCTGACTATAGCCTTCAGACGTCTGACACAATGATATACTATTATAAATTAAGTAGTGTGCATATGTCAGACGTCTGATATACCCGTCATACTTCTGAACTTAAGCTCTACCTCCTAAAATTTAATTTAGAAAATTTCAGACGTCTAACACATTGAACCAGACGTCTGACCAAGTTCTCTATCACAAATGCTTACAACATTTATTTAAACCAGACGTCTGAGATATAAAACCAGACATCTGTTTAAATTTTCTGCCTACTCAATCTCACAAATTCGACCAAAACAGACATCTACTCCAAATACCAGACGTCTGTTTGTATCTTCTGTAAAAAATTTAGGGCAAACCAGACGTCTGATTTCAAATCTAGAGGTCTGGAATTCAATCGACCATCTATATACAACCAGATAACGTCATTTTTTTCTTTATCTCAAAATTATTTCGATCCATGATTTGCATATTGACGATTTTTTTTCAAAATCAACGTCTTTAACAAAATTAAATCGAAAATGCCTCCTCGCACTAAGAATATCAAAACCTCAAAACGCAAACAAGACCAGCCCACTTCATCTTCAAACCCCCAGGTGTGCTCCGATGATCAAATCAAGAGGTGGATGAATAAAGCACCCCATTCCATCAAAAGGTATCAAGATATTCAAAAGAAGAAACTTCATATAGGACCATTCTATAATCTCCTTAAATTCCTTATGTACGATCTAGATGAACTTTGTGAAAATGTTGGATTGGGAATCCTAATCTCTTTTACTCCTAATGATGTTCAAATAGATCAATTAGCTATATTCTTATTCTACGCTAATCTATATAGTACTTCAGTGTGGCACACTGAAGATGAGGACAACTGGCTATAGTCAAGTGTTTATGGGAATACCATTAGATTAACTTTGGGTTTAATAGGTAAAACTTTAGGATGCTCCGACACCGGGGAGGATTTATACAACATTCCGGATATGTGGTTCAAGCCACGGAATAGTATTACTCATCAATTTGGGAGGACGAAATGCCAAAATTTGCTTCGAAATATTTACGTCCAAAAGCTCGACTCTCGACAAGAATGATAATAAATACAATTGTTCCACATATGGGGAGTCACGAGCAAATAACAGAATTGAAGCACAAAGCTCTATATGCTCTCTTTAGTGGAACTCGGGTAAATTGGGCCAAATTCATCTTTGACGAGCTCAAACACTTTTGGACTCGATCACGGCCATCAATCATTTACCCTACCTATATTATGAGACTTCTTCGTGCACATAATGTTCCTTCCTACCTATCGACATTCGTAGAAATCTCGCCTAAATATGCTTCCACCAAATTCTTCTCTCTGATGCACCTACCTGAAATCCATCCAGAATTTATGTCCTTCGAAGATTAGATGCATGACCGTCAATCTTGAAGAGTTGAGCCTCCTTCTCAACCACATATTGATCCATCCCAAGAGGAAGTACAACATCGACAAGTTACTCCTCCTCCTTCCGAACCATTTGATTATCTGAGACAAGATAAAATTATAGAGACTAGACTGGATACAAATCCAAATGAAAGTATTCGAGATCTCACACTTCGAAACCAACATACACTATCCCAAAATCAAAAATATTTGGCTAAGCGAATTGACAACTTTGAAACTTCATTTGCTACACATCTAGCCACAGGTGAAGAATATTTTTCGACTGTTTTATCAGTTCTTAAAAAAGTATTACAACGAGTTCGTGGTCCAACACCACCCTTTGAGGATTGGACAACCCCTATACCTTCCCTTCCTGCAAAACATTCAAAATATCTGAGGATGAACATCCAAAGGAAGCTTTGACATCTCCTTCAAAGTCTAGCACTTCTAAAAAGGAAGAACCAAATGAAGATGATCCAAATAAAGCTTCCCCAAAGGAAATCTAGAATTTGGGAATCATAGTTTTTATCATTTTTGTACAAATCTATGATTATAATCACTTCATGTTATTAATGAATTTTTTTATTTTTAACGATTGGCTTCACTGTTATAACTCTTTTTGATAATGCCAAAGGAGGAGAAATATAGGTAGAATCATAAAACATTAAGCACATATTCAGGGGGAGATTTATAATCTATATATAAGTACATTGAATAGTTGTCATCATCAAAA
The DNA here is from genome assembly GCA_030765085.1 of Allium cepa. Taxonomy (NCBI): domain Eukaryota; kingdom Viridiplantae; phylum Streptophyta; class Magnoliopsida; order Asparagales; family Amaryllidaceae; genus Allium; species Allium cepa. Next base: position 520,379,890 of record CM060929.1, on the reverse strand, counting down.
AGGGGGAGTTGTTAGGAAATCAATTCTATGGTTTAAATGATAAGAACCATACAATGGAAATCGAATATACATACATACATACATACACACACAGATATATATATATATATATATATATATATATATATATATACTTACAGATAGTTGATAAAGTAACATCACCAAAGAGACAAAAACAAGACTCAAAAGAAGTATCAAAAGACTTCAAGTCGATAGAAGTGGAAGAGGGATGACACAGACACAGATAAAGCAACATGCACATATTCAGACGTCTGAGTACACTAGCCAGACGTCTGATTGATTCCTCTGGTTTGAAACTCAGAAAGAATCAGACGTTTGGTTAATAAACTCAGACGTCTGAAAAGCATCTGGATATAAAAAATATATGAAAGTCAGAGGTCTGGTTAATAAACACAGACGTTTGAAATACAAACAGATACAAAAAATATACGAAGACCAGCTGTCTGAAATATTTTCCAGATGTCCGATTTTGGACTCGACTGTGTAAATTCAAAGAACAACTGTCACATCCGAAAGGACACGTTCGCTTCTCTTCACTGCAACTCTTCATCACCATGAGAAGCAACCTTAGAGCACTTACTAACAGTTGCAACTACACAAAGGATCTCTTCACCACTATAAATAGAATCAGGAATTCAAGAGAAGAACTCACCTTACTTACTTACGCTCTTAACTCTTATACTCTGATTTATACCTGATCTCTAAGCAATCAAAATACCTGTAATTAACTCTTCCATATATATATATTGGAAGCAATTGTACTTAATAGTCAACATTTGTGTTATTGAACACATTCTTGACAAAGAAACTCTGTTGTTGTAAACCTGTTCCTCCGGGTCAAGAGAGGGTTAGTTGAAAGGAAATTCCGAAGAGGAACTTCGGGACTGGACGTAGGACGGGAGGTCCAAACCAGTATAAAATCCTGGTGTGATTACTTTAGTTCACTTTGCTACTATCATCTATCAATTTATATTATATAGTTAGTTGTTTATACTTGCATATATATCCCATACGATCCACTCATATAGACTTTCACCTTTGATTTAGATCTGATAAATATGACAGTTATTTTGTAAAGTACTTGAAAGATTTTATGGCAACCTATTAAAAAGATTATACACAGGCAGGTTAGTTAAAGCAATTGCTAAAAATTTGCATGATTTCAGCTATTAATTAGAAAAGAGTTTTCCACCTCCTTTAGTAATACCTTTCGACTCCATTGCTTCTACACCAAGTCAGTCGACACCAACCCAGCCGAAAACCACTTAGTCAAAGCCAATACATAAGGTATCACTTAGGTGGTATGCAGTGGATTGGAGGAAAGGTGGAAGCTATGGCGTTGAAAGCAATGCTTCCAATGGAGTCGATACCCTATTTGGTTTTCTAAAGTTAAGTACTTGCTTTGTTTTGCTTAGAGCTTTCGACTTAGTCGAAACGTATGTTTTTGAAAGAAGTATATAAATAGCTTTCGAAGAAGGTTACCATATTATGTTAAAAGTATTAGCTTTTGAATGAGTTCCTTTTATTTTTGAATAAGTGCTTTCGAAAGTAATGGTTTTGACCAAGTCGAAACCCAGGCGCTATTTTCCTTTCCGAGTGTATTGAAGCCATCAATGCTTCGAAGTTTTATCTCTATTTTAACTTAAGCTAAGCCCCTTACTAAATGCTTTCGAAGATGGTTGACGGTTCCAAAGGCAATGGATTCGAAAGGGGGTTTCAATGCTACCCTTCGAAGGTTTAACTTAAAGGTTTTGAGCTTTTAAATAGGTGGTTCCGAGACCATCTACTTTTCCCCAAACAATTCTATAAGGGCTTCGAAAGAGATACTTTCAAATATAATCACTTTGGCCCAAAAGATGTTTTTAAAGAGTAAAACCCAATGTTTTCGAAAGGGGTACTTTCATTATTTTGAAGCTATTTCCCTAAAGACTATTAAGCAAGATTTTGATACATTTGAAAGGTATGATTTGGTTTCGAAAGGATTGATTTATAGAGTTTCGTAAGGTGTATACTTAGAGTTTGGAAAGAGGGTTTCTATCTTTCAAAGGAGGTCATCCAGTGGTTTTAGAAGTGATGTTTTAAGGTTTCAAACTAAGTAACCCTTTCTCATTTTAAGTGCAAATACCATGGCATAAATAACTTTTTTTTAGTTTTACTTTTTCATATGTTTATTTACTTTGTAATTAACCCACAACTGTACTTTAGGGAAAGGCAGAATAACCAGCTAGGTTGACCCAATAGTGAATGTGACTTATGAATGATAAAATCTTAATTAAAAATATTGATAGAGGCTAATAGGTTTACAGTAAGCTCATGAAAACTATGTAAAGGGAAAGATATTGGTAGATGCCAGTTGGTTCAAAGTCAGCCCATGAAAACTATGATTCGATATTGGCAAGGCCAAATAGGTTTATAGCTAGCCTATGAACACTATATCCAAATTAAGATATTGATAGCTAACCAATAGGTTCCTAGTTAGCCCATGAAAACTAGGTTAATAGAAAAGATATTAGAGTTAGCAATGGGTTCTTAATGATTCCATGAAAACTATGAAATTTGACAGATAGTCCGTAAACATTTAGTAGGTTAACAGTAACCCAAGCAACTATAATTGAGACACATAGTTAGAATGAATGGGGATGAGTAATTCAGATTTGATTTACTTGTTTTGCATATCATCATAATGTTTTGAAATGCTATGTTTTAAGCATTCTGGATGCAGGAGCATAGTATATGGTTGTATAAACGTTTTATAATACTAGTAAGGGGAAAACTCGTTCCACTAAGCCGCGTGGTCTCACTAATATCTAAATGGTTTGAGATGGTAGATTATTATTCATACCATGCTTTATGTCTGACTCGAAGTTTTTTCTCCCTTAAACTCTCCTGTACTGAATTGATTTTGAGCAGGTTTCCTGTCTCGAAGGGAGAAGCAAAGGCGAGCACTGAGAGTTAAGGTTTTTAGGTGTTCCTTTAGACGAATAAAGCATCCGGTAATGTGCATGAGGCATGTTAGTTACTTAGAATCTTTTATTTCCGTTGTGTTTGGTTGTAAAGGCAAACTTGTTTTATTGCAATATTTTATACCCTGATCATTCAAGAGGGCATCTTCATATGTCGCTCTTGGCATATTTTGTAATAAGTATATTTTGTCTGGACGCAGTCTACGTATTAGGATCATGTAATGAATTTGAATCATAGCCGTTAGTTTTGGGCCTCCAAGTATGGGGACGTTACATTATAAATATATCGAAATCATCTGCAAATAAGAGAGGCTTTAGGTTTTTTAATAATAAGAAGAAATCTTCACCAATAAAATATACTTCTTTATATACAAAATTTAAGAAGAGGAAAAATATTAGTCATGATAAAACCATAGCTAAAACCAACGTAAAAACAATAAAAGTATGGGTGTCAAAGAATAACAATAATTTGTTTAAAAATAAATATGTACAAGATTTTCTGAAAAATATTCATAATAATGAGAAATTTATTTTTAAAGGTATACCCTTATTGGTATGGTATCATAAGATTTAACTCTTAGGACCCTAACATAGGAAGTGGGTAGCAATTTAAGCTCTTATTTTTTGTAGGTACCCAAAAATAAAAAGAAGAGATGAATGATAGCTGATGTTTTGGACATATGAAGGGAATCAAAGTATGCTTACAAATATTAGATATATGGATTTTCATCAAAAAATATTAAATATATAGATGGAGGCACCTCCACCATTAGAGATACTTCTAAAGATTATTTCATCGGCATTGGAGACATTAGTAATAATTTTATATATACTTCTCCTCTTATTACAAAATTATTAGTTATTGAAAATTTAAAACATAATTTGCTTAGTATAAGCCAACTTTGTGATAAAGCTTTTACAATTATTTTAAAAAAAAAAGATAAATGTGATATTTTTGATCAAAATAAAATTTCAAATTTTGAAGGCATTGGAAAAAATATTTATTTTTTAAACATATAAATTAACTATAATAATGATGCTATGTGTCTCGCAGCTAATGATCATGATCCTTGGCTATAGCAAAAAAGATTTTGCTACATAAATTGTAAATATATCAACAAACTTTCCAAAAATGATTTAGTAAAAAGCTTACCCAAAATGAGTTTCAAAGTTAATAATTTATGTTATGCATGCCAATTAGGAAAATTAACAAAATCCTCTTTCAAATCTAAGAAAATTATGACTATTCTTCAACCTCCATAATTACTTCAATTGGACCTTTTTGGACTAACCCAACAAAGGTCACTTAATCCTTAATAAATATGTGTTAGTCATAGTGGATGATATTTTAAGATATCCATGGACTTTGTCTTTAAAATGTTAAAGCAACACTTTTGATGTTTTTAAGATTTTTGCTAAAAGAATCCAAAAGTTGAAAATTTTAAAAATTAAGAATATTAGAAGTTGTCATGGTGGTGAATTTGATAATGATTTATTTAATTTTTTTGCAACAAAAAGAGTATAAATCATAATTATTATTTCCTAGGACACCGAAACAAAATAATGTCGTAGATAGGAAAAATCAACCTCACAAGAATGCACAAAAACATTATAAAGTTGTAGCCAAGTACCAAAGAATTCTTGGGCTGAAGCTGTGGTTACTACTTGCTATGTTTTTAATTGCGTTTCTATAAGGCCGTTGAAAAAACATACCCCCTATGAGTTATTTCGTGGAAGAAAACTGAATGTTTCACACTTCAGAGTTTTTGGTTCTGAATGCTTTATACTCAATATTAAAGATAATTTAGGAAAAATCGATCCGAAACAAATGAAAATATAATTTTTGGATATTCAGAGAAAATTTAGTACCATTGAAGAAACGTTGCTTGTAACGACGCGACTTTTTGACGCTCGAAAATCGACATTAATACGTCCACTGTATCAACTGCCGCATAATCGAATGCCGGAAAACCGAATTGTTAGGGTTAAAAAGAAGAGGTAGAAGAAAAGGATAGAAGAAGTAAGGAAACAGAACAGAAACAATATCAGAATCTCACATATCGCAACGGAACAACATATAATAGATAAATGAATATCTTAAAAAACAAAGAACTGTCTCAGTTACTACTTCACATCACATCATCATCAGAGTATACAACAACAATATACAACATGGGAAGTGAAAAATATCCGCAATGCTTTTGGAAAATGAAAATACCTTTAGGCCTCCTCGCACACACACAATGCAAATGCAGAATTGGATGAGATTTCTCCTTATGATAGTCAAAGATGCTTACTACGCAAAACAAATCATTTTTGATATTATTATTAGTGCATAGTGACGTAAGCATTTCGAAAATAGAATATAAATCTTAGCCAACATACGACCATTATCGTATGCCTACTATAGCTACCATGTTCAATAGCAGGTTACCGTCACATTCCATGGCAGGTAATACAACTAAAACCGTACAAGGCTCGTATTGTTTCTTTGGATTTTCCAACAAATGGTCAGGCTAAGGAACTTCCTACTGTCAATGGGATCGCCTCTGGCGGGACGTCCGGAGAAGCTAACGTTACGGTTAGATCTCTGCCAACACAAGGCCGGGCTACCTCTGTAACTAGGTAACTACTACACGAATATGTCATCCCCCGATCCCTTTGGACCTTTATCCGAGCGCTCGATAACCAACATCACACAGTAATAAATATAGTGTGTCAACATGAGTAAGTATCTGGGCTCCATACCATGATACCACCCTTCCCAGAAGGAAATGACATACCCTAAAGGGAGCGACCCTCAGAACCTTGCCACATATTCCTGTTTTGACCATTTCCGGAGAGTGAGGACTGACGAAGTCTCATCCACAAAGCTACGATTTTTCACAAAGCCACGCTTTGATCGACAAATGATCAATAAATAATCATCACACAGCAACACTCAGCATGCCACATACCAAATTGGGAATATATTGCTGGTAACCTTCAACTACATAACCTCTAAGGGTGTTAAGCTAAGAGAATAAATTCTCCGCCACCAACGGAAATATATTTGAAAGAAATCTGCTTTATATCTCAAAATGTAATGTCAGACACGTAACCATACAAGTCTATTCCGGGTTCGAACAGAACCGATGGCACTTCAAAAGAAGCCCTTGCAATCCGGGTATTCACAATCCCGCTCGAATTTTCCATCACAAAGGAAATCTCCATACCATAGCTAATAGTGCAGAGACAATAGATAGGTCATCCTATCGCTTTCATAAATACCCGGTCTTCACCACCGGTCTTCAATGCTATCCATTACGTCGTATCACTATTCGGAATGGGTAATCCGAATAACGAGCGCAATAATTTAAAAATAAGTGCAGCTTTCAATTTCAACCAATTCACAACAAATAGCCATTCAAGGGTCAATATTGACAGTCGGTTATTTAACTATCAATCAATATTCACAACATAACCCGATTTCAAATAATTTCCCAAATTATTTATTTCCAAATATATCTTTACAAGATATATTTCCACACTTCAACCATTTGAAAACAAATTTCAAATCATTTTTTTTCACCTTTCAATCTCTGAAAACAAATTTCAAATCAATTTCCTTAAACGGAAACACTTCCAAATATTTATCTATTTTAAATTTAAAATGGTTCATTTAAATCAATCAAATAAATCCTTACCGATTTATTTTAAACTTACGTTCCAAATCCGTAAATTTATTTCCACACTTCAAAAATAAATCAATGTTTATTTTTAAACAAATTTCCCTTTCTTTTATAAATTCCATAGTGAATTTACCTTTCCAAAATATCTATGAATATACGATTTCCAAATTGATTTCTAATACTCATTTTCAATTTATCCTTAAAAGATATAATCTCAAAACATTCACTTCATATTGGAAAACATTTCCATACTTATTCAATAATAAGTAATTCACAAATCTGTTTATTTTCAACATTTTTAAAACATTCAATATACTTAAATCACAACTAAGTATATAATTTATTCTTTGAGAAAAACTTCTCTTAAACACATTTATTTTAGTCAAAACGAATGTTGCGTAAAACATCGTTATGACAACCCAAAATCATTAGTATAGGGATTCGAACTTAAAATAGATATATAAATCCCAATACTATATAAAACATTTCCTTCCGAAAATCATTTACTACAACAACAATGTTAGAGTCCACCATTTCCTTATATTTCTCGAAAACGTCTATTTCAACAATGAATGTTGAAATCTATGGTTTCGATATTTAATACCTTTTAAAACATCTTCAAAACAATTAACTTCATCTTATAATATCACTTCCCTAAAACATATCCATTTTATTTAATAATATATCCGCTGTCCAAAATCATGAATATACTTCCCAACCAAAATCTTATTATTACAACATTTACCTTAAAGGATAATTCTCTGTCCAAAATCACGAATATATCTCCATTAATAAACTTCTATGTTTAATTTATCAAATTCAATTGATTTCGGATTTATAAAACGACGTTTATAAATTCACACACACATATATATTTTATAAAAACTCCAACTTATAAAAATCCCTTAATTAACAAATTTTATTTATCTCTCATTTAAACGCCAAAATCCAATTTGTACGTTGATTAATTATAAATCTTTTATTTTACAAAATCTATTCATTTTATAACATAATTTATAAATCTATAAATTTCATTCACTTATGAAATCCATTTTATTTCATTTTAATACTTATAAAAACTCGTTTTATAATTCCAATATTTTAATTTACAAATATCAATTTTATAAATCTTTTATATAAATCATTTATAATAATTCAAAAATCACAATTTAAACCATTTTATAAATTAATCAACTACTTATTTCAAAATTCACATTTTGGTTATATTTCACAAAAATCTTAATTTTTAAAACACAAAAATTTCAACGTTTATTTATTCAAAATGAATCAATTCCAAAATTAAATTTTATTACGAATTCTCAACTTAATTTTTCAAAAATCAAATTTTATTTATTTTCGTCATCTAACGATACCAAAAATATATTCAGCTAAAATTTAGCCTTTAACGATTTCAATCATAAAGATAATCACGCAGATTATAAATCGATCAATAAATAGATCAACACACAACATTGAAACAAATTCAGATGTTTTAGGAATCCAGTTGGATCCCTCCAACCTGTTTCCCTGCATCCAAAGTTATTAGCACAATACCAGTTCAGCTTCGAGACAGAATATCGCAGTATATGGGATTTATAAAATACTATCCGCTATTATGCGACGCAATAGGGTCTCATCCGCTATATAATGCGGGAAATCAACTCCAAGTACATATATAATACCAATTCCACTTTGCAGTGAAATATTCGCGGTATATGTTTTTAATAAATAACATCCGCTTAATATACGGCGTATAGGGTCTATTTCAATACAACAGATAATAACTATCATCCAATCACACGATCAAGCAATTTTAAATCTAACTATTTAAACTTTAAATCGAAACAATTCGATTGAGTGAGAAGTTCTCACCTTGAGTTTCCGATAATAGTTTCAGTGTTTGTTCCAAATAAAATTAAACGCGCCTTTAATTTTACCCGAAATTTTCACTAGCTCCAAACGACTCCAAACTAGCTCCATTGCGTATTGCTCGACAAAACGAAGCTAACGCAATTTGTTTCGTAATTTTTCAACCTCGCATGAAAAGGTTATAGTGTTACAAAGTTTACACGAGTTTAATATTATAAAAATTTCAACTCTTATTTAACATCCTTCAACCTTCATCATCTGCCGTTCATTTTCCTTGCTCAAATCTGGCCGTCCCTTCTTTTCTCCCTCCATACGTGATATCCAGGTCAGTGAACGCAACAAAACCCATAGTCGTCCCTTTTAGGGTTTAGAACTGCTCCACCTATGACGAACTAGCACTCGATCAAACACTTCCATTTGAATGGCCATCTCAAGCTTCATCTTCGGCTACAATAACAAGGAGCTTGGCCTCCTCATCTATTCGAAAAATGTGTATGAACGGCCGGCCTTCATGAAAGATTTGCCGTCAATCCACTCAATAAAAATCGATCATAACCGTTGAAGTTATAGATCTCGTAACCCTCTTCAACTTTGTAGTTGATAATTTTCTGAATCGATGCTTGGATTAAAAGAAATCGAGGGAAGAAGAATGGCAATTTTCAACTGTTGATGAAATAAGTGGCGGCTAGCTTTAGGGTTAGGGTTGTGAGCAAATTGTGAGAGTGGAGGTCCTTTTATAGAAATTTTGCCAAAACACTATTCATCTCCAAATTTTCGAACTCCAATTATCACGCGGTGACCGGCGTTTCTAGGGTTTACCCTGCATTCCGGACACAATGGAATAGGTTTCGAAGGCTAATTCAAATTTAAATTAAACCGATTAAACGAATTTTCTATGCGTTTTGGCTTGCCCCGGACAAACGATAAATTCGATTGACACGAAATTTCAAACCATACAATAATATAACATTACGGATCCGATGAAACTAGTTTCGTCGAAATCCGAGACTGTTTGAAAAATGGCTATTTTATTTCGTCAATTAAATATTAAAATATTCAATTTTTCACAAATTAACTTTAAATTCAATTTTAAAAGTTCTATAACATCATTCTAACTTCCGTATGATTAAATAAAATTTTACAAATCATTTTCAATCATATTTAACCCAATTTCCAATTATTTCTGTAGTTTCAAATATTAGATTATCGATTTAATTATCCAATTTAAATCCAGATATTCGAAATAAAATTTATTCGACCTAAAAATTTCACTTATTAATATTTAAAATCAATTAAATATACGAATTTTAATTGACATAAATTCTGGGTCGTTACAAACTTCCCTCCTTAAAAGAATTTCGTCCTCAAAATTACCAAGTAAGAAAAAAATTTGAAATCCACTAACTTTTCAAAACTAAACCGTTCAAATTTGACTTACAGGTCTCTTGAGCATTTAACTTTTTCCAAAATATCAATAGCTAAACTTCTTATAAAATATTTACTAAGTTTTCAAATCCATATATAGTTATCTTTTCAAAATCAACTATATCGTTTAACCTTTTATTTCAAATCAAAACTTAGTTTTCACAAAAAAAAATTCTAAAATTTCTCGAAAATTTTCTAACGCCTTAAATTTTCATAAAATTTTGCCATAACCTCCTTTGCGCGGCTAGCTCGGTAAGACTACAAAATGGCACGTCAGGCCCCTAATTTCAAAAAGAAAACGAAAAGCCAAGCGGCTAGACAAGAAGATCATCAAATTTCATACTGAAATTCAAATACATACCTTTTTGTCGAGCAATTCAATTTTTATCTTCGAAATCAAAATTCCAATTCTATTTCCTTTAATACACCTGTATATCCTGCTAGCCATAATATCCAATTACAATATTCAAAAATCTTTTTGCACAATTCAAATTGGTTTCCCATTTATGCATGTTTGATTTGTTAACATTAAATTTTACTAACATTCATTCATTCGATTTCAGTTAGTTTACATTCACTAAGTTACATTCACATTAGTTCACTTTCAATTCATATCAAATCCAGTTCATATTCCTTTACTTCCAATTTGGATTCAATTACTTTAGCTTTCAATTTCACTGATTCAATTTCATTAACACTTAATGAATTTATATACAATCAACTAACAACCATCTAACAATCAAATCATAATCAACATAACCGAATTATTAAATTTACATTCAATTTGGTTTAACACTTTTAGTTCCAATTGGTTTAATATTAAATTGACTTACATTCAATTTATTCAATTAGCTTTTAATGAATTAACACTTATGTTCATTATTTCATATCAATTTATTTACATTTGATTGATTAATATTCAATCCATTCATTAATCCAATTGCTAATTCATTTTACATTTCAAGTTGAATTTCATTTATATAACTCAAGTTTATATTTATCACTTTACTCATTTTACTTCGGTACCAAATCAACTTCGTTCAACATTACTTAAGTTATATCCCATTTCAACATTCAATTTCAATTACATTTACTTGCAGTTGTAAATTTATTTATCCATTCACAATTTTGTTTTCATAATTCAAATTCACTTCCAATTCATTTGTTACAAACCCAAATTTATTTTTTTACTTAATAAATTTTCTTTAAGTAATCATTTCACTTAGCCTCCTTGGACCTTTCTTTAAATTCACTTTATTTAATTGATTCACTTATACTTAGTTTAATTTAACTCCATCCTTTAAGTTAAATTTATTCTATCGAAATTCAACTTGTATAAGTTATCAACTCACTTACCAATTCGATAAATATTTAAAATAGAATTCCAGAGCCTTTTCAACCTTTCGAAACCAATTTTGAAATCAATTCAAATTATCTTTTGAATTTCCAAAACAAAACCCAAATTTCCAAACAACTTTAATTTAAAACAATCTGGCAGCAATTTCTCTTTTGGAAACCCGAAAATGAACACCGATGATGTCGCGGTCATCACCGGAATGTCCCTAGAACCTAACGTTACGGTTAGATCTCTGCCAACACAAGGTCGGGCTACCTCTGTAACTAGGTAACTACTACATGAATATGTCATCCCCCGGTCCCTTTGGGCCTTTATCCGAGCGCTCGATAACCAACATCACACAGTAATAAATATAGTGTGTCAACATGAGTAAGTATCTGGGCTCCATACCATGATACCACCCTTTCCAGAAGGAAATGACATACCCTAAAGGGAGCGACCCTCATAACCTTGCCGCATATTCCTGTTTTGACCATTTTCGGGGAGTGAGGCCTGACGAAGTCACGTCCACAAAGCTATGCTGTTTCACAAAGCCACGCTTTGATTGACAAATGATCAATAAATAATCATCACACAGCAACACTCAGCATGCCACATTACCAAATTGGGAATATATTGCTGATAACCTTCAACTACATAACCTCTAAGAGTGTTAAGCTAAGAGAATAAATTCCCCACCACCAACGGAAATATATTTGAAAGAAATCTGCTTTATATCTCAAAATGTAATGTTAGACACGTAACCATACAAGTCTGTTCCAGGTTCGAACAGAACCGAAGGCGCTTCAAAAGAAGCCCTTGCAATCTAGGTATTCACAATCCCGATCGAATTTCCCATCACAAAGGAATTCTCCATACCGTAGCTAACGGTACAGAGACAATCGATAGCTCATCCTATCGTTTTCATAAATACCCGGTCTTCACCATCGGTCTTCAATGCTATCCATTACGTCGTATCACTATTCAGAATGGGTAATCCGAATAACGAGCGCAATAATTTAAAAATAAATGTAACTTTCAATTTCAACCAATTCACAACAAATAGCCATTCAAGGGTCAATATTGATAGTCGGTTATTTAACTATCAATCAATATTCACAACGTAACCCGATTTCAGATAATTTCCCAAATTATTTATTTCCAAAAATATCTTTACAAGATATATTTTCCATACTTCAACCATTTGAAAATAAATTTCAAATCATTTTTTTCACCTTTCTATCTCTGAAAACAAATTTCAAATCAATTTCCTTAAACGGAAACACTTCCAGATATTTATCCATTTTCAATTTAAAATGGTTCATTTAAATCAATCAAATAAATCCTTATCGATTTATTTTAAACTTACGTTCCAAATCCGTAAATTTATTTCCACACTTCAAAAATAAATCAATGTTTATTTTTAAACAAATTTCCCTTTCTTTTATAAATTCCTTAGTGAATTTACCTTTCCAAAATATCTATGAATATACGATTTTCAAATCGATTTCTAATATTTATTTTCAATTTGCCCTTAAAAGATATAATCTCAAAACATTCACTTCATATTGGAAAACATTTCCATACTTATTCAATAATAAGTAATTCACAAATCTGTTTATTTTCAACATTTTGAAAACATTCAATATGCTTAAATCACAACTAAGTATATAATTTATTCTTTAAGAAAAACTTCTCTTAAACACATTTGTTTTTAGTCAAAACGAATGTTGCGTAAAACATCGTTACGACAACCCAAAATCATTAGTATAGGGATTCGAACTTAAAATAGATATATAAATCCCAATACTATATAAAACATTTTCTTTCGGAAATCATTTACTATAACAACAATGTTATAGTCCACCATTTCCTTATATTTCTCCAAAACGTCTATTTCAACAATGAATGTTGAAATCTGTGGTTTCGATATTCAATACCTTTTAAAACATCTTCGAAACAATTAACTTCATCTTATAATATCACTTCCCCAAAACATATCCATTTTATTTAATAATATATTCGTTGTTCAGAATCGTGAATATACTTCCCAACCAAACTCTTATTATTACAACATTTAACTTAAAGGATAATTCGCTGTCCAAAATCACGAATATATCTCCTTTAATAAACTTCTATGTTTAATTTATCAAATTCAATTGATTTCGGATTTATAAAACGACGTTTATAAATTCACACACACATATATATTTTATAAAAACTCCAACTTATAAAAATCCCTTAATTAACAAATTTTATTTATCTCTCATTTAAACGCCAAAATCCAATTTATACGTTGATTACTTACAAATCTTTTATTTTACAAAATCTATTCATTTTATAACTTCACAATTTATAAATCTATAAATTTCATTCACTTATGAAATTCATTTTTATTTCATTTTAATACTTATAAAAACTCGTTTTATAATTCCAATTTTTTAATTTATAAATATCAATTTTATAAATCTTTTATATAAATTATTTATAATAATTCAAAAATCACAATTTAAACCATTTTATAAATTAATCAACTACTTATTTCAAAAATCACATTTTGGTTATATTTCACAAAAATCATAATTTTTATAACATAAAAACTTCAACGTTTATTTATTTAAAATGAATCAATTCCAAAATTAAATTTTATTATGAATTCTCAACTTAATTTTTCAAAAATCAAAGTTTATTTATTTTCGGCATCTAACGATACCAAAAATATATTCGGCTAAAATTTAGTCTTTAACGATTTCAATCACAAAGATAATCACGCAGATTATAAATAGATCAATAAATAGATCAACACACAACATTGAAACAAATTCAGATGTTTGAGGAATCCAGTTGGATCCCTCCAACCTGTTTCCTTGCATCCAAAGATATTAGCACAATACCAAATCCGCTTCGAGACGGAATATCGCAGTATATGGGATTTATAAAATACTATCCACTATTATGCGGCGCAATAGGGTCTCATCCGCTATATAATGCAGGAAATCAACTCCAAGTACATATATAATACCAATTCCACTTTGCAGTGAAATATTCGCGGTATATGTTTTTAATAAATAACCTCCGCTTAATATACGGTGTATATGGTCTATTTCAATACAACAGATAATAACTATTATCCAATCACACAATCAAGCAATTTTAAATCTAAACATTTAAAATTTAAATCGAAACAATTCTATTGAGTGAGAAGTTCTCACCTTGAGTTTCCGATAATAGTTTCAGAGTTTGTTCCAAATAAAATTAAACGCGCCTTTAATTTTACCAGAAATTTTCACTAGCTCCAAATGACTCCAAATCAGCTCCATTGCGTAGTGCTCGACAAAACGAAGCTAACGCAATTTGTTTCGTAATTTTTCAACCTCGTATGAAAAAGTTATAGTGTTACAAAGTTTACACGAGTTTAATATTATAAAAATTTCAACTTTTATTTAACATCCTTCAGCCTTCATCATCTTCCATTCATTTTCCTTGCTTACATTAGGTCGTCCCTTCTTTTCTCCCTCCATACGTGATATCCAGGTCAGTGAACACAACAAAACCCACTGTCGTCCCTTTTAGGGTTTAGAACTGCTCCACCTACGACGAACTAGCACTCGATCAAACACTTCCATTTGAATGGACATCTCAAGCTCCATCTTCGGCTACAATAACAAGGAGCTCAGCCTCCTCATCTGCTCAAAAAATGTGTATGAACGGCCGGCCTTCATGAACGATCTGCCGTCAATCCACTCAATAAAAATCGATCATAACCGTTGAAGTTATAGATCTCGTAACCCTCTTCAACTTTGTAGTTGATAGTTTTCTGAATCGATGCTTGGATTAGAAGAAATCGAGGGAAGTAGAATGGAAATTTTTGGCCATTGATGAAATAAATGGCGTCTAGCTTTCGGGATAGGGTTGTGAGCAAATTGTGAGAGTGGAGGTCCTTTTATAGAAATTTCGCCAAAACACTATTCATCTCCAATTTTTCGAACCCCAAATCTCACGCGGTGATCGACGTTTCTAGAGTTTAACCCGCGTTCCGGACACAATGGAATAGGTTTCCAAGCGTAATTCGATCATCTATGCGAGCTATGAAATAAACGATCAAATTTAAATTAAACCGATTAAACGAATTTTCTATGCGGTTTGGCTTACCCTGAACAAACGGTAAATCCGATTGGTACGAAATTTGAAACCATACAATAATATAACATTACGGATCCGATGAAACTAATTTCGTCGAAATCCGAGACTGTTTGAAAAATGGCTATTTTAACCCGTTAATTAAATATTAAAATATTCAAATTTTCACAAATTAACTTTAAATTCAATTTTAAAAGTTCTATAACATCATTCTAACTTCAATATGATTAAATAAAGTTTTACAAATCATTTTCAATCATATTTAACCCAATTTCCAATTATTTCTGTAGTTTCAAATATTAAATTATCGATTTAATTATCCAATTTAAATCTAGATATTCGAAATAATATATATTCGACTTACAAATTTCACTTATTAATATTTAAAATCAATTAAATATACGAATTTTAATTGACAAAAATTTTGGGTCGTTACATTGCGACTAACTTTTGATGAGAATATCAACATGAATGATGATGAAAATATATTAATAGACCAACTAAAAACTTTTACAAATCCCTTCAACTTGAAACAAATGTTAATAATTCGTTAAAATCACCACTACGTACTTTGAAAGATCATCCATTAGGCAATGTAATTGGTGAAGGAAACAGTGGAGATAGAATAGAAATTAATTGAATTAAATGGGACATTTTTCATTCATTTCAAATATAGAACTAAAGAATATTAAAGAAGCTTCAAAAGATGATTTTGAATTTTGGCTTGCAAGAAGAATTAAATTAATATGAAAATAATATTAAAGAAGCTTCAAAAGATGATTTTGAATTTTGGCTTGCAAGAAGGATTAAATTAATATGAACAGAATGACATTTGGGAATTGGTTCCAAGATCAAATGATCAAACCATCATTGGAACAAAATGAGTTTTCAAAAATAAAGTAGATGAAAATGTTAATATAATAAGGAATAAAGCAATATTTGTAGCTTAAAGGTATAACCAAGAAGATAGTTTCGACTATGAAGAAATGTTTTCCCCTATCGCTTAACGAGAAGCTATTAGAGTCTTGTTTGTCTTTGCATGTCATCATAATTTTAAACTTTTCAAATGGATGGTAAAAATTCTTTTCTAAATGGTTTTATTAAAGAAAATGTTTTAGTAGAACAATCACCTTTATTTGAACAAAAAATTTTCCGAACCACGTCTTTAAACTTAAAGGCTCTTTATGGTCTCAAACAAGCATTACGTGCTTGGTACGAATGATTAAAGAGTTATCTTTTAGAATCCGGTTTTGAAATTGGAAAGGTTGACGCTATTTATTAAAAAGAAGAAAATGATATTTTGATTATTCAAATATATGTAGATGATATTATTTTTTATTCAACAAATGAAACATTATGTAATGAATTCTTAAATATTATGAAAAATTTGTTTGAAGTGTCATGTATGGATGAACTAACATATTTTCGTTATTTACAGAATAAAAAATTAAATGGTGGATTTTTTATTTATCAAGAAAAGTATTGTAATGATTTACAAAGATATTTGGAATGGAAATTATTTCTTGTAAACCAACACCTGTGAGTACTAGTTTACATCAAGATATAAAACAAAAATGGTAAAGAAGTCGATCAAAAAGTATATAGAAGTATGATAGTTTCTTTACTATATTTAACGGCTAGTAGCCCTGATTTGATTATAAGTGTTTGTTTGCGTGTAAATTTCAAACAAATCCTAAAGAACCACACTTATGAGCCATAAAATGGATTTTTCCCTACTTAACAATATAAGAGACGATGAACTTTTCTATCAAAAGGTTGCTCCTTTGAGCTCGTATCATATAGCGATGTAGATTTCAAAGAATGCAAAACGGATCGAAAAACAAGCGGTACATGCCACTTTATTGGTTAGTCTCTTGTGTCATTGTCTAGTAAACCAAAATTGCGTTTTACTCTCGATGTGTGAAGCGGAATATATTTATGCTACTTTGGCATGTGCACAGCTAACCTACATGCAACAAATACTTCAAGACTTTGGTATTTCATTATATAATTGACCCATATAATATGGTAATGCTAGTGTTACGATAATCAAAAAGTCTGATTCACCATTCATGTACAAAATACATTGACATTAGCATTATTTCTTATGTGATAATGTTGAGAAAGGCATCGTATCACTTGAATTAGTTGACTCTAAAAATCAAGTTGTATATATTTTCACGAAACCCCTTGGTGAAAACATTTTTATAAAACTAAGATGAAAACTAGGAATTTGCTTATATAATGAAATAATTTAATATTAATCGCAAAATAAAAAGGTTATTTATTTACTGGTTATTACTAAAACTATAATCAGAATCAGCAAATTAAAATAACATATCTATTTTTACCTTTTCTTAACTAACTTTATATTTGAGAAAAAAAATTATTTTATTTATATCTTTTATCTTCAAAATAAAAATGGCTATGAGAAATAATTCATCCTTGTAACGACCCAGAATTTCAAACACTTCATATTTAAATACCTGAAATTATTTAAATATTTGAATTTTGTATTTAATGTGTTAAAATGGATTCTATAACCTTGTTAACCCCCTTTTTAATTAGTAACTAATGATGATAGAATTGTTTTTGAAAAAAATGGTTATAAAAATAAAAAGTTTGAAGAAATATCGATAATGTGGCCGAAAATTGTTTTATCGATAAAGGACTTATTATTCAATAGAAGTTGTTCGAACTTTTTGTGCTTGTATAATATATTAATGTGTAATTAATTAGAAACCAAAAATATTTCAGAATTTATGGCTAACTAAATGTGAATAGTAAAAGATAAACAAATGGATTTAGGAAAGTTATATTTTTGTGAATAGTATTTAGATATTTGTTTTACGATATAAGGTGTAAAGTGGGCACATGGAAGGGAGCATGCATGGTGACCTTCCATGAAGGGTAAGAGGCGAGTAGTTGCCTCCTGACCACTTCTACGTAATGCTCTGCATAGGGTTACATTAACTCATTTGTTAATTTTCAAAAATAGAAACACTTAGCCTTAATCCATTTCTATCTCCACTAATCAATAATAAAAAAAATCAACTTTAGTCCTTCTAAAACTTTGGAAAAGGCCTTAGACCACCTTGGCAATATGGTAAAGCATCCCAAAAGTGGTATAAAGGAGAAAAACTAGGGGAGAATAAGGTGGCCGTGAGCAATAAATGAGAAGGGGAGGTGGCAATGTGCAAAAGCAAGGCAAAGGTTGATCTTTTGGTTGTTTGGTGATGGTAGAAAAGGTTACTTGTAAAGGCTTGTTTTGTGTTAGCTTGATTAGGTAGTGAGTTTACTCACCATTTGATTGTATATGTTATGATGTATTTGTTGTCTAAATATAAAGTTAAGTATTGAACTAATAAAGTTATAACTTTAAACCTTGCATGCTTTTGAAAGCAAATGACAATGTTAACATGTATATCATCACTTCTATAACATTATATAATATGTGGCGTGGCCTTGACATAGTGTATATCTGGTTATTTGGATTGTGTGTTGAAATTGGAATGGAAATGGAACAGTCCATATAGCGATAGTCGCTACAAAAGCACTTTCGATCCCCTTGTGTTTTAAGTTTTTCAAACTATTTATTTTTTGATATATTGAGACATAATATATTTTGGTTATGCCCTACATATATAAGTGTATGTGACAACAAGTAATTGGTTTGTAAAGTTATGGAACGTATAGAACAAAGTGGCGAAAGTTATAGCGAAAATAGTCGGTATAGTTCACTTTGAATATGTTGTGTTCAACAATTTTTAATATGATTTCGAGAGACATCCTTAGGGGTTTATTTTCTATATTAATAAACACTTCATGTTTACCTCTTACTTTAAAAATATGAAAGTTTGAATGATTTCAAAACTGGTTGAACGAAGTTGTAGAAATAGGAGTGAAATAATTGTTGTAGATGCACTTTGAAATAACTAGTTTTTGGTGATTTTTATAGAATTTTGTAATAACATCGTTAGGGTTTCTTTGCATGGTTTTTAGGTAGTCTAACTATACTACTTATTGTAAAAAAATTAGATGTTGAAACTTTGTTTGAGTCGTGGAAAAAGGTCAAATATTTTATGCAATTTTTCTAGTGTTCTCTATCTAATAGCACTTACAAAACTTATAAATGCTGTATTTGACCTACGATAGCATTTCTAGGCTCTTTTTACAACATTGGTTTTGTAGTATTATTTTTAACACTTTTCATGAATTAAAGTGAATTTAAATGGTAATGAAATTAATTATTTTTGTAAGGTCTTTTATAGGGATGTTTAGTAATATTAATTAAAGTATTTTAAAAGTGGATTTAAGTTTAAATATATTTTTAAAATTATTTATGAACTTTTAAAGTAAAGGGTTTTAAATATAAAACATGCCTTTTATTGGTTTTTGTTAAAATTTTAATTTAATTATTTTATGTAATATTTTATATGGATAATTAGAATGTATATATATATATATATATTTAATGTATTTATATATAAGTTTGGAAAAATTAAATTAAGAAATTTATAAAAGGATAAAAGTGGTTTTTTTTATAACATTAAGTTATAACAAAAGGTTTTGAGAAGTTATTAAAAGTATATTACTTTGTTAAACAAGTGTAGATACAATTAGATCGTTAAAAAGAATATTTCAAAGATTATGTTAGTATAAAATAACGTTGCGTTTATAGCAAACAATGTTTAGCAATATTTATTTTTAACCCTTTAAATTATATTGATGAAGGTAATTAGATCTTTAAAAAGCGTGGTTGAAAATTAATGCTAAGTGTGAAATGTTTTTGGTTTATAGTAAACAATGTTTTAGTACCATTTTTTTAGCCCTTAATAGACTTGTTCTTTAAAAAGAGTATTTTAAAGACACGGGTAAGTATGGAACCTTTTTGGAAAAAGGTTAGAAAAGTAAAAGGCTTAATTTATATAAGAGATAAGGAATTTATAGTTAGGAATTAAACTATGTCGATTAATTAAACTCTTTTTATACAAGTTAAATAAAATAAGATTTATTTGGAATAAATTTTAGATTGTATCTACAATAGATTGGACTTCATAGGCCCAACAATGATCCAAAATGAATTTTTTTTTTTAAATTCACTCATTTGACCCATTTCTAACAAATCTGTTTCCTTCAATGGTATCATAGCTCTAATGGTCTAAGCGGTCTAAATTAGCAATATTGTGACTAACTTATTAAAGCCTATGCATTTAGTAGAAAGTCTAGAAAAATTGTGCTTAAGGTTGGGTTTGCGTAATCAAGTACTCTACTCTACTTGGCAACTGCCCGATCCAAAGGATGAAGTAAGCCTAAAGGTTAACCCAAATATATAGGTCCAAATTGTTTTTGGGCCTTGGGCTAATTTTCAAAATTTGTTTGAAAATTTAAAAATTAAGTTTGAGATATAAAAATAATATGTAATAAATGTTATAAAATATTTTTCAAAATTATTCTAAAAATTAATAAATTATTTCAAAATTCTATTTTAACTAATTAGATTAACTAAAAATTAGTTAGGTAAACTGAAACATAAATAATGATATATGTGCATTTACCTTAAAAAAATTAAGGTAAATAATAGTAAAATATTCGAAATTAATAATTTTATTGACTAATTTTTTAATTATTTTAATTAATTAAATGTTAATTAATATATAATATGCATGTATAATGGTGTATTTATATATAATTACAATGTTATAGACAATATTCTATAGTGAAATGTATAAAATTAAATTAATTAAAGTTTTAATCGAATATTTAATTAATTTAATTAAATATGAATTAATTAATAAAATTAAAGTTAAATTAAATATGATTTAATAAAATAGAGTGGAACTATAAGAAGCCTAATTCAAATTTTAGTACTAACTACAACGAAATGTACATATACCATGATTTTGGATGTGTCGGACGCCTGAATAGCGAGGGCATTTCACAAGAAATACATTATTCTATAAATCAATGTCACTTAAAATAAATATTGTAAATATTATGAATACTTGATATATAATGAATAATGTTGTCCTCTACCTTTTAGATATTAGTAAATTACTTGCATACTCTCTAGTTGTCGAGCAAACTCGAGCTAGGGATGTTATGAGTAGTACTATTGATTTTTGTTAGACCGAGTAAGATACATGCACATATTCATTAATCAAACTTAAGGTATGTGCATTATAGTTAGGGCATTGCAAAATGGTGGGCACGAGTGAATAATTTCTTTTGATTTGTTAAGAAAAATAAAATTCAAAATTAAGATTAGGACAAAGACCAATGATTAGGAGTTGTATACGATACAATTGATAAAGTACTATCCATTGTTTTTGGGCCAATGATTCACTGAGAAAACTCAAAGTCAGAATCCTAAGGCAAGCGAGTTCCAAAACCCACTAGAGGAATTGAAATATTTCGATGTACTCTTAAGGTTTGGAGAAACAAAAAAATTTAGTGGGAGCTTATTAAAAAAATAAGATGATAACAACTAACCTTTCTAATATTGTAAGAGTATATGCTAAGTTAAAATAATCTACTTCGATAAATTTGTACAACTACTATAATTGGTAAAATGTTTATCAGTTAAATTATATAATTAAACTATAGGAAAATTGAAACAAAAATATAATATATACATACCGATAAATCTTTTGACATGTTGTCTCTTTATGACCCATGCAAGAGCCAACTAATACAACCACTGAAATATTTTTGTCTCTATCACTTAATTATTTATTTGTACATGACTGTGTATTGTCTTCTATGATTTTTGAACTCTCAAGCAATACAAGAATACTAAATTTAATTTGTATTTGATCACATATAAAGGTTATATGGTGTGCTATTTGTAATGTATGAAACTTTGATGAAATTAGTTCATTTCAGCAAGTAAACCATAGTGCGAAACTGCATATTCAATATGATTGATTACAATAAGTATCCTGTTGTGCAAGATGCAGCGTTAAACTAATAACTACAAGATGTACCTAGAAATTCGATCACTAAGATGTTTTCTTGATCAGGTTACGTAAAGTGCAACCTATTCGACATCCTTAAATGTTAAGGATGATCAAATGCATTTATATAAGAGATTGTTGCGATCTTGTAGTAAGAGTTTCTTTTGAATTGTTCGACTATTTGGAAAGGAAAGAGAATGTATGAGATGGAAGTTATATAGGCACAATTGGATGTAGAGAGTGAATAGCCACTCTGTTTCGTGAAGAGACATTGGAAATGAGAATTGTATAAAATATTAGTAGAAATTTATTATGGAATGAGAATTGCAATTTTTATTTCAAATGTATTTTCATACAAAAGTTATTTATGGAAGTTATTTCCTTATGATATTTGATTAGAAACTCATGACTATAAACTACTTACAGTGAATAAAATCAAAGCCATACTAATAGTTAAATAACACTCCATATTAATTGCATGCTGGAACTGGGCCAGCATGTAGTAGGATATATGGGTAAATTTTAAAACAAAAATTATTTTAGATCTTATTGGGCCGTGAAGTCTAAGTTAATTTTAATCTAATCCAAATAATTTTAAATAAAATCTTTATTTTAATTAATTTTCTACAGATTTTGTATTATATATATAGTATATGTGTATCAAACACATACATGTAAAGTGTACGTGCAACATATAGATGCGCACATGGTTAAATGTGCCTGTAAGTGCCAGGATTTACACTACCGTGGACACATTTGCTTCTTTACATACATTTGTTGTCTATAACTAATTTATTATTATAATATATATATATATATATTCATACATACAAACACTGCTATATATATATCTGTGTGTGTGTGTTATTTAATGGAATTTGTACGAGCAAGCCTGGGTCCATAAGAATTTTGATATGAGATATAGTCCGATGTGTGATTCCTAGCATTTTTATGTAGGAGAAGATGGAGAGGGAAGACATCTTATATACCATATAGAAAGGCAAGGTCTCTCTCTTTCTTTTGAAGATGAAGACGATGACAACAATAGGATTCTTTTGATGAGGTTTCATAGGACATGAGATTACTATATAGCAATATTTCAGTGGAATGTGTTCCAAATCTAGTGGCTCTTTTCCCAGGGTATTTACTTTTTACTGGACCTGATTCTGAGAATGACAATAGTGCTTCTTCCACATTGGAAGGGGACTAGTCTTTTTTTGTTGTTAGTAGTTTGGTTTTTTTAGCCTAATCCCTGTTCTTTTTTATTTTCCTTTAGCTGTTCCAGTGCATGTGCCAAACACATGTTTCCAAATTTCTTTATAAATATGGACGATCCATGATAAAACCTCTTAGCATTGTAAAAAATACACACAAACACATAGATCATACACACATATAAACATTTGTATATATTTAATAGTATTTATTTAAAAATAGTGACCAATTCAAAATTATTGAAATTAACACCTAAAATGTCTAAAGATAGATTCAAATTCAAAAACAGTTCTAGGTCTAGAATAAAAATCTATATGAAATTTAAAACTCAAATTCAAATGTTGATATATGCATATGCACACACACTCATATATATACGCACATAAATATGTACATGTGTGTGTGTGTGTATATTCTTTTTTTCGATATACATATATAGTTTTAAAATTTATTTTTAAAATATTAATTTGTAAACATAAAATAAAATACACTAAAATAATTCTTTGCTCAAAGCCTTATTTCATAAAATTACTTTTTTTACTTTACAACTCTATGTGGATTTGCAAAACATTCTTATTCTTTTAAATATAAAAAATTTATGGATTATGTATAACTTTTTAAAAACTTTAAAATCAATACGGATTTTATACATGAAAAATATATATTTATATATCTTTATTTAATACATTATTATTTAAAAGTATTTAAATACATTTATACATTATTAATTTTATTTTTGATTTATTATAATATATATATAATTGGTTTTTTAAATATATATATACATATATTTAACTGTGAATTAATAAATTAATATATACATGCTTTGTGTGTGTGTGCATGCATACTAATTCAAAATTCATATTTTAATTCAACATGATATTAAAAATATTTTTCATTTTTGAAATCAATTTTTTTACAATGGCGAAAATATATTCATATGTACACATTTTTATTAATTTAAAAGTGTATATATATGTATGTAAATCAGACAGCAAACAAATATACAAATTCATGATAAGCACGGGTTTATTCTACACATACAAATTAACATAGATAATGAATATATATATATATATATATGTATGTATGTATATATGTATGTATGTAACAAAAAAGATTAGAAACTACTTACACTATAGCCTTGAATGTGCATCTTATATGTTGAAACCAACAAATCCTTAGATCGAATCCGTACTCTTCTAGAAATGGAGCTAATTGAAGAGATCGCCACATCTTGAAATAGATTTCAATTTGATTTAATTTTATTTCGAAATGAAAGGGGGAGGAACCACTCTTTGTGGAGAAAACTAGATGGATGAGGAGAGAAAAAACAGTAAAATACAAATGAATGAGGATGGTTGGTTAGTCAGGCGATAGGAAAGAGTAAAAAAAAAAGAATTTAAATCGCCTTATTTACCTCCTCTCCCTACCAATTCAAACCATATATTTCATCAGATATCACCGTCACTTCCTTGTATAGCAGGCCAAAAGAATGGCATAATGGAACTATATACATTTCTAAATCCAATCAATAATTGTACTTTTTAAATCCAATCTAGATGTTTATCAATATATATATATATATATATATATATATATATATATATATATATATATATATATATATAACCTTTACATATGCACTTCATTAAATACTGATTTGAAGATATTAACTAAATTTAGTTAATTTATAAAAATTATATTTTCATTAAATCATGTGGTAGTGAGGAGGATTCAAAATTTTGGTTGTGCGACTCATAGGTACAAATTCAACAGACGATTAATGATGAATAATTCGAATATTAACATTCATACGTCACCTTAGCTAGTGGTGTGACTATTTGTTCGAACTTATCGCTCATACATTTTGGTAAAATCCAATTTTACAACTTTAATTTGTCCTTTGTAGCGACGATTATTTAAACTAATTCTCTTTGTCAAAATTATATCACATCAGGACTCATAGAATTCGGTTTTGGTCAAATTTTCATTATCATCCACATTCAACTTGTAATATCCGAACTCATATTCCTTTGCTCAGTAATAACAATTATTATTAACCAAACTACTCTAGCCATAGACTTTGACTTTGAGTTGACTACAGATTATAGTGATGCTAACCTCATATAACCTTGAAGACGAATTCTCCATTGAGTAGTGTTTTAATTCCAATGCTTCAACTTAGACTCAACTATAGTCTTTCAATGGACATCATGCCACGATTTAACTATGATCAAAATGGAGTGTCCATATTTGTTTACACCAGAAGTTGGTACAAACACCATGAGATTAAAAGAAAAGAAGAAAATGAAAAAAATAACTTGAAAATAAGAAAAACATAACACACAATAATTATAGTGGTTCGGCTAATTGCTTATCTACATCACCTCATCAATAACAAGGGATCAATACCATTCTGCATTCAGGGATCAGTACCAATCTGTGACTTTGTTTTATGGGCCATAATTTTCTTCTCTTGATTGCTAGTCTAATTTGATCTTCATCTTCGTCGCCTCATTGGCACTCCTATGGGCATGGATCTAAGTGAACTTCTCGGTTTAAGGATGGACCAAAATTGTTCGATTGAGGTGCTGGTTGTGGTAGTTGACATGAACTTGAAAATCATATCACATAGCATGAACTTGGCTTTATACACCCTAGCTTGGTAGTGCATGAGACAGATAACCATTTTGTGAATCTTTCAGGGATCGGTACCGATTCATGGTCAGGGATCGATATCGATCCTAGTCTTTTTTTGGATCTTTGGTTTTGAATTTGGTGCTTGCATGTTGGAGGGGTATAAACCTTTGTTTGGGTGTTTTTAGCTACCTATTTTTTCATTCCTTGGTTTTGCCTGACATTTGAACTTGGCAATTATTGTTGTGGAATCCTGCTTGGCAGCTCTTCGGTGTAACTTGATGCGTTTGACTATGGCCCTGTCACAAGATTGGATAACATTTGCACCCCGAAGTATACCTTGTTCTAAAAAAATGTACTAGGGAACAAGACAAGTCGAAGGTTCTACACTGTTTGCTTTTCACTTTGCTTTAAAAAGAAATTACCTTTCCCATTAAATCATTTCGGTGAAGTGTGGCATCTTTCATCAATTGTTGTACTTCTAGTTTTGGGTTAGGCCTGTAAGTTCTCTATAGTATAAAAGATAAGGCATGTTCTTCAAGCTTATTATTTCAAACTTAAAAAGTTTTTAGTAATTTCCCTTTTTGGGTTCTACAGGTTCGAACTCATTCTTTGGAACTTTAATAATTTAGTGCCATGTTAGGCAGAAACGCTTATCGTCAATTTCTTATACACACACATACACATATACACATGTCTGTGTGTGCTATATTTATTATTATTTTTGTTGTTGGGTTCGATACTAATCCTTGAGCAAGGGTCAATACCAATCCCTACCTTCTAAAATTTAGGCTATTTTTTTGCCCTAGTTTCTTGGTCGAATGATATTAAACCATTGAACCCACACTTCATTATTCACTTCATGACTCTTTGACTTTGAGACCTTTCATCTCAATGCCTCAAATCGCTATTGCTATTCGAGACTATACTATAAATTCCAATTCATCGCCTCGAATCACCTCTGCTCCTAGATATTCGTCATCGCCATAGAGTCCTTTACCTTCAAATCTCATTCGTACACATCGAACTACATGAACAACTCCAACCCTAAAGCTTAAATAGGAATAAAACTCAGTTTTCTTTGAATTAACCCAGGTAGATGGCAGCATTCTTCTGCTTGAGTCGTTGACAACCAACCATCGTTCTCTTTTGAAAGAGAACTAAATCATTACCTCTTCTGCGCACGGTTCAATACCAATCCCAGACTTTGGGAACTTTTTGTGCAAAAATATTGGACTAAGGGATGTTGAATTTGTAATTTCTTTGGATTTGTCTGAGATTTCCTTTGACTTGTAAAAATTCTAAATCTTCCAATGTAAAAATATTATAAGTCAAAGGAAAGCCACTTCTGTCAGCGAACCTCCAAGGCGCTTTTGATCGAACGACGATTGGAACATGTGATCCATTGGGACGGTTTCCACCAACGGTCACTTTGGATGTAAACTGGCATTTTCTAAATGTCAAATCTAGGTTGCTTGGCATTGGATGCACACACTTCACAACACAAATGCAGACACTACATGATATAGTTAACTACATAATATTGCCCTTCATCGATGTATGGGAATTGATCGATCAACACACATTGATATCCATCTGGTTTAGTACGTCGACTTCCCAGGGCTTTCTTCCAACATGAAGATCCACTTTTAGCGTTTCCGATATCAGTTATATATATGTTAGCTTTAATAGTTATGGATCATAGATACTCCTTGTATCTCTCTGTAATGGTCGTTGGTCCTTCGACTTCAAAGCATATGGAATTAGACACAAAATCTAGTTCCACAACAGTTTCCTTAACAAGACATTCTCCTTAATCAAATGGTCATCAAGCACTACAACCTTTAGAAATGATTCCTTTTATTCCAATCTGAGAGCCTACGGTTGGAGCTGCCCTTAATGTGGACATGGGTGATGCCATCGTTTTACATGATTCTAAAGACTCTCCAACATCAAATGTTACATCTCTTCGAAGAATATGTGAGAGGCATGACATCACATACGAGGATGTGTTAGTTCCGTCATGCCAATAATGGATGCATCTCCCACTAGTAATGTTGATAAAGTTTTTCGGCTTCACCACTATCAACAGGATTGTGGAACAACCTAGTGACTAATTGATTCCACAAATTGGAATCAATGAATTTATTCTATGTTAAATTCACCTTTGAGAAGTGATTATGTTTCTGAATGCTTACACAATCGAGTAGTCGCACTTCAAATATTTGTCGAAATGGTTTGCAATCAAATAGGAAAGCAAAATATGATAATAGAACAATATAATTAAAATATAAAGTGATTTTTATATGGTTCAGATTATTGTTAATCCTATGTCTATGGGATATTCCAGTACTTCTTAGTTATTTTTGTACAAAAATTATTATAATGGCCTCATAGGCATACAATATCTGATTTTTCGTGGGAGGATAAAAAGTTTTCCAGAAAGAAGATCCAAAGAAATATCCTTTTTTTGTTCTCTAATCTTTCCTTTATAGTATGAAAAGTGCCTTGATGGTTATTTGCGATCACCTTTAATCTTTTCACTTCAATACCCGCCTTTCGATCTTGCCAGTTGTCATCTACCTATATTACGTATTTGTTGTCCCTGGATTGATGATGGGATTTTGGCAGGAAACCATTGTATTGGCGGGATCTTAGAAATTCGAAGTGGGATGTCTGAAAAATTAGGCGGGAAGCCCAAGTCTGTATGGGTCAATCCTCTCTCTCTCGGAATGGAAAATGTCTTAAGAGAAACAGTATGGGATCACCCAGATGCTTCTCTATAGTGATAATGCATATGAAGGGGTGTGGTGGTGAATATTGGCATTCAGATCGCATTGCCCTATTAATACCCAGCAACCTTTGCTTGACTTAATATGGTGTCCGGTCGGAATGAAGTAATGTTTCCTCATTCTGCTCTAAGGGTTGACTTAGCATATTCCTGGAACATGTCTGAGGCTATTTGTGATTTTGATTGCCTCTGTGCAAGTGTGATTTCACTGCGATGAGAGGGAGATGGGACTTCACATTTTTGATTTACCTATATGTTCGGTTCTGCCTTGAAGAATGTTCCAAGTAGCCCTGTATATGGCACCTTTGGAGTGCTTTTGGCTTCGTGTGGCACTATCTAGGTTGCCCTCGGTATATGGTAGAGCAGACCGGTTCCTATAGGCATTGACAAAGTGTGATTTTAGTGTACCATGCACTTTCCTTCTTTAGTGTTGTATATAGATGCTACGTCCTACTTCTGTTCCTGGGAGAATGCGGCATTTGTCTCGTTTTATCCATTATGGTTCGTGGTAAGAACGGGTGTAACACTTGCCTCCCAAGTCCACAGCGATTGGAAGTTGAGGTAGACTTGTTGTTTTAAGCACACAGTCTGTATGTTTGATCAGTTATATCTAATCTATCTTTTTGCGCTAGAAAAGATCTTTTCAGCTATCCTTGCATTTAATGCTTATGTACTCCCATCAGTTTCTTACTAGATTATTTTTAAACAACTATTTATTCTAGCCTTTTGCTTTTCAAGGTGGATTTTTATAAATCTTTGCACTCATTATTTCTACATCAAATCCACATTTCAAAAATCTAACTTCAATTGTGCGGCCGCTATTAAGATTAAGGTATGTATCTTCTTTCTCTATCTTCCCTAAATTTTCTTTATTAATTTCTGCTCACAAAGAACTGCTATCGGATTAATTTCTAAATTTGAAGGTAATTTGGCAAATCGAAAGTAGGAAAAATCGTTTAGATTCTTGATCTTTCTTTGAAGCAACCTATAGGACTTCCATATGACTTCTTCTTCGTCTTCCTTTATGCTTCCTCCTTCCAAAATCACTTATCTTGGAGATGCTGTTGGGGTTTTTAAACAATTTGGGTTTTATGGCTATGCAGCTAACATTCCAAAATCTCATGAATGCATTAATATGCCATCGGAGGAGTATATTTCATTCACTCCCAAGCATATTTGGTGTGGTTTGTTCCTTCAGATAGATCCAACAATCTATTGATGGCTTGCAACCTTAGATGTTTCTCCAGTTCAACTTTCCCCTCATTCTTATACTCTTGCTTTAGCCACTTTTCTATTTTACACTGAACATTTGTGAAGAACTTTGGTTTCTTTTTTAGGTTAGAAAATGTCCTCCAAAGAGAGTCAATGGCTTCTTTTATATTCAAGATAGGGAATCGTTTTTTCCATATGTCCCATATCGAACTAAAAGATAGGCTGAATTTTATTTCTTTATTTCAAACTTCGATAAATTTCCTTCTTTCCCTCACTATTATTCTATCTACATCATCTCCTCATAGGATAATAAGGAATTGTATAAGTTTTATAGGCAGTAGATTTTGAGATTGCCAGCGGAGGCCAGAAAAATAAAAGGGTTATTTGTTAAGTTGAAGCTAAAGGATAGCGGTTTATTGCATCTTGGTCATGTACTTTCTTGTAACATATTCAAGCCTACTTCTTCCCTTACTAGATCCGAGGGTATAAGTTACCCGTAACATACTTTAGGAATTTTCATACTTGTGATCCTAATTTTTTCATTTTTCTTTCTTTGTAAATAATATGGATGATGATGCTGCAGCTGAGATCTGTAGGGCTCTGGAGGAGAATAAGAAGAAGGCTATGAACAGACCAAATGGAGACTTTGGTGATTCTCTTACTATTTCTAAATGATTGACTATTCCTCCCCATCAGATATTTAACTTGCTCTGATGCAAGTATCCTTCATTCTTCTCCTTAGAGTGATCTCCTTCTGCAGGCATCTTGAAAACATCTGAGATTTCTATGCCTTCCTTAGTGGAAAAGTAGCAAGAGATGCACAAGTTTCTCCTCTCTTTTCTAATCTGAATTCCAAGATGTCTCTATCTCCGCACTTCTATTTCAATTTTTGAAGCTTTGGTCTTATGTGAGTGGCCTCCCCTCTTCCATTCTTCTTCCTTTTATTGTCTATTTGTTACTTACATTGTTCAAACTTCACATTTCTTGTAGTTGGCTGCCTTGATAGTGAAGGCGCATGAATTAGGAAGCACACAAGCGTTGCTTTCAAACCAGGTGACTAAACTTGAGGATGACCTTGTTTCAGCTAATTCTTAGAAAGTGGTTCAGACTCTGCTAGGGTCAAAGGCCGAGGATGAGACTAGATTACTTCACGAGAAGAACGAGAGAGAAATTAAATTTGGTAAGGATGCTCAGGCTACGAAGGAGCATGTGTTGAGGGAGAAGGATAAAGTGTTGGCCATGGTTGAGACAGAGCTAAGGGCAATGAAGGAGGAATTGGCTCGATTAAAGAAAGAACTTAACAACGACACTTTCAATGTGATTTATGGTTTCTTTTCTTTGGACAAGCATACATTTGAGATAGAAGTTGAGCCCGAATTTCTAAAGAAAAAGTCTGTAGTGGATTCGATCTTTGCATATTGCCAAGATAGGTGGAATGAAAAAAAGATTGAAGAAGGGAATGCCGACCTAAACAATTCTAGGCTCCCTTCTTAAGACGAGAGGGCAGAGGCTGATGGGAATCAGCAAAACCTACAATCTAATGTATAAGACCAAATTGTAAACAAGGTTAACTCAACTCCTCTGATAGACTTAGATGATTAGCCTTGAATATCTTTTGTCTTTCATTGTTCTCAAGACTTTTGAAGTTTATTTCAATGTTTGAAACGAAATATATGGTTTGTTATATTTTTCTTACAAATGATTGTGCTTTCCTCATTGTTTTGTTTAGTATTCTAGGGAGAATGTGTTTACAAAACCGTTGAGAGAGACCAGAGATAGGATCAAAAAAAACTTTAGATCATCTTGGGTTGAGCACCGCGAGTATAGCTTAACGCGAAAAAGAATTAGGCAAGACTTATGTCGATCTTAAGAATAGGATCGAGGATTTATTAGCCTAAATGGATCGAGTAGTTTGGGAAAAAGAAGCCCTTGGTGATTTCATGTTGCGTCGATGGCGATACACGCTAGAGAGTGGTTCTTTTCTACCTGATAACCTTGATCTAGAGTGGTTTAGGCTTAAGTTTATAACATTGACTAACGAATCATCTTTTCACATCTTAGTTAAGTTACATATGATTTTCAACCATGTGGACAAGTAGAGATGATGTAATAAGTAACGAATGTTTTAGTGCCGCAACTTGATCGGTTATGTTTTCATTATGTAACTAAGTTTTATTTCAATAGTGATTTAAATTAGTTCTTTTCAAGCTCTTTTCAGTATTAACTACATTCATCATTAGGATGCTTCTGTGGATGGAGTTGCTCAATTTAGATATGGAATTAAGAGGCTCGAAACAAAGTTGAAGCTTAATCATGTAGAGCTTGCAAATTCAAAGAGCATGCTTAAACATCAGTATGATTGTAATAGGAGACTGCACATATGGTCAAGGGACACTATATTAGAGTTGGATGGGATAAAGCAGACCGTAAATGTGGGTAAAGAACTCTAGGTATTATTTATAAAGACGAGATTGCATAATACAAGAAACAAGTGGAAGACATGTTTGCAGAATTGCCAAGTTGCATGGTGAGAAAAAGGCTGTAGAACATGGTTCTGAGACCTCATTTGGACACAGGTTCTGGACTTTCTCTTCTTTGTGATAATGGATGGGAGATTACCGCTAGCAGGCTGTTTGGTGATTTTTCTGGCTCAAGCAGGAAGACAAAGTCTCAGTTAATTAAGATCCTAAATGATACAGAAAAAGGGTGGTACTAAAGGTGTGTGAGCTTGAGGCCTCATTGTAGGTTTCTCAAGATAGAGTCTCTTCTTACTCAAATAACATTGAGTAAGCGAAAATTAAAATCAAGAGGGTTGAGGGTTACTATAATGGTCTCGTGATGTTTTGGATTTCTTCTACTTCACATTTGATCGAAGTTTTCTGAATGATAGAGAGGATACATATGTGACCATTAACCATCCTATGGATCATTAAGAAGGAGAGCGTTATTACCCTCATTAGATATTTATTGTTAGTACGGCTCCACCTCTTCATATTATCCCTTAAACTTCATCTTAATGTTTTGTTATAAAGACTTTAGGATAAGGATAATAGTTTCTGTAGTGTTAACATGATCAAGAAGTTCTAATATTTCTCAACAGAACTTATGAATTTTTAGTAGTCTTATTTTGCTTATTTATTTGATTCTGATATGTGTGGATTTATTTACTTTTTCCCCCATTTGGCTTCTCTCGATTGGGGTTCAGAGGTAGCCATTCTTCAAAAGAAGTTAGATTCTGCTCATAGTAGCAAAATTAGAAGGCCTATTAAAGAATGCTAAGAGCATATATGGGGCCATATATAAGGATGAAATCAAACATCTAAGGAAATGATTGTAGGGATGGACAGGGAGATGGCAATATGCAGAAGCATAGGAGAAAATTCTCTAATAACTCTAGTCTCATACTTCCTCCTTAGGTCAGATGTGGTTCCTATGCCTCTATTTGGAGCTGACCCGAATATGGTTCTTAGATGGAAGAATGATGTATAGACCCATTATGGGGCCAAAATCAAAGAGTAAGAGGATTACTTTAAGGGAGAGTTAGGGACATCAGATACTCAAGTTTCACTGTTCATATGTACCAAGGATGAGTTCTTTGGTTCCTCTACTAAGGATGCCAAAAAGACAAAGGAGCACCTCTCGGACGAAATTGAGAGGATTAGGGAAATAGCTATGAGGTGGTTAAATTCCTTAGAGAACAAGACATATTATTTGGACCGTGAGGCCCGACTAGATTCCATCATATCTTTTCAAGGTAAATGGACAGGGCATCTCTTTTGGATGAGCTTTATAAAGAAGGTGAAAACAAGGATATCCAAAATCGGCTGGCAATGTGCAATTTATGTTCCTTGATGTTTTTGGCCTACTCAATTTGTCCTTTTTGTATAATCAGGCCAATTATGAGTATAGATCTTCAGACTATGAAAACATTTGGGCTGATGCTAACTATGACCCTCATGTCACTTACCGCACATGTGCTCATAGGAGGGGTCTCTCATTCCTGATCACTGCTTGTGATTACTAAGCTAGAAAACTAACTTTCTGCTTTTAATTTAGAAGCTACTTCAGCTGCAACATCGCGTTTCAGCAGATTGTAATGGCATGGTGTAGCCGTGCCCAATTTGCTTTCCTAGTTTAGGCTAGAGCTGTAGTTTATTTTTTATTTGCAACATGATCTAGATTGTAAATTACGTGACGGTATATAGAAATAGATAACGTTATTTCTGGTGGACTTGTAAGATTCATAACTATGCATTGACAACCCTGTTTATTGATATACACTTGACAAGCTTTGAGCATTGACTGGATTTGTACCTGACTGGTAGCCTTTTAGCACTTTCGTGTATTGAGCTCTCCTGCCAAGTCTAGGAGGAGCTCATGAAATAGCATATATCCCTCGATCATGAGTTTTGGCCATAGTGTTTTCTTGCGTATTGCTGTGACTTGACCCTTTTTCCTGGGTGTAATATCCAATGCTAGCCTGACCGCATGTGTGATGTGACCTGCCCCTTTTGTTTGAGGGTGTAGCGTTCTGACTGTGTGTTGAACATGACCTACCCACTATTTAGGGCATAACATCTCTAGGCACAATTTTGGTCGTATATTTTATGACCTGTCCGCTATTTGGGGGCATAGTATCCTTAGCCGTATGCTTGACCTTATATTTATTATGACATGCCCCATGTTTAGAGGTGTAATGTCCTTAACCGTATGCTTGGCCGTATATTTGTTATGACCTGCCCTTTATTTGGGAGGGAATGTCCTCAGCTGTATGTTTGTGATGTCCTGCCCCCTGTTCGGGATGGGGGAGGAGTGGAATGTCTTTGGTCGTACGCTTGGCCGCATTCTTCTCTATTATCACCGTTCTCATTTTGAGATTGCCATTATTGGTCATAGGCGGAAATTTACCTTTGAACGGCGGCGACGAGCTATAAGGCGTAAAAGAAGATCTGGCTGAGAAGTCGGGTCGTGTATATATGACCCATTATCGCATGCACGTAGTTTTTTGTACTAGTTCTGGCCGTCTAATATCCATACGCCCAGTATGGTATGTCGAATTAACTCACGTAATGTTTTTATACTAGTTTAGGCAGTACAATATCCCTATGACCAATCTTTCTATGATTGTTAATCATAGAAATATTCGTACCGAATTAGGGTAGTTTTTCATCCTGTCTGGCGCATGGGTGAAAAGCCAGACTCATGTCAATGCAAGTTCAAGTGTGTAGAGCCAGTATCTCCATTCTCGATGTTGAGAGTGCCATTTTTTACCACCAACCTCGCATTAAGCTTAATCAGTGAGTATTGGTGGTAAACCGTGAAGGTGTATTTAATTTTGCTGGAGATAAAGAAATAGGAATGGAGATTCAAGCCCTCCTTCTAGCACAAAAATGTTGGTAAATTTTTTCGGCTTCACCACACTCAACAGATCGTGGAGCAACCCAGTGACTAATTGCTTCCACAAATAGGAATAAACAAATTTGAATCTATATTAAATCCACCTTTGTGAAGTGACTGTGTTGCTAAATTCTTACATAGTCGAGTAGTCGCACTTCAACTGTTTGTTGAAATGGTTTGCAATCAAATAGGAAACCAAAATTGGATAATAAAACAATAAAAGTAAAGGATATAGAGATTTTTACTTTGTTTGGATTATTGTTAATCCTATATCCATGGGATATACCACTATTTGTTACTTGTTTTTTGTAAAAAAAAATGATTATAATTGCCTCACCGGCATCCAATATCTTTTTTTTATGGAAGGAGAATTTTTTTAAATGGACGTAAATTCTTCAAAAGAAAATCCAGAGAAAGATCCTTTTCTTCATCCTCTAATCATTCCTTTTACAGTATGAAAAGTGCCTTGATGGTTGTTTGCAATTGTCTTTGATCTTTTCTCTTCAATATCCACCTTTCGATCTTGAAACTTGTCATCTATCTACATTTCCTATCGATTATGCCTGGATGGATGATGGGCTTTTAGCGGGAAACCATGATATTGGCGGGATCTTGGAAATTTGAAGTGCGATGTCTGAAAAATTAGATAGGAAACCCAAGTCTATATAAGTCGGCCCCATCTCTTTCGGAATGGCAAACTCTTGAGAGGAACAGTAGTAGATCACCCAAATGCTTCGCTATAGTGCTAATGCATGTGAAGCGGTGCAGTGGTGAATATTGTCTAGCATTCAGATCACATTGCCCCATTGATACCCTTACAATCATTGCTTGACTTAATAAGGTGTAAAGTAGGAATGGAGTAATGTTTCCTCATTGTACTCTAAGGGCTGACTTGGCACATGCCTAGTATGTGTCTGTGGCTATTCGTGATTTGGATTGCCCTTCATGGAAGTGTTCTTTCACTGTTGATGAGGAGGAGATGGACTTTACTTTTTTCATTTGCCTATAAGTAAGATACTGCATTGAAGCGTGTTTCGATCAGCCCTGTATATGGCCCCTTTGGAGTGCTAAAGAAGGCCTGTTCCTATAGGCATTGACAAAGTGTGAATTTTAGAGGTCTGGTTAGTTTATTATACCATGTATTGCTTCTTATGCCGCAGTCCACTTTTCATCTTTGATGTTGGATATAGCTGTTGCTGCCTGCCTCTATTCTTGGGACCATGCACTGTTTATCTCATTTTTCTCCATCGTAGTCCGTGGTAAGAATGGATGTAACAAGTAGGATACACGCTTGTAATCGATATATGTGTATGGATGGTTGTGTCACACCATTCGGCAACTTCGTCTGCACGATTTTGTAGTTCATGAAATTAGCTCTGGCCTAGCTGCACCCCAATAGCTATGCCTTTTTGAACAGTATTTACATCATTTTCTCCTACCATCTAAATCATGAGCCTAGAGCTTGGGAGATTCGCTACCTGTATAGCTTCAAACACTAGAAAGAATCTCCTTTGCTTACATATTTAGAAGCTTTTGTGAATTGTCATATTGTAATGGGACTCTAAAACAAACAGAGCTATTTGAAAGATGAATTCTTTTTTGTGCGATGCCTGCCTATTTTTGCACAGAGGTGGTTGTATGGACGTATGTCTTACTTTCATCCTTTTTTTATGTAGACGATATAACTTTAACTACTCATATGATTATTCCATGTTCTTGCAGATGTTGAGAAGGCCTAGCGGTACAACCTTGGTGAACATTCTACATCTCTCCATCAAGTCCGGATCAAGGAAAGAGATATGAGGGCATTTATCACTAATGAGAATTTAAGAGCTTACATTCTCTTGGAAGGGGATCGTAGCATTGGCCACGTTCCCGAGGCTAGTGATGAAGACAATGAAAGTTTTTCGTTGGAGGATGACGACAACAACTAGGAAGTGTAGCTAGTCCCAAGTTCCATTTCGACGACTGGAGAGGTTCACAAGCATATCGAGGAAGGAAGAAGTGGTAAAGGAGATAATGATGATGTTTACATGGGTCGTGAGCTCTCCAACGGTGAAGCCGATGAACACTAGGCTTTTTGTCTAAAGTGACGACCTTAGATAAAGATCGTCCTAACTCGAACTCTAACAACAACCTCCACCAGCTATTGTGAAAAAAGAAATCCCTATTCCTTGTTCTAATGAAATCTATTTGGACCTTGGCCTAGTTCCAAATGAGTTTGGTACTTTCAGTTTGGGTAATATCAGTATCATAGACTATGGATCCTATATACATTTGCCCGATGAAGTTCCAGCGATACATGCTGAGAAAACTACCCCCATAAGCAAATTCCAAGTTTGTGGTCTATGGAAGGACATTAGCATATGCTCACACACAAAACATTGTTCTTGTATAGCTCACACCGTGATTTCATCCTGTTGAGCCAAATTCGTTCCCGTTTCTCTTACAGATTCAATGTATCGCAACGGGATGTATGACACTATTGAAAGCTAGGAGAGCAAGTCTAGGAAACATGGATCATATGATCATCCTCATGACTCCTCTTATGAGTCTGATTTAGGGAGGCACTTAAGTTGGGATTCTAGGAGACGGGGTATATACATAAGTCCCGCGAGTTATTTCCACAACATAGGGGTCGGTCGCCCTTGCCCTATAGTTTGGTTCCATATTCAACGAAGCTTGATCATGTTCTGACGATTAAGGCACTAAAGTTCATGCTTCAACGCAGTAGATGATATCCTCTCATGTTCCACGTTGCTCTGAGCAATTATTAGGTTTGACCACTTCTGGTATTCTCCATTTGAGGCCTGACAAGAGAGTGGTTTAACTGGAAAGGGAGATTGCTTTCAACCCTCACTAGGATGCTTTGCAATGCACGTTCCCAAAACACTTTCTCGACGATGTCAAATATGTTTCTGATCTGAAGGGCATTTCTTTACATGTTAGAACCAACATTATGGCTTACATTAATGATGTGTATGACCATTATTTCAATTAAAAACGAATAACCGAAGCCATTTCCAAAGAATCTTATAAGGAAAGTGGAGCTTCAAGGGATGGAGCTCGAGAAAGAGCATAATAAACGCATCATTTCCAACCTTAATAGGGAAGTCAAGAATCTAAATTCCTCGTTAGATGAGTCCAAAAAACAACTGGATTGTCTGACCAAGTCGGCCAAGGAATAGCAACAGGATTGTGAAAAGCAAATCGTAGCTGCTCACTATAAGAATTTTAATTTTTCACTGGAAAATGAGCAACTTAAGAAACAAGTTAAGGAACTAAAGAAGTCTCTTGAGATTGAGAAGAAAGAGAAAGACAATGCTGTCATCCAAGCCCAAGGATATTGTGAAGAGTTTTTGGACGCTTGTAAGGCAAGAGATGAAGTAGAGGCCCGAGCTAAGGATGTCGTGAAGCATATCGAAGCAGCAGAAAAGTGGGTTAAGGATAAGCTCGAGCCCATGCTTATTTGTTACCATGTAAAGGTTATTAGCTTTGGTTACCTTGAATTGCTTGATGAAGGGTATCCTGAGTCTCTAACACTAGTGTGTAAGGATATTGTTAATCAAGAATAAGAGTTCTCTGGTGGGGCTGAGGACGATATGGAACAACTGAAGCTTGATCTTTGGATGAAAAGGACCTGGAGGCGCTTAGGATTGGTTAATGTATCCTGCACCCCAAATCTTCTATCAGGAGAAAAAGATTAAGGCGAGGGCTCGGCCCTACTCTTCGTGACTCTACAGTGAACATTAATGCTCCTTTGGCCTTTGAGTCGTTGACCATTGAAAACATCACTTCTCTTCCTGGCCCAACCGCTGTTTCTGCCGTCGGGAAGGTTTTCGAAGTGAAAATGGTTTAAACATCTTTGTTGGAGGGTCAATAC
Source organism: Allium cepa (assembly GCA_030765085.1). Lineage (NCBI taxonomy): Eukaryota > Viridiplantae > Streptophyta > Magnoliopsida > Asparagales > Amaryllidaceae > Allium > Allium cepa. The sequence goes on along the minus strand of CM060929.1, from coordinate 520,340,371 downwards.
TACCCTACGAACACTTGTTTCCAAAGTGATTCATCTTATCCCCCGTTCAAGAGGGAGGTTCTGGTAGGACTCCAGCTCACATAAAATTCACATCTCTTAGAGGTATATTATTAACTTCACATGTATTTGAGATAGCCCATATGACACTGACCGATGTTCCTAATCTTGCTTTTATGTTTCTTAAGTTTCATGCCAGCCTTCGATTGTCCTTTTTCCAAAAAGAGTTTGTCAATAGGGACACAACCTATGATTGCAGAATCGGTTATCGAGTCTGCCTCCCAAATGCTTCCATATATTCTAGCAGCAAGTCTCCAAGCCCCAAGGATGAAATGATTCATGACTTGGAAGAAGAGGCAACATGATACTTTCATGGAGCATAGGAGGAAGAGGACCTCATCATAACTGGAGCTTTCGAACCTTGGTGCATACCATAGAGGAGACGCTCCAAACTGAAGTCCTACTGGTTAAAGAGATCAAGAAGAAGAAATATGTCGTCAATCCTCCTCCTTTATCCATCTTCTCGCCCAATTAGCCTATCTTTGTGCCCCTTGAGACTTTGGTGAGCAATCTTTCAAAATGTCACAAAGGCAAGGAGAGGGGCCGGAGGAATCCTGTTGAGTTTGAAATGCCCTCTTCCGAGGAGAAGAAGGAGACAAAGAGGAAAAAGAAAGTTTAGTTGCACCCTTCCTTGTTTTGGTCCTCTTTTGTTTTGATTTAAATAATCATGTAAGTAGGCTGAAGTTGTGTGAGTGCAACCCTCACTTTTGTTCTAAGCATTATGTTAATAAAATTAGACTTGTTATTTATTTAAGCCTTAGTCAATATATTAGGCATTAAGAAATGCATTTATTATTTTTGCTTAGATGTGTGTGAATCATTTCTCTATTCTCACTTAACTAACTTAATAGATTACTTTGCTATCTTTTAGTCGAGTTCTTCCAACTACTGATATTGCATAAATTACATTATCTCCATTCTTGGAGAATAACGGCTGAAATGCCTATCTCCGAGCATCCTTGTTAGGCTAGGGCTAATCTTGGATCTTGACTGTGGTTGGCTGTTCAGAGCGTCAGTCTGAACATTTATTTCATGGATGATTTCCTCCAATCTCACCTATCTTCGAGCAATGATTGGAGATTGCCACCTAAAATGGTGGTTATAACATTCACCCTTGAGGTACTTGGGGAAGATTCCACCTAACTCTGGGCATGGATCTTTGACCTCACCATACTCTAGATGAGGAGTTTGAGTTATGCCAAAATCCCGACGAGAGCTTTGTCATAGTGCAAATTGTTTGGTTTTCCAACTCTAGGCAACTGTTCTTGGGGCGAAATGTCTCATTTAATTCCCCATATGTTTCATACTCCATCTTCCAAGTCATAGGTCAGTGGAGTTACTTAGTATCTACTCTGGATGCTCGAAACAATTGTGTTCCTTAGGTCTAGTCATGGACCGTAAAGTTTGATTAGCACCTATCTCCGAGCACCTACAATCTTGTATTATATAAGCAATCATGTTGTCGTTTACAACATAGAATCTATCTAATGAGAATGTAAATTCATCGATCCCAAAAGGCAATTCATTTTATATTCACAAGAATGGAAAACCATGCTTCTTTACATTAAGATTAATAAAATATGTACAAAAATAGTATTAAGAGAAGTAGCATCTTAAATGCTCGCTATTACAAGCCTTCGGAAGTGAAATTCCGTCTATCTCGCTAGCTTAAGTGTTTCGTTTCCAAGCTTGTGTTCGATATCATACAGACATTTCCAAGTCATACCCATGTTCATCGGACCTGGGAAGATTCGTTTGAGGACGAGATCACCGATCTCAAAGGATAGATTTCTGACCTTTGTTTTGTAATGTCAAGCTACTCGCTACCAACAAATATATAGTAGCTCTCAAATCAGCGTCCTTACGCTTCTCATTAGTCATGTCAAAGGTCTCAAGCAGGAGGCCTTCATTCCTTTTAGGATCATAGTGGATCTTTCGATGAGATTGCACTTTCAATTCAATTGGAGTCATGGCCTTCGACATATAGACCAAAGCGAATGGAGTGTGACCAGTCATGGATTTGTGAGTCATTCAATGGCCCAAGGTGCATGTGGTAATTCATTGATCCACTTGCCTTTAGCCTTTGTAAATTTCTTTTATAGAATGGACTTCGTGATTTTGTTCACTGCTTCCACTTATCCATTCGCTTATGGGTGTGCGCTGCAGCAAATCTTTTTTCGATTTGAAATTTGCTACAGAAGTTCTTGAATTTTGCGCTGTCGAATTGGGTCCCGTTGTCAGAAATGATTGTTTATAGGTTCCCAAAACAACAGATAATGTTCTTGACTATGAAGTTAATCACCATCTTTATGGTTATCATGGTAGGTGGTTCCGCCTCGGCCCACTTCATGAAGTGATCAACCGCAACAATAACGTACTTCGCCCCACCTTTCGATATTGATAGCACACCGATAATGTCAATTCCCCATGTTGCAAATGGCCATAGGCTGACCATTTGCTTAATCTCTATAGTGGGGCACTAGAATTTTTGGCAAATCTCTTGTATCGATCACACCTTATGGTGTAATCGAATGCATCTTTGTGGACGGTCGGCCAGAAGTATCCACAAGGAAGAACCATCTTTGCTAACGTTTGCCCCTAGTATGGTCACCAGAGGCTCCTTCGTGAACATACGCAAGGACCATTTTGGCATCTTCTAAGTGACATATCGCATAAGGAGTACCAAGAAGCCTCCTCTATATAATAGCCAATCCTGGACAATAAATCGTGGAGCCTTGCGTAGTAACTTCCTTCATTTTCTCCTCTCATCCAAAATGCTTCCCTTTAGCAGGTACCATTAATCGGAGTCATCGATGATTTTTTTTTGGTTTGGCCTCCAAAGATCTAATCAACAGCTATTTGTTTGATACTTAGAGCCGATAATTGCTCCGCTGAAAGTAGTCCCATTAGTTGCGCATCCCCGGAGCTTTCCATCTTGGCTAGCTAATTAGATTTCATGTTTTCCTACTTGGGAATGTGCATTATCATGCAATACTCAAAATCATTGAGCAGTTCTAGAACCTTCGTAAAATAAGAGGCCATCCTAGCACTCTTTTCCTATAATTCCTTCCTTACCTGGAAGACAACTAATTGAGAGTCACTCTATCTGTGCATGGCCTTAACTCCTAATTATTTCACGATCATTAGCCCCACAGTTAGAACTTCATACCTAACCTCATTATTCATGGAGGGATACTGAGGTTTTAAGACGTAGCAAACTAATAGTTCGTCGGAGGTTACCGAAACTACTTCTGCCCCTAAGTAACATTCGTTGGACATTCCATCCGTGTGTAGGTTCCATTCAGCACTTTGTTCCATAATTTTTCCCTTTCGTCATCTCGAATAGTAAATTCGACGATGAAATTAACCAATGCTTGGCCTTGAATTGCCCTTCTCGGATGATAAGATTATCTTACTGACTTAGTTCAATATTCTACTTCAATAATCTCCCATAGGTCCCAGGTCATTGCAGGGTGGGTCTATTAATCGACAGCTTGATGGGATGAGCTTAGAAATATAGGTGGAGCTTCCTTGATGCAATCTACAAGCAATATGCCAGCTTTTCCAGCTTTGGATAATTCCTTTCACTCTAGTTAATTGCTTACTAATATAGTTACTGGCCTTTGAATTCCAATTTCTTCACATATGAGGGTAGCACTCAAAGTGTGCACAGATACTACTAGATAAACAAACAAATCTTCCTCCTCCAAAGGCTTCGATAGGCTAGGCGTTCTTTCTAGGTTATTGATCAATGCTTGAAAAACATCCTTGAATTCTTAAATCTAGGAAAAAATTATCTTCCCCACTTTGGGGACATCAAAGAATGGTATGCATTTGTCTATAGCCATTGAGAAGAATCAGCTAAGTGCGGCTATTTTCCTATTCAGACTTTGTACCTCCTTCGTCATCTTTGGGGTTCTACGGTTCTTAAGGCTTCAATCTCCTCTGTATTACCCTTAATCCCTCTTGATTTCACCATAAAACCTAAGAACTTTCATGATGTGACTCCGAATGAGCATTTTTATGGGTTGGCTTCATTCCATATTTTTGAAGCATGCTAAACATCTAACAGGTCCACCAAATGGTTCATTGACCGTCAACATTTCAACAACATATCGTCCTTATAGAACTCCATTGACCATCCAATCTAGTCTCTGAACCTTGAATCCACCAATCTGTAGTAAGTGGCTCCGACATTCTTAAGACCAAATGGCATGACAAGGTAGAAGTACAACCATAGGTCGGTTATGAAGCTGGTATGTTCCTATTCTAGAATGTGTATCAGAATTCGATTGTAACCAGAGTAAGATTCCATAAATGGCAGCAAATCGTGGATAATGATTGAATATACCAGTTGGTCAATTTTTGGTAGTGGGAAACAGTCCTTAAGGCATGCTTTATTCAGGTCTGAATAATCAACGCATGTCCTCCATATCCTCTAGCATATGTTATGAAAAGCATGTTTAAGCGTCGCTTAGGCGCTAAATGCATGTGCAATGCTTAATTTTTTAAAAAAGCAATGGAATTAAGGTATGAGCGCTTAAGTGTGTTTAGTTGGTGCTTATATGCACTTCGCTTAAATTTAAGCAATGATTAAGCACTATTAAGAGAAAAATATTATTTTTAAAATAAAAGGAAATGAGTTTATAGAAGAAAAAAAAGCCACATTCCTAAACAAATCTTCCTCATTTTCTATCGTACGGGCCAACGGATAGTATGTAGTTTTTCACATTAATATATGTTTATATTATTTTACAAATGTGTATAGTTTGTACGTAACTCAAGTATGCTTACTTCTAAAGAATAGCGAAAGTCAAATCTAGCTTTTGCAACTATAAATTTATAAGTTAATTTCAAAGTTAGACTTAACTTCTTTGTGACCAATTTGTGCATACACAGATGATGCACTTAATATATTCTTTACGTAAATTTAAATTGATACAAACAATGTATTCTAAGAAATTAAGTAGCGTTTACGTGATGCACTTAAGCAACATTAAGTGAACTTTTATCACCTCATCTCGCTTAGCGTTTAATACAACATAGCCTATAACAACCCGCACTTCCCTACAGACCAGTCCAAAATACTTTATTTGCACATACACTATTTCAAAGTACAGTATATGTTTTACAAATTTTTGAAACAATAAGTAACCATATGATGAACAACAAAGAATATGAGAACTCTAACATGAAGCTACTTTCTCCATGTACTATGCCTAATAATATGCTAAACTATCATCCTATCGTAGGGAAAATGGAAAGGAAGGAGTGGGTTAGATAAAAGTTTGGTGAATGGGTGCAAGTTTGATATGTGATGATTATGTGAAGTTAACTTGAACTCTACTCTAAATGACATTAGATGTGCATAAGTGTACTGAATTTCAAAGTCCGTTACCTAAGGGTTCTTGTCTAATACATTCCTACACTATAATTTATAAAGGTTACTGCAATGGATCGAACTAAGAATCAAACATCACATCAAACGAACGGATACTGCTCCTAAACTACTCAATGTAAACAATGCCACTATTGTACTAAACCATGGAAACACCGCTACATGACTACTAAACGTGGAACACTGCCCCTTTAGCTACTAATGATGAAAACACTGCTATTTTTCCATTGTGGGATTAAATTCCCAGTACTATCACTGCCATTAGGCTATCGTGGGACTTAATTCTCACTATTATCTCCACCACTAGGCTATTGGAAACCGATTCCCCTTCACTACGCTTGGAGAGGAAGAATCTGAGATGTTGACTTGCTAGTATGACTATCATCAACATCCACTTCCACCTCTTAATCATAGTGTTGACCTCTTATTGCATGCTCCGGGATCCCCATTTGAACTGTATCATATGCGTCAAAAATCATGCATACTAGGACCCGCTGTGCTGGATCCACTCCAACATGCACCCTCATCAACGTTGCATGCCCACCGTAGGACCTCCTATGAGTGCCATTTGTGAAAATACATCGCCTCTAGTTGATTTCTTGATCGCAAATTAGGTAAAAAATAATTAACCAACATCGCAACGACCTAGCGTCCACTCTTAGAGAACTAGTGTAACGAACCGAGAATTTTCGATCCTCAAAAATCAAAAATGATATTTATACGTTCACTATATAGAATGCCGAGTAATCATGTGCCCTGAAATACTAGATCATTAGGGGTTAAGAAGAAAAGAGATAGAAGAAGAAATAGAAATAACAGCAAGACAGAATCTCACAATTGCCGCTGAACAAAATATAATATATAATAATAGATTTTTATACAAAAGAATTTGTAACTGTCAATATACAAACAATTTATCAAAGTATAACCATCAACATAGAAATCTGGATAGTTATATTAATTTGTCCTCAAAAGTGCTGAATATACAGCCTACAATACACAATAGAATATAATCAAGTACATGCAATACATCTCTATCATCTAGCTCGTCTCCTGAGCTCCATAGCATCCTATTTTGAATTTATAATACTCGGTCTAACCCAAGCATTATAATAAAATAAAACCCGAGTCAGTATGGAAAACCACCATGAGTAACACACTCAATTTGAATTATTTAAAGCTATCAAAATACTTTGAGAAAAAACAAAGGGTATCTCATAAGACCTCGTCATACATAAATACGACGGGTTTTTCGCTTACGATAATCAAAGCATTAATAGAAAACCCCAGTGATGTTATATGTCTAAGTACAAAATAGTTAATAAAATAGCCGTTATTGTTAAATTAATTAAAATCCAAGTATATCAGGCTCTGCAATCAAAACTATAAAGGTTCGCAGTGGCTATTTGATCGAAGTGGTTATGGATAATGCTAATATCCGATCTCGGTCTCTTCGAACTCAAACGATAATTTTTTTAAAGGGAAAGTTTTTAAAAGTAATAATTTCACAACTAGGGTGTCAATATTCACATATGGAAATTCATTCCATATGTCCACTTAATCATGACCAGTCCAACGAAATTTATTTGCTTGTAATCATCACATCTTTCGAAAACGAAATAGTGATCAATACGAGTCCTTTTACTTTTACAAAATGTGTCAATGTTTTATTTTAAACTACTTTATTTTGTTCGGCTACTTAATAACATGGACAACAGATAACCGAAATCAATATCAAGAGGAGATATCAGTCAACACATAGATCGTTAATTTAAATCAACGATTTATGATTGGTATTAAATCAATTTACCATTTAGGATTTAGTTGGTTCCAATTAACTGGGACGAATTACATTTTTATTCTAGATTACTCATTAACCAGAGGAATTAAATAAAACTATTTATTTGAAATCAATTAAAATCAAACAATCCCTTAAAAATTCATTGATTAATTAACAGATAATTAATCAAATAAAGATTTCTTATTTGCTTACCTTAATTATTTAAATTGTTAAATTTTACATTGCATAAAAACCCGATGACATTATCTCGAATAATACTACATATCATTAGGATACCGATGTAAATATTTTACTTTGATTTGGTTTTTAAACGGAAGAGAAATAATGCTTAAAATTTATGGATTTTTAAATGAATTACTAAATTAACTTCTCCTTTAAAACACTCAGCCAAACAACCAACTTGGTCCATACAACCAAAGTTAAAACCTGACCCAAGTAGAAATCCAAACCTATCCTTATTTCTTCTCCTCTCATTCTAGGTTCCCCTCCTTTTCCATTTGAATCCAGGGACGTGTACGAACATATATACGTGCACGCGTACTTCGACAACCAAAGCCTGCCGCTAACCCCTCTCCTAAATCAACTTTGACTACCGTAACTCGTTCCACTACCTAGAGCCCACAACAAAACACTTGATCGAAAATGAACCATTCGCCAAAAACCTGAAACCACCATCGAAACACACATTCAGCTTGCCTCGACTACTCCTGGCACCATCCATTAATAAACATTGTCCTAAACATCGTCAGCACCTCTTCTACCTTTCCTCCTGGTGCACAACCCTAACTCACTCTCTCTCCTCTCGTCGTGATAGTCACAAACTCGCAACCAAACCAAAACCCATCCCAAACCCTAAAGCTACCTCGCTTGGCCACCACAAGCCATAGAAAAATACCGTGCCATTATTCACCGATCCCTCATCATCCCATGCTCCTTCCTGCACCCTACCATGCCATGAAAACCACCCTATCGTCGGAATTTGCCAATATCCCCATTTCCATTCATATATGAAATTCTACCAGCACACTTTCTTAAAAATCCCCAAATCAATTCTAAAAATCCTACTTTTCGACAATGAACACACTTATATAATCCAATCTCCAAATTCTTATATTCAATTTTGGTTATGACTACCTACCTTCTATAAATGATGTTTTTCTTTCTCGCTACTCCATGAAATTCAATGCAGTAAATTTTAAAATGTTCTTTACACGAAAACAAACAACTTTTCTTTTGAACTGAAGATCTGAAACTAGGTTGTTGTTGATCTATTGATTTTTGAAGCTTATGGACTAAGTTGTTTCATAAAAAAATGTACAGAGTATCTTTTCGAAGAAGAAGAACAAAATTTTGTGTTTCAGGTAATAACATATACAAGGCATACGCACGCAACAGATGCAGATATGTTTGTCACAGATCAGTTGATTCATCCCTATAATCACAGTTATGTATATAGGAATATGATATCTAGTAACAGAGAAAAGTGTTTTTACTCACAGTTTTTAAATGATGATGAACACTGTAATTCACTTCCTGCTTCCAATTTTTAGCAACTTGATCCTTTTTCATTTAATCAAAATGGCAGTACTTTGTTATTTTTATTTACTTATATTTTTTTTTTCTCTTTTTATATGTGTAAACAACAGCTAGCATAGCTCTATATATATAGAAGAACGGAAGGAGACAATGAGGCAAAATGGTGGTTGAAAATTTGCATGTACAGGACCTTCACCTTTTATTATTTTTTCTCATTTTCTTTTGATTTTTCTGATTTTATTTCATATGGATTAATTTGATTTTTGTGTGTGATTTGATTTCATGGTATGCTTGATTTTATGTTTTTTTTGGCTTGAATTGATGTTTTGGTGTGCTTGACTTGAAATTTGCCACTATGAAGTTTATACATTCATGTATATATATTTATTTGCATATATAATATTTTTTAAAACATATATACGTACATAAACTTATATATATATTTGTCATCAAAATGGAGCTTCTATATATGTATATAGATATATAGATATTTTATCATGAGTTTGAAATGATGAAGTTTACGTACATATTTTTTTTTCTTATTTAGAAATTAGTGTTTTAAATTTTAATATGATTTTCAAAATTAATAGATTTAGATATTTCAAATATCAGTAAATTTAGCTATTTGACTTATAAAAATTAATATTCCAAGAATTAAAATTAGCTAATTTTCCAAATATCAGATGGCTAAAAATCCGAGTCTTAGCTTCCCTCCAAGTCCTAACATGCATCTAATTGCCCTTAAGTAGGCCCCCACATAGTTAATGTTTATATATATTGTTATTAATAAACTTAGTTCTTAGGCTGAGGTTCATGCTGTGCATTTTACACTTCTACCTATCAACTGCTAACGCAAACCGGACAACCGCTACTGGTCGATCGTTGGGGGTCAGGGTTGACTGGTCAAATACTGAAATTTCGTTAATATAATTTTCAACTATTGATTAACATTTAGTTTATGTCATTAAGGGTTCTCGATGATCTCTAATTTCCAATTTGACCAGTCAATGCCAATGTCGTATTGTCCAATTTAGGGTTTTTCATAGTTAAGGTTTACAATTAGGGTTTTTGGAATCTAATAACAGAAGGGGTGTGCTAGCATCAAATTTGGTTTTGAAATTTATAGTAACTTCTAAATTTCTATCTAGGTTATAAGTTTTAATTTAAGGTTTCTAACATCAACCTAGATCATAGAGAATAGATCAATTTTAACTGTAAATAATCGCCTAATGTTCACACTCACCTCAATCCTAAGTTCTTCCTATCTGCTTGCTTGAGATTCACCCCTAATGCTAGCTTTTCTTGCTTCGTCTACCTTCAATTGCTTGTATTCTGGTAGGTTGATTTTATTTTGATTTTGAGAAATTATAGAATTTAAAGAAGAGGGAAAATTTTGGCAAAGTTTGGTTACAGTAAACAGTTATTTGAGAATTAGGGTTAGATCAGACTAGCATTTATAGGGTTTGCAAAATAGTTTAGACCATTAGACTTAGCTTAGAGAATACTTTCGGTAATGACGTTCGTTCATCACAGCCTTGGTCATAAGGCAAACCATTTACACTGTTCAAACATGTCACAGGAAACCCTAAACACTAGATTTTGCAAGGCTCGAGGTTGACCATTATATCCCTAGGTTGCCCGTTACTAGTTGACCTTCGACCCCCATGTGTCGACCGTTTCCCATGTTAATTTGTGTAATTTTTTTATTTAAGTTTCAATTCAATTTTCTTCTTTTTATAGCGTCCATAACTTTTCCGTGCTAACTCCTATTATGAAGTGTTATATATAAAACCACCTAGAAAATTGCTACGAACACAGTGGCACAAGTTTCTAGACTTATTCGGATGTCTATGAAAATTTTCTTTTATAGTCCTTTTGTTTTAATTTATTTTTGTACTAAATTTCCATTTAAATTTTTATTTAATTTCTAAGGTGTTATATTCTCCCATCCTTAAAAGGATTTCGTCCTCAAAATCTTAAAGGATGGAAAAATGTAACTTATACACACAATAATCAACAACAACTACCATCTACTCATCCATCATCCACGTCAATCGTTGTCCTTAGAAGTTTTCTAATGCAATTATATATATATATATATATATATATTATATATATATATGTAACATGAAATGCATGTGAACTTGTGCTAATGTAAAAGGTAGGCGGTCTACTGATCCAGTTGACCTCCTGTTATGGAAGTGCTCATGCCATACATTCAAAATGTATGCAACATCCTAATAAAGATATTTACAATTCTACATATATGCTCAAGCATTCCATTTATATGCAACATTCATATGTGTAATAAACAACAACCAAGCATCCATATGTATCATATCTTGTAGGCTAGACAACAATAAGAGATAATATAATGTGTGTGTACTACCTAGAGATATATTGTCCCAATCGTGTATAATAAGCAATCCGAACAACATATCCAAATATTTCAACTAGCATCCATCATCCATAAAACGTCCTATTGACATGTTTACAACCATTCAAATCATCCAATGTTCTTTGCCTAAGCTAGAACATACTTACAAAAATAATCTCTACTGACTAAAATGGAAACATGCCAAAAAAGAGTGAAGGGTGGATAGCTCGGGATTTCTCCTAAAGCTCCCACATATTCTCAACTGGATCGTCTCCCTACTGGACTTTCATCGGTTTAATTATCTCAGTACATAATCGATTTGTCTCATGCCTAAAAATACATATAGGTGCACGGTGAAAAAGGGACTCACATATCCTTTTCTTGACTGACATAGCTTGACTATGGTAGTTGCACTGCATAACACTACCGCAAGTACCTAATGACTGCTTCACAATATTTTATTCTATCTTGCCTTGTTGATTTTCTGCTGGTCTGTTTCCAATTGTGGACACAGCTTTATAGATATCCCATACGTCTCCAATTAGCATTCACTTTTCTACCTGCCATGTGTAGTCCTTATCCTTTTTATGAAAAAATATATCTATATTTTCAATCGCACTTATCATCCTTTGCCACTGGCATAAACCTTTAATTGGAATGTACGCGCATATGAAATCCTATGGATCAACATGCACCAAGCTAAATAACCTAACCATAAGTATGCTCCTACAAAATTGTAGCACTATGAAATCCTCAATGCATAACATACTTCCTCAAGTCATCTAATGGTCTTCCTAATCATCTCAATTTCTAGCTACCAAGTGAGACAACTCAAATGCGGAAGATGTCTCCTTCTATGGTATTTCTTACTTAGTTCTTTGCTATTTTTCCACTTTACCGAAGGGTATCCAAAATTGGTGATTTCTTAAATTGTTGAAAATAGCAAAACTTCTTGTTCAATTCGGTTAACTTTAAATCATCTCATTTTACTTCAGAATGGTTTCTTTAATCCTTTAAAAATCATAGTATCTAAGTACCACATTTAGAGTCTATAGGGATCCATCCCAAGTTCTACAAGCTAGTACTCAACTATCTAAAATTAATTGAGGCCATAACTTAGAATCACTCTAGCATGGTGATAATCACCTAAGAGGTACTTCATTTGCATGTAATTGCTATGTGCACAACTATATATTCTAAAGTGGAAATTAGCCACGAGGGCCTTTTTAGCAAGTGGAATTATTTTTCAGAACACACAACTGAAATAATTACTTTTAAGGACAAAATACAAAATTATTAGTTTCTAAGGCCTAAAAACCTATGAAATTATGTCCTTGAAAGTAATTGGACTGCTGACTTTGTCCTTAAAAGTAATTATTCTGCTAATTTTGGCCTTGAAATTAATTTATGTAGATGTGTTTTCTAAAAACTAATTGGACTACAAAGTTTGTCCTTCTGTGAAATTCCCCTATTCTAAATTAATCTATCATGAATTTGCTTAGGTAAATAGTCCTCCTTCAATCCGAGGGATGATTGAAAAGAACCATTTTCTTCCCTTCCTCCAAATCTTACCAAAATTTCCCAATCTATTTTCCTATGAATATCGCCTTCGTACTCTCAATGCATGCAAATAAAAATATTTTTTTCTTGACTGAGACCGAAATCCTCGAATTAACCATTCCTTAAAAAATCTTGACTATAATCTTATGCAGGAAACTTTTTGTTTTGAACTTCCAAACTTTACCATATCTTAATGTTCACCCATAAATGAGACCTTTTTACCAAACATAAGCTTTTATCACTTTATTCCAATTATTCCATAATTAGGACAACTTACAATGGAATGATGTCTTGCCATTTTAATCTAATAATATAATGATCAATACTTAGGTTTTTATTTATAGGTCTCTATATTTTAATTCATTACAATTACATCTCTCTAAAAAGAAAGGTTGAGAGTGTTAATTTCTATGTCTTGTCCAAAAAGAAAATTTGTGTTACGCTTGGAATTACAAGGATTTTTTATGATTATTTAAATAGACAGTACAAAATGCAATAGATATTCCTATTTTATACATCTCTTTCTTTTTGGATGTAATCCTCGTCATTTCAAACGATACACTTTTACTTATAAATCTAAACTTAATAATCCATAAGAATTACATTTCAACCCTCTTCATTCCGATGAATTAAAATATTAATTAAACCTCATTCCAATTTTTATAACAGCTTCCAATCTATGTTTACTAATTCATATCAATTACCCAACATCTACTATGATAACTAAATTAATATTTTTATTTGCACAGTCATTTAAATCGAAAAATATGCAACTATCACATAATTTATAAATTTCATGGACTTCTACTATGCTACATTTTCCAAATTCCAATATATGCAAAGTTGTAACCCAACAATTCGTAGATTTATAGGCATACATAGAACACATCTACAATAATAGAAACCAATAAGTAAGCCCATAGGCTACCGTGGAAACAATTTCCACTAATGTCACTGCACAATGTTACCATGGGAATTGCTCTCCCACTAATACGGCTTCCCACTCATGTCCACGTGGTCTGTCCATAGCATATAGATATCCTATTCTCACCTATATGGTACTAGTTTGGCTGCTACATCGTCGAACTTACTATTCCAGTTTAGATTGCTAAACGAAATCAAGGAATTACCTTTTTTGTCACTTAACTCACTATATAAGAATTGAAGTAGGCTCTACTTGGACTTTTTTTACACTTCAAACTAAATAAATTCTTTCATTAGCAACATCCTTTGATAAAATAAAACATATTGGCTCACTCTTTCCTTATTCAGGAATATGTTCTATCCAAATCACACTTCCCAAACTTCGTCACACAAAGATTCTACGATTCAAACCATACTTCGGTAAAAAGAAATAAGGTGGTGCTCAACCTTCACTACTATAGGAAGTTTGACCTAATATTTTGTCATTGAATTCAACCGTTGATTGAAAAATCACTGAATTCCCATGTTACTTTCTATCTCTGTTCTGACCATTTCAAGGCTTCTAAATTCCATGGTCAAATTTTTCCTAGTGTATTGTTTAATCCTATTTTTCTAACTCCGATCTATTTCTTTCCTTTTTAAGTTTAAGTGATAGTCATAATATTTTCACTTTACTCTTTTAAATCAAAACCTTTGATTTTAACCTTATTTCCACAAACTAGTAAGTTTTAAGATTGTTAACTCTTTTTTCATTTTTAACAAGCGCCTCCTTCTTACTAAGATCATGATATTTTTATTTGATTAAATTATCAAAAATAGTTGAGCTTAATTTAGCAAAATGTACATAAAACATAATAGTTTAAAATTTCTTTCATAAATAAGAAATTTTCACCAAAAAGGATTTTTAACTTGTTGCTATTATTATTTTAAAGTTTGATAAAAACATCGATAAAAGACACTTTCATGTACTAACCATTTCTTATTTATAAAAAGAACTCAAAAGTTGGATCTTACATACTTCTCAGTTTTTATTATCATTTTACAAAAGTTCCAGTATTAAAAGAAAAGAGCACATTGATGGTATGCGCGATAATGTGCGCAAAAAGGAATAAAAGCTTTAAAATAGTTATCAACAAATCACATTTTATCAAATTCTTCAGTTTTAATTTCTAAATAATTTCTATAAAGTTTGTTTGATTAGTATATATAATATCATAAATCAACTTTCTCTTTCTATTTAAAATATCAGACATCTACAGTTCCAAACTTTTAGAAAATATATTTATTGGTTTATCACTTAAATTGAAGTAGATAATAGCAACGTAATTACCTAAGCCCACTTATATCTGACAAAGCTTAAGTGCATAAGGTTTTGTCTTTCTTTTTAAAGATAGTTAACTCAAGTTTATTTTCCAATATAGTTTCTAACTTCAATATGGAAATACTCTAGCTATACCTTTAAATAAATAAGAGTCCTTGCGACTACTACCAATATGCGAATAGGGTTTCTACTTCAACTTGGAAATTTGCTTTAAATTTGTAAAGTCCTCCTTTGTGCTATCAATATAATATTCCTATTATATGGGTCTCATGGTACTAATCCTTTTTACTCGTCCTTAAGTCCATAATTTTCTTGCTACAACTAGTTGGTATATAAAACCTCTATTATCCTTTCTCAATGGGTAAATTACAATAAACTTGAAAAGATTATTTTTTACCTCAATTAGTATAACCTCAAAACTTATTCTGACCCATAGTTGTTTGCTTCTATAAGAGATATGCCAACAACTACCTTATGTATATAGGGTGTTGTGTATTAATACACATACCAAAAAATTATAATCACACTTCCTTAATCGGGTTAGGCTCATCTTATCTCCTTGCTTGTAGGTGCTAATCGAACCAAAAGGGGATGTTTATGCCGGAATCTTAGCAGCCTTTCTAGAGCCATAAATCTAAAATTTACACTCATTCTTGCTATCTATGATTAGGAACTATTTAAAACTTTCCCAAAATTAGCAATTGGCAAGATTATCATTATTTCTTGTTATACTTATATATATGTAAATCCTTCGAAAATTTTTATCTATACATACAAATACACACACACACTCCTTTCAAAAGTCCATTTTGAACAGCCATTTAAAAACCTTTTCGAAATTTTTTTCCAGAACTTCTCATATACATTCTCTTAATACACACCTAAATCCTAGGAATCTCAAACCTAAGCTTTAAAACCAAATGTAACAACACGTATGTCTCAGCATACCGATCCAAAGCCTAGTGTGACTTTCGGATTCATGTCATGCCAAGAAATATAAGCAGCTGGGTTTCTAAAACATTATAGGGCATAATTATAAGGGTAATTTCTAAGACATTCTACACTTTTAGATCTCATAACGAAGGGAATTAAAACAGAAGCCCTAAAAAATAGACATTTTAGAATACACTCTCCAAATACTTTACCTATCATATACACTATTTCGAAGTACAATATATGTTTTACAACCTTTTAATTTAGTAAGTAACTACGTGATGAACAACAAAGAATATGAGAACTCCAATATGGAGCTCCTTTCTCCTTTCTCCATGCACTATGCACAATCATCTGCTAACCCATCATCTTGTGGTTGAGAAAATGGAAAGGAGGGAGTGGGTTAGACAAAAGTCTGGTGAATGGGTACAAGTTTAATATGTGATGATCATGTGCAATTAAATTTGACTTTACTCTAGATGACATAGGGTGTGCTACAAGTATCCGTGTATTCCAAAGGTCTATTAACTAAATGTTCTTGTCTAATACAATCCTATACTACAAATTTATAGGTTATTGCAATGGATCGAACTAAGGATCAAACCTCACATCTGACGATTGTCCACTGCTCCTAGAGCTACTCAATCTAAACAATGCCACTATGCTATTAAACATTAAAATACCACCACAATGCTACTAAATGTGGAAACACCATGCTCTTAGTTACTAACCATGAAAACATTGCCATTAGGCTACCATGGGACTAGATTCCCACTATTATCACCGCCACTAGGCTACTGTGAGACTAAATTCCAACCATTATCACCGCCACTAAGCTACTGGGAACGATTCCCCCTACTATGCCTAGAGAGGAAGATTTCAAGATGCCAACTCGGCGGTGTGTCTAATTTTCTGCAATCGCTTCCACCTCTCGATCGTAGTGTTGGCCTCTTATTACATGCTCTGGGATCCCTTACTTGAACTATATCACGTGCGTTAGAAATCGTGCATACTAAGATCCACTGTGTCAAACCCACTTCATCAGGCAACCTCATCAGTGTTACACTCTCACCATGGAACCTTCTATGAGTGTCATTTGTGAAAATACATCGCCTCTAGTCGATTACTCAATCCCGAATTTGGTAAACATTATTTACCCAACATCGGAATGACCTAGCATCTGCTCTTAGGGAGCTAGCTTTACAACAAGTCCTAACATGCACCTAATTGCCCTTAAATAGGAACCCAAATAGTTAACGCTTACATATATTTTTATCGAATTTGAGCCTTTGGTCGAGGTTCAAACCGTGCATTTTACATTTCTATCGGTCGAGCGCTATCTCTATCCGGTCGACCGCTACCAGTTGACCATCAGGGTTCAGGATCGATTGCTCATATGTTGAAATCAGGGTTTCCATTAATTTAATTATCGATTATTGATTAACATTTAATTCGTGCCGTTAGTGTGCTCGATGATCCATAACTTCCAATTTCACTAGTCAGTGTTTCAATTTCCATGTTGGATTATCCAATTTAGGGTTTTGTATATTTAGGGTTTACCAATTAGTTTTGCAATTTAATCAAAAGAGGTGCATCCTAGCATCAAATTAGGTTTAGCAATTTACAATAATTTCAATTTCTATCTAGATTACAAGATTCAATTTATGGTTTAACATCGTCGATCATAAAGAATAGATCGATTTTAACTGTGAATAATCATCTAATTAAAATTATTCGCACTCACCTCAAGCCTAAGCTCTTTCTATCTGCTTCCTTGAGATTTTCCCTTCCTAATAGTAGATCTGCTTGCTCTATTTTACTACAGTTGCTTGTAATCTTCTACGTTGACTTTATTTTGATTTTTAGAAATTTTAAGGTTTAAAGAAGAGGGTTTTTGGTTATAGTAAATTATTATGTGAGAATCAGGGTTTGATTAGGCTAGCATTTATAGGGTTTGCAAAATAGTTTAGGATGTTAGATTTAGCTTATTGAATATTTTTCGTAATCACATTCAATTATCATAGCCTTGGTCGCAAAGCAATCTATCTACACTATTTGAACACGCCATAGCAAACCCCAAATGCTTGATTTTACAAGGCTCACGGTCGACCACCTTGGATATCCAGGGTGTTACATATCCAGGGTGTTACATTTCACTTTGGACTTCTTGACAAAAACCTAATTGGATATCCACTCTAGGTATAGGACATTGCGGATGAAGCCGTTGACTTTAAGATTATCCACCTCATCTTCCAGCGTAATGGGTCACTTTGCAACAAATCTATGCCGCATCTGTTACACCGTGATACACCCAAGGTTCATTTTCAATACGTGGCATGCTATCTCCGACGATATTCTACACATGTAAGAATGTGTCCAGGAAAACACATCTAGGTTTTGCCAAAAGAAAACCCATCAACTCCTTCCTCGTCCTAGTACCAAGTTGGGAACCTATTTTTAGGAGTCGTATAGCATCATCCAAGCTGATCGAGATGTAGATTGTCAACTCAATAGAGGCGCCCTTGCATCCTTTGGCTCTTTCCTTAGATTCACAACTTTGTGAAACCTATTATGCCGACCGAGGTAGGGTTTAGGCAGTGTTTGCTATACATCCATCTTCTTGATGTAGAGATTCTTCTCTGCAACTTTCCCATTTTCACACTGCTTTGCTTCCTTTAGCTCCATGGCATAACATTCATGTCCACCACCCTAGTATCCTTGGATGATGCCTATCTCCTTCTCCGTAGGAAATTTCATTATCAAGCACTATGGGGCAAGGGCCACTCAAAAGCTAGCTAAGGACTATCAACCCAAGAAAGCGTTATAAGCATAAAAACTATCCATCACCACGAAGGCCACAACCCAACACCTTTATCACAGTTGCCAGCCCAATCGTAGCTGATATCACCAAGGGATCCAATGTGGGGGTTTCAACCCATCGCCGTCCCTATTTTTACATACAGTATTTTCAGCCATTGTCTTGATCTGCTTTGCCGAAGCTTTATCTTCGACAACAAAGAAACTTTCCTGCATAACACATCTCAAAGAACTTGAATGCCTTTCCATCCTATTTCAGCTTTTCGCAGCCAGATGAGGCCCATCGAAGATAGTGTTATTAACCAATATTTTTCCAAGCTGCCTAGGCTATTCATCACTAGGCCTAGCCTGGCCCCTTTGAAGCAGCTTCCCATTGAGTTGAGCGTTCTCCTTCCCACCATCCTACGGGGCTTTGATATACTACTAAAGCTTCTTTTTACTTACCAGATCTTCAATCACATCACACAACTGCTTATATATACGTATTATGAACATAGGGCTTGTGAAGCAAAAAAACTTCCCAGACCTCTTCTCTCTCTCAATCGGCTCCTTAGGAGCTAGCTGCTTATGTTATTTAGTGCCTTGCATGTAACAACCCGCATTTTCATATAATTAAATAAAATTAATTGAACTAACATAATTGCAAAACAGAACATAAATGTCAAATATATGCATTTATGAATTAATAGGTTGCATAGATTTATGAAAGCAATAAGTATGTGATTAATTGACGCATCAATCAGTTAAAAGGGGAATTAATTAAGAGACATAGTGGTGTTAATTAGTCATAGAATATGTCACTTTTATATCATTAATTAATTAAGAGACCTTCTGACGAAGGGAAATGTATGTGGGGAATAAATTAAATGATAACATACATATATTAATTTATAATTAATGCAATCGATTAATTAAGAAATTAATTAAAGACGTTAAGTAAGCATCAATTAATAAAAGAGGGAAACTTATATGTCAATTAATTGGGTAATGAATTGGAGGTTTAAATATATACAACTAATAAATGTGTGATTGAGTGACACATAGGAATTAATTGGGATATCGATTAAAATGGGAAAATATGTCAATTAATTAATTGGCAATCAGTTAAGCATTTTAAAAAGGGTGTCGATTAATCAAATAATTTGCCTTTGTTACAATGGCTAATAATGTAAATTAATTAGGTAGAAGAAAATGCCAGTTATAGAATTATTATTTTCCAATTAAAAAGAATTCAAATGCGCACAAAAATCAAATGGAGTAATTAAGTTTATGATGAAGGTAAGTTAATAAGAAAAAAAATTAAAAAATATAACTTTTATATACAATCAATTAATAAAGGTATTAATTGTTGTGTTCAAATTGATAAGAAATTATAACATATAAGATCAATTAATATTGGATATATATATCTATGTATGTATGTATGTATGATCTAACTAATTGGATAATTAATGGGAGAATCTTATTTAGAAGGAAACGTGAATTCGTAGGGTCGTATAACAAAGGAACAAATGAATAACATTGGAGAATTATATGTTATAAGATAAAATAAACAAATCAATAAATGATGGTCAGGATTGTTTTTAGGGTTGATTGGATGGTTCATATTTGTTCACAACACCTATAAATTGAACGTAATTTAACTCTAGCTTATATTATTTTCTCTAAATTAGCTGTTGTCATTTACAGCAAACTCATCTTCCATTCTACCTCTTTCTTTCTCCTCTATCAATCAAATGCTTCCCCAAACAAAAGATAAAATTAAGCAAGGATATACTTACAAGCAAATCAGAGAATTGCACAAAAAAATCGAAGGAATTTACAGCAAATTAAAAAGGAAGAAAAGAGGAGAAAAGCATTGCAAATTAAAACGGATGGAGATTGAAGCTAAGGACGACATGTGAGTGGACTTATTTATATATTTTTTAAGTCTAAGATATATTATCGTTAAATTCATGTCTAGATAACTTTATTCAATAATTAATCCTATTAATTAAGCTATGCTTCACTATAAGTAATTTACAGTTTATTTACAGTATTAGTATTTATTTACATTTTGGATTTCTATGCAAGCGTCATTCTTCTTCTATTTTCTCCTCTTTCTTCGTGTATCGATTAAAACAGATTAAACGTGAATATGGATTAAATAATTAAGAATACTGAAATGAAGGAAATAAGATGTAAAGTAATAAAAGTTTGATAAATTGAATTACTGTAATAAATTACGTTAAATTGAGAAAAGTTAATTAATCTAATAACTAGATTTGGAGTGACTAAAAGGTTAATTGGTTGGTTCAGAAAATAGGGTACATTTTTATAATATAATAATTAAAAGCCAACAATGAACCTAATTGCTAAAATAAAAGAAAGAAAAAGAGAATTAGTGTAAAATAGAGAAACCACTGTATTTTACACTATTCTAAAATAGTAAAAGAAATATCAAGCAGTTACGGATTATTGTTTATAGTATTATTTAATATTAAAATATGGAAACGAATTTTTAAATATAGTTTTCATAACCAACCAAATAAAATAGAATTACATCCTAGAATAGAAGATAATAAAGTAGAGTATAACATGAATCAAGTAAATCATTAGATAAGTACTTGAAGCTGTAAACGGTAATGAACCTAGCTCTGCATTTACTGCACATGTTATTTTAGAAGATAGTTATTATGATAAGTAAATTATATAATATAAGAGAATAATAGAATATTCTATATCATAATAGAAGAAGGCAGATTAGAGCAGAAAAGAATTGCTGAAATTATGTACGGACTTTAAAAGAAGAGAAAATGATAATTACATGTAGAATAATAACATAGGTTATAATTAAGATATAAGAACAGAAAAGCTTATTTTGAGACTTTGAATAAATTAATGAGCACTAATAATGGTAGAAGCTTATTTAAATAATTTATATTAAGTCAATAAGAAAATAAAGTAGGAATGATAAAAACGGCTTATTTTAATGAACTTAAGATTTATATTAAGTTAAATAAGCAAGATAATGAATGTGGCGCATACCAACAGCATTCCCTGTTAAATAAAGGAAAATCTCATGATAGATAGAGGTGAGATGAGGGCAAGAATATGCTAATTGGGGTAAATAAGTAGCCAATAGAATAAGAAAGTAAACCAAACGCAAATTAAAAGATTAGACTTAGGGTCTAATAAAAGAATTGAGATGCGTTTGGAGTAGCCCAAAGGATGAAGTGTCTAACGAAGCAGTTCATCACGAATTTCAAAAATGGAGAAGCACGTCCAACTTAGTATTTTTGGGCTTCAAAGAAGCATGAGCTTCAACGGGATGTGAGGATACTCTAGGATGGCCCTCTGGGTAGGCCTAACGAAGCTACACCCCTAGAGGAAGGTCTGTAGGTGTTCTATGAAGAGAGTATGCCTTGACTACATTTGCATTGTAGGCCCAATGAAGCAGACCTTTGTAGGCAGTGAGAAGGGATTGGTGTTCGTAGCAGGGTATTCATATGTACAGTACTTGCAAGTAAGTTTAAGGATAGTCGCATGCGGATATCGGCCAGCATCAAGACCAAGAGCAATTTCGAGAATGACTAGAGTTAAACCATCAGGCCAATGATTCTTTCACTATCTAGACATTGGATGAGGGGCACCGCCATTTGGATGTTAGATTGTTTATAGTAGGGCACGACCACTTAACACTTTAGAAGTCTTTCAGTTAGTTGAGGCGTGGTTGCGTGGGGTCATAGCCACGATGAAAAAGAGACAGGCCAACTAGAACATCTGTATTGTAGGCCTAACGAAGCAGTCCTTTACAGATATAGAAAATCCTCGATTGAATTCCGTACAAGGTAGACCTTGTCGGCGGGATTCAAATAGTAGACTGAACGATTATGTAGTCCTCAATGTACGCACTGGGTGGTACATTGTGGATGTCCGAGCACTGGCATAGACTAGTGCAGACGTAATTTACGTTTTCATAGTAAGTAGTGGAGTATTTGTATTATAGGCCTTATGAAGCAGTTCTTTACAGATATAGCTACGGAGCAAGACGATGGAGCATCTGTATTGTAGGCCTTACAATGCAGTCCATTATAGATGTAGTTACAAAACGCTCTCGAAGCAAGACGATGGAGCCCTTTTAGAGGAGGATACGGAAGGTACCATGAGTGGTACCTAGGGCCAATATGGTCAGTGGGCATATAGCTACATACATGTATATATATTAGTTATTAGGTTTTAATCTACTATAGAGTAGATGGGCACGATTCATGAACAGAGATGAGAGTAATGTAACCTAATGAACCTAATATAAGAGTAAATGGAAATAAAACAATATATGTAGAATTAAGCCTAGAAGTACATAATTTATTCATTCACCGGAACTTTTTTTTGACCCCCTCCTCATAACATCCTACAGATTAAGTAGATGGCAGAGACTTCTCAGCTTTATGAAACTTGCTTAGAAAGTGTTATCATTTGGGTTACTTACTATTATATTTTAGTCAATCCCACCTAGAGATAATTTGTTGAGCTCTGATATATTTTCCTTTGCCTATTTGTAGAATACCAGATATCCAACTCGGGCTTCAGTGGGCTTGGTTTTTAGCATTTTTTACAAAAACTCCGGACCACTGGAATTCGGGTTGTTATGGTATCAGAGCCTAGGTTTAGGATTCCTAAGTAGATAGTGAGTGAACGTATTTGTATTTTGAATGAAATATAAATATATTATGTACTAAAATCCAAATAGTCCCCAATTATATATTTTAACATATGAAAAGTTTTTAGATAGTTTGCTAGTTGGGTTTGGGATGACCCAGTATATTGAGCCCTATGTTAATTACGATTTATAGCATACAAATAAGCCATGTTTTGAGAGAAAATTTGTACCCATATGTTTTACGAAGTAGGGAAGTTCCTTAGGATAGTAAGGAGAGTGTTTTTATCTCCGGAAGAATAAGAGGTTTTTAGTATGAAGAAAATCCGCTTTTATTTCGGGAAGTGACCCCTACTCCAAAACGTATTCCTTCGAAGTCATCTTTTTCTTCTCCTTTCATCAATTTTGAAGAGATAGCCCAATCTATCTTACGTTCTAAGTCCTTTTCCTCTATTCAGATACCTTCTTCCATTTTTGATTTGGTGGGTCATTACCGCTCATGATAGAGCAACAAATTCTTGGTAAGTTTCAATTCGATGAACTTTATCATTGCTGATCTCCTTTAAATCTCTAACTCATGCTACATTTCTTCTTTCAAATTTCCATGAGTTGGCTAGTTTTGCATGAGCAGGCATCAAAATCTTCTACTGAGTCCTCTCGGTTTCTGGAGGAAATCTCTGCCCTTAAGAATCAAGTGTCTTCTTTATCTATGGCAAAAGATGAAGCAACCTCCGAACTGGAGTGATTAAGAGCTTCCCTTGCCCAGTCAGAATCTTCTCTCTTGGAAGAAAGTAGGGCCTACCAACTCCTCATCTATGAAAATTTGCCACGCATCTAACCCTAAAAGAATCCAATGAGGAGAAGGTTCGTATTGCTACAATGAACGCCTCATTAAATGAAAAGTTGAAGAAAACCAAGGCTTCCCTGAAGCTTGTTGTCGATACCATCTCCGATGCCAAATAGCGAGTGTCACAGTTTCTTGACATTACACTTGGTAAGATGACGTTGAGTTCTTTTGAAGACGCCTTAATGCTGGTCTATGTAGATAATATTAACAAATGCCTAAATCACAACTTTCCCACACTCGATTCTGCCCTATTAGATAGAGTCATAGGTAAGATAAACCAGATGAAGCAAGGGGCCGAGATTGTTGAAAAAGAAGAGATTGATGCCTCCCAAATTCTCACTTTCGAAGTCCCCTCTTTTGAAATCGATTCTAACTTAGAGGATGAGAGCGACAAAGATGAAGCTACCAAGGAAAAGGGAAATGGTGATGGCAATGATGATAAGGGTGACAATGATGACGACGACGATAACAACAATGGCGGCCAAGGCTTAGGTAGTGATAAAGGAGGCCATACTATAACCTCTAATGAAGAAGGAGATGGCATTGCAAAAGCTACTGAAAAAGCACCATCACCTTATGAAGCTACACCGCCTCAGTCTGCTGCTTCCTCTACTCCTCAAGAGGATTCTTCTTCCATTAATGTCGAAGAAACAAGGGAAAAGGAGCAGGTTTCTCAAACTTTTGTCCCGATATCTTAGGTATGGGACTCTATGTTTAAATAATTTTTACTCTGAAAGCAATAATAGTATAATTCTTTTATTTAGATAACGAAAAAATCTATCCTCCCTTATAAAACCAAACTCGAGAGGAAACAAGCAGAAATAAACAGATTATATAGGGAGTTAGATGAGAAAATAAGGGAGCATAATGTACTTTAGGTTAATATCATAGGCCTGATAAAAATGCATCAGTGTTGGCATCTTTTAAGCATCAAAAAGTTGTTCCTCTATTAAAGAGAGCGCGCCTTCACTACAACGCTCTCTTAAAAGAGAAACGGGAGTTGATCACTTTATTTTGGATATTGATCGAAGAAAGAGATATTTTAATCAACTTCTTATATAAGGCTTACTTTAGACACTCAATTATTGATTTTTCATATTTAGGCGAATTTAATGGGGGTCAACTTAGGCGTTTCCATAAGAGATACTTTGATGAATTCGGATCCGATCCGCACCCTAGAGCTTATTGGAACTTACCATGGGTCAAATCAAATCCCCAAGATCTCCCTCCTGAAATGCTTAAGTGCTATAAGAACAAATTTGTTTCTAAATTATTTTCTAAGTTTGTTTTGTATGAACCAGATGAATAATTGTAAACATGCAACAATGTATTGATTCTGTAAGTATTTGCTTTAGTTTTTCTCTTTATGGTTAGCTTCATTTTATTATATTATCACGGAGTGATTGTTCATTAGGTCGACTTGTTTCTAGAGACCATTTATGCCAAAATTTAAATTAAGAAGGTTTTATCTTGAAAAGGCATCAATTTTAAAGTCTTCGAAATTAGCAAGATATTGCTTTTTCTTAGAGATTTACAAAAACTCCACCAGGGATATCCTCATCTCTGCTTTGACTTCCTTGGTGATGAGAATGAAAAGCTTCTAAAGGAGATCATAACATTTCATATGAAATTAATTTGTAGTCGCGATAGTCCTCCAATTGGGAAGTGGGACAATAGCAAATGTCCACCAGTTATTACCCCAAAAAGAGTCAATATTCCTTTTGATTCGATACCTACCCTCTCCACACATTCATTAGATAAAGTTAGAAATGGAGTTTCTAACTTTAGATATAAACTGTTGTCTATTGTATCTTTTAGTTTTGTCGTTGTTTGAGTTGTAATCTGTTATGATAATAATAAAGAGATTTTTTGTCTTGATTTTGACTTTATTTTTTTTCTTTTTTGCTTAAATAGGAATTACAATTATCCACAACTCCTCTCCCTCTTGATTTAACATCACACATCGCTAATCTTAGAGAGAAACTGCTAAACGAATGTGAAAGGAGTGAACCTCTTAATGATATCTTACTGGCACGCTTCCATTGCAATGCCGAAGCCTTGAAATAGCAAAAAAGATATTTACTCCAGAAAGCCATTTCTAGTAATCTGAAAGATCGAATTGCCTATCTCAAGGCCAATGCCAAAAATAGAGATGAAATTATTTCATCGCTGAAGCGATAGGTAAAGTCGAACACTACAATCGACTTCGATTTTAAGATGTCAGAGCTTATTCAACAAATTAGTGACTTGGAGTTGAAATTGAAGGACAGTCAAGCTCAGTGTGAATAATTGGAATACATTATGGGAGACAAGATTTTAAGCATTGGTTTACCAGCTCCTCGCACGGCTCCTTTTGTTTCCAGACCTACGAGGTCTACTTCCCTTACTACCCAGAAATTCCCCACAAATGATCACCCCTCCTCCTAGTTTAGATGAGAACGTTGTGGGCGAATGGTACAAGAAAGTAAAGTTTGAAATAGCTAAGTATTTTGATGAGAAGAAAAAAGTGAAATATTAGCAAATGTTAATGGGCATGTCGCTAAAATTTAGAAACTTAAATACGATAACTACTTCCTTCAAAAGCGCATTGCAGAATTAGAAAGGGACAACAATACCCTTAGGGGCGCAAACAGAGCTTTCAACTGTGCTCTGAAGACAAATATTGATGCAATCGATGATGTAGACATGGTAAGGAAGAAGGAAAAGAAACTTAAGAAGTTCTCTATGCTGCAATTCATCACATAGTTAATCCTTCGATCGCTGGGAATCTTAGCAAGGCTGCTCAAGACTTATGACATAATGGTATCTTCAAAATGTATAGACTTATCTTGTATATAAGTGAATAACTTCATAAGTTTTGTAAATAATTTCACGAATTATGTAAATCATATAAACTTTGTAAATATAACTTGATTTGCAATTCTTTTCTATAGTGTCACTTTTGGAATGCTCTTTGGTAGCCCATTCATGATTCCTGTATTTATTAAATCCTTTTTTTTTGTTGTGTTGATCTCCTTGAAGAGTATGAAGCAAACTATATTTCCAATTGTAAGCTTGAAATTGATATGTAAATCTATGTATATTATTTGTATAGATTAACAAATCATCTTGTCAATCGCATGGAAAGTTGTTTATATCAAATATCTAAATCCCATCTTTAACCGTGATGAGAAATAATTAAGAATTTAACTTAACCATTTGGCTGGAATGTATGAAGTTTGTTGATAGGAAATCCCGCCCTATCACAAGGGCATAAATGTTGGAAAGTGATTATCAAGAGAGATTTAATAAAGGGATAAATCCAGAAATCATTATTTGAATATCTTAGTAGAAACCCAACTGACCCATTCTCGGGTATTAATGAAATTTGAAAACTTAGAAATCTGAGATCCAATTTCGAGAATTAACGGAAACTTATAAAAATGATCTTCGTGAAAGTACTCTTTGACCCAAATTTGGGCAATTTGTGATAGATCAATAAAAATCCATTATCGAAATATTACACCAGATTAGGGCACAAATAAGTAATAGTCTCGATACACAAATTTGGGTATAATAAAGATAGTCTAATAAAGACCCAAAACCCAGATTCGGGTATTAATTGATGAAATTAGATATGAGAGACCCAAAACCCAGATTCGATTATTAATAGATGATGTTTAGAAATGATAGTCCTGAAACCCAGATTCGGGTATTAACAAGTGGAGTTCTGTTCTACTCCTTTGATGCATGAACCCTCCAAGTCTGGTATAGAAGTAATTTGACTAATTGCCTCTTGAGCTCGGACGTCTTAGTCCATAATTGGATATGCTGTTTCTTAGGCTTGAACATCTCAATGCTTAGGATATTCCATTATTTTATGAGACTCTTCGTAGGCTTGGACATCTTTGTCCATTATTTGATGAGCCTCTTCTTGGACTTGGACCTCTTTTTCTATTATTTGATGAGCCTCTTCTTGGGCTTGGACATCTTAGTCCATTTTTGGTGGGCCTTTTTTGGGCCTGGACATCTTAGTCCATTGTTGTCCGGTGCTCTTGGTTAGCTTATCTTAGAGGCTGGAACCAAGGACTTATCCGACCTCCTTCTAGGAGCCACCTTTCCCTGGCCATAGCATGGCATGGAAAGGGGCTTGTTCGATGCTTTAACCTGGTCATAGCGTGGCATGGAAAGGGGCTTGTTCGGTGCTTTAACCTGGTCATAGTGTGGAATGGATAAAGGCTTACTCCATCCCCCCTACAGGAGGTGCCTTACCTTGGCCATAGCATGGCGTGGATAAAGACTTGTTCGGTGCTTTAACCTGGACATCTTATGGCACGGATAAAGGCTTACTTCGTCCTCCCTCCAAGAGGTGCCTTGACCTGACCAGAGGCACATCCAAGGGCTTGTTCGGTGCTTTAACCTGGCCATCTTATGGCTTGGTTAAAGGCTTACTCCACCCCCCCCCCTCTAGGAGGTGCTCTGCCTTAGCCATCTTGCCGCGGACCGAGCCTTTCTACTATCATAGGTAGACTACTATCTTAGGTAGTATCCAAATAGAAGGAGCATTTCACTCCCAACCACGTAGATTCTATTTAAAGAAAAGTAGCTTTTTATTGATCTCATTCAATATATTTTTTACAAACTCATTGATTTTGCCTTGACGGTAAAAGTTGATTATCATCCCTTCCAAGGCTCTACAGTGATCAGTTTTATGACCATTCATCATATGGTAATGACAATAGGATCCTCCCATATTCTTTTCATATTTTGGTTTCTTCTTTTTTAATGGCCAATAATCGAGCTCATCCTTTTTTAGCAAGTAGGCATTCACTATGGATGTTATTAAATTGCACTCTTTAGGAAGTCTTGACTTGAAACTTGTTTCTTGAGGATGGCTATTAAATTTTTTGTTATTTGTCTCAGGAATTTTCCCTCTAATAACTGGTTTTCTCTATAATACCCTTTGGGGCTCTAATGTGGGTATTGTCCCACTTGTGACTTGACCCCATTTGTGTGCAAAGGCATTATAATCGGCTATTATTCCTTCTTCCAAAATCGTTCCTTAGGCATAGTGTTTAATTGTATTTCTTGTCTGGTCAAATAAATTGTCACTTCCCTTTTTCTTTTCCCCTGAAGCAAAGATTATGGTGGGACCAACATCAAAAAGGGTATAAACTCCATTTAAGTGGATCATGGGCTTCAACTTTCTTTTCCCGAATGATTCTCAAAGCCTTCATCCTTAGCAATTGTTCTTCTTGGAGATTTCTATCATTAGCTAAGTCTTGGGAGAATCCAATTAAGTTTGATTTCGAGGATCCTTGCTCAGATCTTTTGATTTTTCTATTTATGATGAATTACGGTCTTGGATATTCAATCTTAATGTAGATCATGTTAGAGATGGGTGGTGTAGGGTATTCAACAGAATCATATGTTTAGGCTCACCTTCTAGCGCCAAAAGAAATCTTTTCAACACCTCATAGTATATTTTTTAGGACAACGTCAATTCCTTGTAGTTTTTCTTAGAAGAGTTGATAAGGATGAAATGTGTGTATTTACATTGGTTTCCTTTTGAAATAGGTTGTTGTAGTGAAAACTGGCTCAAGCCAACCTTTCGACTAGGTCGAAACGGTTGTTCCCTTTCCTTATTGACCTTTTGATTTTCTTGAGACAACTGGGTTTTCACTTTGAAAGCACTCCTTTCGAAGTGGAAGCAGAATCTAAATGGATGGTCTTTGTAATCACTAGATGTAGGTTGACTTAGAGGGTTTCGACCTTATTGAGAGCTTAAGTTGTTGAGCTACTTAGGATTTGGTTGAGTATCTAAGGTAGAGGTTTCGACCTTGTCGAAAGCTGTGGACTTAATGACTTTGGTTTGGATTAGTAATCTCAGGTTAAAGTAATTTTGAGCTAGGTTTTGACCTCGACGAAAGCAAGATCCTTAGGTTCCTTGTGTCAATCCAAGGTTTAAGTGGACTATGGTTAGGTTTCTACCTTGTCGGAAGCAGTAGCCCAAAGGAAAATGCTTTAAGCATTTAATCTGAAGTTGTTTGAATATACAAGGTTCTGACTGTGTCGGAAGTGTACTTTTGATGTAGGCAACACCTAAAACATAATGTTAAACCTCGTGAAAGTTTTAAGAACAGTAGAGTAATAAGTAAAATTAACAACTTCGCTTTCACAAGCCAAAGTTGATTTTATTACTCTAAATCCCCAGATCAATTCTGAAATTAGGGTTTACAGTTCTTTTAATTAGAAAGGTACAATTTTAGACTGGAAAGATTCATATCCTCAAGTCATGACCCCTTGGGTCTTATTTATAGATGCAGATCAATACCTTTCGACCCCAAAGCTTTCGACCTGTTCGAAAAGGGGCTACCGAAATGATACTAGAATGCTTCCACCTTTATTGGAAGGAAAGGTTGCGCTCCTCTTCTTTACATTGCCTTGTACGAGCTTCGAGTCTGTCGATAGGCTTTGTTTATTGGTTTCGACACTAATGGTTGCTTCTGAACTTTTGTTTATGACTTGATGTAGAACCCTCTTGGATCATAATGGCTTCGACAGGTTCAAAGGCTTATAATAGCTTTCGAAGGGTTGTTCAGGACAATACTTGCTTTCGAGTGGTTTGAATGAAGGCGGAACCTTTAGTTTCAAAAGGTTTGGCACATATAAAAAGTGTTGTTATTCATTGTATTCGAAAGGTGTTGCTTTGACTCATTCAAAAGGTCTTCACGCATATGCAATTACCTAGTTGAAAGGTGGTTACTTAAGGTGGAAGGGTGCTTTCGACTCTTTCAGATGGTAAGAAACTACTGGTTGTTGATTGTAGCCTTCTTTCGACACCTTTGAAATGTTATGAAGTTTTAGACTTTGGCTGTGACATCCCTTCGACTCTTTCAGAAGGATTAACTGGACCTCTACCCTCTTGTTATCCTCTGTTCTTTGTTCAAACAGGTTTTGTCCTCGTCGAAAGGAGTTTTTGGTACTAATAGCAGTCTTTTGACTAGCACAAACTATTAAATCCTTAACATAGGATATTTCAGGGTTTCCTATAAACACTTATCTTGTATGGTATTATAAACTATGCTTTAGATGCAATTAATTTTAACCTTATGTTCTACCCTTAAGTCCATGACCTTATCGAAAGAAGTTAACCCGACTTCGCTCCTTATCAGTCGTTCTTTGTTTGATTAGTCTGAGCACTCTTTATCAATACATCATTATGTATCATAAGGAGGAGTGACTTTTTAGGCTTAATCTTAATTCACTTTTAGGTACATTAGGAAATCTTTCCAATATACTCACATGTTCGATCAAATTGGATCATTTTATTTCCTTTTTCATGTTACATTACTTGCTTCTGTTTTATATTATATGAACTTATTATAGACATACTACATGTATACAAAATGCATATGTTCATTTCTATGATAGTTCTTCACTGAATTTTAACAAATTATGTAGAACTATTTCAGTATCATTAGACTTTCGACTGCCTACATCTATAAGTATCAATTCAAAGAGTTCACCAACTCTTATATCGATTCCACTGAATGGGTGTTTTGCTTTTAATCATTTGAGATACAATTCACTAGTACCATACGATTTATAATCATATGATTAAAGAATTGTTTCATAAAACTATGGCTTAGTCCATATTCCATAATAATTATAAAATTTCAGAAATTTCTATTTTTTCTAATGCGTCATCCTATTATAAAAACAAATCCCACTAATATAGTTTTATCGTATACTGATTATTCATAATATTCATGTTGAAATAAAACTATGTTTATTTTTTCTCAATGCTGAAAATAGTTATTATTTCATAAATAATATTTGCTATATTTATAAAAACAATTTTTCATAACTCAATATGTCCACTAAGAAGTGTTGTATGCTCCCATTATTTTCGCCATTGCTATAAAGCATGTTGACTAATAAATTAGCTAACATTGGAATTAAAATAATATGTCATATTAATAAAAAGTCACTTATTAATGCTACGCTTAAAAATGCAAAATAAGGAGAAAAATAAGAAGATTAAAGTAAATGACACAACAATATTGAGTGATTTAGCTAAGATTTGCCTACATCCACTATGAAGATCTCTTATTTTCATTATCTCTTACAATTACAAAGAACAACAAGAGAATAATAAGAAATTTAGTACTTAGTTTACAATAATACTAAAATGAAGATCTTTGGGAGAACTTTCTTGCCGTTAATGGATTATGAGCTTATAATTTAGCTATATTCCAACTGATTTTCAAACTCTTTGATGTCATATGGCATGAGGTATTTATAATAGCTGATATAGATGATGGATGGCTGAGATTACACGGTAAAACAAGCGACAAGTGCTCCTGGCCATCAATCTAGGCGCATGGTTTATGGTAAGGCAAGTAGTAGTTACTAGATGATTTTTACTGAAAATAGCTATGTTATGAGAGGTGTGCCGAGCTATTCATGGGATGATGAGATATGATTCTTGGGATTGGTCGAAGATAGGCTGTGATGAAGCCTTGCCAAAGACGAGTCATGCTTGAGCCAGGCCTAGTCTAATGAGTCGGCTTGGTTGACTTGTGATGGGCCGAGCCTAGCATAGGAGTCCAAGTTGGCTGATCTTTGACTTGTTGATTAGACCTACTGAGATGGAGTCAGGTTGTAAAACATGAGCTAGTCTGAACTAGGCCTCGTCAAGTGCTAGTTGACCTGGGTCTAGGTCGGGCCTTGATGTGTTGGACAACTAATTCATACTTGCGAGAAATTTGAGCAGCATTTTACCCCTCAAGCCCGTCTTTGTGAGTAGTGGCAGGCTTGTCTAATCACAATGATCCTGACGCCTAGGTCTTGTGCTATACATTTAACGCATGCCATGGCATTACACTATTGGCCGAGGCGATTCACTTTTTCCAAGTGTGATTAGGGTGCTCATGTTTCCAATGAGTATGAAGTGATAATGGATTAATTACACCTAGATGGTTGACATCTGATGGCTTTATCGAATCCAATGGCTATGATGGAGGGGGTAGGTATATAAATACCACTCATATTGCTTACTTTCATTTTTTTTTACCAAAGCAAAATAGTATCTCTATCATTATAAACTTGAAAAACCTCCGTTGTTTCCAAAGCTTTCAAACCTTCTCCATTAGCAAAAATAGTATCTCTACCATTTGTAACTCAGTAAGCTTCCCCCTTCGCCTTCTCTATACTTCTTGTTCATGTTTCTAAGGGCCTTGGTTGTGGAAAAATATAAGCTTTTGTGGTTTTCCCATTTTTACTACATTTTGAAATGCTTGATTTTTCTATCTTTGTATTTAAAGCTCGGCTAGAATCCACGCTTTTCTGGCCATCTTTGGGATGTTACTCAACAATCGCTACTATGATAGTGGTGATCGTTCGATGTAAGCGAGCTTCTTAGTAGGCATGTAATTTTTTTATAAACGTATTAGTGTTGGGTTGTATATTAGCCACTATTTGGTAGTCATGGGCTTTAAGTAAGTAAAAAAATAACAATATTTATGGATTGTGAAGTCTACAACTTAGCTTTTAGCAGCTTTAAGTCATTCGGTCGTCACAGGGTGCCCGACTAGGGCATCCGTGGGGAGGCTATCCAACCTTTTGCCGAGGGACTTATCCTTGAGCTTCATTAGACTTAGTTGTAGGGAAATTATCTAACCAAGCCATTTGTGTTTCAAATGATAGCCTCTGAGTCTTCTTCGGTTGGTGTATCTACCCTCAAAGTTCCTACACTTTTAGAGGAGATGGTAAATTTGGCAGAGGCCCTACCTAAGCATGGATGCATCAGGATGGTCTGATATCCTACTGTCATTGATCGACCTTACCACCTTCCATCATGCTACTTAAAGGTCGGGGTCATACTGCCCCTACATCCCCACTTTGTCTCTATCATGAATGTCTATAATCTTGTTCCTGGTTAGCTTACGTCCAACAGAATACCATTTTCTATGCGAGTTCTATGTTACCTGTGCCAAGGTTCATTTTTCCAAGTCGACCACTGAACTAGTCAGCATGGTCTTTCGCTTGTAGAAGGTGGTCAGTTACCCAGTTGATAACTACTCCCGCATCTTGTCCAGCGCCAAACCCGATATTTTTGGTTCCCTTGAGCAAGGTCGCCCAAGGTTGGATGGGTAGGTATTTCTTCATCCCCCATGAGGTCAATCTTGAGTTACAACACCTCAAGTTCCAAACCCCTATAAGTCCTTACTGCTCACTTTTTCCTTTATATCTTTCTTTTGTTTTCCTTTACTAAACTTTCCCATTGACAGGGGATTCTATTGACTTTCCTAGTGTCATCTATGGGACATTATGTGACTACATTGATCTATTAAAGGCAGTCGACGGCTAAGACCAACAGTTGAAGGTCCTAGTGATTGATGCTAATCTCTATCAGGTTGGGCTAAAGATGAGAGCCTAAATAATGGTTATGTAATGGGTCTCCCCAACAAAGAAACTGGTACATAAAGTGGCTAAGGAAAAAATGAACTATTCCAAGTACGCTATAACGTGTTATAAGTGAGGAGCTTGAGGAGTGGAAACAAGTTGGCCTTTATAAGCTAAGTGATGTGTTTCCAATGCAATAGTGGGAAGAGTACGATCGATAATAGTTGTGAGATGACCCACTTTCTTTTAACAAATTTTTTTTTTTTTTTTTTTTTTTTTGTTGTATATGCTTATTTTTATTTCAGTGGTCATCTATTTAAGAGATCATCTCCTCCATTATCTCTTCTTTCCAGGATCTTTCAATCAATAAAAATATTGATATACTCAAATTATTTTGAACATTCCTATCTGAAAACATGTGTGAATAATGTTTAGTGTTTTAAATCAGAGTTAGGAAGCTTGGGGAACCAAAGGAAATTTACTTTGTATTTCCCTGTGTGGTTTTCCCCCCCCCCCCCCCATAGCAAAGTAATTTCTAAAGTGTTTTTCTGTGTTACTTGTGTTCATACAAGTTTCTGATTTAAAATTTTCCTAGTCTTAGCATATATTTTTTTTTTCTTTTTACTCTCCTATAATTTCAGTTAATATATATACTATAACTGTTGCCTATGCTTGAGTGTACATGTGACCTCTGCATGTATATTTCTTTGCATATAACTAGTGCCTGTTATTCATTATCATCAAAATAGCTAAATCTGCCATAAGTCTCTGGGTTATTGAATTTTAATTATTTGAAGATGGTTGAACCCAGGCTTGTAAAAGTGGTCAAGTAAGCCCTATTTCTTTTGTATGCATTTTGCACATATTATCAAATTGTCTAGAATTCTGTTTTGGCCAGTTCTTATATTTCTGTTTAGCAAATTTTTCCTTCTTAAGACCAGAGTTTCCTACATACTACTAACTACCATTTTCCTTGCAATTTCATACATTACTGGCATCTCAAGTTTTATATTTTTCAGTAGAATCATTGCATGAGTTAAGAAAAGAAACTTCCATACTCAGAAAAACATTTTCTAAAAACAAACTGTAGTTCTAACTGAAACACACAATTTCCCCAGTTCTTACAAACAAAAGACAACATCACTTTCTTTCTAAATAGTTTTAGCAACATAACATGCCATAAGTTTGGCTTAAACATTCATTTTTAATATCAGAAAGTATATAACTAATGCATCCCAATTCTTAGCAGCCAACACATCCAGAGCTAGCTCATTGCAGTGCTTATCTTACCTGCACAATCACCATAGTCTGCCTCATAATTTTTATGAGACACCCAATGGTGAACAAACACACAAAGGGTCAGACAAAATTGTCTGGTATGAGCAATCTACTGCAATCATATCATAATTCTAATTTTTCATTTATTTATTACTTGAGTATTCTTCATGGACAATAAGTGGATTCAGTGTCCTTTCTATGATGTTGCTATAAGACTATTACTTCATATCAATGCAAACTGGTTAGAGGTGATTTGTGCAATCCAATTCAGGAAAACAAACATAAAATCCAACTAATATACCTCCAATACAAACTTAAATACAACCATTAAGTCACTTTTCAAATTTTCCTTTCACTAGCCATCCAGGTTGTACCCAACCCCCATTTGACATTACTCCTATTGTTTTTCATACAATATCAGTTTAAGATCAGTAGCTACATTCTCATGTTTAATACACACATTGTCTGGGACCAATCTCTGTTAACCCAGCACACTCAGGCCCCTGGGTATAAACATACCATGTGTGAGCTTGCAATATTCCCCTTGCCAAGCCATCTTTTGTAGCCCAAAGATCCTTAATTCTTAGTTGTCTTACTAAGTGTTATTCCCTCTTTCCTTAATCATGCTAATTTCCCCCTATGGATCCCATTTCAATCAGAGAAAAGAATACATAATACAGCCATTAAGCATGAACTCCAGGCATAGTGGATCCTATTCTCATAAACATAAATTTAATTACACAATCTAGCATATATTCTCAGTACACACATTATTCAGATCATGGATTTTGAGTGAATCATGTTTATAAATATATGGTCATACATATTATATAAATTTTTTTCCTCTGTTGCATCCATTTGCCTCTGGGTTAATCAGATACTCACAGATTCATGAGATCTGGCTAAACCATAAGCATTTAATCAAATCTGGATTCATTTGTAAATATGGAAGTTCAGCACATGTATCTCATTGCACTTCTATATTTCATTTTATCATGGGACATAAGCAACAACAATTCCATGCTGCAGTCCCATTTTCTTTTCCTTTTTAGACCATAGATTTATAACACAATTACTGAGATCTTAAATAAATATTTATGTAGAAAAACTCATAAAAGCAATCACTTCATTTCAAGATTGATCCATACTCAAATGATCATTTAAACAAGAGACCCACAAACCATATTTTCAGGGTATCAATATAAAGAGTTAAACACCTAACAGATCAGCAATACCAAAATAAACACAAATTATATAAATAAAATATAACACTATTTAGGCTGCCTTGATTCTTTTTTAGGACTTAATGCCAGATTTACCAGTGAGATTACTCACCTCACTTTCTTCCTTAATCCTTCTATTTCTTCTTATCCTTAATGGTCAGTGTTCCTCATTTCCTCTGGCTTGTATTTCCATTGCTATGTATATATATTTTTTTTTCTGTTTTTAAAAATAATCCCAGATCATACCATCCCTTAGGCCCTCTTATACCAGACCCTGGTTGCCACTAGGGTTTTGAAAATTTACTTAATGTCAATTTTACCCTGTCACTATGACCAGTCTCTCATTCTGTTTTTAGAGAAAATGGGTAAGTGGTCCCTATTCTTATTAACAGAAAATTTTCCTTACTACCCCGGTCATCTTATTTGCATGATCTGTGATTTTCTTTTTCTCTTATTTTTTTTTTAAGCTAAAGAAATTGCTAAAAGTAGATAAAGTATTTACCCCACAGCTCATACCATTTGCATGTATTTGCTCCAGCCTACTCATCTTTATTTCCTTTACACTAACTTATTATTTTTTTTTTTTAAAAGATAAAACCATATCTGCAATATCTATATTTACTTACTTGTTCAATTATAACTTATTCATTCCAACTCACAAATTAATTACTGCCTATGTCTCCTTACAGAAAGTTATGTGTATGTGTGTGTTCCATACTGCATATATATTGATACTTATACAATGCATTTGTAGTCAATCTATTATACATGCATTTATTTTTAGCAACAAAATTTTAAACAAGCATGACTAAATTAAATTATAAAACTTGTCCATAAAATTGTTTCATAAAAATCAGGGTCATCACATACACCCTTCCTTTTAGGAATTGTGTCTCACAATTCTTTTCATACTTAGATTAAGCATTATCAATTCAGAAATGCAATCATTTTCAAACTAAACAGTCAAAATTTAATGCATGCCTAATCTAAACATCTATCAGTATACATATATCATACCTTCCATTCAATCAAATAATTGTGGATAATCATTTCTGATTTTATCTTCTACTTCCCATGTGCAATCATTTGGGTCAAGACTCCATTGCATTTTTACCAGTCTTATTTCTTTGTTTCTCAATTTCTTGATCTCCTTTGCAACTATGCCTACAGGCTTCTTCTCATATACCATTCTAGGGTCAATCTGCACATTCTCAGGGGATTTTAAAATTGTTCCTTCATCATGAACCCATCTTCTTAATTGAGATACATGAAAAACATCATGTATTGCCCTCATTTCTTCGGGTAATTCTAGCTTATAGGCCACATTCCCAATTCTTTCTAGAATTTTATATGGTCCTATGTACCTTGGAATCAGTTTTCCTTGTTTTCCAAATCTCAAAATCTTTTTCATGGGTGATATCTTAATAAATACATAATTTCCCACATCATACTGCACTTCTTTCCTCTTCTGGTCTGCATATTTCTTTTGCCTATCTTGGGCAGAAGCAATTCTTTTTCTAATCAAAACTATTTTTTCAGAAATTTCTTTTACATTTTCTGGTCCTAAGACCACCTTCTCCCCTGATTCAATCCAACTTGAAGGTGATAAACATGGTCTACCATATAGTGCTTCAAAGGGTGCCATGCCTATACTACTGTGATAGCTGTTATTATATGCAAATTCTGCCAGAAATATGTGATCTTCCCAACTTCCTCCCCAATCCAAGATACATGCTCTCAACATGTCTTCAAGTAATTTATTCACAATTTCTGTTTGACCATCAGATTGAGGGTGATATGCTGTGCTCAAGCATAAATCAGTCCCCATTGCCTTATGAAAACTTTGCCAAAATTTTGAAGTGAAGATGGTATCTCTATCACTTACTATAGTCTTTGGTATTCCATGCAACCTAACTATTTCTTTAATAAATAACTGAGCTAATGTGCATGCATTCCTATCTGATTTCACTGGTATAAAATGAGCTGATTTAGTTAGCCTATCTACTACAACCCAAATACTATCATTTCCCTTCCTAGTTTTGGGCAAACCATCAATGAAATCCATTGATATCTCCTCCCATTTCCACTGTGGTATTTGTAAAGGTTGGAGCATTCCTGAAGGTCTCTGGTATTCTGCTTTTACCTGCTGACAAATCATACATTTGGACACATATAATGCTACTGCCCTCTTCATACCACTCCACCAATAATTCCTCTTGAGGTTATGATACATTCGGGTGCCCCCTGGATGTATGGTATACTTGCTTTTATGGTAAGCATCCAAAATTTCTTGCTTCAATTTTTCAATAGCAGGAACACATATCCTATTTCCCTTCTCCAAATGGCCTTGCTTATTCAATTGAAATCCTTCCACTGCCTCACCATTTAATATCTGAGTTTTCTTCTCAAGTAAAAATGGATCTTGGTCTTGTAGCTTGACAATTTTATTTTTCAATTCTGATCCCAAAGTAACAAAACTCAACTTTCCTATTTCCTCTTTCTCACTGCATATGTTCATATTTTCCACATTATCCCTTTCTACCTCTGAATCAATCAGTAATGATAAAGTATTAAATTCTTCTATCATCAATCTAGCCATTTTGGCATGTTGTCTACTTAAAGCATCTGCTACTTTATTAGCTTTGCCAGGTGTATACAATATTTCAAAATCATATGAGGCTAAAAGTTCAATCCATCTTTGCTGCCTCATATTCAATTCTTTTTGTGAAAACAAATATTTGAGTGACTTATGATCTGTGTATACTTCAAATTTAGCCCCTAACAAATAATGTCTCCATAACTTAAGAGCATACACTATAGCAGCTAATTCAAGATCATGTGTAGCATACTTTATCTCACTGGGCTTCAACTGTCTAGAGGCATATGCTATCACTTGATGTTGTTGCATCAACACTGCCCCAAGTCCCTGACCACTAGCATCAGTATATATCACCAAATTCTCATTTCCTTCAGGCACCTTTAATACTGGGGCTTGTACTAGTGCTTCCTTTAGCCTCTCAAAGGCTTTTTCACATTCCTCAGTCCAAACATAGGCCTGATTCTTTCTAGTTAATCTAGTCAATGGAATTGAAATTTTTGCAAAATCCCTTATAAACCTTCTATAATATCCAGCCATTCCCATAAATGACCTGACCTCTGTGACACTAGTAGGCCTTTTCCATGCTTGCACTACCATTACCTTATTGGGGTCTACTGATATGCCTTTTTCTGATATCACATGACCTAAAAAGCTTACTTCATTCTGCCAAAAAGTACATTTTGAAAATTTTGCTTTCAAATTTTCCTGTCTTAATTTCTGTAATACTATATGCAAATGATTCTCATGCTCTTCTACTGACTTAGAATAAATTAGTATATCATCAATAAATATCAATACAAATTTATCTAAGTATTTTCTAAAAATTCTATTCATCAAATCAACAAAGTAAGAGGGAGCATTTGTCAAACCAAAGGGCATCACCAAGAATTCATAAAGTCCATATCTAGTATTAAAAGCTGTATATTTAATACTTTCCTCTTCTACTTTCATTTGATGAAACCCTGACGCCAAATCAAGTCTAGAGAATATTTTTGCACCACTCAATTGATCAAAGAGATCATCAATTCTTGGTAAGGGGTATTTGTTTTTAACTGTGATTTTATTTAACTCTCTATAATCAATACATAATCTAAGAGATCCATCATGCTTCTTAACAAAAACCACTGGTGCTCCCCATGATGAGCTACTAGGCCGGATAAAGCCTTTTTCTTCAAGTTCAACAAGTTGCTTTTTCAGCTCTATTAATTCTTTAGGCCCCATTCTAGTTGGTCTTTTAACTATTGGGCTTGCTCCTGGAATAAGTTTAATAGAAAACTCTACTGGTCTATGATTGTCAACCCCCTTTACTTCACCAAACACATCAGCATATTGATTTACTATAGGGATTTCTTCTATTGCAGGCATGTGCTTTTCACCAGACAAAGTATTAAGGGTGGCTATGTTCCTATTCTTATTTACTTCACAAAGAACAACTACTCTTTTCCCATCAGAAGTTCTCAGAGATATAGTAGAGGTTTCCATGTTTATAACAGCCCTATATTTTCTTAACCAATCAACCCCTAAAATAACTCCTATACCTGGGTATTTCAATACATATAGGTCTGCACTAAACACATATCCCCCTATATTCAGTTCTAGTTGCATACACATCATACCCAAAATACAAGAATTTCCTAAAGGACTTTTAATGAGTAATGGCTTATCAACTATCATGCAATTCAATTTTAGTTGTTGTACAATATCATGAGAAATTAAGGAGTGTGTAGCCCCAGTATCATACACTACTACAAAAGGTATGGAGTGAATAAGCAAAGTACCTTCAACTTGGCCATGCTTCTCCACATTTGGTCCCTCAATTGCCTTGCTTTTTACCTCCAAAGTACTCATTTTTCCTTGCTTAAACTCTGGGCAGTTCCTCCTTATGTGGCCTTCCTTTCCACACTGATGACATTTAAAGGATGCTGGTTTTGGATTTGTACACCTATTTTTCATGTGTCCCTCTTGTCCACAATTATAGCAAGTGATTTTTTTCTTAACTTCAGCAGTTTTGATTTCTTCTGACTTCTTGGTGGAAGCTACATCCGTTTTCTTTTTATCATAAGGGTGAAACTTTCCCTTTCCCTTCTTATTTTGGTTATTTTTAAATGCTCTGAAATTTTCTCTGGCTTTATCATGTTGTTCAAAGCTCAAAGCCAGATCCAAAACTTGATCAAAGGTCCTGTCCTTATATGGTAGCATAGCTCTACTAATGTGGGCATTCAGTCCTTGAATATATCTGCCATTTTTAGCTTCTCTGGTTGTAATAAGCACTGCACCATATTTTGCTAGAGATTCAAACTTCTGTGTATATTCAGTTACACTCATAGTTCCCTGTCTTAGTTTAATAAATTCTTCCAGCAAAGATTCTTTAGCTGATGCAGGTACAAATCTCCCTTCCAACATCTCTTTGAATTGGTTCCATGTCACCTCCCCTTCAAGTCTTCCAGCTATAATAACTTCCCACCAATCCAAAGCTGCTCCTCTCAGTTGTCTAGATGCTATTAACCTCTTCTTCTGGTCTTCAACTTGCATATCAGCAAATATTCTGTCCAAAATTCTGAGCCAATTTTGAACTCCCATAATTCCTTCTGTCCCATCAAAAGTCTTGCCTCCAAGATTGGTAAAGGTCTTGAGAAGCTTGGAGAGCTCTTCATGTGGATTTTCTTGCCTATTACCAACTCCATCTCTTATGGCTCTCATAAAATCTTGCATATTCATCATGGGTGGTTCACTTGGTCCTACATCTGGTTGTCTAGGTCTCACCATTGTTCTATGGATACAATACTTAGGTTAGTCCATTATTTATTCCTTTATAAGCTAACCTATTCTAGCTTATTGCCATTTAATTATAACAGATATTGCATCAGTATAAAACAAAGCATTCAAGACAGTCAATATTTTTCATACATTCAAAACAAACAAGTTCATCCAAGGTTTTTTTTTTCTTTCTGCTATGTTATCTAACAACATAGCTCTGATACCAAATTGAGATGACCCACTTTCTTTTAACAAATTTTTTTTTTTTTTTTTTTTTTTTGTTGTATATGCTTATTTTTATTTCAGTGGTCATCTATTTAAGAGATCATCTCCTCCATTATCTCTTCTTTCCAGGATCTTTCAATCAATAAAAATATTGATATACTCAAATTATTTTGAACATTCCTATCTGAAAAC
Source organism: Allium cepa (assembly GCA_030765085.1). Lineage (NCBI taxonomy): Eukaryota > Viridiplantae > Streptophyta > Magnoliopsida > Asparagales > Amaryllidaceae > Allium > Allium cepa. The sequence continues at coordinate 520,297,498 of CM060929.1, read as the reverse complement.
ATGTGTGAATAATGTTTAGTGTTTTAAATCAGAGTTAGGAAGCTTGGGGAACCAAAGGAAATTTACTTTGTATTTCCCTGTGTGGTTTTCCCCCCCCCCCCCCCCATAGCAAAGTAATTTCTAAAGTGTTTTTCTGTGTTACTTGTGTTCATACAAGTTTCTGATTTAAAATTTTCCTAGTCTTAGCATATATTTTTTTTTTCTTTTTACTCTCCTATAATTTCAGTTAATATATATACTATAACTGTTGCCTATGCTTGAGTGTACATGTGACCTCTGCATGTATATTTCTTTGCATATAACTAGTGCCTGTTATTCATTATCATCAAAATAGCTAAATCTGCCATAAGTCTCTGGGTTATTGAATTTTAATTATTTGAAGATGGTTGAACCCAGGCTTGTAAAAGTGGTCAAGTAAGCCCTATTTCTTTTGTATGCATTTTGCACATATTATCAAATTGTCTAGAATTCTGTTTTGGCCAGTTCTTATATTTCTGTTTAGCAAATTTTTCCTTCTTAAGACCAGAGTTTCCTACATACTACTAACTACCATTTTCCTTGCAATTTCATACATTACTGGCATCTCAAGTTTTATATTTTTCAGTAGAATCATTGCATGAGTTAAGAAAAGAAACTTCCATACTCAGAAAAACATTTTCTAAAAACAAACTGTAGTTCTAACTGAAACACACAATTTCCCCAGTTCTTACAAACAAAAGACAACATCACTTTCTTTCTAAATAGTTTTAGCAACATAACATGCCATAAGTTTGGCTTAAACATTCATTTTTAATATCAGAAAGTATATAACTAATGCATCCCAATTCTTAGCAGCCAACACATCCAGAGCTAGCTCATTGCAGTGCTTATCTTACCTGCACAATCACCATAGTCTGCCTCATAATTTTTATGAGACACCCAATGGTGAACAAACACACAAAGGGTCAGACAAAATTGTCTGGTATGAGCAATCTACTGCAATCATATCATAATTCTAATTTTTCATTTATTTATTACTTGAGTATTCTTCATGGACAATAAGTGGATTCAGTGTCCTTTCTATGATGTTGCTATAAGACTATTACTTCATATCAATGCAAACTGGTTAGAGGTGATTTGTGCAATCCAATTCAGGAAAACAAACATAAAATCCAACTAATATACCTCCAATACAAACTTAAATACAACCATTAAGTCACTTTTCAAATTTTCCTTTCACTAGCCATCCAGGTTGTACCCAACCCCCATTTGACATTACTCCTATTGTTTTTCATACAATATCAGTTTAAGATCAGTAGCTACATTCTCATGTTTAATACACACATTGTCTGGGACCAATCTCTGTTAACCCAGCACACTCAGGCCCCTGGGTATAAACATACCATGTGTGAGCTTGCAATATTCCCCTTGCCAAGCCATCTTTTGTAGCCCAAAGATCCTTAATTCTTAGTTGTCTTACTAAGTGTTATTCCCTCTTTCCTTAATCATGCTAATTTCCCCCTATGGATCCCATTTCAATCAGAGAAAAGAATACATAATACAGCCATTAAGCATGAACTCCAGGCATAGTGGATCCTATTCTCATAAACATAAATTTAATTACACAATCTAGCATATATTCTCAGTACACACATTATTCAGATCATGGATTTTGAGTGAATCATGTTTATAAATATATGGTCATACATATTATATAAATTTTTTTCCTCTGTTGCATCCATTTGCCTCTGGGTTAATCAGATACTCACAGATTCATGAGATCTGGCTAAACCATAAGCATTTAATCAAATCTGGATTCATTTGTAAATATGGAAGTTCAGCACATGTATCTCATTGCACTTCTATATTTCATTTTATCATGGGACATAAGCAACAACAATTCCATGCTGCAGTCCCATTTTCTTTTCCTTTTTAGACCATAGATTTATAACACAATTACTGAGATCTTAAATAAATATTTATGTAGAAAAACTCATAAAAGCAATCACTTCATTTCAAGATTGATCCATACTCAAATGATCATTTAAACAAGAGACCCACAAACCATATTTTCAGGGTATCAATATAAAGAGTTAAACACCTAACAGATCAGCAATACCAAAATAAACACAAATTATATAAATAAAATATAACACTATTTAGGCTGCCTTGATTCTTTTTTAGGACTTAATGCCAGATTTACCAGTGAGATTACTCACCTCACTTTCTTCCTTAATCCTTCTATTTCTTCTTATCCTTAATGGTCAGTGTTCCTCATTTCCTCTGGCTTGTATTTCCATTGCTATGTATATATATTTTTTTTCTGTTTTTAAAAATAATCCCAGATCATACCATCCCTTAGGCCCTCTTATACCAGACCCTGGTTGCCACTAGGGTTTTGAAAATTTACTTAATGTCAATTTTACCCTGTCACTATGACCAGTCTCTCATTCTGTTTTTAGAGAAAATGGGTAAGTGGTCCCTATTCTTATTAACAGAAAATTTTCCTTACTACCCCGGTCATCTTATTTGCATGATCTGTGATTTTCTTTTTCTCTTATTTTTTTTTTAAGCTAAAGAAATTGCTAAAAGTAGATAAAGTATTTACCCCACAGCTCATACCATTTGCATGTATTTGCTCCAGCCTACTCATCTTTATTTCCTTTACACTAACTTATTATTTTTTTTTTTAAAAGATAAAACCATATCTGCAATATCTATATTTACTTACTTGTTCAATTATAACTTATTCATTCCAACTCACAAATTAATTACTGCCTATGTCTCCTTACAGAAAGTTATGTGTATGTGTGTGTTCCATACTGCATATATATTGATACTTATACAATGCATTTGTAGTCAATCTATTATACATGCATTTATTTTTAGCAACAAAATTTTAAACAAGCATGACTAAATTAAATTATAAAACTTGTCCATAAAATTGTTTCATAAAAATCAGGGTCATCACAAGTTGGTTAATGCCAAGTCCTTTAGCATGAGATGTCACTTGTTGATTGGGATATAAATGCGAGCTCTAAGGAAAGTAGTGTAGGGAGGTTTACAAGAATCGAGCATCGGTAGGGATGTCGGTCGCTCCTCCAAGCCAATTCCCATCTATGATCCTTTGTGTCTACGGTATAAATTTGTGCCTTTAAGTGAGTTTTACGTCAGGACGGATTAAACAAGTGTAAGCAATTCGATTTGATCATGCCTGCTCTTTATTCGAAAGCAAGGTCGGGTCGATACAATGGTAGTTTATTTGCACTCAAACTTTCTTTTTCCATTCACTTGAACTAACCATGACATTCTTTGTTTTCTCAGTGGCTGCCGAGCTTACTTTTGATGCCTTCGATGACCTTGGATCCACTATTCAAACTGCCATAACTTTGTCACCCAAGGCAACCAATGTAGGCCAACGGGTCATCAACATGACTATCAGTACTGGGCGATCACTCTTGCACTCCATTAATGATAAAATGAGGAAGAGAGATGAGGTTGGCATGTTCTTGTCCCTTGAGGCCACACCTCCTTGCACCAAGTTCCTTTTATGACGTGGAGGTGCTGGCCACAAGGTGATGCAGTGCCATTAGGGCAGGCGGGTTTGGATGTCTGCCATGTCATGGATGTCGAAAATTAGGATCATTATTGATGGTTTCCCAACTTGTGTCTATTCAGACCCTATCATATCGCCAACTTTCTAGAATTGGTTGGAGCCGACACTTATTCGAGTTCATGGTGAATGCATAAACCTAAGACACCTTATTGGTGATTTGTTAACTTTGAATTTTGCTCTCATTACTTTGTTATTTTTTGATACTCGTTGTCCAAACCAAATACCTCTCTATCAGCATTCAAGACGAGACTAAGAAATTGGAGAGGGAGTTAGAGGCCAAAGACGATGCTTTAATGACGTTGAGGCTAAGGCCGCAAGGCAAAGGAGGTGGTGAAGGAGGCCTAGAAAATGGTGAGGGAGGTGGTTGAGGTGACCGAGAAAGCAGAGAATATGGTCGCGGATCTCAAGGAGAGCCTGGAGAAGGCTGAGAAGTAGGTTGAGGGTTTGTTGAATAACCTGAGTAAGCAACTATCTAGATGCTACTATCTACAGACATAGAGGCCATTAAGAAGGCGGGTTAGTAGAGATGGTTAAATCAGTTGAAGTCCCTAGTGAATACCTTTCTCAAGGAAAATTAAGATTCACTATCTCCATAAGAAAATTCAACGTTGAGGCCCTTGCCCAGATGTGGAAGGAGTGGCTGCCGAGATGAGGGCAGTTGGGATGGCTAGGCCATCTATCTTACAATGGAGTAGAAAGACTTTATGGTCCAGTCACTAGATGAACCAGCTGTGTACATATTTTTCTTTCATCTTTTGTATGCCTTGAGTGGAGGGCTGTGTGCCCTGCATTTTTGAGATGAATAAATAACTTGATTTTCGCTATGTGAAATTTGTTTAAGTACTTTATAACTTTATGTGTTCTTGTTCATCTATGCATAGTTTGTATGGTAGCATACTTTGAGTAGCCAGCATAGTCCTTTTGTTGCCTGTACTTAAATGGTTTCACAAGATAGATAAAATAGTAGTATGGTACTGAGATGGGTGGTAAGGTTGACCCGTTCATGTGAAACTTGTACATAGATGTTTGTAATGGTAGGATTTGCATATATTTCGATCTAGGATAGCATGTAGGCTTAGACAAGAGTATATGCTAAGATCCTAGTTGTGATTGAGAACTGAGACGGGAAAATGATTATCGAGCCTACTTGTATTCTTTGATGTCTGGTGGTTGTGGTATAACCGGAGTGCCAAGTGGCTCGGGGTTCTCCTAGGTGACATGTGACTAGTTGAGTAAGTAGCGACTGGTCCCGGCATAAATCCAAGCACTAAGTGGCTCAAAGTTCTCCTGGGTGACATACCGCCAATTGAGTGAGGTCCCAACGGGAACCTGAGCACCAAGTGTCTCGAAAATTCACTGGGTAACATGCGACCATTTGAAATCAAGCCCGCCTTATGTTTATGTGGGTGCACACATATATCAGACTTTAGAGTCACTCGGGACAACAACATCAGTCTTGAAAATAGTGCCATATCTGACAATTGGGAGAAGCGAGATCAGGGGTGAGGGATACAAGATAGTTGTGGTGGCGTCTCCAATCATTGATGTACCTCAACATGAAAGGAAGGGACGTCTCACATAAACTCATGGGACAAGGGGCGGTTCCATAGAAAGAAAGTGAATGCATGGTGATTCAACATTGCTGGATATGCTAGTAGTGCCCAAACATGGAAATGAATGCATGGTAGTTCACCTTTGTGGATATCCAGTTGGCAAAGATGGGAGTGGGGCTTGCGTTGTTCTTAGTAGTAAAGGTGGCAGTCCCTGAAAAAGTATCGAGCACACACAACTCATCCTCATTGGATAGCCTATAGAAGGCACAATTCTCGAACAAAGAAGTGAATGCATGGTGATTCACCCTCGTTGGATAGTCGATCAGTAAGGAGGTGAGTGTTGAGTGGCTTGTGCGGTCCTTGGTGGCAGAGGTCGGCATTCCTCAAGCAAGGAAGTGAGATCATAATAACTCGCCCTTGCTGAAAAACCTTGGTGATTGCATTAAACAAAGTTGGCTTTAAAGTCTTCACAATATTCTTCACAAAAGATGTAACACATAGCCTTTTAATTGTGGCTAGATTTCATATATGATAGGCCTGGAGGTGTGCAATGTTCTAAGCGCAAGGAATGTGGGTTACGTATGGGTGAGAGAGGCGGTAAGTGCCTTTTGTTAAGGTGGTGCTGATAACATACAACTCCTACCATTTTGGGCCAAGCACTCCTTACGCCGAGTTCTTTGTATTTATGAACACTTGGTGCAAGACTAGAACGGCGACAATGAACTATCAGAGCTTTAACCTAGATTTGTAGTGCTTAGCTATCTTTCTCTTATAGGCTTCAATTTTGAGTTCAACTCAGCTCTTTGTTCTTCTCCGATGTCAAGCCCAAGCTTGAGTAGATCGTTGTTTTTCTTAGGCTAGTAAGTAAGACATTGGGGTGACGAGACGTCTGCTTCAATAGGTAGCATAGCTTCATACCCATAGAAAAAAGAGAAAAGAGAGTATGGCTATTTGAAGTGTGGCTGAATGTGCGAATGGACCAAATAATGAACGATGGTTCTTTGGACTACTTTCCCTTTGATTTTGTAAGGGGATTCTTCATTGCAGATTTGATGGCCTAAATTAATTGAAATTGACTCATAAGATTGCTCACAGGTTGTGTCTCTAAAACGATGAAATCGATGGGAATATAAACTGATCAATTTTGATGAGTATGTCCTCGATTTCTCCCATGAGTTTCTTTATCCAACAATCGGCAAATTGAAGAGTTACTTTCATTGGTTTTAGCTCACCCAAGCTAAGTTGCTGGTAAACTGAATAAGGAATCAAACTAAGACTCGCACCCAAATCTAGTAAGTGCTTGTTAATCGTTTTATCTCCTACCGTGCACTAGATCGTCGGACATCCATGATCTTTCTATTTAACGGGAATTGATTGGGAAAAGATTTCGCTAAGTTCAGCATCTAAGAAAACTTTCTTAGGTACATGAGTGTGTCATTTTTGAGTATATAAGTCCTTGAGAAACTTAGCGTAAGTTGGTACTTGTTGAACGATATCAAGAAGAAGAATGTTTGCTTTCACTTGTTTAAAATTTTGAACATCTTTTCCATTTGTTCATAGTGTTTTTTGGGTCGAAGACGGTGTGGAAATGAAACAAGATACTTAGTAGATCGGTCTACTTGAGTAGAAGAAGAATTTGGATTGGCATTTGATTCAATGTTTGGCTCAACGTTTTGTTCAGAATCGCCTGTCGTTTTTGAAGTTTCAAGAGGAGCTTCCGGTATTGACAACTTGATTATCGATTTGTTTACCAGAATGCAAAGTCGTGATAGCATTCATTTGGTTGACATTGCTATCTTGAATAACACGGACTTGATTCGAATTCGTGTTTTGATTTCTGGGATTCGAAACTGGCTAACTTGGGAATGTGCCTCATTCACGTTCACTCACAAAGGTGATTAAATTGACTCATTTACATTTCAAATTTAGCAACCGATTGACTCGTATTCTACATGTATGAGGTTAACAATTGCAAATTTCTATTTGATTGGACGCTTTGAGTGGTTCCTTTTGCCAAAGTTTCAAGACTTTTCTCAGATGAAGACAATTGTTTATCGTCTTAGGGAGCAAAAAATTATTACGGTTGATTTTAGGTTGGAGGAATTTTTTTTATTGAAAATGATTGGGTTGAAAGGGAGGATTCAAAGCATTATTCAAAAATGCTTGAAAATTGGGACGAACCAATTTTTTTTTCTGGATTATTTTGGTTCCATGAAAAATTAGCATGATTTCTCCAACCAGGATTGAATGTTGGAGAAAACGGGTCATTTTTAACCTTATTGAAAGTAATAGGTCGTTCTATTGAGTTAGGACACTGATCGGCTATGTGATTCGGATCGTTGCATTTATAACATATTGGTTGGGAAGCTTAGATCATGTGGTCGGATGAGAAACATTGTCGAATTTATTGATCATTGCATCAATTTTAGCTTCCAAAGCAAAAGATGATCCTATCGAGTGCGCGCTTGACCGTAAGTAAATGGATTTTTCATTAAAATGTTCCCATTGGAATGGCTTTTCAACCAAGTTTTCAAGGAATTGCCAAGCATCATCGTGGTGTTGGGAGAGAAAATTACCATCGCACATTGATTCAAGCATGGTTCGTAAGCTGTTTTGAAGTCCATCGTATAAGATTTGGCAAAGAGTCCGTTTTCTGAAATTATGTTGTAGACATTTTATCAAAGGCTCTTTAAATATTTCAAAATATTTTCCAAAAGGTTCACCACAAAATTGATAAATATTGACAATTTTGTTTCGGATTTTAGTTGTTTTTTCCAAGGGGTAGAATTTTCCTAAGAAAACTCTAACGAATTCTTCCCAAGTTTTGGTCGAGTTTGATGGTAAGCTGTATAACCATTTTCCAGTGTACTCTATGAAAGCAAATGGAATTAATCTAAGTTTGATTCCATCATCACATAATTGTTGGAGTTTAATGGTTACGCAGACTTGTTCGAATTTCGTTAAGGAAATGTATGGATCATCGTGTTCAAAATTACCAAATTTTGGAAGCGTGGCAACGTGATTGGAATGAATTTCGAAATGGTTGCTCGTTAGGACGGGTAATGTGATACAAAAAGGAATAGAACTTTGTCGGGAAATACTCTATCCATAAAATTTCGAGGAGGATTTTCGTTTGCCATCGTTGGAGGATCGTTTGTTTGATTTAAACGATTTGTTGTTGTGTCACGAGTCCAAGTACTCATGCACAAGTGAAAAGGTCAAGGAGAGAAAGAAGTGAGAATCAAGTTTAAGAGAATGAAGCAATGTTTAGAAAATGAAATCAAGTAAAATTGTTTTTTTGTTTTTATTTAGAAAAGAAAAATATTCAATAAAAAGAATTTATTTTTCAAAAGGCAGATTTTTTTTGTTTTGTTTTAGGATTTTGGGGTTTTTTTTCAAATGTTTCTGTTTTTTATTATTTTTTAGTCTTCGTAAGATTAATTTTTTTTGAAGGAAAATATATGAGAAGAGATTTGTTTTGGATTAAATTTTAAAAAAATACACTAAGTTAAGTAAAATGTAAAAAAGAAAAAATTTAAATTTTGAAATTGATTTAAGTGTTTGTAATTGGAAATTTAAAGGAGAATGTGACTATGAAATTTATAAACTGGGTTTATAAGAGTGAAGTAATATATTAGTGGATATTTGAAAGAATAAATTCATGGTGGGAATTTATTATGGGAATGGGTAAATTTGTTTAAAAATAAATAGTGATTATTTTTAAAAGATGTGGAAGGGAAGCGTATTTCCCTAAATAGCCAAGTACGTTTTAAACAAATTTTAAGTATAAATAAAGAGTTTTAAGCTATTTAAAAAGTATGTGTAGAAAATTTATTATTTCTAAATGTTTGAATTCCAAAATAAGTATTTTCTTTTAATCTATTGTAGCAGTAATTATTTAATGGTGGCTTAGTATTATGTTTTAAAAGTTAGAAATTCAGTTTTATATTGTACAAAGTAGTTTTATTTTGAATACTCTTAAAGTATATATTTTGAATAAGTATTAAAATAATTTTTAATTTAATTTTTTTAAAGGATATTTTATAATAAAGTATTTTAAATTATTTTAAAATCTAATGCTTTGTACTTGGTGTTTTCAATGGAAATAAATAGTTGGGAATTCATTCCATAAGGAAAGTGCGGTTTGAAAACCGTTTTCAAAAGGGTTGAAAATGGAAATATATCTTACGAAGATATTTTGAGGTTAATAAATAGTTTGGTGAAATTATTTACGGCGATGGTTGTTTGTGAATGTTATTTGATAGTTAAATAACCGACTATCAATATGGGCCAATGCGTTGATTGTTTCGAGGAGACCGGGATTAGGATTAATTTCCTGAAAACCACTTTGATCCAGTTTGTACGTTTCTTGTGGAAACGAGAGTTTGGATTCGAAGGTGGAGCAGTGAAGTGCAAGGGCTAGTCGCTACTAATCCTGAGGAGGATTCCAAAATGGATGTAGTAGAAGTAGTGCCTTTGGTTCCGTTCGAACCCGAGGCGGACTTGTATGGATGAATGCTTTCAGAACATTGTCAGGTGGATGGTGAGAATTTTATGTGAAACGTTCTAAAAGGTAGTGCTTAGCCTCGAGCCTTATTAACCCGGAATGACTGAAAATCAGGGGTTATGCAGCAGGCTAAGTAGGTAGCACCTATTAGGGTAAGGTCATCCCTGTCTAGATGTCCATTTTTACTCGTCTTAGTGGTGCGGCTGCTGATCCCAACCGTGTGGTGATTTTACTCGGGATTATCCAGTAAGGGGTAGTCCCGGTCTTGTGTTGCAGAGGGGTTAGGGTTGCTCCTCGGTACGGTGACCTAGGCCGTGTACCATGACAGATGGTACCCCAGTGCCTAATCATTAGTTGGAAATCCATTCTCCCTACGTACCTTTTTCGTTTTGTTTGTATTACCTACGATTGTGGCTTGTAGCTGGAATTTAATAAATTGTAACAATTTCGGCTATTTGAATAAGTATTTGTATATAGACCCTATTATAATATCAGAGGATTTTAATAAAAATTGTTTTGGCTATCGTAAGGTAAAAACCCGACATATTTATTTGTGGCATGGTCTTACGGGATGCTTTTGTTTTCAAAGGATTTTGGAACTTTAATAATCAAATTGAGTGTGATTTTCTCACCTGGTATTCCAGACTGACTCAGGTGTTATTTCACTATAATGCTCGGGTCAGACCGAGTATTATAGATTACAGGAAAGGATGCTGTGGAGCTGGATGGCGATACGTACTTCCGTACTTGTATGAAATATTCCGTTATGAATTCAGCTTTGAGGATAAGTTTAAATGACTATCCAGTTGTATGTCATTGATGTTGTTGAACTCTCATGATGTATTCTAGTGATGTATGTATAAAACAACTGTAGTTTTTTTTTGTGTAAAGATCTGTTATTATCTATTATATTTTATTCCATTGCGAATGTAAGATTCTGTTATTGTTTTTGTTTTCTTCTTCTACCTCTTTATTCTTTAAACCTGATGGTTCGGTTTTCCGGCATCCGATTACTCGGCATTCTATACAGTGGACATATTGATGTCGATTTTTCGGGCGTCGAAAAATCGGGTCGTTACACCGATTGCCTAAGCTACTAAAACAATGTTTTTATAGTGGCCCGTCCACCGACAACTCACATTACTCACGGATGAGTACATTGCATGATCAAATTTTCACTAGCACCACGCATGGTACAAACAATGGAAACCTAGAAGCACTAGGAAATCCTTTAAACACTCACCTATAGATTAACAATAACTCTAAAACAACTCAATATCAAAAGAAACAACAAACTGTACGAACTAACAATGCAACTCCCCAGCGACTTTCCATCCAGAACCAAAACAGCAGCATAGCAAAGAAGATGGATTCAACAAACAACTGCAAACCTTCGAAAATAACATTACAGCAAAAAGCTTCAAAGCAAAATGCATTGCATTTTTGAAAATTGAACGAATTCTTTATATATAAAATTGTATTACTTTCTGGAAAAATATTGTGTTATTTAGAAAAAAAATCGTATATTGTAAATAATTGCATTTGTCCAAAAAATTGTATTATTTTATAAGAGCTTCAATTTTTTGTGAGAATTATTTTTTGATTTGACTGAATGTATATTTTGAGGTTTTATAAGTATTTCTTTAATTCTGCGGTTTTCTGAAAATAATTTTAACTCCTTTTAATTTCTATTTTTCTGCAATTTTTTTGAGTTATGGATTTGTTTTGTGGAAAATGCTGAACTATATTAAATAATACATTTCTCAAGATTTTCCACATTATTTAATCAATATGAATTTGTTTTCATTTCTTTGACAATTTTATCAAGTAAATTAAAATCGTGGATCAAAATATATTTTGCAGTATTTTATCAAACAAGAATCTCTATTATCACTTATATTAGTCGGTTAAATAATGGTAGTCACACAAGCCAATGTGTTGATTTCTAATCAGAGTACCCTAAATAATAGGTTAATACCTTTTGCTTTAAGTGGTTTGAATGTAGAGTAAAAATGGAAAGTATTTAGGTGAACTAAATTACAACTAGGGTACACACATATTAAATAATGTTGACCTTGACTTGTTAGTTAGGAGGGTATACGGATATCTTGAAACAATGAGAAAGATGAAAGCAAAGTTGGGTTTATATGCAACTTTAATATGTACACCGTTTTGTTTTTGACCTTTCCTCTTCACAATTCACTACTGATTATGCTCACACTGATGGTAAAATTCATTCTTTTTTCATTGACATTAATCCTATCACTGGTTCACAACCCTTTAAAATACTCTAAAAATATTGCAACTATGATGTAAGCTTTTTTTATTCTATGTATGTCATTAATTCATTCATTCTCTTTGGTTCTCATTTTTGTGTGGTAAAGTTCATAACTGAACGTTTCTATATATTTTATTGTCACGTAAATTGAAATACATAGTTATTTAATTTGTTTTGGGAATTCTAAGTCGAGGTTACTCAAATTAACACCCCGAAGCACAACAAAAAAGCGAGATCGTTATAAGAAGCGCAAAAACTACCGATCAATATCTCAAACCCAATCTCAACCAATCTAAAATTGTAATCACCATACAAGCAATATAAAATAAAGCAATAACGATAAAATAAGTCACACACCAAATCATAGTGGTTCCACAAACATATTATTAGTGTACATCCACTTTGAGAGAGAGATTTTATTAATACCAATGAGAAGTGTAAAAGAGATTGATTGCAATGACCACAATATTCACTCTAGAATATTATTTTGTGGAAATTAGAATTGAAGAAAACTATATTTTTTGTTAAATCCTAATTCATGGAGAATAAAGCCCTTGATTAAACCCTTGGAGTGATCAACGCTCTTTGAATCTAAAAATAGCTTATATAGGGAGAGTTTGAGCCTAGGAAAATACTCGATTTTCCCCTTGAAACCTTCACAAACCAATGCAATCAGCCCGGGCAATTTGGAGACAACGCGGTCGATCAGACATCTGGTTCCTCAACTCAAACGTCTGAGTCGAAGAAAAAATTTATTCGTTACAGGCGCTCAGATGTCAGGTCCCTATAATCAGATGTCTGAGCAAACTTTTAGGATGCCAAATCCAACTTTCAAAGACGTCTAACTCCAAACGAACGCTTTTATCTGGTGATTAGACGTCTCGTTACCCCAACTAGAAGTCTGAAGCAAGTCTTAGGATGCAACATACAATGCAAAGAGTCTAGGCATTATTTAGATGCCTCACAATAGCAGTTCAGACGTCTGAGGACCTCGACTCCTATTGCTCACCATGTATCTCCTGCTTTCAGCATGCCACAACTCTCACCTTCGAGCTTCGATTTGCAAATCGTCTTCTACGTCACCAAGTTACTTCCAACCACTAGAATTCTTCATATAGTGTCGCCAAATTCAACAATCCACATCAACACTATCCATCTCCATCACTAAATGGATTTTGAATTTTTTTCTTCTTCTAAAAATGCATGAATTAATGCAACTAAATGAACGTAAGGACTTAATTACAAAATTTCAGTCTTTAGTAGCTCCTAACCAAAAATTATATAATATCACTTTGTCTTAAATCAACAAAATAGTTCATAGCTAGGTAACGAACAGGAGTTATCGGTGCACCACGAATCACTGTAGCGATGCAACCGAATGTTTAAATACCTTCAGAGAAACAATCTCTATAATATATACAAATCACTGTAATATTTATATATGATTATTGCTCTGTCATAGCTTAGACACCAAGAAATTAGATTATCGGAAGAAGAAAACTTGTCAAGATACAATTAAGCTCTAGGTGAGCTCGTGACTCCCTTAAGTCCAAAGTCTAACTATTATTATTAGTCAATTTCTAGGATGATATGAATTTATGGGCCAAGGAAGAGGTGATGAAATCTTCCACCTTATGTGGATTTCGATGTTGCCCTTAGAAAAGAAAATAAGATGATATGAATGCAAAACAAAATTAAACATGAATTAACGATGCAACTACAAATGAAACTTTGTTGTTTTTTTTTTTTTGAAATTTTTTTAAAACGCAAACAACTAACAATGCAATGAAAATAAAAACAAATAATAAGAGCATGATACCGTAGCATGCAAAATTATTAGTAATTTATTTTTTAAGCAGCATTTTTTTAATAAGCAAGCAAAGTATAACGACCCAAATTTTAACCACTTCAAAATATAATATTTAAAGTGATTTCTAATAAAAAAAAAGGTTTTATGATTCAAACAATATTAGATAGGATTTGAAAATAGAAATATACATAAAAATAGTAACAGTTGCTTATGACAAAAATGACAAAATCCCAATTTCAGAAAAGTAAGTTTAAATGGTTTAATAAATTATTTTGATTTATTCATAAGTGTTTATATTTTTAAATAACATTATACAAATTTATTTTTAAATTTGGTTTACATAAACGAATGGTTTAACTAAATATGACCGTAAAATATTTTATCAAAAAATTAACGTTTTGTCAATTTAAAGTTGTCGCAACGTTGTTGCATCTTTATTTTAATATTCATGTACACTTATATAAATGTAGTAAGTTTTAATTAAGTTGTTAGTTAGGTTTACTTTTATTAAAACACAATTAGAAAATTCTAGAGTGTAATTAGAAAAGGTAAACTAATAAAAACAAAACATGTCAAATCAAAAGAAACATCATTATTACTTTATGTTTTCTTAATCCTTAAGTGATAAGGACATAAAGTAAAGATTTGAAAGGTGATGTTAAGTGTTGAAAAATAAGATTACTTTAAAAGTAAGTAAAGTGTATTTTAGTCTTTTGCAAATATAATATATTTATCCAAAGTTTTTTCTATAAATACATACCCACTTTCTCACTTCCTTCCATGATTCTTTTCAAAATTTCAAGCTTCTTCTCACTTTTTAATGGCTTCCAACCTTAAAAAGGTTATGCCAAAATATTTCAAAAAATAAAAAAAGAAAAATATCAACAAAACTATGTCCGAACCGCTTCAAAACTCCTCCTCTCCCCTTCTATTACTCACGCCTCCCCCTTCCTCCATTTGGCCGAGCATAATTTTCCTTTCAAGCATGATCGTGGCCTCCTAAAGCAAGTACGTGGAAGTTTAGCAAGTTCTAATGAGCGTAAAGTAAAGTTTAGCAAAGTTAGAAAAGTTAAAACTAGTTTGAAAACGACAAAAGGTGAGAACTCTAAATTTTTAAGTAGAGAATATTTATATGATGTTTTGCAAGTTATAAATGTTCTTTGGATGTTAATAATGATGTTTGATAAGTGTTTGAAAAAGAAAGCAATTACATTTAAGTCATTTGCAAAAGTTAGTAAGCAAATATGTACAAAAATGACAATCATGTGACATTGTAACAAAAAATTGTTAAATTGATTTGCAAATTCATATGACATGTTAGAATATGTTAAAATGATTATAAACATGGTTTTGGATGTTTATTAGTTGTATATTGAATATATATGTTGAAACAAGTCACGGAATTTACACGATGTACAATTACATGAAAATCACTTTCCACAAGATATGAAATGTAATATAGAATCATATATACCTTTGAAAAATATTTGAAAATGCTTTAGAAATGATTTCTAAGTGTTTAAACTTGTCTCGACAAAGTTTGGACATGAATCTTAAAATACGTCAAAAATTTGACGCGTCTCGTAATGGTAGTTCGTGTTTACGCGTCAAAAGTTCAAATGAACATATGAAGTGAAATATAGTTCGAAATTCTTTAAAGTGAGAAATTTCCGAATCCTTATGTCCATATCTTTCGTATAAAAAAGAAAAATTAAGATTTCATCTTATATATTTTGAAATATGGAAATTTCAATTTTCAAGACAAAATTCAGTTTTGCACTAAACGACCAAAGTTGAAAATTGATAAAATAATCATTTTAAAAAGATGAAATAAATTCTGAAAATCTTTTAAAATGTTTTAAAAGTATTTAAGTTGAAAAGATGGCTTTCTAAATGATATAAAAGTTGTTTTGAAGAATATAGCTTTTAGAGCACTTTTTATAACACTATTTGCAACACTTTTCGCAACATTTTTCAATAACTTTTGAAATAAAGGTTGAAACTTAAGAACTCTTTCCCAAAACCTTAGTAAATGTTTTTAAGTAAATAATAAAGCATATTAAAAAAAATTTAAACAATTTAACATTATTTCAAAGATGGTTAAACAATAGTTAAGTGATTTAAAAAGGAAAAATGAGTACTTACATTTGTTCCGCTTGTGAGATCTAAAAGTGGAAACAAAATGTGTAAATAAGATTAGAAATAGAGCAACCAGTACCCTAAACTTACACGACCTCGGTTTTCTCTTTTAGGCGAAGGGTGGAACATATCGAAAGAAAAGCTCGGATGCTCAACTTGGATTTTATAGAAATAATCTCCTTATACTCATTATTAAAATCCAAAGAGGGAATTTGTACTATTCGTGAAACTTAAAAGACGATATCACATTTATTCCGCCCATAACACTCGTTTAATACGGAAGTTAACTTTGAATAAAAGTAGATTGATTTCTATAATCCTATTTTTTCAAAAGATACTCTTTAAAAATGATTTGAGAAATATTCAAAAGGAAGGTCTAAATGATTCCGTATTCACTAAAAGAATATTTTGAAAATACATATCTCTCGAAGATATTATGGTAAAGGAAATGAATGAATCGAAAAACAATCACATAATTACATCATTTTTATCAATGATTGGATTTCGAAGGAACCGGGGTCGGATTTGGGTGATTCCTATCTGAAAACCACTTCGAACCAATTTACGTGTTCGAAGATTGAACGTGTTTGAAGACGGAGATATTGAGACGAATAATAACGAGGGACTACTTGTTGATTAATTGGGGATAAACTTCTGACTCACTATATTGTAGCGGTGGTCTCTTTATTATGAAAAAACTTCAAAACCACAAGGACTTCTCGCCTAGTAATGGCTGAGGAAAGTGCCTTCGGTTTGTCATGTTCCTGTGCAACTTGTATGGACGTTTGTCTGACGTTGCATTTCTAAAAGTTACGTACATTAGTTTTTATAAACATACATCGGTGGTGGCGGAGAAGGTAACTTCTCTTAGCTTAACACCCTCCTTGAGACGTACGAGCTCAAGGGTGGTATTTTCATGAAAGACAAATAGCAGTCAACAGAAATGGAAATGTGGCATTCAAAGATGTGATGTGTGTTATATGAAAAGGTAATCATTGCCTCGAGCCTCATCAATCGGAAATGATCAAAACATGGTTAGATGCGGCAAGGCTAGGGTCATTCTCAATTAGGGTATGTTCATCCCCTTTTAGATATATTTCTTCCAGCTATGACATTCGGGATGTAAATTAATGTGGATGTATGCGAAGAGAGCTCTCGAATAAAGGCCGGTAACGACTAGGGGATGACATATTCGGTACTATCTAGTTATAGAGATAGGTCGGTCTTGTGTTGGTAGAGGAGCTTTGTAATGGTTCGTCGGGACATCCATCTAGAGGTATACCCATCGGAAGGTAATCCCTTCACCTGGTCATTTGTATGGAAATCTATTCTCCAATAAAAACCTGCGGTTTTGTTTGTATTGGCGTAATGAATGGCCTCGAAATGCTATATGGATAACCATTTCGACTAAAATTAATAAGTTTATTTGAAAACGTTTCAAGAATGTCATTAAGAATAATATCCCTAATTTTATGTAATAAAGAGTTTTGGTTATCATATGGTAAAAACTTGTTCCGTGTTTATGTGCGGCGTGGTCTTATGAGATACCTTTTATTTTCAAAATATCGTATTTTGAGTTCTCACACCAATCCCATGACTGATCCGGAGTTTATTTTCCCTTTAAAACTCTGGATGCCCCATCTTTCGAGCTGCCGTGTAGTCAGGATACCTTAGGAGCATTTTGGAGCATGTTGGGAAGCATTTTGGAGAAGTCTATTGGAGTGCTATGAAGCTGAAGTACCTTATGCAGATATCTACCCATTTTCCGTTGTGTTTTGTAGTATGTATTTTCCAGCATATGTACGGATATACGGTTATAACCATCCCGCTGGATTTGTATTTGACTTTGATCATTTATGTATAATTAAAATGTTGAATGCGATATGAGATTATATTATTGTATTATCTTCTATCTTTATTTTGATAATCTGCCTCCCGACACTTAGATTTACGGCACGTGAATATCATGAATGTATTAGTGTTGATTTCTGAGGGTCGAGGAGACGAGTCGTCACACAAAGCAGTATAGAGCAGTATATAGCAGCAATTCCTTTTGATTCGGTTTCCCGTAACTTGTAAGTTTGAATAAGATATATAAAACTTGTCCTTTTTTAAATGAAAGTTTACTATTATTCTTTGTTTACTAAAATCTACAAATGGGAAAAAAAAAACTAGGCTAGAAAGGAAAAGAAAATGGAAAAATGAACACACACTAAAAATAAATAAATAAATTCACTTAGGCCCACAAGCCCACAACCAATCAACCCAGTACTCAAACTTAGGTTGCAGCGTTTACTAATTCCCCGATTCAATTCCACTTCTTTGTTAAATGCGAAATTAAAAAATTTAAAAAAAAGAGGGGGGGGGGGGGGGGTGGTGGTGGTTTGGATATCGCAATTTAAGAAATAATATCAAATCATGAAATAAAATTAAATGTTTGCTCGTGATTTGTGTTGAGTGCGGCGATGGCAGGAGGAGATCGCTTCGGATGTACAGATTTGGGTATTTTGGTTCGGTAAGGGTTGCTGGAGTTTGGTGTTGGAGTTGGTTGGAGAATGGATTTTGCTTTGGTGGTGATGAGGTTGAAGTGGCAAGTCTCAGTGAGAATGTGGTTGAAGTGGATAGGTGGATGCAATGCAGGCGTCTTGGTGTTGAAGGAGTTTGATGTTACAGGCAGTGTATAAGAGATGCAGGGGAATAGGGGAGTTGCATGACTGTTTGGTCGGGCAGAGGAAGTATTGTAGTGATGTGAATGGTGAAGTAGGTGGAGTTGTTGATGAAGTTGCACTGGAGATGGTCGAGGTTGGAGTTTGCAGGTGGGTGAACTTTCAGGAAGGTAGATAAGAGATGATGGTGGGCTGTTGATGGCTGTGTAAGATGGTGTGATTGTTGATGGAACATGGATGTTGTATGCGAGGCAGTTGGTTGGAGTTTGCAGGCGCAGAGGGAGGTGGATGTGCAATTATTTATGTTGAAGGCAATTTGAAGTTTGATGCTGGAAGTGGATTGAGGAGGTTTGTAGTTGGGGATGGTGGTTGTCTTTGAAGTAGATGGTGATGAAGGCAGTGAGAAAACAGTTTGAACGAAGTAGAATTGCAGTTTTTTTTTTAAAGCAAGTGCAATAGTTCAAGGTGGAGCTGATGGAATTTTACTTTGTTTTGGATTGGGTTGCTACTGTAACGAAGAATGGGAAGTTGGTTAGAGGAAGATGGAAGTGGTTGTTTGATATGAAGCCAATGAGGTTGTGTGGGAAGTTAGCAATGATGTACGCAGGGATGTTGGAGCTGATTTCTGGTGGTCGAAGAGGAGTGATGGTTGGGTACAGCAGCAAGTGGAGGGTTGTTCTTCAAGTAGGTTGGTTGTTCAGGTGGTTTGGTTGTGAAGTTTGGCTATGTACGTATATGGCAGGTGATGATTGATTCTGTATGATGTTGTTTGGTGATTTACTGCAGTGAATTGGGGAGATGGGTTGTTTGGAGGGTGAAAGTTGATGTTTTGGCAGTAGGTATTTGATGTGAAGTTTTGGATAGTGTCGCAGTTCTGGTGATGGAGGAGGTTGTGATTGATGAAGGTAGGTAGAGGGGAGATGGTTTATGGTTATGCAATATTGTGTTTATGGTTATGGATGTGGAGTGTATCAAGGTAGGTCGGTTGTAGCTTGTGGACATTTGGTGACCAGTCAGTGGATGTTTGCTGGAGGGTAGTTGGTGATTGTATGGATAGGCAGTTTTGTGAAGTTCAATTTGGTGAATTGAAATGTAAACAGAGAATAGAAGTGGGAATTATGAATTGTAATAGAACACACAGAAATGTGATATGTAAGAGAATAGGAGCGAACAGAAGTGAATTTGTGATTGAAATTGAAGTAGTAAATAAAATGCCTTAGAATGATTTTTTTAAACGTTCCACATGCAAACTGAAGTGAACCAAAACTAAACCAGATGACCAAAACACAAGGCAACAACACAAGTAACAACAAGTGAATCAAAATAGAAGAGATTTTTTATTCTTTTTTCTTTTTTTTGGAATGCAAATTAATATATAAAATGAACACAATTTAAAATTAATAAAAATAATTCGAAGAGTATAATTAAAATTAAATTGCAGTTCCATGGAAATAGTGCCAAAAACTTGTTAGATGGTGATTTTTTATCGATTAGAAAATCATCAAAAAATATTATCTTTAAAAACCACAAGCGTACGACGTACAATTGTAGTACGTATGCGAGTACGGGTTGATCCGTAGGGAATGAATAAAATTTCAATAATACCCAATCAAATTAGCCTAAAGTTTTTAAAGTAGTTTTAAACTAAGAAAAATTGTAAAAATTAGCTGAAGCAAAAGTGAAAACATGTAATCGCTCATTAAAACGTTAAGTAGAAATGATAGATGTGCTTATTATGAGTATGTTTTATTTGTGCTATTAATTAGCACAATTTAGATAATCAAACTATAACACACCATTCAAACCCACTTATCAACACTCATGAAAATGACGTGAAAATTAAAAATAAAATCAGTTTTAAGTATGATCTATTTACTATTAATTAGCAACATTGACCATCAAATTTTGATTCTGGTTTGACTTTCATTATCAAAATCACTTGGGCAGATGGTTAAATAGTTTATGTTTTAATTGGAATTAAGTATAGTCTATTTGAGATGTCAACATAAGCTATCAAAGTTCAATAACAAAGAAATACAAACCACCATCATTCATATTTTCCATTAAACAAATATGAGAGATCACAAATCAAATCCTCATGTTAATTTAATACGTTTCGTGAGAGCTTCATTACCTCTAAATTGAAGGGGTTTAGCTACTCATATTTGAAAATAATGTTAACATAAAATGATTTCAACATAAAACAAAAGGAGAATGAGAAGTGTTAACTAAAAGAGAACAGAACTTACTACTTGCGTAAAATAAATCAAAACTAACTGCAAGAATCAAAAGAGAGCATAAGATAATAAAAGAGAATAAAAGAGAGCATAAATTAAAATTGCATGAAAGTAAAAACAAGGCTAAGAAGCCATGAAAGAAACTTTTATTTATCTTTGATTTTGTAGCTACAACTTGTATAAAAAAAAAATGATTACACGAAACATAAAGGGTATTTATACATGCAAACCCTAATTTATATTTTATGAGACTACCTAAAATGCCATTTAGGAACTGTAGCCTTCAAGTAATCATGAGGAAAGTAATAATCCCACCAACATGCTTTTAACCCTCTATTAACATATGCATGTGCTTTTAATTATGGACCATATGTTAGTGGGTATCTAGGCTCCTCCATGTTGAATGAATTCATTTATTTTCATTCTTCATTTGCTTTCAACATATGTGCATGCATTCATCTATGAACCCTCTTCATATTTGCACTTCATATCCTACAGATAAAAATAAAAATGAGCAAACAAATTTTCTCAAATTAAATCATACACAAAATTACCATTTTACCCCGAATGAAGATAAATAAATTCTGATTTGAAAACAATTTAAATTTCGGTTTAAACATGTAAAACACCCTAATATGCTCATTTATTTAATTAAAAGAATATTAAATATGGGAGTAAAAATATGCAGTTTTACATGCACATCAGAGCCCATTTATGAAATCCATTAAGATAGAAACAGATTTCCAGACTGGAATATCTAAAGGCTGAAGTAATCCACTCGATTTCTGATGTTCAACTTTTACCTATTAGCAGTTGAAGCACTGGCTCACCCATAAGCCTACATCTCTCTTCATATCTTCCCAGTAGAAACTCCTCTTCATATCCTGATACATCTTGGTTCCCTTAGGATGAATCGTAAATTTTTATCGATGACATTCTTTAAGGACCTCCTTCCTTAGGTTTTCTACATTCGGGACACACAATTGTCCCTTCTTTCTAAACCACCCTCTCTATTCAAGACTAAATCCTTTAGATCATCAATCTCGATTCCAGCCTCTAGCCTTCTAAACTTCTCAGCTAACACTAGGTCATCTTTCTGCTTAAATGCAATCCTTTCGATCATCATCGGTTGAACTTCTAAACATGATAACATAGCGTTTTCTTAACTAGAACTAGCCTCATATCTCCATCGTACTCTGCATGCTGTCAATGCTTCTAAATCTTTCCACTCGGCTACCATTTCCAATACTACATTCTTGTGTTTTCTATTAAGTGCGTTGCAGCCTTATTTCCTTTTCCTGGTGTGTACTCAATACCAAATTCGTAAGCAGCTATAAACTCTAACCATCTCTACTTTCTTATATTCAACTCCTTTTGAAAGAATAAATATCTTAGTGACTTATGATCTGTATACAATTCAAATCTTTCTCCCAAAAGGTAATTTATCAACACCTTCAACGCAAAAATTATCGCATCTAATTCCAAATCATGAGTTGGATATCTAACTTCATGTGATTAGAGCTGTTGAGAAGCATAGGAAATCACTTTACCTCTCTTCATTAACATAGCTCCTAATCATGTTCCACATGCATCCGTGTATACCAGTAAGTCCCGATTCCCCTCTGGAACAACTAACACAGATTCATTAGTCAATAAATGTTTTAATTTCTGGAATCCTCCTCACACTTATTAGTCCAAACAAACTTATACATTTTTCCAAGTTAGCTTAGCCATCAGTGTGGCTATCCACGAGAAATCTTTAATGAATCTTCGGTAATAGCTAGCTAACCCCAGAAAACTCTTTATCTCAGTTGCTATCTTGGGTCTCTTCCAATTATTCACTGTCTCGATCTTGATCGGATCTACTGACAATCCTTTCTCTGAGACTACATAACCAAGAAACTTCATTATCTTCTTCCAAAAGTGACACTTCGAAAACTTTGCCTTCAATTGATGCTGCTTCAGCGTCTCAAGCACTATCCTAAGATGAACTTCAAGGTCTCTTTCATCCCTTGAATATATCAGTATGTTATCTATGAATACTAATACAAATCTGTCCAGATGCTCTCGGAAGTTTCTATTCATCATGTCTATAAAGAATGCTGGCACATTTGTTAGTCCGAACGGCATCACTAACCATTCGTACGATCCATATCTGGTCTTAAATTCTATCGAAGGAACACTATCCTCTACTACTCTAAGTTGATGGAACTCTATTGCCAAATCTAACTGAAAAAATACTTTGGCTCCACTCAACTGGTCGAACAAATCATCAATCCTAGGTAATCGATATCGGTTCTTTATCGTCTTCTCATTCAGCTTACGATAATCGATACATAACCTCAACGATCCATATGGTTTCTTAACAAATACTATGGCTAATCCCTAAGGCGAACCTCTTGGTATGATAAAATTCTTACCTTCTAAATCCACCAATTGCACATTTAGCTCCTTCATCTCGGTAGGTGTTATTCTACTTAGCGATCTACTCACAAGTTCAGCTCCAGGTACTAAATCTATCTGAAATTCAATAGCTCGTTTCGATGGTAGTCCAACGGGCTCAAAGACATCTGTGAATTCTTTAATAACGAAAACTTGATTCAAATCGTCTTCTTTGTCCATAACATCCAACAAAGCATTAACCTCAAAACTAGGATTTTCTATAGTATATATAACCCGACCACTACAACTAGGGTGTCTAAGTGAGATTTTCCTATCATGGAAAAATGTCCTAGCACTGTGCTTACTTAATCAATCCATAACCAAAAATAATTCCAAAATCTATGAAATCAAACACACGCAAACTGCAAGCAAATATATGACCTAACAATTCAAACTCTAACTGGCCACATCTCATCCTAAGCATCGTGTATCCTCCTATCAGATTTGCAACCCTTAAGGAAGTAACTAGGTATGAAGGTTCTAGGTTAAGCTAATCTACCAAATAATGATATATAAAAGAATGCGTTGCCCCGGCATCGAATAGAACTCTAATTGACACACCGTGAATCAAAAGCATACCTCCCAACACATCTTTTCCTTTCTCCTTTGCTGTTGGTCTTGAGTAGCCGGTTCCAATGCAAACACATTGCTCTTTCCATCCTTAGCTGGTTCCTTGTACTGGTTCTTATAATGTCCAATTTGATTATAGTTGAAACATTTCACTCCTTTCCTGTCAGTAGCCTTCTTTTCTTTGCATGTCCAATACTCGTGAGCAAAATGTCCCTTCTATCACACTTGTAACAAACTACATCGTCCTTCCCTTTCTTGGTTGCTCCTCCTTTCTAAGCTCCTTTCTTATGGTAAAACTTTCTTTTCTAGTTCTGCCCTCCTTGAGTTTCCACCGCTTTGCTACCATCAAAAAAACCGAGCATCACCTCATTCCTCAAAGCCATCTCAACAACTACATCGCATGGATCCCAAATATGTGGTAAAGTCGCTTTAGCAAGCTCGGGTCTTGTTCCATGGATGAATTTCTCATTCCTTTTGATAACCTTAGCATATCGGTATCTCGATAATTTCTCAAATCTATAGCATACTAAAGCACGGTCATGTCTCCCTACACTAACTCTGCAAATTTCCAGAGCAGAGTTGACTTGGCAATATCCGACATGAATCTTTCCTCAAACCTCCTTCTAAATTCTACCCAAGTCATAGCCTCTTCAGCTACTCCTATAGTAAACTATCCCACTAGTACAGTGCAGCTCCGTGCAACTGTCTGGATGGCACTCTCCTTTTCTGCTCATCGTTAAGTCCTAAATCAAAAAAAAATCCTTTGGCAATGAAGCAACCAATTCTCTACTTCAATTGCATCCTTGGTCCCGATAAACGGCTTCCCTCCAAGCCTAACGTAGTCTTTGCTCAACAATGCATAGTTGTTAACCATTAGAGCTTCCTAATTTCCTTCTCCAACAACATTTCCTTCGACTAATCCCGCAGCAGCTCCAGCTTGCATCATTTTGACGAAAAATTGATACATAGCTCCCATATCAACTTGCGGCGTTGCAGCACCCACATTAGCAGCTTATGCTCGAACTGGATCCCTTCTAGTGTTTGGTTTGGCATTTCCATTGGTTGTGGTACTTCCTCCACCAAGGTTAACTCTTTCATTCCTAGCATCCATATCTTACTTCCTTAAAATCTGCATTCTAGTTTTTGTAAGATACGGAAGAATGGCCTAAGAGAGGTGCAAGAATAGAGATAAAGTGAAAATTTATATATAGCAAATACAAGCACATTATTATAACGTCATCCCATACCCCAATCTTTTCCCTAATTCTTTAGAATTATGTTTTCAAAAACCATTTTAAGTTTAAAATTTCTTTTAAGTTTTTATAAACCTATGCTCTGATATCAAGTTATAACATCCCCTACTTTGAGACCTGAAGCTAAGCGTCATAGATGTTGAAGTCATTTATAGTATTAACTTTCGGTGACAAAATACGGTAATGTTAATGATATCCATAATATCACAAGCATATTGACATGAAATAAAATCAACAAAGATTTCAAAAGCAGCTTTTCTAATTATATTTTAGATCAATATTTCATATTCAATTACATAATCCCCAAAAATCAAATGATTCATGTTAAATATGTTTTATAACAGATATAAATTTCAGGCCCGAAAACATTATTTAATTTCCTTAAATAATTTAAACTCAAAATTAACTATTTTCTCTCATAGAAAATTCATAATAAATCCACAATCACTTAGAAAATTATGAAACTTCAAACCCGCTTTTAAAATAACGTTTTTGACCATATGTCAAAAATGCAACTCATTTGGATGTCATTTGATAGGTTTTCTAATCTAAGCAGATCATAAAATTCTTGTCAAATCTCCATAAATCATCAACTTAAAACATATAATCATTTAATTACTATAACATGGGATATACTTGCAAAAGAAAATAGCTTTACCTTTAAATCCAAATCAGTAATTAAAATAGAGATGTAAACTAATTATTCACCTTGGCTTTGTGTAAAGAAGGTTGAGATTTGCCTTTAGATTGATATGCTTAAGCTTTCTACTTGAATCCTAGCGTTTCTTCTTTTTAATTCCTCTTAATGGCGACCGACGGAGTTCCTTTAGGGTTTTAGTTTTGTTTGTGATAGTTAAAATGAACGAGGAATGAAGAATGGAAGGGTTTAGGGTGTTGGAATAAAGGCTATGCCCATTTTATCCTTACCATATTCCTCCTTCTGACTTATTTTTAATTCATTTTTACTAATACATTCATTTAGGCACGGCTCCTTCTTAATTAACAAATCTAAATCTCTTAACTATATACATTATTTTATTTTATTTATCCAATTAAATATCCAAAATAATGTAAGTCAAAATTAGGGTCGTTACAAATATCCAAATTATTTATGAATTATTTCATAAATTTTCACCTAAGTTAAAAATATTTTATAAAGTCGTTTCTTTATAAAACATCAAATAATAACTTATTCTACTTTATTTACTTAAATAATACCCTTCTAAATCCTAAGAAAATACACAAAAAATAAAATTTATTTTGCTTTTCACAATTTAGGTAAAGATCAAATCGAAATTTAGGTCTTTTAAAATTGAGTCAACCTCTCGATCCATTTTAACTTAGTGTTAAAATAGACGATGTTTATGGGTTGATCCAAAACAACAAATAGTTTACGTCACTTACATGTTTTAAACAAAAGCTATGGTTTTAATAAAACAATATCTATTAAAACATTCCTACCCTTTTTACCTTAAGGTGTTATAATGGATATTGTTTATGGACTGGCCCAATAACACCAATTAGTTTACACTTCTTAGAGGCTTTAAAAAAAATCTATTGGTTCTGACGAAACAATGTTATCAAAACCATCTTATCTTATCTGACCCATTGAAATCAGTGTTAACTTATCCCTTATCTTATCTAAGGGTAAAAATTCATTTATCCAAAACAATCTTTTACTAAAAATATTTTTTATTTTTAAATAAATTCCCTACTAAGGGAAGTCAAAAGTGAAATACCCTATTTTCAATTCAAAAACTCATTCTTTATTTTGTAAGCATACTACATATATTTCTTTTATGAAATAACTTCAAGCAATAACTCAAAAATCTTATAAAATCATTTCAAACAATTCAAGGATCTAAATTTTTCAAAAACTATTTAAAATGTTATTTTAATAGACAAATTTATGATACTAAGTGTATTAAAACAATGGTCAAAATAAATGTCATTAAAACATGGTTTACTATAAACCTAAGACAATTTCTCATTTAAAAACCATCGTTTATAAATTTAAAACAATATTTACTATCCCAAAGGATAATAAAACAATTTATAATATTCTTTTTAAAACCTTAAAACCATATAAATTTTCCAAAGGAAATAAATCAAACTTAAATTCTTTTGTTAAATTTAAAATAACATTAATTGTCCTGAAAGATAATAAATCATATTTATAATTTCTTTTATAAATATAAAACAATATAAACTATCTCGAAAGATAATTAATCAATTTACAATTTCCTTTGATAAACAAATCAATTATCTTTAATAAAATAGTTAACTACTTCCAAACCGCTTTCATCAAATCGGTTAGTTTACTTTAAACTCATTTATTAACTCGATTAACTAACTTAAAATATCATTTATCAAAAAATTTATTATATTCAAATAATCATTAACTAAAATGTATAATTAATCTTAACTATCATTAACTAAAATGATTATAAAACTTGCATACTATTAATTAAAACAATTAACTAAATTTAACCAAATATTAACTAAAAATGATTAATAAAATTCGGTATAAGTAATTAAATTGATCTAATTAAATTGATCTAATTAAATTCAAATCTCAATAATAAAAAAGATTAATTTATTTTAAACACCATTGGTTAAAACGATTAATTAAGTATAAAACATCATTTGCAAAAATGATTAATTAAATCTAAAAATAAACCAATTTTAAACATCGTTAATTAAACTGGTTAATTAGTTTCAAAATCAATAGTTAAAATGATTAATTAATATAAATTATCATTAATCAAAATGATTAATTAATTTTAAATTTCTTTTTAGTGAAAATACAAGCTCAAGTTTAAAACACACCCGATAGGGGTTTAGGGATTATAATTAATAAATAACGGTATAACAGAAATTGATAAAATGGCACTTAAATAGTTTAATGGAATATCTAGATTAATTCCAATTAAACAATCAACCAAGCAAATCTAATTATCATCCAAGAAATCAACAATAGTTTATAGCATCAGATATATGGTACATAAATTTGAATGTGAGTTAAACTCATATTTAAATAATTCTCCTTTATTGTAATTATATTTTATCATATATTTATCCTCCAAATGCATTATCCTACCATTTAGATTATATTAAACATCATTTTTATTAAAATTTTACTTTAGCTTAATAGTATTAAAAGATGACTTTTAACTTAACCCTTTCACCAAATACCTTATAGTCAAACTGTGAAACTGAATTCACAAAGGGTTTGTTCTCAAGGTTCCCTAATTCCTATTTACCTAACCTATTCCTTACTAAGGAAAATCTCTTATGAACTATTGAACAATATTTAATGCTCAAACTGGATGAGCGTAACTAAACAAATCCTAAATAATAATAATAAAATATTATTATCTCCTAATAATCAACTCATAAATACAACTACATTAATTTCGAAAATCATTCTTATATATATATATAATATTCCTAGGTAAAATTATTTCATTTACCATTTTAAAACAATATTGTATCGGTAGGTCCAAGTGTTTAGGAACCCCTATCGATAACGCTGATCTAACACATCGACCGAAACTCATATACCACTCAACGAATCAAACAACACAACATAATTTTTTTATAACACTAACAAATACGCATTCAGTATATAATTTATACTCTTAGACTTATCCTGTGACATTACTAACGATTAGAAATTTTACCCCTCTAGGTCTTAGGGGTTCGCTAAACCCAAGCTTTGATACCAACTATGACGACCAGCCTTTCTGACCCTTGGGAACGACACTTAATACATCTGTGGTATTCGTGTGTTGTTGCCCAAGCGTCCGAAAGACAAGTTGTCTTGGGGAAAAACAAAGAATAGTACAAGACAGAATAGAAAAAAAACCTCACAACGAAATGGTAACTTATAATACAAAATGATATAGTACAAAAGGTTACTCCCTACATGGAGCTATCAGAGTTTAATAAACGTACTACGTCTAACGGATTTGCAGCTATACATTCTGAATTTTCATTTTTAGACACAAAACACACATACATAATCATACAGCAGAAATAAATAACTAGATAACTAAGGAGCTGCCTTCTCGATCACTGTCGTCAAAGAGCTCCAAAGAAAAACCTACTACTCTCCGACTACACAAATATAATTCAGTACCCAAGAGTTTGGGGAAAATAAACAACTCGGGTCAGACAAAATGTCTAATTTGAGTAAAACTTTAAAACAAAAAAGGAATGTATTTAACAATAATATGTGGGACCACGCCACTAATGCGGAATGAGTTTTCTCCCATGTAAACAATAACCAAACATTAGAATGGAAAAGAACAATACGAAACAAATACAAACATAGATGATGGGCAAAAGTAGTATAAAGATCCAAACTTGAAAGAATGGAAATAGTCTGAACAAAATTCAAACTTGACAAAATGGACAAAAAACAAGATAATAGTCCAAACTTGATAGAATAGACAAAACCTATAATTAAACAGCATGAAGAGTGGTTGACTTCTTCCGTTGCAATTATAGAAAAACAATTCGAAGGTTCAAATCAAATAAGGAAAGAAATTTTTTCCAACAAATGACTAGGAGGGTGCAACCCCCTTAAAAGAAGCATACCTCTAGAAATATACTTGTAAACTCCAGGAACTCCAAGCCGGACCCTACCAATCCTTACCAAGAATCTGAGCACTTCGCATTTAAATGTGCAAAACTAATTCCAATGTAAATGAGATGTGAAAATAGCCTAGTGGGAGCAACCCACATAACTTGGCCCCTAAAAACACGCCTTTTGATTTAGTCATTTCTGACAAAGGATAACAAAGCTCTACAGAGTAGTACATCGTCTTTGAATGACGATAACAGAGAAGCTGAAATAACCGATAGTTGAGAAACCAACTATCCTAGAATGATTGGAAATTAAGTCTCTTATACTTATCACCACTCATTGAGTTCAAACTTGTACTATTTCTTGGTTAATAATAGTACCAGACAAGTCAAGGTAGTGTTACCTCAAAGTCATTTCTCACGACTATTCCTAACTTTTGAAATATAAGCAAGTCTACTTCTTCGATGTTTAGTGCTAAGTATACAAATAAATCATTTCCATATAAGTGATATCGCTTTGTGGGAATTAATTTATTTCCATAAATGAATCAAACATTTACTTCTAAAACCAAACTTGTGATTGGTCGTCACAATACAAATATTAGCTTTAAAACACATTGTTAAAGGAGTTAACTAACTTTAAACATAATTATAAAAGGATAATAACTTAAACATATCCTTATTATATTGATTAATTAACTTTAAAAGTTCATTAATTCAGTTGATGAATTTACTTTAATAACCTTTAATTCAAAAGAAGTTAACCACTTTTAAACACCAATAATTTAATTAAAGAATTATTATAATTAAATAAAATAAACAATTTTTTATCATTAATTAAAATGAATAACAAAGTCACAAATTTCTTATTATCTTAATAAATTCACTTTGAAACTTCATTAATTAACCTGATAAATGAACTTCAAATGCCTTTAATTGACAAGGGTAAATCACCTTTAAAACATCATTAAAAATGATTTAATAACTTAAAATATTTTTATTACCTTTATTAATCCACTTAAAACTTTGTTAACTAAGTTGATTTAATTTACTTCGATAACTGTTAATTAAAAAGAGTAAATCGCCTTTTAAAATATGATTAATTAATAATATTTAAATATAATCAATTTAATTAATAAATTATTAATTAAATATCATTATTTGAAAGTGATTAATTAATTTAAACTTTATTTAAGGAAAGATTAGTTAAGGTTAAGCGGATTTATTAACTTAAAGTCATTAATTAGAAGGGTTAATTAATTTTTAAAAAAACATCATTAATTAATAAATCTTAATCCATCAGTATCAAAAGATTAATTAGCCTTAAACATTATTAAATAAAATTATTAAATAATTTAAAACATCATTAAATAAGTAACTAGTTAAATTTAAAACACGCCATTAATAAGTTAATTAGTTAACCTTGATCCTTGTTAATAAAATAATTAATTAAATTAAGTAATCATTATTAAAATAATTAAATAAACTTGGAATAATTATTATTTCAAAAGTTTCTTAACTTGTAAAACTAATCAAGCATGAAGATGAAACCAAATGATTTCGATTAAAGGTGATTTTTTGAAAGTGTCGATATAGCACATATCGTTGTACGACCAGTTCGGAAAACAAGTTCAAGGGATCAACATTAATACCAAACACACATTGCAAGGGTATGAACATATATACATGCTAATCTACAATAATACAACATATATCAAACATTTGCTAACAATAAAATTAACTTTAGCCACTAACTTTTCATATCGCTTACTACATGCTAACTAACTTCCAAATGCGATAACTTTTTGCAACATGAACCAAGCCAACTACCAAATCATCACTACACATACACAAAAAGCATTCATAATCAATGATATGAACATTAAAATAGTTTATAAACTTCGGTTTTAAAGGTGGAGTTTTACTCACCCAAGCACTTACTACTAACTTTACCAAATTACCATGAATCACTACAACATCTTGCACATACTTCAACGACCCACTCTTCACTTGAATCTTGGTGTCTCAGACCCTTAGTGGGCTATTTGGGCTCAGCCTTATAGGCTATGGGGCATGGTCATGGCCCAAAATGATGGGTATGGGTTCTTTTTTGGTTGTAAGTTGATGTAGAGAAAGAAATAGCTAGTTTTTAGCAACCCAAATGAATGAAAAAGTGGAAATTTTGGATTTTTTTTTTTTTTTTTTTTTTTTTTTGAAACTGGGTACTTATATTTACAAAGTAGGCAGCACACAAGTCTGCAAGAATCATCATGGCGCACAGTTTAATATGCCAGAGGCAGGGATCGAACTGCCGACCTTGTCGTCAACAGCCTGGCGTTTTACCACTGCACCAAGGCCTCGGACAAATTTTGGATTTTTAGAGACTAAGAAGCCATGGTTGTTTAAGAACACGTAAAAGAGGTTTTATAAAATGAGAAAGAGAATTTAAATTGAATAAATGTGCTAGGATGGAGGTATTTATAGGCAAAAGAGATGTAGTGGTGATTAAAATAACTTATTAATATAAAATAACAAAATGTATTCATGTAATATGCTTCCATGCCTACCGCCTCAACTTAGAGCACATGTTACCCCCCTCCCCCCAGGTCCACATACACCATGCTTTAGGTACCGGTTTAGGTTATGGCTAGTGTATTTAATTAATTTCCTAAGGTTATTTAATGTATTTTTGTGCATTTAATGTCAAATCAAGTTTTATTTTAACTAAGCTTGATTATTAACTATAACACATTGATTAACTTATCACATAACAAATGTGCATGTGTATATGAGTGATACAAAATGTTCACAACGTTTTCGATGACTTTTTTGATGTCGAAAAGTCGAATTTTCGAAAAACATTTTTCGATTACATATTCTATTTTTGTTTGAATTGATTATTTTTGTAAACAAAATTTGAAAATGATTTAAATTTCATTAGTTAATCTTTATAATATGTTTATTTGGTTATTGAAATCTGTTATTTAAATATTTAAAAGTGATTTAAATATTCAAATACAAAGCTATTAATTTACGGGTCATTACAATAGAGATTTTTTTTGTCAAAGCCTTTAATTATATAAAGCAAGATAGAAAGTACATTTTCTAAACATACATTTTCAACATATTGGATTTTTATTTAACATCTTGTATTGAAATGATAATAAAACTTTTCTAAGGATTTAAATGAAGATTTTTGAATTGTAGATCTAGGAAGAAATAAACTATTTAAAATGGGAGGATTTCAGAATTAAAATGTAAAATTTAATAATTCTCATTATATGAGTTAGATTGATAACTTACATATTCAAGAGTTTATGTTGTAAATCCCATTTATAATAAAATTAGTAAATTTATTTACTTTGTAAATTATAAGCTAAATCAAGGCCCAAGATGATTTCTCCTAGGAAGAATACTAACAAAAACAGTCGGTACTTTCTCCGTATCTCATAACTTCAGAAAAAGAAAGAAATGCATCTTCCCTCTTTTAAAAACCTAATTCCAAGCCTTCAAAATTCTCTCTTGTGGGTCAGTTCAATTGACTAAAGAAGTTACTATATCAGGTAAGGAAATGTCAAACCTATATACTTCTTATTAGAGAATTGTTTTAGTTTTACAGTCTGTTGAATTGAGTTTCTTTTGTTGTTTTGATTAAATACTTCTAAGATTTTCTGATTGAGGCAAAGAAGGCTGCTATATTTGTTTACTACTTAATTAAAAATAAGGAAGGTGATTTGAAAACTCGCTAAAAGGAAAGCTATGCTCTGATACCAAATGAAAAGACAGTGCGGATCGTGCTATATGGAATTATATTATACTAGTGCGGAAATAAACTAAGTTACTATAGCAATGTGAATAAGTAAAATAAAACAAGCACACCAAGAAAATTTATACTGGTTCAAACTTCCTGTTCTACGTCTCCCAGACTCCTTCTGGAATTTCAACTACAACAACCCTCATTTAACCCAAGGGAACAGGTTTACATTTCTTGAGCAACCGAACAGGTCTTCACCCGCCTAAGCAACCAAATAGGACTTCAACTGCCTGAGCAACCGAATAGGACTTCTTTACAAATAACAAATGTATCTGACCGTTGTGTGTTCTTAAATAACATTGATAAGTCAATTAAGTACAATCTTCCTATAATCTTCTCCTTT
This sequence comes from Allium cepa, assembly GCA_030765085.1. Classification (NCBI taxonomy): domain Eukaryota; kingdom Viridiplantae; phylum Streptophyta; class Magnoliopsida; order Asparagales; family Amaryllidaceae; genus Allium; species Allium cepa. Next base: position 520,263,701 of record CM060929.1, on the reverse strand, counting down.
ATGATATATAGTGTGATGTGCTTTGAGAATTGCGGAAGATAAAGTGATTAATGGTCAAAGTATGTAAGTAATTTGAGTGCAATCTGAAAGCTTGAGAACAGATGAGAATTCAAGAATGCTGAAAGTAAATTCGGTTTTGGTTAATTGTTTGTTGAATTCTGTAATCTGTATAGTGTATAAAGAGTTGCAACCATATATGAAAAGTTATATTGAAAAGAACAGGCGCAACAGTTGATTTTGAAAATATTTCTCTTCGATGAAGAGAAGCGTCTATTCATGAAAATAGCTGTTAAGAATATTCAGACTTTTGAATTGAGTTGAAACGCAAACAACAAGGAGATAGGCTATTTCTGGCCTTATTCAGCCGTTTGAATATTTTCATTCAGACGTCTGAATATTGTGGAACCATAATTTTGTTTTAGCATTCAGATGTCTTTCTGAATGGCATTATTCAGACAGCTGAATTTAGCCTGTAACTAAAAATTACCATAGCTCAAATGGTCAGAGCACTTGCCTTTTGAACTAGTGACCTGGGTTTGAATCCTGCTCCATGCAATTTTTGAAAACTTGATTTTTCATTTAAAATATGAATCTATATGTGTGTATACCATTTGGAGAAGATTTTAACATTTGTAAACTCTAGACACGACACTATATGACTAATAATGCTTTGTTTGTCACCTTCGTCTTGTCTCTATTATATATATATATATATATATATATATATATATATATATATATCTCTTCTTGTATCTCCATATACATTCGTTCATCCTTTTTTGTACTGTGTATCTTCATTTTGAATGTATTTGTTAATCTCTTTTTGATGCTCATGTACTTGAAAATTAGCTTAGAGATTCTTTGGCATAATTGTATAGTTGTTGTCATTAAAATCCAATAATTGAGGTTCTAACATTCTCCCCCTTTTTGATGATGATAACTATACAATTTTAAAAAATATTCATTCTAAAAAATAATAATAATATGTTTAAAGCTCCCCCTAAGTATAACATCTCCCCCTAAGTATAATATCTCCCTCTATCAATATGCATATGAATTTCTCCCCCTTTGTCATTATCAAAAAGAATGAGGGGATATAATAAATTATATAAAATATTTTATGAATAGTGGGATAAACTCAATATTAATTATGGAGAAAAAAGAAAAAAATAGATTTTACCATATTTGTTGAAATCCATATTTCATTGTAAGCATGTAATTCTATTAAACATTTTCGGTACCTGCAATAAATAATAATCATTTTCGGTACCCACTTACTATGTTAGGGTCCGAGAGGGTTAGGTCTTTGGAAACCATACCCATTTGGGTGTGGTTGAACCTTTATAAATATAATTTTCATTATTAACTACCACATCAAAATAATCATTAATGTATTTTTCTCTATTTTTTCAATTAACAGGAACCCAAATACATAGATAAATTTTATTCATATTTCTAGTCAATGATTTTGTACTTCTAGAGAAATTATAAAGATTATTGGTCATAACAGTATTTGAATTTCTATAAAAATTGGATTTAGACTTTATTCAAAATTTAGTACTAGCACTAACATATTTACTATACACAAAAGCGTATCTAGTGCTATTTCTACAATCAGTTTTATTATATCCTTAACCACTTTTATTATGTAAAAGTCTAGAACTAGATAAAATCATGTTTAAATCGTTTTGACCTTTGTTAAATTTTGTGACTTCAGTGTTAAGTTTATCAAATTTAGCTTTAAAGTCACAATTATTATTTTCAAAAGAAATATTGATATTATTAAAAATATCAATTTTCTCATTTAATTCAGAATTCTCATTTTTTAATGTACGGTTCTTATTTTTGAGAAGGAAATTTTGAGATTCTGAATTATATAAAGAGGGTTGTAATAAATCATTTTGTCTTTTCAAATCAAAAATTTCTTTTGAAAAATTTCCTCTTTTTTTTTCAAATATGGTGTTTTGTTCATCTAGAAAATCTTTAACACTTATAAAATTATTCTTTAAAACACCAAGTTGATTTTCTAAATTTAACTTCTCATTTTTCAATTTCTCATTTTCAAGTTCAAAAGATTTCATCTTTTCTAAAATAATAAAATTAAGCTTTGAAATCTTATTGCTTATACTAACTAATTCATTATTGTCTTTTACTGAAATTTGTAAATCAGAAAGTACCTTTTTGTAGTGCTGGTGACTTTGACAGGGATTTTGCCTATTGTATTTCGACTGGATCATTTTCTAGTCATTATTCTATGATATTGTGACGATCGATAGAATTCCAGGCTCTGATAGCAAACGAAAAGGACGGTGCGGATCATGCTATATGGAACTATATTATACTAGTGTGGAAATAAACTAAGTTACTATAGCAATGTGAATAAGTAAAATAAAACAAGCACACCAGGAATTTTTATACCGGTTCGAACTTCCCGTTCTACGTCCAGTCCCAGACTCCTTCTGGAATTTCAACTGCACAACCCATACTAAACCCGGAGGAACAGGTTTACACTGCCTGAGCAACCGAACATGACTTCACCCGCCTAAGCAACCGAATAGGACTTTAACTGCCTGAGCAACCGAACAGGACTTCTTTAAAAATAACAAATGCATCTGACTGTTATGTGTTCTTAAATAACACTGATAAGTCAATTGAGTACAATCTTCCTATTATCTTTTCCTTTATGATATATAGTGTGATGTGCTTTGAGAATTGTGGAAGATAAAGTGATTAATGATCAAAGTATGTAAGCAAATTGAGTGCAATTTGAAAGCTTGAGAATAGATGAGAATTCAAGAATGCTAAAAGTAAAATCGATTTTGGTTAATTGTTTGTTGAATTGTGTAATCTATATATAGTGTATAAAGAGTTGCAACCATATGCGAAAATTTATATTGAAAAGAACAGATGCAACCGTTGATTTTGAAAACGTTTCTCTTCGATGAAGAGAAACGTCTATTCATGAAAATAGCTGTTAAGAATATTCAGACTTCTGAATAAAATAATTAAGACTTCTGAATTGAGTTGAAATGCAGACAGCAAGGAAATAGGCTATTTCTGGCCTTATTCAGCCGTCTGAATATTTTCATTCAGACGTCTGAATATTGTCGAACCATAATTTTGTTTCAGCATTCAGACATCTGAATGACATTATTCAGACGTCTGAATTTAGCCTGTAACTAAAAATTATCAGAGCTCAAATGGTTAGAGCACTTTCCTTTTGAACTAGTCGCCTGGGTTCTAGTTCGGCTCCATGCAACTTTTGAAAACTTGAGTTTTCAATTAAAATATGAATGTATATGTGTGTATACGATTTGGAGGTGATTTTAACATTTGTAAATTCTAGACACGACACTATATGACTAATAATGCTTTGTTTATCGCCTTGGTCTTGTCTCTATTGTATATATCTCTTCTTGTATCTCCATATACATTCTTTCATCCTTTTTTGTACTGTGTATCTTCATTTTGAATGTATTTGTTTATCTCTTTTTGATGCTCATATACCTGCAAATTAGCTTAGAGAGTCTTTGGCATAATTGTATAGTTTTTGTTATTAAAATCCAACAATTGAGTGTCTAACACTCACAACTATCTCTAATTAGAATTTCATGTTGAATGTATGAGAATTCACTGAATGATTTTTGATTGCTTGAGGTTTGTTGATTTTGCTCTGAAAATTCAACCTGCTATTGTTCATAAACCTGTTTACAGTAAACTGTAATGTTTATTATTCCTCAATTATAGCGTTGTGTGATAGCTTTTGATGCCTGCATGTATTGAGAATAGGATTGAAAACCCGAGCCTAGATTGCCGGAAGACGAACCAAAACAACAAAGCTTTGGTGGGATGATCGGGCACTTCCTAGAGCATTCTCTAGGCAGTAGCCCCGCTTGACCGATGCATCAAGACCATTCGACCGGTCATGAGCCATGAGTACAAGCTCTAGGTTATGCCAATTCTTCCCACTTTTCTCTCTTTATTTGCCCTTTTGCCTTGTTGTTTTGCTTTGTCTCTTACATTGCTTTAAATCTTTTTTGTGATGATCTCCTTGCTCATTTCAAGGTTTCTTAAATCCTACTTTGATGCTCTTATTTCCGTAGAGATCTTAGTCTGTGTTACTTTGCTAAACATGTTATTTAATTGCATCGAATTGCAAAGCTCTTTACAAAGGAAATTCCTTTCAAAAAATAAAGTGTTTTCTATATACATACATATATTGCATAGGAATGATATTGGAAAATATGTATATACATAAATACTCTAATTTCAAAGTGGTTGCAAAGCAATTTTTTATATTGATATAAATATAAATCAAATCATCTTTTCCTACTATATATTATTAGCTTTTTTAAACTATTATTTCAAAACAAATTTCAAAGCAAAACTATTTTCCTATACAAATTCACAATCTCACTCAAATGAGAAATCAAATTAAATGGTTTAGTGAAACAAGTGGTATGAAACATTTGTGTTTACATCATCGGTTAGACTCCGGACTTGTTTGATTGAACTCCTCTTATATACAAGTGGAATTTATCAATTTATAGTAAATATTCAGGTAAACCCATATGGCATGGGACACACGGTTGTTACTCGAGTGGTTACTATTCGGAGGTACATTACACTTATCGAGTGGAGTTTGCTAACTTATAGTAAATATTCGAGTAAACTCGTGTGATATGGGATGCATGGTTATTAATTGAATGATTACTATTCAAAAGTGTGTGTATATATATATAACACTTATTCTGGCAAGTTTATTGGCTCATCCTTAGGTGATCCGATTACAAGCGGATTAAATGGGTTTTGAGGCCCATCTTGCAGTACTCATTTACAAGCGAGTTTTGACTTATGAAGTACTCGTCTCATGTGTTGACTCACGTAGTGCTTGTCTATTATTGTAGCTTACAAAGTGTTAGCTATCAGTTATGACTTGCGAAGTGCTTATCTCTTGTGTTGAATTCCAAAGCGCTTGTCTTTATTGTCGACTTGCGAAGTGATTATTTATTGACTCTCAAAATGCTCGTCTATGACCATTGACTTATGAAGTGCTTTCCAATTGCTTGCTTATATGATTGTGAATTTAGATGCTAATTATGTGACGAATACTATGATTTTGATGATTCCCATTGATGGGCATAGTTTAACTTTATGTTATGAAGTTTTAAAAGGAAGTCTTATTATGTGTAGTGAAGTATAGTATATGGATATTCCATATTCTTGGTGTTTTATGCAAGCTTATTATTATGGTCTTACCTCTTATGATATTTAGAGATAGTCCGATCCATTTAATATTTTCATAATACTCAGGCCAAATCGAGACTTGACAGATGCAAGGACTCTATGACTTTTGATATAGGCTAGCTTGTATAGAAGTAAAAAAGGATAGATTATCTGTATGATATGAGTTCATTTTGAGATAGTAGTCTTATGTATATGGATGTATCTTATATGAGATGTGGACTCATTTCGTATTTTGGAGTCCCATCTTGGTTTATGTGTATGTATTTATGCGAGTCTAGTATACTTCTTGTTAACTCACTTTTGTTATAAGATATGTTATGTATATGTTATGTATTATATTTTTCACTGCGATCTGTGATTCTGTGTTGTATATTGTTATGTTCTACTTTAGCCAATGTGCCTATTGCTTTATCCAAGACTATTCACGTCTATATATGGCATTATAAGGTAAAGGATGACGTGATAATGCTAGCCCAAAGGAATAGACCTACCCCTGTCTTGGGGTGAAACGTTTGTTTTGACCTAACCTGGGTTCTGGGCCAAAAATGTCCTCAGCCAAGTGTGTGGCCGAATATTAGACTTACCCTTGTCCTGGGTGAAATGTCTGTTCTGGCCTACCCTAGGTTCTTGGGCGAAAATGTCCTTGGATGCGAGCTTGGTACGACCTACCCCTTATTATGGAGAAAAATGTCATATGTATGCTAAGCCGAATTCTTCTCAAAAGTCATTGTTCTCATTGCATAGATTGCCATTATTGTTCTTAAGTGAAATCATATCTTTAGAACAGGTCGGGGTCTTAAAGAGTGAATCGTCATGCTCTGGGCGTGGTCATACCCATTGTGGGAGTAGATTTAACTGAGAAGTCAGGTCCTGACCTACAATCGCAAGCGCATGGTATTTTTGAACTAGTTCGGGCAGTCTAATATCCATACGTCTAGTGTTATATGTCAAAATAACTGACATAGTTGTTTTTTATACTGGTTTGGGCAGTCTAGTGTCCCAACGATCAGTCTTTATGATTTGTCATCATGGAAAAGTTAATACCAGAGCAGGGAAATTTGTCATCATGTCTAGCTAAATATTTTAGTTGAAGAATCAAACTTGCTTTGGTGCAGATTTAACCGCGTAATGCTAATATTACCATTCTCAATGTTGAGAGTGCCGTTTTTTCCTATTGTCATAGCATTCTGCTGAATCAGTGACTACTGACGGTAAGCTGTGAAGGTGCAGATATATATATATATATATATATATATATATATATATATAACTTCTTTTAATAGAGAAATAATAGAAATATTGTTTATTAGTTCAAGCTGTCTAGTATCCCTATGACCAGTTTAGTACATTGATACTATATTATTCTTGCATGTGCAGTGCAGAATGCTTTACTTCAGATATGGGCCTCTTAGTGTGGCTTTGGGTACTTGCTTCTGTAGTTGCACCGTGATTATTTATTTTCTACATGACACATGTAACAGACAACCACGGACATGGAGCCATAGGCGATAATGAAATGGAACACAGAGTTGGAGGGTTGTTGGAATGTGATGAGTGGAGGAATGGTGAGACCAAAGGATGGAGGAATAGAGTATAAAGGGAAAAATGGATGGAGGTTGGCCTTCCTTCTAGCGCCAAAATTTTTAGTGAAAAATTTCTTCTTCACCACACTTGACTAGATCATGAGACAATCTTATGATTTATCATCCTCACAATTAGGAATCAACAAATTAAGCTTAGTTAAATTCACCTTTAGGAAGCGACCGTGTTGCTAAATTCTTACACAACCGAATAGTCGTACTTCAACTATTTGTTGAAATGGATTGATAAATTAAGATGCGGTTGAAAGTAAATTACAGAAACGTAAAAGGACATGGAGATTTTTATGTGGTTTGAATTATTGTTAATCCTACATCCACGGGATAATCCATTATATTTGGTTATTTTTGTTCAAAAGATTTTAATGGCCCCGAGGCATACAATATTTTACTTTTCTTTGGAGGAAGAAGAAGAAGTTGAAAAAGAAGATCCTCTTCTTTGGCCTTATGTCTTCCCTTTTATAGCATGAAAAGTGCATTGTTGATGGTGGTAGTCGTCTTCCGCATTTTCCTTCAATCTCTGCCCTTGGATTTTGCCATGTGTCGTTTATCTATGACACTTATACTTTGTACCAGGATTGATGACGTGTTTTAGGCAGGAAACCATAATATTAGCAGGAGATTGGAATTTTGAAGCAGAATGCCTGAAAAGTGGGTAGGAAGGCTAGGTCTGCATATGTTAGCCTCTCTCTTTTGAAATAGCAAGCTGCTCTAAGAGGAATGATAAGAGACCTTCATGGGGCCTTCTTGTGTTGTTGATGCATAAGAAAGGGTGCGGTAGTAAAGGACATCTGGCATTCAGACCTCCCTGCCCCTTGGCTGCTCTTATTTTCTTTGCATACTTTGTCACCATGTCGGGTCAGAATGGGGAAACTCTTCCTATTCTGTGCTGAATGTTGGTTAGAAAATTTTGAGACTTATATGCTATTTGAATTTGTTTCTTGGCTATTGCTAGTGAGAGATTGAGAGAAGGTGAGCTTCACATTTGTCGTTTTCCTGTAAGGTCGAGTCAGTGTTGAAGCATAGTTTGGGTGATCCTGTATATGGCCCATGTAGAGTGGTTTCGGCTCTGTATGGCACTATTTACATTTCCCTTTGTATATGCTTATACAGACCGTTTCCTGTAAATGTTTGACAGAATGTGAATATATTTAACTCGAAACCTCACGTGCTAGCAACTTATGCCTTGGTTTCATATTCTGGTTTGGCCTCTACTTCCTAATGCAGTCAATGCGTTCTACTCTATCTGTTTGATGCACACAGCGTCTGTTTTATATGGCTTTGATCTTATTGAAGAAGGTTTGAGTCTGGTTAGAAGCTGTGGCCTTAAGCATGCTCTGTGCTTAGTTCTAATGCTGTTAGGAAATGGATTGACACTTTAGATCTAGAGAGCAATCTTCTTCTTCTTAATTCTAAAAACCTCCACGAAATCCGAGATCTATTATATTGTGGTCGGATTTGAGTTATAATCTTTGAATTTCGGAGAGAATAAAAATGATAATAAGATAAAATGAACCTAGGCCTATGATTTGTCAGAGCACTATAATTTTTTTATGTGTTTCTATGACGACCCGCAAATCCGTACCCTTTGAATCAACAATAAACCACATATGTCAGACCCAAAAAGCACAGACTGACAGAAAGTCAGGAGAAAGAAGAGAAGAAAGAGAGAGGATGGAACCAAACAGAACAATACAGAACTCACTTCACAACGGAAAACATATAATATTATATCAATGATCTTTACAAAAAAGAAACTGTATATACATACGTCAATCAGAGTTCAATCAATCTATAGTTATTTGCATGGACAGTTATAATGACCTGTCCTCACAGTTGCTGATAATATAAACAACTAAGCAATGCAGGGGAAATCAATAAACAAAATAAATACGCATATACGAAATGAAGATCTCCAGCTCGCCTGCTAAAGCTCCAGAAGCACCAATCTGAACCTATAAATATACTCGGTCTGACCCGAGCATTGAAAGGGAAGAATGCCCGGATCAATCTGGTAAACCAGCGTGAGAAACACACTCAACTAAATTTATTAAATTACCAAATTTTTCCTTTATCAAAACAAAAGTATCTCGTAAGACAAGTCCACACATAAAAATTGGACATGTTTTTACCTTACGATAACTAAAACATTTCATATCAAATTCATCTTATATTATAGTAGTGTCTACTATATACAAATAATATTAATCATAGCCGAAATTGTTTCATTGATTAAATTCGAGCATATAGCCCAATTGGGTATTACAATCAAAATGGCGAGTACGTAGTGGAGTTTGGATATCCATACAAAGGACCAGGTGAAGGGACTACCTTCCGAAGGGGTACACCTCTAGATGGATGTCCCGAGGCACATAATATTTGCCCTCTACCAACATAAGACCGGCCCACCTCTATAACTAGATGGCATCGAATATATCACCCTCCGGTCGTTACCAACCTTTGCCAAGGGCCCTCGAAGCATACAAACCACAATAATCAGATACATGATGTCATAGCGTGCAAAGATATATCTAGAAGAGGATGATCATACCCTAATGGGAGCGACCCACTTAGCCCTGCTGCATCTAACCATGTTTTGGTCGTTTCCGGTTGATGAGGCCTGAGGTAACGATTACCTTTCACATATCACATCACTTTGAATGCCACACAGCCATTTTCATTGACTACTAATTGCCTTCCACAAAAATACAACCCTTAAGCTCATACGTCTCAAGGAGGGTGTTAAGATAAGAGAAGCTGCCTTTTTCGCGACCACTGATATACGTTTGTAAAAACCAATTATGTAATCTGTAGAAATGCAATGTCGGACAAACATCCATACAAGTTGTCCAGAAACAGGACAAACCGAAGGTACTTTCCTATCACATCCTGTCGGGAAATCCCTAGGATTAGTAGCGAATGGTCCTTGCATTGGATATTTCATAATAAAGAGGCCACTGCTACTGGATGTATATTGGGATTTTAACCCCAAACGATCAACAAGCAGTCCTTCACTATGAAAATTCGGAATATCAATATCATCATAAGCAACCTACACAATCGTCGCATATACGTTGGTCCGAAGTGGTTTTCAGATAAATCCGACCCTGTTCACTTCGCACCAACAACGCAAAAGCGTTTCTCAACCTTACATGGAAACTAAGTCTTATAGACTTATCATGTTTCTAACTTTCAACCTGCTATCCTTCGGACCAAGAAGGAAGCTCGATAGATTGGAGTAATACTTTGCACTATACGAATCAACATCCTCAACACAAACGGTAATCAAGCCTACACAGAAGGCTACGTACTTAGTATGCGACTAAATAGTTCCCATATCAAGTCGAGGAACTAAAATTTGGCCAAGTTTGATAGTCGGTTATTTAACTATCAAAGCAAACAAACAAATATTTAACACCATAACAATCACTGGGCCCTTTTAACTAATTTTTTATTAATTAAATCACTTGCCAAATATTCACTTCAAATTATCTTTAAAAAAAGATATATGCTCAAAACCATTTTAATACTGGAAAACATTTCCGTATACTTATTTAATAATAAGCAATTCACAATTCAATTTATTTTCATCACCTAGAAAATATCAAATATACATAAGTCAGGATTAAGTATATGTTTATTCTTTTAAGGAAAATATTCTCTTAAACACGTTTATTTGGGTCAAAACGAATGTTGCGTAAAACATCGTTACGACAACCCAAATTCACTAGTATAGGGATTCGTAAATAAGATAGATATATCAATCCTAATACTATACAATCCTTTCGAAAATCATTTACTATAACAACAGTGTAATAGTCCATCATTTCCTTATTTCTCGAAACGTAGATTTCAACGATGAACATTGAAATCTATGTATTCGATACTTAACACATTATAAAACATCTTTAAAACATTATCTTCATTTAAATAATATCACTTCCTAAAACATTTTTTTATTTCAAAAGGTTTATTCACTGTCCAATCATGAATATACTTCGTTTACCAAATCCAATATTTCTATTGCACATTTTAATTAAAGGATTATCCACGGTCCAAAATCGTGGATATAACTCCTTTAATAAATTATAATAATTAACTTATCAAATTCAATTGATTTCGAATTTATAAACCAATGTTTATAAATTCCTTTTATATTTTATAAAAATTTCAACTTATAAAATCCCTTTATTAACCAATTCCATATATATTTCAATTATATGCCAAAATCCAATTTATAGGTTAATTACTTATAAATTATTTATCTTACAAATTCATTCATTTTATAACTTCATCAATTATAAGTCTATAATTCTTATTTACTTATAAAATCCATTTATAACTTCATTTCAACATTTACCCGACTCTTTTATAATCCCATTATTTTTATTTATAAAATATCAATTTTATAAATTTTATATATAAATCATTTATAATAAACCAAAATCTCAATTTTAAACCATTTACACAATAAATAACTCCATATTTTCAAAAGTCATATTTCTGGTTATATATCACAAAAAATCATAATTTTTATAACATAAAAATTATAACATTTATTAATTTAAAATAACCCATTTATTTAACAATTCAAAATCAATAAAACTATATTTCCAAAATTACTTGAAAATCCTTTTTCATTTGAAATCACCACTTTAATATTTTTAAATTACCAAAAATAGGCCCAATGCAGCAACAGCACCAAATACATCAATCACGGCATCCACAACATCATATATCATACGATAACAGCATATATCACAATATCTGTAAATAAAATCAATACTGGTGAGAAATCCAGTTGAATCCCTCCAACGTGTCACCTGCAATAAATATCCATATTAGAATATGTGTACAATGTCCGCTTCGAGGCAGACGCGCGGTCAAAGGGTCATCCGCTCATACACGAGAACGTATACAGTCATCTGCTCCACTAGGCAGGAATATATCCAAATACCAATCAATATATCATATATCATCCAAACAATCATTAATTAGCAGAAATAATATTTATTCTCACTTATATAAAAATATCAGTGAGTCAGAAAGAGTGAGTTGTACTCACATTGCTTCCACTAGCAGTTGCAGCGTTTTATTCCGAATAAAATTAAACAGCCGTTTAATTTTACCCAAAATTTATACTAGCTCCAATCAACTCCAAACCAACTCTAAAATGTAATGCTCGTCAATATGTATCCAATGCAACTTGTTTCGTCAAAAACGGATTTCGTATGAAGAAGTTACAATATTTTAAAGATTGTAAAATTTTAAATATAAATAAATTTACAATTTCTTTTATTTATTTACCAAACAAAATCTCGGTCATTCGTTTTTTCTTCCATCAAATCCCGACCGACCCTTCTTTCTTCTTCCCGCACGTCTTGTTCCAGGCCTCACGACCCGTCACCATTGCCATAAATCGATCGCCGCTTGTTATTTATAGCCTTCGAGCTCGATCCAGGACCACCAGTCGAAAGCTCGACGCGAGCACCATCACCGTCACAAACGCCGGCAAGCTCGGCCCTTCCATAGCCATAAAAAACGTGCACGAACCCAATGTATACGCGACCAAAATTCTCCTTCGAATGACGACGATTTGAGATTCCCACCGTTGGATGGGAAGATCCCGCGATGCTCTTCAACTTCGTAGTTGGAAGTTTTCAACGATCGTTGGTGGATTGGAAGATAATCGAGGGAGAAAAAGGGAGTTTTCTGGCCGTGGAAATCAAAGCGGCAGCTAGGGTTTTAATGGATACGGTTTTGAGTGTGTGGATGTGTGTGTGTGTGTGTATCTATATATGTACGTATGTATGTATTTTACTATTCAAAAACCCTTTTCACACTTGATTTCTTTTTCCAATCTCAAAACGAAGCATGCCGTCTGGCATTTATAATATTTTACCCCTATTTCGAACGCAATGGATTATATATCAAGAGCCAATTCGATCATATTTGGAAGATAGGTTTTCGAATCGACTATTTAAATTTAAAATTCACTTAAACCGATTTCTATGTGCTTTAGTTTGCCCTGGACAAACCATAAATCCGATTGACATGAAATATGAAATCTTACAATAATATAACATTACTGATCCGATGAAAATGGTTTCGTCGAAATCCAAGACTATATGAAAAATGGTTATTTTCACTCATCAATTAAATATTAAAATATTCAATTTCTATAAATTAACTTTTAATTCGATTTTAAAAGTTATCTAACATTATTTAAATTCAACTAGAATTTAATTCAACTTTATAAATCATTTTTATTCTTATTATATCCAATTTCCAATTATTTCTGCAATTTCAAATATTAAATTAACAGTTTACTTATCCAATTAAATCCAGATATTCGAAATATAAGTTATCCGACTTATAAAATCTACTTATGCATATTTAACATCAATTAAATATATGAATATCGAATGACATAAATTCTGGATCGTTACAGTTTCTTACTTTACTTTATGACATCTCTCTGTTTAGTTTCGTTTTGGGATGTTGTGCCATTTTCTGAAGCAATAGTTTCAAATTGGAAGAAATATGGAAAGAAATTATGTAATGTTGATTTTTTTTCAAATCGGGAGAAATAAGAGCTATTTGTGGATATTTTCAAGTGGATTTGTAATGTTAAGTAGTTTGAACCAGTGCTACACACACGTATAGCAGTTATATGCATGTTATAATAAAATTGTCATACCAAAATATCCACATGTGCAGCCATTTTTGGGATTAATTTAAGTATATTACATCATGAAAACAAATTATTTCATAAAACCAGAGTCTTATCATCATATTGTAGTGCTAAAATATTGGTTTAGTTGATCAAATCATAAAGGAAGAAATTCTTAAACAATGGTTTGTTTAGCTTTTTGCATGTTCAAACTGGTTGGAGGAATGAAAAAAATCCCGCGGATACATTGTAGTAAAACTTATAAAACTGACCTAAAAATATCATGAAGTGGCTTACCCATATAGAGCATCATATAAACGGTGAAATACCATAACCAAACATATGACTAAGGACACAAAAATCATGATAGAAAAATTTGTTCCTACACAATTAACAGCGTTGTATGATTCATTTCAAATCGCACAGTTGAAAGTAGTAATGTAATCACAAAATCAAAAAAAGGCCTCCTAGTGGATCCATAGTTTTGGTCCTTATGCATTGAATAATGGGAGAGTTGAGCGGGCCAAGAAAGTTGACATTTAAAGAACACATTCATTTGAAAATAATCTAAATTTTAACTCACAAATTATGCCAGGCTTTATATTGTGCTATGAACCTTCTTGGGACCAGAAGAGAAGTGCGAAACCGAATCTCAAAAATGTATGATATATGATAACACGACATGAGTTCGTATAAGAATATTTTCACACAAAAATTGTTTTGCCTCAACATCATTAGCTACTCTACCTTTCACATTAACACTGCTTTTCAAATATCTGACTAGCAACATGGTAAACATTGGACAAATGATAAATAAATAAATAAAATCAGATAGTTGTTAAGTAATAAAACCCTAATCTATAAATAAACATCAAAATTTAAGCCTATGGTAAGAATATAAAATTATCAGTATTACTGTGCCTTCTTATAACCTACAAGATCACCTTAAGTTATTGGGATCGTTATCAACTGCATAGTAGAATAGTTTGTTTGTATTATAGAAGGCAATTAAAAGGAAATAGAAATCAAACAGAACAAAAAAAGCCCCATAATCCAAGGACATGCAGAGATATGTAATAATAGGGATAGCTTTCTTGTTTGAAAAAGTCCCATGAACCAATGTGACTATCCACATTGTATTATTTTTAAGATGATTTCGGATCCCACATGTTAATTCTCAATTCATAATAACATTGTTTCATGAACTTTCCCTCTTACACACACACGCGCACACGCGTGCGCGCACGCACACACACAGATGTATGTATGTATGTATGTATGTATGTATGTATGTATGTATGTATGTATGTACGTGTGTATGTATATCTTTGAAGACTGCACATAATGAGGTATGAACAACTGAAAAAGAAATCTTTTGTGATGTCCATTGTACATTGGAACCTCTTGTACCTTTTCCAATAGACGAAACATACTAACTGTCAAGTTTGTGAATTAATGATAGAAAAATGAAAAAGGTATAACTAAAAAAAGGACAGCGAAATAAAATAATTTGAGAATGTATATGTTTGCCTCTAGCAAAAAGGAAGAAAAAACCTAAATCTTTATTCCTAAACCTCAAGGTATAACTAAAAAAAGGATAGCGAAATAAAATAATTTGAGAATGTATATGTTTGCCTCTAGCAAAAAGGAAGAAAAAACCTAAACCTTTATTCCTAAACCTCATATCAAATGTTTATCATGACTTTAAAGTACATGAAGTTTGTCTCAAGCAACCAATTTTGGCATTTAGTCACCAAAATGATCGTGGCAACTTAAACAAAGGTGCCTTTTTAACTAAATGGAAGAAAAGTCAAAACATAACCGCATGGCAGAAATTGATCAAAAAAATTAGCTCTTTGGAATAGTTCACTTTGTCACATAAAGAAAATCGCTAAGCAGTAAAAAATTACTTTCTAAGAAAAATTAGTTGAAAATTCAGATCATGTGTTTATGAAGTATCACAAAGTAACAAAATTAATCTACACCATAAGACATGCATGTACACAGAAAGAATGATTATACTCTAAATTTGAACCAAAACAGTTGCACACAAAATATATCCACTTTACATTTCTTATTTACATATAGAATGGATAATGAACCTGTTCTCGTCCCTAGAATATGCATTGTTTGAAAGCTTAGCAGAGCCGAAATGAATCATGTTGTTTTTGAGAAGGATACGATATGAGCACATAAATTTCTGATTTTCCTTCTCTTTGTTGTCAGCGGTACATAATAAGACCATAAGAATTTATGAATCCTATAAAAGTGTTGGGGAAATCTCGGTCTTCCCCGCTTCGTGAAGTTAAGATGGGCACTTTAAGATTAAAAGTAGCAATGGAAGCACAAGAGTTTATAATTCTCCAATATGGAGATTCTTCCACTATACAAAAGAATAGTAGGATTACAATAATATGATTACAAAAGTAACTCACACTTGGTGGCTCACTCAAGCTTGAGGATAAAGACTTCTCAAGCTATCACCCTTTTCTCTCAAAGAGGATCTCTATAACTCTCAAGTTTTTTCTCACTCTAAGAAGTGGCTTCTTCCTTGGATTCTTAGATGGCTAGTAATAGGGCTCCTTCTCCTATTTATACTACTCAACCTCCATAATGAATGGTGGAGATTACTTGCATCCGACGGTAGAGATTGATTCTCTAGAATGCTTCACACTCTCTAGGAATCTCTACACTCTTCCATTCCCTTCTTTATTCTTCCATACTCTTCCGTAAGGTTCCAGAAGGTTCCACATATCTCTAGAATATTCCAGAGGGTTCCACACTCTTCCACAAGCTTCTAGAGAGTTCTACACTTCTCTAGAGTTCTCCGGAACATTCTAGAAAATTCTAGATTTCTCTAGAAACGTCTAGAATTTTCTAGAAACTCTCCAATTAAGGAGGGATCCCAAGAAAAAGAGTATATTTATACTATATGTATTATATTTTAGGATAAAAAATTACAGCATGTTGCAATGCTAAAGCTTTCTCAATAAGACCATAAGGAAAAATTACCAACAATTCAAAGCAGTCTCTGATAAACTTTAGCCTCTAGTTGTTGAATTTCCATCGTGTACTCTCTTAAGCAAATCATAATATTCACTCTGAGTGTAATATATAGGATCTTTCAAAATATTTAGCTATGAAGGATGCCTCTTTCAATCATTAATACTCACCATATTGTTCTGCTCTTATCTCTACCTATCACATAAAATATATGCAAATAAGACTAAAAATATTCCAATGGCATGGTTAATCTTAAATTAGAAAATCACCTTAAATTAGAAATTTTAATTTATTTACGCTTTTAAAAATATTATAACATGTACCATTAAGCAGAAGAGTTAATCTTTGGCACATTAATTTCCAGATAAGTTGAAATACGATTGTTACGATATGGTAAATTTTAATGGCAACATTTACATGATATGGATATTTTTATTCGTTATGTACCATAAATTATGAAGTATAATTTTTTATGAAGAGGAAGAAATGTAATATCTTTATAAATTTAACAAAATGTAATTTTGACATAATTTATAAATGTAATACTATTATTAACAATATATTCAATTAACATGTCCATGACAAAGGTCATGACCATATTTTACAAGATTTTGTACACTTCTACATCAAGAATGTGCCTTTCTAGATACTTTTATTGACATATATCTCTATTATCTTCTAAATACACTTTATGCCCCATCTAAGATTATACTTCCAATTTACATCAGGATACATGCATCTGTTTAAAAAGTAATAAAACCGCTTGTATATGCATAGTACCTCCATTGCAATAGCCAAAGCCTATATATGCATACAACCTCCATCACATCTGGCACCAAATTTGCAAGATTTCATTATGGAATTGGGCTTGTGGCTTTCTACATAAACAAAATAATACCTTCAAGAATTAGCGAAAGGTAGGAGAAATATATCTAAACTAATAAGAAACAAAATATCTCATGTGTCAAATACTATTTCATTATATCAATCACTGTGAGCTAAAACAAAAGAAATAAAGATAATTAATTGTTTAGTATTCCAATGAGAAAGATGTATAATTTTGAATCCAATCAAACCAAAAGACATACCCATGTTTATCCTTCAATAAACCCAAAGAAGGGAAAGGAGGCATCCAAAACCAATATGATTTAAGTTAGAACTAAACACAAATGATAATGAAGAAGTACATATATAAATGAGGCATACATTAAAGTCTCACCATTTTCTGAAATGTGCTCTAGAAATTAATTATATGAAATATGAGTATGTAAAATTGTCCTTTGAACAATAATTTATATCTCATTAGGAAATAAATTATAGAAGTGTTGTACCTAAAAGTGAAGACAGAATGAAAAGAAACTAAGTCATCTTATCATAATAAAATAAATGCCACTAAAACTACAATGATTGTGATGTGAATTTAAAACATCATGGGCATGCACACATCTTAATATCAAACACAAATTATGCATTGCCTTCCTTGCCAAAACTGTTTTGTGCTAAATTGACTCAATTTAGCACACCGTTGATGCACACTGCACATACCAAGCACCACAAATCATCATCAATGAAAAACATACAACGCGCAATAAAGTGAGCTGAACTCAATTTAATCTTCAAACACAAAGGGTGAGTGGAAACACACATTCTAAATAATGCATATTACATAAATACTTCAATCGATTGAAAAAGAAACATATTACATCGACCAATTAAAAAATTCAAATTTTAACTATGTAATTCTTTTTTAGCTACTGAGAAAACAATATCAAAATATCACTAACAAAAAGCCAAAAACTAATATAAATGAATTCAATAATAACAATTAAAAAAATATTACTCTCTTGCTATTGCTGTAGCCATCAATTATTGAGCTAGCTAAATTTTAAACTTAAAAACACCTAGGACAAATGAAAACACGACAACCCGAGAAAAAGGAAGTACTATCATGTAGTAGTAAACTATGCAGAAATGCTTAGAAAAGAGGCATTATACAACAACCTTTTACCACTTAAGTTAATAGATTGTAGTAATGTCAGTTTCCAATATTTTATATCGCTGATAGGATCAAAAGCTAACTGCAATGCTTTTATCGGGAAATGTAGGAGAGTTAGCACAATCCCTAGTCTTGTTTTTCTACACTAGAAATAAAATAATACCCTCGGTTTATTATCATATTCAAACGGATTGCAGAAAACCAATTCAACATCATTGACTACTTTTTAGAAATCCATAATAATTACTACAGACAAACTTCACACATTTTTAAATCAATAGTAGTTGTGTATTTATTTGTATTTGTGGAGGAAACAAACTGGGTTTATAGCTGACCCATTTTTCTAACATCACTCTGTAATATTTTAGTTTTCTAATTGTTAAAAACAATAGGGTTGAAAACAACTCTTATTTACATGGTATCTTTGAATGTTTTGATATACTCTAGAGACCATGCAACCTTCTTAGATATATTCATCTTCTTTAGCATTTTATAAGCTCCATTAGAAATGGAACACACATGCTATGTAATCGTTTGGAAAGATAAATAACTATTAAATGAACTATGGCTGCCAATTTATGTCTACCAAAAGTTCATAGTTCAGTGTCATACTTTGTTAAATTAAAATTAAGTTGATTAAAATCCACAATGAGATGAAGTTTGTATTTCTAGCATGGGGAATTTTTAGTTACTAAGCTATTTATGTGAATTGCATCATTATTGAAGTTTGCAAGTGTGTTAAGTATAATAAGCTAACTTATAGAAATAAAATATCCAAACTGCCTATTTGAGTTTCTTCCATCAAAGCTTTTCTTCAGTTGGAAAGCCAAAAAGCCTTCTCATGTTAAAGCCATTTTCTGGGGTGCTTGTCTTGATTCATATGCTTCATGAATTACTAATACTAAGTTTAACTCTTAACTGTAAGTAGATATATGCTTAAAAGTAATCTTAAAAAACAGTTGCATTAGTATCAGGTTGTATATAAAATCCTCCATTTAAACACCTAAAAATAATTTCCTTAAAACACATATTTTTGTTTAGATGTACCATAATTTTTGTAGATTACTAATAAATTTTACCAATAAAGCTGTTAAAAGGCTCTCTCTTTCATAGTTTCAATTGACCTGGTAGTATATAAAGTGAAACTTAATTTTATTCACATTGCGATTAGCATTAATAATTAATATTGAAATTTAAGCAATAAAATAAACAAATTCATTTTTTAAATTCCCTCCAAAATTGATATTTTTTAGGAGAAAATACAAAAGCAAAAAACCATACACTTTTTCAAAAAATATTTCCTTTCTCTAAAAAACCAAACAATTCGATAACAATGAACATCCCATCTAGATATGGTTGATATTTTCTAGCAATTTTTTCTGTCATTTAGCTACTGCTTCACTACCACACACATAACTAAACTCAAACTTATAAACCTAATAACCTCCCATGGAATAAAATGCATTGGGTAATTAGCATCAGTTAATAAACTAAAATTGAAAAAAGAATCACCAAATTTACCATGCTTCTATCACAACTACAACATGGTAATAGTAGTAGCAACTTTCATGATCAAAGTTGCTGAAGCACCCATAACTTCTTGATTAATCCTTGCATCACCAAATCCCTGCAACACATGTGGCATAGAAGCTACTAATTTTAGTTAAATTTACAACATATTATACCATGTGACATTCAGTGTTTATTGTTATACATGTACATTTTCATACCCTTAGCGTTTAAGATACTAAAAGTCATATATTTGGAGTAGTTACAGGAAAAAATCGAACTAAGAAACAATAATTTGCACTAAGTGCTAAAATCTTTTGTCTAATATAAAGGTATAAATGACCTACAATACATTTGGATCCATAAAAGTTAGGACCTAAATTAAGCAAGAGTAATTAGTGGATGTTAGTTATTTGGTTTTTCATAAACTAATGGTGCTAGCTAAAATGAATTATGATTTCTAAATGAACTAAAGGAATTTTGTGATATGCTATGATTTAATATCATTGTTCATGCAACTAATTTGCATTATTCGTCTTCACTCCCTCATGGAAAAACATAGAGTAATCTTATTCTATTATGACACATGAACATTCCCTTAATTTCCAATAAATAGTAGTCGATTGCACACAAAAAATATAGAAATCTACAAATAAATATAGCAACCAAAACAAAATTAAGCATAAGAAAACTATATTGAGAGGAAAATCGTTGTTATTCCTATTATCATTGTTTCCTTAGTTGAAATCATTGTCGATTTGGAAGCCATGCACAAAATAAATCAAAGGACGACAGTAAGCCCTAATATATAATGTTGGAATGGCTATTATTTAGTACATGTCCTTAATGTACAACACAAAGACAAAATATGGATTTAGATAAGTTGGTAAACAAACTATAAAAGAAGCACTGGTAAAGAGCGACACTGTATGATTTCAAAAAAGAAACATGGAAAATGAATAAAATTACCGAATTAGCCAGCCTTATGCAATATTTAGGATTTGATAATTGATTGAAAATGTAACCATGATAAAATTAGAGAATCGAGAACATTAACCAAGTTTGTTAAACAAATGATCACCTAATGTCGAGTGATTTTAAAGTTGATCCAAAGATGCTCTTATATAGCAAGAGGAGCTAAAAATTGTGCCTTTTAATAAAGTCTGGGTTAATGCTACCATGGAAGCGATGATGGCAATGCTTAAATAGGACATGTTTACACGTAAATCGGAAAAATCTGACATGATGAAAAAATCCTTATGCTTATGTTGTGTTTATTTCAACAATTAGGAGCCAAAAGCTTCTCATCTTCAAACACCCAAGGCATTATCAAAATACTTAATGCAATGAGTACAAATTGCATATATCTATATAAAAGTGAGAGTAAGGAGAGAATCCCAATTAATTATTAAAGCAGTTAGGATCGTAGGCATATTGATGGTTAAACTAAAATATAAAAACCATTAATATCACTCTAACACGGTAAATTGGTAATAGACTAAATAAAACCTAAATGAGTGGTTGTGAATCTAGGTACGTATCCACTATGCTTAGGTGGTTTTGAAATTCTGTAATTTTAAATTATGTAATAATACATTACATACAAAAATCAGCCAATTAGAGAATGTGGCTATCTTATAGGAACTGTATATAATGGTCGTCGATAAGCACATTAAACCTTATAGATCAAAAGGAACATGCCATAGAATTGTTCTATAAAATTTTACCGTGTCTAATAGTATATTATTTTAATTCTTGTAAAGTAATATTTGAATTCAATTGTATCTTAGAAGATGTGTATCTTGGAAGTATGTAAGTAGTCATTAAACTGAACAATGAAAAATATATTAGAAAATAGCCAAATAGGTATAGCCGATTATCTCAATATGACATAAGAAATGTCACTGTATCTGGTTTATTGCATTTGTGCACATAATCGTGCAATCTCTTTCTCAATTTGTTTGTTTGCCTATTTAGCTTAGTAATTTTTGAAATTTTAATTGTTCATAGCATACCGAGGACCTTTCTCTAGATTAAACAATTATTTAATTCTACCTTGATGTGAGCTTGAAACCACCTTGACATGAGTTTGAAGTCATCAAAACAAAAGAATTTTAAGGGAAACCAAAAATAAACTAAATCGGACCAACTGATACAAAATACAAAATAGTTATATAGTGAATGATTATGGTTTAACATCATATGTTGTTTTATTGGTTACTATAACAAATTCAAGTTAAAATTAATCAACTAATACTATTAATTAGTAAACGACTCATCGTCAAAATTGATCAATGACCACATATTCAATTGGTAAGTATTCTACTTAATGAATCTACTTTTCCTACCATTAAGTAGATGCATATTTTATACAGTACACTAACTTTAACTCGAACACAGTTTCTATCCTAAATAGCAACATAAGCATGGAGCTTCTTAGCATAAAAAACATTTTACAAACTAAATAACAATTTTTATCCCAAAAAGGAAACAAAATGGTAAGGGTTATAGAGAGAAATTTGGGGATCCAGAAGATTACTTTGGAAAATCTGAATATTCTTGTAATGGTGATGTTAAGGCTGTTGATATGAGGGTAGTTTCAAGTGTGGATAATGGTATTTTGTGCAGTGTTGTTGATGTTTTTGAAGCTTCTGATATCGATGTTACTATCCATAGGGAGGAGCTTAGTTTCTTTGATCCTTTACTCTTAGACCCTACTTTATTGCATTGTGGCGTGGATTCACATTCTCTGAAAATAAATAACATTGTATTGGATTGTAAGTTTGCAGATTTTTCTATTGGAGATTATGGTTCTGATGTTCATCGAAGTGAATCGAACCAAGAATTTGTTTATGTTTACAATAAAAGATCCAGAGCAAAATCAGGTGAGGTGGGGTGTTTCGAGTTATCCATTGCTAAAAGATTCGATTGTCTTAAATCTATGGAAGATTTTGGTTTAAATTTTGATTTGATTGAAGGTGCAGATGTGAATTCTATGAGTAATGTTGTTGATATTGTTGATCCTTCATATTTAGGATCTTTGGCAGATGATAGTAGAATTGAAATCCAAACTCAGGTTTGCAATGTTTCTTCTGTAAGTCGGTTAGAGAAATTTATGGGGAGAAATGTTAATGAGGTGGTTGAGAATAGAGTAAGATTTGCTGATAGTAAACAGTTAATGAATGCTCATGTCTCTGGTGACAGGACGGTTTCATATGGATGTTTAGATAATGATAGTGTGCATGGTGTTGTCCGTGTTCTTTGTGATTCTTATAAGGCTAGTGATTTGTTAAAATTTGGCGACACTATATAGGGATTTGTAGAGGTCGAAAGTAGCTTCATAACGGAGAAAACGGTTCGCAAATCAAAGTTCGGAGGTGGAAGTTATAGGAGAAAAAGGCAAAGTGGGCTGAGCTTGGACAGAGACCTCTTTCAGACGTCTGACCAAAGGTTCAGACGTCTGATTTAGGCGGAAATGCTTCCAGAGCATTCTGTCATACGTTTGACCAAATGGGTCAAACGTCTGGTCTGAAGCGAGGTCGCTCCAGTAACTTAATCCAAACGTCTGATTTATAGGTCAGACGTCTAGTCTAAAGCGAAGCCGCTCCAGTAACTTAATTTGGACGTCTGATTTTTGGACCAGATGTCTGGAATGACTTCCTTCAGTTTTTCTTCGTACGGACTTGGACGAAAATTTGCGATATCTACTGGGGCAATTTCGGAAGATTGCCTAGGGTTTCTATTCTCCTATATAAGCTAGCCTCAGGTTTCAGATCTACAAGCGTGCAAGCAACCGCAAGAGATTGGCCTCCACCAAATTAGGGTTTATTGAAACCTAGTTTTCTTCAATTATCTTCTCTACAAATCAATTCTAAATAGAATTTTGATCATTATATTCAATCTCTTGCACTCTTCTCATCAATATTAATAAAAGCTCTCTCTTAAAGTGGATGTACACTAACGCAACGTTAGTGGAACCACTATAAATCATTGTGTGATTTATTTTTCGTTATTGCTTTGATTCCTGAATTACTTGTTTGTGATTGTGATTGGTTTGGATCAATTGAGATTGAAATTGAGTTATCGAAAGGTTGTTTTTACACTTCTTATCACGATCTCGTCTTCCACTGTGCTTATGGGGTTTCGATTTGAGTGGTCTCTTGTTGGAATCCCGCACCCACATTTGGTATCAGAGCATTGGTGTTGGTAGGTGGTTGTAGAAATGCCTGAATTAAGTAACAACTCTAGTAGTTCCTCAATAGGTAATCCAAGTGGTGTAGTTCCTTATGTACGTGGCTCGTACGCAGCTTCAGGATCACAATTGGTAATAGACAAGTGAAATGGCGATAATTATTTTGAAAAATGGAAATGGAAGATGAAAGCGGTTTTAAGGAGGAATCGGGTGCATCGGGTAGTGTTTGACACATATTTGTTGCCAGCGGACATCTCAGATGTTGAGAGAGGGGAGACGGAAGAGTGGGCATTCACTACATTTCAACTTGCTATGGGAGAGAATGTTATCTCTGAAATTAGTGGTGTGACAACCGCTAAGGGTATTTGGGACAAGTTGGAAGAATTATATATGAAGAAGTCATTGACAAATCGTTTGATCTTATTGCGAACGTTCTTCACCTATAAGATGAAGGAATGTACTTCGCTGAAGGCTCACTTAAATACTTTTGATGATTTACTAATGAAGATGAAGGCGGTAGATTTAAAGATTAAGGAAGTGCAAAAGACAATGATATTGTTGTGTTCGTTGCCAGATCGCTATACAGGTTTCTCAAACAGTTTGATCGATAGCCGGGATGCATTGACTCTTGATGATGTCAAGACGGGTCTTCTTAGAGAGAAGTTGTGGGATCATATGAAGGTGTTAGGTGATGGTAGTAGTGGTGCTAGTAGTGGTCATGGCTTATTTGGGAAGAAGGAGAGGTATATGAGGAAGGAGAACCGGGGGGGGGGGGGGGGTTCTTAATCAAGGAACCCCGGTTGGAGAGGAAAGTCGAAGGAAAGAAAAGGCAAGTGCTATATTTATAGGAATCCTGGTCATTAGAAGAATGAGTGTCCGAACAAGGAGAAGGCAAAGAAGGAAGTAGCATCTTCATCAGTAGCGGTGGAGAGTGGAATTGGTGAGGGAGATGTAGATGTTTTATCGGCGGTAGCATCAGATGTTTCGGGTAGCGATTGGATGCTCGATTCTGGGGTGTCTTAACATATGACGCCAAATAGAAATTGCTTTTCTTCTTACATCGACAAAGAAGGAAATTCAATTGTTATGGGAAATGGTACTATCTGCAAGTCGAAAGGCATTGGTTCCGTGCAAATTCAGATGTTTGATGGAGTGGTTCGTACTCTCACTAATGTGTGCTATGTTTCGGGACTTAGGAAGTCTCTTATCTCTTTGGGGCAGCTGGATTCTTTAGGATGTAAGATCACTATTGAGAGTGATAGCTTGCGGGTTTCGAAGGGGGCACTTGTAGTGATGAAGGGTGTAAGGACTCATGGTATTTGTTTGCTTCAAGGAGTGAATGTAGAAGGTGAAACTTGTATAGGAGTTGATAGTTCTCGTGGCTTGGATGTGACTAGGTTGTGGCATTTGAGGTTGGGTCATGTCTCGAAGAGGAGTTTAGATATTCTTCAAAAGAGAGAGATGATTGATGGAGAAAGTTTCAACAAATTATTATTTTGCAAAGAATGCGTCATGGGGAAGCAAATTGAAGTTTCATTCGGTGAGGTAAAGCATGATTCGAGAAGGGTTCTTGAGTATGTTCACACGGATGTTTGGGGACCGACACTTGTAGCTTCTCTAGGTGGAGCTCGCTATTATATTTCCTTTATAGATGATTTTTCTCGGAAAGTCTGGGTGTATGTAATGAAGGCCAAGTCGAAGGCATTTGCAAAGTTCAAAGCATGGAAGGCTCTTGTTGAAAATGAGAGTGGCAAATCTTTGAAGATTCTAAGGTTTGACAATGGAGGAGAGTATGTTTCCGAAGAATCTTGAAGTTTTTCTAGCGTCATGGTATTCGGAGGCATTTTGCTACACCTGGAGATCCACAGTCGAATGGTGTTGCGAAGAGAATGAATCGTACTCTACTTGAGAAAGCTCGATGCTTGAGATTGACATCAGGTTTGGCTAATGGATTTTGGGCTGAAGCTTTGTCAACCACAATGCACATTATTAATCAAATTCTGTGCTCAGCTATTGGTAACAAAATTCCAGAGGAAGTGTGGAAGGGAAAGAGCATTGACTTGGGTTATCTTTGTGTGTTTGGCAGTCCGGTTTATGTTCGTGATCCGGGAAATGATAAGCTTGAACCAAGAGCTTTTAAGGGGCTTTTGCTTGGCTATACGGATGGTGTAAAAGGCTATCGAATTTGGAATTCGGAAACGAAGAAGGTAGTGAATTCTTGTCATGTTATTTTTGATGAGTCGGCGATGTTCAAGGAGAATGTGAGCTCATCGGATGTTCCAAATTTGGATCATGATGAATCAAAGGAGAAGGAAATTATTTCCATATTTTGTCCAAGGAAAAGAGAGAGCAGAGTAGTTGGAGATGCTTGTGAGAAAGTAACGGTTGATGTTACATCACATAGTCCATAGGGTGCCTCTAGCAGTGTTGGTGATGTACATGATTCTAGAGAAGATTCGGTTCAAGGTGGAGCCGAAGGGAGTTTAGGTGATGGTATTGCTACTCTGGTTGGTCGTCGTACTATAAGACCACCCGAAAGATATGGTGATTGGAACTATCTTAGCTTTTGTGATAATTTGGACTATGCTCTTCATGTAGTCCAAGATGAGCCGATGGACCTTGATGATGTCATGAAGTCAATTGATAGCTCGAAATGGATTTGTGCCATGGAGGAAGAGATGCAATCATTGTTGAAGAATCAAACTTGGGATTTGGTTCCACCTCCTAATGGAAACCGTGCTATTGGGTGCAGGTGGATATACAAGGTGAAGGATGATGGAAGATACAAAGCTAGGCTAGTGGTTAAGGGGTTTGCACAAAGGAAAGGAAAGGAGTATGATGAGATATTCACACCGGTTGTGTGCCATACTTCTATCCGAATGTTACTTGCTATTGTTGTTATTCATGACTTAGAGTTGGAGCAACTTGATGTGAAGACTGCCTTCTTGCATGGGGACTTGGATGAAGACATCTACATGGAGCAACCGAAAGGTTTTGTTGTAGATGGTAAGTCAAATTTGGTTTGCAAGTTGAAGAAATCACTATATGGTTTAAAGCAATCACCTAGACAATGGTACAAGAGGTTTGATCATTTCATGTTTGAAAATGGTTTTGAAAGAAGCATCAAAGATGCTTGTGTTTATTTCAAGAAGTTGAAAAATGATTGTTGGGTGTATTTACTCTTGTATATGGACGACATGCTCATTGCTTCTAAGGATAAGAATGAAATCAACAATCTAAAATTGAGTTTGAAATCGAAATTCGAAATGAAGGATCTTGGAGAAGCAAGAAGGATATTAGGCATGGAAATTGTAAGGGATCGAAATAATTCTGAGTTGAAACTAACTCAAAAGGAGTACATTGAGAAAGTGCTTTGTCGGTTTAGCATGGAGAATGCAAAGGTGTCAAATACACCTTTACCTTTGCATACGAAGCTTTCGAGTAAAGGATCACCTGTCTTGGAGGAAGACAAGACATATATGGCAAAGGTGCCATATGCTAGTGCGGTTAGAAGTCTAATGTATGCTATGGTGTGTACAAGGCCCGATATTGCAAATGCCGTCGGGATGGTTAGTCGATATTGGGAAGCTGTGAAGCTTATATTGAGAAACCTTAGAGGCACATCATATCATGGTCTTGTTTTTGGCGGTAGTAAGGCGATGGATTGCAAGTTGGCTGGTTATTATGATTCGGACTACGCCAGTGATAGGGGTCGAAGAAAATCAACTTTCAGATATGTCATCACACTTGGGGGTACAACCTTAAGTTGGAGATCTAGATTGCAGACCATAATTGCTTTATCCACCAAGGAGGCGGAGTTGATAGCCGCAGTGGAGGCGGCAAAGGAGGCACTCTATTTGAAGCGATTGTTGTCTGACTTGGGATTCAGGGATGATAATATTGATGTTCGATGTGATAGCCAGAGTGCTATTCATTTGGCAGAGAATTTGGCGTTTAGCTCACGGACTAAGCATATTGAGGTAAGAGAGTCATTTTTAGTAGCCATGGATGAAGATAAGAAAGTATATCTTCGGAAAGTGCACACAAATGATAACGCGGCGGATATGCTCACTATGGCATTGCCGGTTGGAAAGTTCGAGCATTGCTCAAACTTGATTCGCTTGGAGAAGTGCTAGGTGTCATGGGGTGGCACGGTTAAGGGAGGAGCTTGGTGGTAGATGAGAAAGAGTATCGGTGAGAGATTGAAGTTCTATCTTCTTGGTAAATTCTAGTCTTTGGTGAGATAGCTTAGGATTTGGATGTTTTCAACATTTCATTAGCGGGCAGGGACTTTGCCTGAGCTCGTTGGTGTAGTGCAATGGGTGGTGGCTTTGTCGGAGCTCATTGGGAAAACATTCATGTTTGGTTGAAGGTAGAAGAAGTGACAGTTGGCGCTATAGGTTGTCGTTGATGGTATGGTACCATTGGAGTTGAAAATAGATATAGTGTCGAGGTGGAGTATTAAAATTTGCCGACACTATATGGGGATTTGTAGAGGTCTGAAGTAGCTTCGTAACGGAGAAAACGGTTCGCAAATCAGAGTTCGGAGGTGGAAGTTATAGGAGAAAAAGGCAAAGTAGGCTGAGCTTGGACAGAGACTTCTTTCAAACGTCTGACCAAAGGTTCAGACGTCTGATTTGGGCGGAAATGCTTCCAGAGCATTTTGTCAGACGTCTGACCAAATGGGTCAGACGTCTGGTCTGAAGCAAGGTCGCTCTAGTAACTTAATCCAGACGTCTGATTTAGGGGTCAGACGTTTGGTCTGAAGCGAAGCCGCTCCAGTAACTTAATCTAGACATCTGATTTTTGGGCCAGACGTCTAGAATGACTTCCTTCATTTTTTCTTCGTACGGACTTGGACGAAAATTTGCGATATCTGCAGGGGCAATTTCAAAAGATTGCCTAGGGTTTCTATTCTCTTATATAAGCTAGCCTTAGGTTTCTGATCTACAAGCGTGCAAGCAACCACAAGAGATTAGCCTCCACCAAATTAGGTTTTATCGAAACCTAATTTTCTTCGATTCTCTTCTCTTCTCCACAAATCAATTCTAAATTGAATTTTGATCACTGTATTCAATCTCTTGTACTTTTCTCATTAATATTAATAAAAGCTCTCTCTTAAAGTGGATGTACACTAACACACGTTAGTGAAATCATTATAAATCGTTGTGTGATTTATTTTTCGTTATTACTTTGATTCCTGCATTACTTTTTTGTGATTGTGATTGGTTTGGATCAATTGAGATTGAAACTGTGTTATCGAAAGGTTATTTTTGCACTTCTTATCACGATCTCGTCTTTCGTTGTGCTTGTGGGGTTTCAATTTGAATGGTCTCTTGTTGGAATCCCGCACCAACAGTGATTCTCTTATTGATGCTCGTAAGTCCAGTAAAATCAGTGTGCATGGTGATGTTACACATAAGACTAGTGATACTCCAGTTGATGAGATGCATAGGGTTAATAATGTAATATCAAACTACTTGGTTATCTATGGTGACAATTTATGTGATGTGGTTGAGGATACTAAAGAAGCGGTTGAAAGAACAGGTTGTCTATTTCTGATGCTTTATTGGATGGGGTTGGTTTGCTCGAGAGTTATGATGTTGATATTTGTGGTGATTGATTATGTGAGGAGGGTGGGGTCATTGATGATATGGTTGAGAGAAATTTGTCGGTCTCTGATGTTGTGGAGATGAAGTCAGAGGTTGTGGGTTTGCTGAATGATGATGTTAATCATATTGTGACTTGGGTTTGCTGAATGATGATGTTAATCATGTTGTGACTTCTGACATCCTTCGTTCTATGGATGGTTATGGTGATCTAGTTATTGGGGATGTGAGTAGATTTCATGTTTCAGGTGTTGGGGAATCTCAGTCGGAGGTAGTAGGGGCTCAAATCGGGGTTGATAGTCATATAATGGCTGTTGACATCTCTTTAGCAGTGAGTAACTTTGATGTTAATGCTGAGAGCGGAGAGATGGTGAATACTGTGATTCAGCGTGCATCATGCACATCAAATGCAGGTTCTAGTGTTTATAATATTGGCAGCAAATCTGCATCTTTTTCTTCATCGACTAAGAGAGGTAGGCATAGGAAATTTGTTGCTGTCAGCGGTGTTGTTCGTCGTAGCGCAAGGATCAGTAATAGCCATTCTTCGTTTTTGGACGAGTCTCTTGATTCAAGTGTTATGAGTGACGTTACAAATTCAGGCTCAGATATGGTTTCTGTTTTTGGCAGTACTTATTCTTCAAATGCTCAGGTTATTTATTCTCTAGTGATTTATGTCAGTTAGTTAGGGATACTTTTTTTGTTTTTTACCGACGGCGAGCTAGATATTGCCAACATTAGGAATAGGGTATTAGAGAGGGATAAATCATTTGGATTATGAGGATCATTAGCTGGAATATTTGGGGTATGCATGATTTAAATAAATGTGATAAAATTAGAGCATTTTTTAAAAAATTATTCTATTGATATAGCCCTTTTACAGGAAATAAAAATAGATTGTCTTGATATTCGCTTTTATAAAAGATTATGTGGTTATCATTGTAGACATTAGGCATGTTTACCTTCTATTGTTGCTTCAGGGGGTTTGCTAATAGGGTGACGTGAGAATTCTTTTAAAATTCTTCAAACTATTATTAAGCATCACTCTTTGCATATTATTCTCATTAACCTTAGAGATAACTCTTTATTAAATATATCTAATGTTTATGGATCAAACTCGAAAATTGGTCAACGAGTTCTATGGAATGAATGTCTGGAATTCAGATCATTCGCTCCTGGATCTTGAATTATGGGTGGTGACTTTAATATTACGCATTTTTAAGGGGAACGTTCACCCGGGAAGGGGAATTCTCTTCTTTGGAAGAACTTGACCAATTTATTGTTGATTCTTGATTGAATTGTCTCTAACTAATAGAGATTTTGCTTGGAGTAATAATAGGGAGTCTCCTTCTATGGCTCTTCTAGATAGATTTTTCGTCAGTGACAAAATTGAGGATAGATTTCCTATTTGTAAAGTCTCTGGTTTAACATATATAAATTCTAATAATTTCCCTATCATCTTTACGTGTGATCATCACAAAATAGCTAATAAAACTTTTAAATTCGAAAAAAATATGGCTATTAGAATCTAATTTTCCTATTCTAACTAAAAATAAATGGATATCAATGAATTTTTACAACATTAGAAATTCGAACAACTCTGCAAAAAAAATTTGTTTTAAAACTTATATGTCTTAGGAATTTTCTTAATAATTGGAGTAAGAATGTATTTAGCAGTATTAAAATTAAAAAAGAAAATTTACTTTCTTAAAATACTTAAAATTAACAAGATAGAAGAAACTAGACAACTAAATCTTGGAGAGCGTAATATTCTTGCTAATTTAAAAGATGAGCTTAATTCAATTCTTGATAAAGAAGAGGTTATGTGGAAACAAAGATCTAGAATATAATGTATTAATGAAGGTGATAATAATACAATTTTTTTCTTCATGATATGGCTAATGGTAGAAAATGTAGCAACACAATAAATTCCCTTTTTTGAATAATGTTGAGTTGGTTGATCAAAAGGATCTAAATAAGGTATTTACTGATTACTATAAGGATATTTTTGGCAATGAAAATAAGCATAGAATAAACGTTATACGGAATGAGCTATATCTTATTGAATCTAGAATTAACCTTACAGGCTTTGATAATCATTTTTCTGAAGAGAAGATTTTTGAAGGCTTTTAATGACATGCCTAGTGATAAAGCCCCGGGTTCTGACGGTTTTCCTATTTTATTTTACAAAATATATTGGGATGTTTTAAATTTTGATTTAAATAGCATGTTTAATGAATTTTATAATGGGAAATTACAATTAGGAAGGGGAAATTACAATTAGGAAGGTTTAGTTTTGCAAACGTCATTTTATTACATAAAAAATTGATGCTAATAATTTAAAAATTTTTAGATCAATTTCTTTAATTAATTGTTCTGTTAAAATTATTCAAAAGTTTTAGCAAATAGACTTAGCACAAGAATGAATGATGTTCACAAATCATTTTCGTTAAGGGTATAAATATCACAGATGGAGTGGATGTTATTCAAGAGTACATTAATCACTATTGTAAGAATAACATTACTTATGCACTTCTAAAATTGGACTTTGCAAAAGCTTTTGATTTGGTAGATTGTGATTTTCTTATTGATATGTTATTGGCCAGAGGTTTTAGTCGCAAATGGATTGGTTGGATTATGACTTTGCTTAAAACTGGTAATTTTAGCATAATGGTTAACGGAATTTCAGGAAATAAAACTCAATCTAAACGTGGCTTAAGACAGGGTGATCCTTTGTCGCCTTTCTTGTTTAACTTAGATGTTGATGCTTTCGCTATGATAATTAAAAAAGCTATTGGTAATGGATCTTTAGGGTGCATTGGTAGTGAAATATCGCATAATAGTCTCTATGTTCTTCAATTTGTGGATGATACCTTATTATTTACTTCTCCTTTACCTAATCACATCATTAACCTTAAATTTATTTTGATACAACTTTGAGCTACTTTGTAAGACTTAAAATTAATTTTGATAATAGTTCATTTTTAGTATTAAATGATGTTGATAAGGTTGAATGTTTAGCAGCTAATACGCTTGATTGTTAAACCATGAATTTTCTTATTGATTATCTTTGATTTTTGATTAGACCAACTAAACTTAAGCATGATGACTAGCTAATCATTATAGATAAAATTAAAAATAGAATTTCTAATTGAAATGGGAGGTCTTTATCAAAAGCGGGTATGTTAGTTCTCATCAATTCTGTTTTATCTACTCTTTCGATTTATTGGATGTCTATATATCTTTTTCCAGATTGGGTGTAAAATTGATAAAATTAGAAGAGATTTCTTATGGAGCGGCGATAATCCTAGCAGTAGTCTTAGAGTTTAGTTAATTGGAAAACTATTTGTAAATCGAAAAAGGAGGAAGGTTTAGGTGTTATTAATTTACGTAACATGAATTTGTCCTTATTAGGGAAATTGTTACGGAAATTTAAGGTACAAATGATAATTCTATTTGGAAAGAAGTTGTATCTAAATATTATTATAATGGTAGTAATAATTTATACCAAATTACAGCTACTATTAACAATAAATTGTCCAACTTTTTGAAATCTATTTTAAAATGTCTTGAGATTTTTAACCTTGGTACTAATACGATTGTTTATTTAGGAAATAATACTACTTTTTGGCATGATCGTTGGTTGTTCGTCATTCCTCTTACGGTTGAATTTAAAGAGCTTTTTGAAATTTGTAACTTCAAAAATGCTTTAATTAAAGATGTTTTTTCTCCGAATAATAATCCCCCTTGAAACTTCAGTTTTAATAGAATCTTAGAATGTACAATTCTTAGGCAATTTTGTTTATTATGTGCAAGATTGAATTTATATAATATTGATAATGAAAATGGTATTATTAACTGGGAATGGGATAAAAGTAATAAATTCACTTCAAATTCTTTGTATAAATTTCTTAATTTCTCGGGCATTTTTAATAACACTTTTAATCTTATTTGGAAAGCAAATGCACCTCGGAAAGCTAAGATTCATATGTGGTTAATCATGCATGGAATGTTAAATATTATTGAACTTTTAAAAAGAAAGAATTTGCAAATTGATAATAAATGTATTTTTTATAATTTTTATTTTGTAGGTATTAATCATGTATATTACGATTGTACGATTACTTGCTACATTCTTAATAATACTCTTAAAATCTCTAACTTTATTCCCACAAATAAAGTTTCTAATTGTGATTTTTACTAGAATAACTTAAGATTTAAGTTTAAGAAGAACTATAGATTTTTATTAGATACTTTATTTATTATAATATGTTGGTATATTTGGTTTGAGAGAAACTAGATACTTTTTGATAATAACAATGGTTTTTTAATAGATTGATATTTATGATAGCATCTTTTTGTTTCAATTGGATTTTGTAGGATCGGCTTCACCCTAGAGGGGGGTGAATAGGGTAATACTAATAATAATAATAATAATAATAAATTAATGCGGAAATATATAAAATGTAACGAACCGTTTTTCCTTACCCTTTGAATCGACAATAAACCACACATGTCCAACTCAAATTGCACGAATAAGCGGATCATTAAGGGTAGAAAAAGAAAATAAAGACAGAACAGAATCTCACACGAATGGAATAACATATATTATTTCAATAATAATCTTTACAGCGGAAAATTTTAAATACAATATCAGAGTCTAACCTAAATTCAGCTTGGACAGTTATAAACATCTGTCCTTACAATTGCTAACAAACATCAAAAAAATACACTAAACAAAGCGGATGATAGAATACGTCCATACGATGATGAAGATCTCCAGCTCTCTCTGGAAACTCCAACCGTCTTCAACTAAACCTGAAACTACTCGGATCTAACCTGAGTTTTAAAAATACCCGGATTAGGCTTGATAAACTAGCGTGAGATACTCGAACTTTAAAATGACTATGTTGTCAAATCCCTTGAAAAGAAGGGTATCTCATAAGACCACGCCCACACATAAACACAGACGGGTTTTTACCTTATGATAACCAAAACACTTCATACAAAAGTACACTTGATATTATTTTTAATGACAGTATTTTGAAAACATTTGCAAATAAACTTATTCAAATAAGATATCAATGTCTGGACTAAGTCTAAGGTAATATATCCGGACTAGGTCAACGGAATATATGATACCAAAAAGGGGTAGCTGAAATGTTTGCAAGTCATTACAGCTATTTTGGGAATACAATTAAAAACCGTAAATATCGTATTGGGTTTGGATTTCCAACATGATAGGAAACTAGTGACCTTTTTTTCCGAACCACGCATAACAAACATAGTTCACACGGTGCCATAATCGCTTTTCTAAAACTAGTCACTTGGAAACTATACTTGCTACACTACAAATGATAACCAGTACTTCCCTGCTTTTCTCAAGCTAACCACTTTATCCACATGAGGCAATAAATGCCTTGAGGCCCAGATGTATCTGGTACCTAGGGCTCAGAACAACTGATAACCCAAATCACTACTATCTGAAATGCGAGCATACATCTGACCATATAGAATCCCATCGTAACCGAGGCTCGCGAAGCTACGATCAATTTCTTCAAAGCCACGCTTTTCATACAAAACTATGCTTTGATCATAACAGGTTCCACTTTGAATGCCACACTGCCATTTCTTTGATCACTATTTGACTCCCACAAAAATACAACCCTTGAGCTTGTACGTCCCAAAGAGGGTGTTAAGCTAAGAGAAGTTGCCTTCTCCGCCACCACTGATGTACATTTGTAAAAGACAAACGTTGTGTCTTAGAAATGCAATGTTGGACATTCGTCCATACAAGTTCGTTCTAGGACTGAACGAAACCGAAGGCACTTTCCTCGGCCATTACTAGGCGAGAAGCCCTTGCAATCCGAAAAATCTCCATCACAAGGAGACCACTGCTATAAATAACTCTATAATGGTGGCCAACCAGAGCATGTTCAACAAGCAGTCTTCACGTCATGAATATCCACGGTCATCAATAATCATCATCTTCAACATGTCTTCACTTTCGAACGTATACATTGGTTCGAAGTGGTTTATGGATTGGAATCATCCAAATCCGGTCTCAGGTTCCTTCGAAGCCAATCATCGCTTTAACAGATGTTAAGTTCATACGTGGATATCAATCATCAATCAATTACTTCATCTTTTATCTTAATCAAATATCTTTCTTAAATATATTCTTTTCAATTTATTCCATTTTCTTTTCAAATGTATATGGAATCATTAAGCCATATTTATCAAATCATTTGGTTTATTTAAACCTTTCTTAAATCATGGAATAATTCCAAATCATTTTCTCTTTTATAGAAGAAAACTTTTCCAAATCATTCATTTAATCTTGATCAAAGATTTCTTATATTCAAGTTATCGTAACTGATGAAAACCGATAGCAAGATCGAGTTGGGAGAAAAGTTTAGCACCACTTAATTGATCGAACATGTCGCCGAAAATATTCCCAAATCATTCATTAAATCAAAATCAAAGATTTCTTATATTCAAGTTATAACTTTTAACTTAGGGAAAATATTCTCAAATCATTCATTAAATCTAAATCAAAGATTTTTTTTTTTTTTTAACTTCAAATCATATTCTTACAAATCGAAGACTTTCATAACATAGTACTACTGCCACTTTAAATATGGTAAATTACACCTCCAGGGACTAATGGCAAGTTTCACCTCTAGGGACTAATGGCAAGTTTCACCTCTAGGGACTAATGGCAAGTAATCCAACATCATGAATATCTTTATCTTTAACGATCTTTGTCTTCAATATATTTTATTTCAAAAATTATTTTGAAGGGGTTTTATTTTCTTTTATCTTGGAAAAACTTAAATATGATCTTTTAGAGCATCCGGGCTTTCCTTTCGATCTATTCCACCCCTCGCCTAAGAAGAGAAAACATAGGCCAGGTAAGTTCAGGGCATTGGTTGCTACATCCCTAACCTTAGTTAAACACCTTGTTTTATCTTCCCAGATCTCACAGGCGGGACAAATGTACTAGTCGTTTCCACATACTCAGATTTTACACTTTATTTTGGAATTGCTTATAAATATTTCAAATTATCTTTCAAAATTCTTAATTATCCTTTTTAAAACATTCACAATTGATTCTGAAAAACGTCGTTACATTTAAACTCATATTCCAAAAGTTATACAATTCGCAGCATAAAAGTGCTATATAAGCTTATTTGATTTAAACAACTTTTAAATATTTGAAAATTCATATTTTTCAATCTGAATCTCATTTAAATCATTTAAATCATTTAAATAGATTTATCAAATTTATTCCATATTTTTAATCCTTTAAAAATATCATTTATAAAGAAATCCTGTTTTGGATTCCGAACTGCAAAACCGCGATATTTTTAGAAAATTGTTTTGGACATATTTCAAAATCTACTGGATGAAATCTTGATTTTATTTCTTCGTTGAAAAACTATGGATATAATAGACCGGAAAATTCTTATCTCGAAGAATTCCGAGCTATATTTCACTTTGTACACACATTTAACTTTTATGGCGCGAAGTCGCGAACTACTGTTACGCAACGCGTATAGTTTTGACTTGTTTTTCAATTTCTTTTCAAACTTCTTGGAAATACTTTTAAATGTTTATAAAACATTTATAAATCATTTTAAACTCATTTTAAACAACATTTCCATCATTTCAAATTCATTTTATATTATAATATTATATTATTATAATATCATTTTCAATCTTTTTAGATATTTTGAAATCATTAAAAGGCTAAATAATTTCCATACACACATTTGTATGGATTTAATTCTCATTTAATTAACTATGGTTAATTACGAATCATTTCTCTTATCATTTATCAAACAAGTTATCAACCACATAATCAATCACATAATCAACCAATTTGCAACCAAGTTATCAAACACTCATTTAACATATTTAAACTTTTCAAATCATTTAATTTGAAATAACTTATGGATTAATTAGTAAATAAGAGTACTCACTTTTAACTTAACCAATTCTTCCTACCAATATTCATATGCAACAACACTTCTCTTAAATCCTCTTATCTTTATCAAGTCTTTTCCGTAGACTTTCCTTTTGATTTCGGCAGCACTTCCTTTTCTTTTTCTCACTCCGAAGCTTTCCAACTTGCTTCCTTTCCTCCAAATAGTTCGGCCTCCTCTTGATCCTTGCATTTCTCCTTCGTTTCTTTACTTTTTAGATGCTAAACCATGTTCTAATGGTATTTAAGCTCTTTGGCAAAGTTTGGTGATGTTTGGAGTTGATTTGATATGGTTTTGAAAAAGTTAGTAAGCTTTTCTAAGAGAAGAAGAAGCCATTAAAGAGGTAGAGAAAAGCTTTGGAAAAGGAAGAAGAAGAAGAATGAAATAGTGTGAAATTTGTGAAAGAAGTGGTAGGTATTTCTAGAAAAAGAAATGAAGTGGTAAATTACCAAAATATCCCTTTACCAAATTACCAAAATAACCTTACTTACTTATAAAGTAATCTTATTTTTTTTCAACACTTAACATCACATTTCAAAGTATTACTTTATGTCATTTCACTTAAATATTAAGTAAAGTAAGTAATAATTAGGTTTCTTTGATTTGATGTTTTACTTTTTGCTTTGAAATGACATTTTTGTCTTTTTATGCTTACTTTTCTTAATTGTTTTCTAGAAGTTTCTAACATTGTTTAGTAAAAGTAAACTTGATTAGTGAATTAATTAATACTTATACTATTTGAATATATGTTTCTATATAAGAAAATAAAGGTGCGGTGACGTTGCGACAACTTTTAATCGACAAAACATCGTTTTTCGACAAAATGTTTTACGGTCATGTTTTGACGTTTTAGTTAAACTATTTATTTATGTAAAGCAAATTTAAAAATGAAATTTTTACTTCTTTAAATAAATTAAAACATGTCTCTTTATATTTTAAAATTATCTTTAATTAATATCAAAATCTCTAATTTTACGGTGTATGCAAAACTGACAAAATGCGACAAATTTTGGTTATTTTTGTAAAGCGATTATTAACATACTTATAAGTATTTTAATATATTTTATTATCTTTATTAGATGTTTTCAATGATATTTATCTTTTTAAATAAACATTTAAACCTATTTATTTAAACATTTATTTATTTTTAATAAAACTTAACGTTTGTCGGTTTGTTGTAAAATCCAAATTTATACTTTTTAAATTATCAACTATAAGAATAAATAATTTCTCTATTATTATCTGTTATCTATAACTTATTTATTTATGTTTTAAACCTTTTTAAATTTAAAACAAACGAAATTTCTTATTTTCGAAGTAGGGAAATTACGGGTCGTTACATTCTCCCCTACCTAAAAGAATTTCGTCCTCAAAATTACCCAAACAAAGTTTGCCTAAAACATTTATCTTTAAACTTAATTCCATATAATATACACAAATAATCCATATGAAATATTTTTTTCGATCTCATATTCGAATACACAATTTAATTTCCGAACTAGTATCGATCCTCCGATTCTCTGGTGTGGACTTTAGTCAGGCCCTTTGCTCAGAAACCTTTGCTTTCCTTGCATAGCTCTCAACTATGATAGAAAACTCAAGTACCCAACCATAAACCCTAATCAATGTTCGTCATCAAGAATCGAGTGATAAATCCTTTTTGGATCGGTGTAAACACCTCAAAGTTCCGAACTCGAATCTTAGATCAAAATTTATGTGATGAAATGATTTACATATACCATATGTATTTATTGATTTTCAAAAACTTTCATAAAAGCTTTATCTTAAGCTCAAACATTTTATAAAGGTGCTTCTTTATATAATCCCTTTAATTATTTATTTTCAAATATTTTTATTAAAGGAAAATATTCCAAAGAAACCATTTTTCACTCAAAAAAATAATTTATCTTTAAAAATCTTTTAGGAAACCATTTCACAAATTTTCAAATATTTATGCAGAATAGTTATATCTTCTTTTCTAAAGAAATATATTATCTTTTATTTGGAAAATATCCTTCAAATTTTATTTAAGCTCTCTGTTATTTTTTTCTTTGCTAATACATATTATTATAGATTTCATTTCCAAAATTATGTTAAGTTTAAATAACTTTCCTTTATTTCTTTAAACTTTTTCAAAAAAAAACTATGATAAAATTTCCATAGTTTCATCCTTTTCTTTATTTCATACAATATATTTTTAAATAATTTTTCTAATCTTTAAATACTTTTTTTATAAAGCTGTTTCTTTCTAATATTCCTTTGAACTTTTTATTTCTAAATATCTTATTAGAATTGATCGGATATAAGATTGAAGAAGTGCATCGATAGGATAATCAAAAGAAAGTTTATTAATTAACATCATATTCATACATCCATTTCCAACCTTAACTAGCATTACAAAGTTTCAGAGATAACTTTCCTAGGAAATACAGCTTATCACATTTTAGAGTACTATGTACTATTCTTGAATTCCTTTTGAGGTAGACGGTGTTTTATCTTGGGGGCTTAATTTAACCACTTTCATTCTTGGACAGTCCTTCATTAAGTGTTTCCCTTGAAAGCACCAAATACAAGTACGTTGGGGGCAATCTTTGACCTTATGTCTTAGGTTCTTGCATCGGTAGCAGCCCATTTTCTTCTTTTTAATTCTTGGTTTCTTCTTGTTTTTAGGACATTTATGTAGAAAATGACCC
Source organism: Allium cepa (assembly GCA_030765085.1). Taxonomy (NCBI): domain Eukaryota; kingdom Viridiplantae; phylum Streptophyta; class Magnoliopsida; order Asparagales; family Amaryllidaceae; genus Allium; species Allium cepa. The sequence continues at coordinate 520,223,196 of CM060929.1, read as the reverse complement.
TTCTCTTTACACTTGAAACAGACTATATCATCCCGATCAGAATTTTTATTTTGCCTTCTCTGCTTCTTACTTCTCTTTGTTTCACACATAACCGCATAATGTCCTTTCTTACCGCAATAATAACAGTCGATGTCAGCAAAAGGTCCTAGTTTTTCTTTTTCTTCTGCTTCTTTTTATGCACTTGCTCTTCGAGCTTGCTTTGGAGTCATCCAAAACTCATGACTCGACATATTATAAGCCATTCTGCCCCTAAGTGATATTCCAAGATTAGAATTGTTTATAACATTTCCATTTTTTTTTTTTTTATCCAAATACTTAATTCAACTTTTTTGAATTTGAACTTGCCTTCATCCTCCAATGATAAGAAGAATAATTTACTAAGTGCTCAATACCGTTTGCCCAAGCCAACATATGATTGATACTTAGAAGATTATTTTAATTATAACTAGACGAATCAAGACCTTATCCATGGGACTTCCCTAAGGGAATGTATCTTATAAATTTCCCTAACCACACAAAATTTTATATCCTTTGAAAGACATTTTATATGCAAAATATAATCTTTTCAAAACAGTGTGTCGATGTGCCTTGTTAAGAGTTTAGAAATACCTATCGATACAGTTGTACTTCCCATATCGACCAGAATTTATAAACCGCTCAACCGATAAATCAACAGAAAATATTTTTCTTATCAAATAACAAATACGCACTCATATATACAATACACTCAAACTCATTCTAGGGTGTCACTAACCCTATCTCTAATGAGTTACTCAACCTAGGGTATTACTAACCCTATCTCTGATGAGTCTTTATCCCACCAAAGCCAAGGTTCTCGCTTAACCTTCAACTCTGATACCAAATGTAACGAACGGGTTTTTTCGGACCCGCCCCGGTAGGCTTTTCAACCATCCCGCTACCCTTCTGCTTTTCAACATGGGGGCACTCCTGCTTTTCAACATGGAGGTGACTACATGTGGTACCTTGGATTTGGTTTTACAGCAAGCCTCTCGACTATTAACCAACCCTTTCACTCTAGGGACATGTAGGGACAAGAGTTTAAGCATCGTCACTATTCACAAAGCGAGAACCCCCTATCATGCTGAACATAATCAAACAAATCCGATCTCAGGTTCCTTCGAAGCCAATCATCGCTTTAAAAGATGTTAAGTTCATATGTGGATATCATTCATCAATTAATTACTTCATCTTTTATCTTAATCAAATATCTTTCTTAGATATGTTCTTTTCAATTATTCCATTTTCTTTTCAAATGTATATGGATTCATTAAGCCTCATTTATCAAATCATTTGGTTTATTTAAACCTTTCTTAAATCATGGAATAATTCCAAATCATTTTCTCTTTTACTGAGGAAAACTTTTCCAAATCATTCATTTAATCTTAATCAAAGATTTCTTATATTCAAGTATAACTTTTAGCTTAGGGAAAATATTCCCAAATCATCCATTAAATCAAAATCAAAGATTTCTTATATTCAAGTTATAACTTTTAACTTAGGGAAAATATTCTCAAATCATTAATTAAATCTAAATCAAACATTTTCTTTTTTTTTTTAACTTCAAATCATATTCTTACAAATCGAAGACTTTCATAACATAGTACTACTGCCACTTTAAATATGGTAAATTTCACCTCCAGGGACTAATGGAAAGTTTCACCTCCAGGGACTAATGGCGAGTAATCCAACATCATGAATATCTTTATCTTTAACGATCTTTGTCTTCAATATATTTTATTTCAAAAATTATTTTGAAGGGGTTTTCTTTTCTTTTATCTCGGAAAAACTTAAATATGATCTTTTAGAGCATCCGGGCTTTCCTTTTGATCTATTCCACCCCTCGTCTAAGAAGAGAAAACATAGACCATGTAAGTTCAGGGCATTGGTTGCTCCATCCCTAATCTTAGTTAAACACCTTGTTTTATCTTTCCAGATCTCATAGGCGGGACAAATGTAGTAGTCGTTTCCACATACTCAGATTTTCAACTTTATTTGGAATTGCTTATAAATATTCCAAATTATCTTTCAAAATGCCTAATTATCCCTTTTAAAACATTCACAATTGATTCTGGGAAACATCGTTACATTTAAACTCATATTCCAAAAGTTATAGAATTCGCAACATAAAAGTGCTGTAGAAAGTGCTATATAAGCTTATTTGATTTAAACAACTTTTAAATATTTGAAAATTCATAATTTCCAATCCAAATCTCTTTTAAATCATTTAAATAGATTTATCAAATTTATTCCATATTTTTAATCCTTTAAAAATATCATTTATAAAGAAATCATGTTTTGGATTCCGAACTGCAAAACCGCGATGTTTTTAGAAAATTATTTTGAACATATTTCAAAATCTACTGGATGAAATCTTGATTTTCTTTCTTCGTTGAAAAACTACGGATATAACAGACCGAAAAATTCTTATCTCGAAAAATTCCGAGCTATATTTCACTTTGTACACACATTTAACTTTTACGGCGCGAAATCGCGAACTACCGTTACGCGACGCGCATAGTTTTGACTTGTTTTTCAATTTCTTTTCAAACTTTTTGGAAATACTTTTAAGTGTTTATAAAACATTTCTAAATCATTTTAAACTCATTTTAAACAACATTTCCATCATTTCAAATTCATTTTTCATTTCATTTTCTATTATAATATTATATTATTATAATATCATTTTCAATCTTTTTAGATATTTTGAACTCATTAAGAGGCTAAATAATTTCCATACACACATTTGTATGGATTTAATTCTCATTTAATTAACTATGGTTAATTACGAATCATTTCTCTTATCATTTATCAAAAAAGTTATCAACCACATAATCAATCACATAATCAACCAATTTGCAACCAAGTTGTCAAACACTCATTTAACATATTTAAACTTTTCAAATCATTTTAATTGAAATAACTTATGGATTAATTAGTAAATAAGAGTACTCACCTTTAACTTAACCAATTCTTCCTACCAACATTCATATACAACAACACTTCTCTTAAATCCTCTTATCTTTATCAAGTCTTTTCCGTAGACTTTCCTTTTGATTTCGGCAGCACTTCCTTCTCTTTTTCTCACTCCGAAGCTTTCCAACTTGCTTCCTTTCCTCCAAATAGTTCGCCCTCCTCTTGATCCTTGCCTTTCTCTTTCGTTTATTTACTTTTTAGACGCTAAACCATGTTCTAATGGTATTCTAAGCTCTTTGGCAAAGTTTGGTGGTGTTTGGAATTGATTTGATATGGTTTTGAAAAAGTTAGTAAGCTTTTGGAAGAGAAGAAGAAGTCATTAAGGAGGTAGAGAAAAGCTTTGAAAAAGGAAGAAGAAGAAGAATGAAATAGTGTGAAATTTGTGAAAAAAGTGGTAGGTATTTATATAAAAAGAAATGAAGTGGTAAATTACCAAAATATCCCTTTACCAAATTACCAAAATAACCTTACTTACTTATAAAGTAATCTTATTTTTTTCAACACTTAACATCACATTTCAAATCATTACTTTATGTCATTTTCACTTAGAAATTAAGTAAAGTAAGTAATAATTATGTTTCTTTGATTTGATATTTTACGTTTTGCTTTGAAATTACATTTTTGTCTTTTTGTGTTTACTTTTTCTTAATTGTTTTCTACAAGTTTCTAACATTGTTTAGTAAAAGTAAACTTGATTAGTGAATTAATTAATACCTATACTATTTGAATATATGTACCTATATAAGAAAATAAAGGTGCGACGACGTTGCGGCAACTTTTAATCGACAAAACGTCGTTTTTCGACAAAATGTTTTACGGTCATGTTTTGACGTTTTAGTTAAACTATTTATTTATGTAAACCAAATTTAAAAATGAACTTTTTACTTATTTAAATAAATTAAAACACGTCTCTTTATATTTTAAAATTATCTTTAATTAATATCAAAATCTCTAATTTTACGGTGTATGTAAAACTGACAAAATGCGACAAATTTTGGTTATTTTTGTAAACTGATTATTAACATACTTATAAGTATTTTAATATACTTTTATTATCTTTATTAGATGTTTTCAATGATATTTATCTTTTTAAATACACATTTAAACCTATTTATTTAAGCATTTATTTATTTTTAATAAAACTTAACGTTTGTTGGTTTGTAAAATCTAAATAGCATATTTAATGATCTTTCTCCTTCGGAAAAATTTTCTAAAGTTGTAAACAATTGTTAGACTTGTGTTTTGAGAGATTTATTTTCATTCAATAATTGAGTGTACTTTTTAATAGAATTTTCTCTCCTAGTAATTTTACTTTCTTTTAAAATCAAAATTTTATTATCAAGTGATTTTATTTTAATTTCTGATTTTTTACTTTCTTTTTTAAGCGATGAACACTTATCACAGTTAGGGCTCTTGGTTTGATAGTTTTTAACCAATTGATCAAGCTATTTATTTAAATCTATCAAAGTATCTCTTTGTGATTCAATTTTAGTGTATTTCTCCCTAAGTCTTTCGAAACATCCATTTACTTTGTGAAAATATATAAGTAATTTTTGAATGAGAAATTTTGATACCTCGCTTGGTTCGTCGTTATCACTGTCAGTAATATCACCTCGAAGGCACAGATCTTCCTTTTCACTCTCACTGCCAGTGCTTTTATCATTTTCATCAGTTTTATCCTAAGTGGCTGCAAACTTCTCCTTTTCGTTTTCTTTCCATGGCTGAATCGATTCTGAGGACAATTGGGCTTGATATGACTGGGTTTGTCGCAGTTGTGACAAATGATCTCCTACTCTTCTGAGTTGTCTAGTACTTCGGCTATTCTGCTTTTCAATTGTTGATTTAGAGCCGGAATCCCGTATTTATAATTCCACCTTTTGAATTCCTTTATTAATAGCGCTACCTCAGCTTCTCCACCATCATCATTGTCGTCACTTTTCGTTGTTCGTTGTTCCTTTAAGAGCTATTGATTTCTTTCGAGTATCACTTCCTTCTCGTTCTTCCTCGAATTTCATTTCTAGCTCATAAGTGGTTAGATTTTCGATGAGTTCTTCAACTTTGATTTGTTTCAAATCGTTTGATTCTTGAATGGCAGTAACTTTTGCTTCAATATTCCGAAGGATTCTGAGGATTTTTTGGATTATTTCTAATTCTGTGTATGATTTTTTGAGTGCTTTGGATTTATATACAATATTGGAAAGTCGTCCATACATCTCTTCGACATTTTCATCCTTGGTCATTGTGAAGTTCTCTTATTCTCTACTAAGCATGGCAAGGAGAGATTCCTTGACTTGATATGTTCCTTCGTGAGTCACAAGGTGTCTGCCAGATTTCCTACGCATTTAGACAATGTGAGACATGATTAAATTCGATTTGATCTAATGAACAATGATATAATTCATACCTTTAGCATTAGCATTCTATAGTCTATTTTCAAGATCTGTCCATTGATCCATCGGTTTATCTATTTCCTGATTATCTACCATTATGGTTAGTGTCATATAACCTGTCTCAACAATATTCCAAGCATTAATGGTTTTCATAAAAAAATTCATTCTATCTTTCCAGTAAGCATATTCACCAATGAACATTGGTTGTCTAAATATGGACCGACCCACGGCAAAAGCATTATTAAAAGAAGACATTTTTAAAAAAATTTAAAAAAAAAAATTGTTTTTGAAAAGTCAAATTTTTAAAACAAAAATTGACTTTTGTTCCTAGCTCTGATATCACTTGTAGGATCGATTTCACCCTAGAAGGGGGTGAATAGGGTGATACTAATAATATTAAAAAATTAATGCGGAAATATATAAAATAATCACAACAAAGATATAGCAGAATATTAGAGGCAGGAATAGAACAACATAGATTTAGCAGCTTCGTCAAAACCCTGCCCACGTGTTGCCCCAAGGTTTCTACAAGAAATTAAGTAGTCAGACGCTTACACACGTAAACTCACAACATCCGCTATCGACTAACCTAACTCTATGCTCAAAACCCTACCACCACTCAGCCACTGAATTGCGAATTCTCGAACTACACCACTATAGTTCATCCCCTAGTCACACGACTTGACTTTACAAAAGTTTAAAAGAGAAATACAAAATAAAAATAACTAGATAAAAATAGAAACCCTAAATTAAAAAAGCCCAATATAATAAAAAAGACCGGCCCAAATTAAAAAAGAGAATCCCCCATTTTCTTTTCTTATGTCTTCGGCCTGTATTCTTTGAAAAAAATGGCTGCTGCGAATTTCGTTCATTCCTCTTCGTTCAAAATTAGGGTTTCGTTGGAAATTGAGCACGCCGACTTTGAATGATATTTCAATTGCTTTCTTTGATCGATCAATTTGTTCACGGCTGCTTCAAATTGTCGAGCGCGTGTACTTGGTTTAAAATTGGTACGCGATATTCCTTTTCGACTTTGATTATGCTCGACCTAGATTCGAGTTATTTGTTTGATTTACTTCAGTGATTAACTCTCTGATTTGCTTGAACTCGAATGGTTTATATTGCCAATGATGATTGGGTTTAAATAGGGTTCGAACCCCATAATCTTCGTTCATAAACATCTGGTTTGAATGATTCGCATTGCTATGCTTGGCCACTGATTTTTGATTGATTGCTTGTGATGTTTTCTGACTTTTTCAAATCGTATATTTTCGTTTGCTTGACTATCATGGCTTTGATTTTTGATTTGGTTCCGTTCTTTATGTCGTTGACTTCGGCCATTTGAAATTTGTGATAATTTGAACCTATTTGATTTTTGTTAACACCTAGAACTTCGGTCATTTGGAAATTGTTTCCTTATAACTTCACGGCTTCACTGTTTTTACTATATCTGGTCTTTGAGCCAGTTCATGTAGTGTCTGCACTTGATTCTCTCACAATACCAGAACTGTCATTTTTTAACGGTTAAAACCGTTGGTAGCAGATATGTTATAATTTTTTTTTACATATTTTGTAACGGTTATAACCGTTGGGAATTTTGGTCATTCCCAACGGTTATAACCATTGGGAATTTTGAAACTTCCCCACGGTTACGTTAGGAATTACTTCATATTCCCAATGGTTATAACCGTTGGGAATTTTTTAATTTCCAACGGTTATGATTGTTGGGAATTCCTTGCATAAGTAAATAGCAAAATTACCAACACATATAAATGTTGCAAATTAGGTATAGTTGAACCATATCTTATTCAGCATCTAATAGTATTTCATTCAACTATATCCATATGAATTTATAACAATAGAAAACACGAAACTAATTTCAAAACTAACATATCATCAAATTACAAAAAATCAAACGTACGAAATAATACATATCAAATTCTACAAAGTTCATTATGACAACTTCAAATTTCACTACTATAACATATCTAGAAGCTTACAAAAAAACGAATACGACATCCTGGCCAAACTACAAAACCACCATCAACAGACTCAAACAATGTATAATACCATTTTGAGGCACGTCAAAAAGTGGCTCGTCTGGATTAAGAACATCCTCCACCCAAACAACCTTTTCTCCATCTTCAACCTCTTCATAACACCTTGTCTCGGTTTGACCACTTGCATTCTCTTACATTGCAAATTCCTGAACTATATCCATCACAAAATCAATATCATACGCTATTTCATCACCTTCACATCAAAAAATCAAATGATCATACATAGATGCTTCTTGCAGCTGCTTCTCTATTCTTCTAACGAAATACTTCTTGAAATTCTCACAAGAATTAACCAACCTTGCAAGCTTCAAAAATTTGATAATGAAATTGCAAGAAGCCAAACCTTTCTCTTTAAGCAGCAACAAAAGCACAGTTTCTAAAACTGCTCGGTTTCTAACATCTCCTTTGTTTATCACCCCTTTACTAAAGCCTGGAATATCAGGATGTTGATCACGTTGTTGTTTTCTTCATTTGCTAAACTCGCTAATTTTGCAAGCATCCACATTTTGATAGGAGAGGGAACTGCAAATTTGCACAAAGAATAATTTAGGGATCCCATATACTTATCAGAAAAATGAACTAAGATCACTTGCTCTGATGAAACACAAAACTTATTTCACCTAAGCGTGTAAGCCATTAGATTTATCCAAAACAGTCTAAATGCAGATAACATAGAACACTATCATTAACTTATCAAGGAAAGCAAGCTCTATATGCATGTAAGGCAATGGTATTAAAGACATACAATAACCAAGTAACCGGTAGAAGAAATTTAGAGAGGTTTATTAATTTTGCACTTATAAAACAATAAGAAATGTTAAAGCACTGTATGCAAGCAATTATGAACTAAATAACGCTTGTTCAACAAAGAAGGACAGAATCGATGCCTTTTGCAAACAAAACTTCACGTCTCCAATAATCATAGTGATATCTGTTGCCATGTTAGTTCCTACATAATTGTAATGGTGACACTGTTAATTTTTACTTTTTTACAAATTTTAATTAATGATATGATTCACAATTGAACATCAATATACTTTATATTATTGTATTATAAAATATTTGAGTACAAGATGAAAAGACCCCAATGCTTTTTAATTTCAATTTTAAATTTCTAGAACAAAATCCATTATTCTCATAGAACGTAGTGAACTTTAAACCCAGCATTACCATGCTCATACATAAGCAGCTTCTCGTCGACGTCTTACTTTAATTCAAAATGGACTGGGATGAGCAAACATGTAAATTTCAAGATAATTAACATGGTTCACTCATTGAAAGATCAAATACTAACCCAAAAAATTGCTAAAGATTAATAAATTTTCTAGCAAGGCCAAAAAAGAAATAATTATAAAAGAGAAAATGTCACAATTTTATTTTTAATGGAGGCACGTGAGAGATTCCACATTTGTTAAGCACAGCAAGGACCCACTACAGCTTCTTAATTAAACTAAACTCCTATATTTAAGACATGGATAAAGTAGATCTTGAATGGTTTTCCTAATAACCAGTCATCAGATGCGAAAACCAGGTTATAAAAACAAAATACCAAGATAGCAAAAAACAATGTACTTTAAAATTGATAGCTGAAATAGTATGAAAAGTAACTAATGATATATGATGCTTAAAGTACATTATGAAGAGTAAGCACATGCAAAATTTATTTCTTAAATGACTGATAATGAAGAAATGGGAGAGAAAGACCACAAACGTTACCTAACAAGCCATACTTCTGCAAAAAAGGAGAACGAAGTTGCAGCATCCCAGTCATACTAGTGCTTAGTAGGCTCCTGTGATTTCGGTTCGATTAGTAAAGTACATAAAAACAAGAATTAATTTATTAACACCATCCACAAGAACCACGATATTAATGATTAAACTTATTTCAGGTCCATATTTCAGGTTAGCTATATTATTTTTTAGCTAATAAAATCTGGCTTATTCACCGGTGCATTGGTGTTAATTTCATTTGCACACATACAAAATTTCATTGTTTCATAAGATCATATTCCCATTTCGACAAATTTTGAATCAAACTAACAAATCTCATTTTTTCACCATCACTTACCATGTGTCAGTTATGAAACTACTCCTAATTTAAACCAAATGCTTTAACTAAACCGTCGCACATTTATAAATTGAAAAAAAAAATTAGTGTGAAAAAAATTGATGTATTTGAAGTTCTGCTTGAAACATAGCAGACGTAGTAGTGTTAAATTTTTTTACCGCGTTCACTTTCTCGAACTTCTCTACCATGTGCATAACAATTGTATTATCTATCCATGCCACTATCTTATCTTTGGCATCTCAAATATGAACCAAATCAGGTGATGGCCTCCATAAAAACATCTAATTTTATCCGATGGCCTGTCCAATTTTTCATTGCATTTGGACATAAAGGGACTTCATTGAAAATCTCATTTGGATCAATTGGCTCAATTCTTTCTTTGGCGACTACCTCATCATTCTCATTCCAATGCAATAAATCACAATTAGCACCTGTTTGGCTGTGCTTGTTCTACGGTTAATTAAAACCAACCTATATTAAGTATTAAATTCAAGATAATTTTTTATATGATGTTGCGACAATAACATATAATCAATTTTTACCCGTTGATATATGCTCTCTTCTTTCCAACTTTCTTTACCTTGCCTACCAATAGTTTATTACCTGCTGATTTGCAAATTGTGTTTGTTGTATTGTTTAGAAACAACAATGATCAATTTATACACACACATTTGCAAAAGAAAAAACCAAATGATATGCATAAAGTGATATTTAAAAAAAAGAAAAGAAAACTAGTACTATAACAATAGTTGTAATCCAAACTTGTAAATAAAATGCCAACATGCGATTTTTTTTATAATATATATGCTAAAGGGTATAATGTAACATGCATTGTAGGCATGGGGTGTCTTAGAATAGAGGGCTGGTAATCTATCAGCAGCTAGAAGATTATATAGGTTGTCATCAAATATAAATTATCAAAGCTATATAACATGGATGACCTGGGCATCATTAGAGGAGGAACAAGGCAATCCTATACGAGCTGAAGATTCAGAATGGACATTCAGGTAGCAATGCTAACTCAATTAGATATTATAACACACAATTAATCAGAGCTTTTAGATATATGATCTATAGAATATTCATTCTTTTGGGTTTTATATGTAATATGGGATCTGATTTTTATGCATGCTCATGCTTTAACAAAAGTTTACTGAGAATCAGAGCATAACTATATCCATATGACGCAGCGGATTAACAGAAAATCGATATAACGATGAAAATGTAGCAATCGGTGAATTGATAATCCTGTAATGCCCGAATTCGTTGATCCGAAGATACCGAATTCTAGCTATCTCTATCACGTTGATCGCGCACGATTCCGTGAAAAGAGATCTACGATTCTTCAACGTTGATCTTGCGCATAAGATTCCGTGAGTCGGCTTCACAAACGAATATTCGAGCGCACTCGAACGTCGAAAGTGGAGATAGGAGATTACACTCAACTACCGATTTAAATTGAAAGCACAAAGCTAACAAAAGAGAATTTTATTCCAAAAATCAACAACCTTTACAAGTGACACGACTTGCCTATTTATAGGCTTACAACTCAACACACGACTTAAAATTTACAACACAAGCGGTTTACAAACAAACGACATAAGGAAATTCAAGCTGCGCCTTAAACATTTCATGCTAACTCGGCTACGACTCATTCTAACTCGGCAACGACTTAACTGAGGGAAGCGGTACGCGACATAAAAGGAAAGTCATTCCTCTTCTTCGCGACTTAAGAAATCAATCAGCGACTCAAGCATGATTCGCGACTTACTGGAATTACTCGCGACTTAGAATTGGATCGGCCGTGACTTAAGGAAATAGGGCACGTCACAAATTCTCGCGACCTATTGGAAATTGGGGAAACGACTCAATGTCGTTCGCGATTTAGGTTTTAGGTCGGGGAAGGGTTCAGTCGCGGCTATGGATTGTGTCGTGGGTCGGGGATGGAATTGAGTGGTGGGTCGGGGATGGAATTGAGTCGTGGGTCGGGGATGTAGTTGAGTCGTGGGTCGCGGGGATGGAGTTGAGTCGTAAGTCGCGGTGGGAGGAGTTGAGTCGTGAGTCGCGGTGGGAGGAGTTGAGTCGTGGGTCGTGGAATGTGCTTCATCATCGCGAGTCGAGGTATGTGCTTCATCATCCTCCCCTTGTTGGAAGGAATTCGTCCTCGGATTCACACTCTCGTCATCTTCGTCAAGTTCCTCCCCATAATACGGAATTAAGTGTTTGACATTGAAAACATCATAAGTATGGACCTCTTCCGGCAACCTTAATCGATATGCATTATCATTGATCTTCTTCAAGATTTCTACTGGACCAATCTTTCGTGCTTTCAACTTATTGTAAGTTCCAACTGGAAAACGATCTTTCTTCAATACCACGTAAAAAAAATCACCCTCTTTGAAGACAATACTTCTTCGTTTCTTATCCGCCATTTGTTTATACTTCTCATTTGCCTTTTCCAATCGTTCATGAACGATTCTATGGCATTCCGTCAACCCATCAACAAAATCAGCAGCCCGCTTAACTGTCCTCTTCGGTTGTGGTACTATTGTCAAATCCAACGGCCCTTTTGATAAGCTTGAATATACAATCTGAAATGGACTAAAACCTGTACTTCGGTTATTTGCATGATTGTGAGCAAATTCAGCTTGACACAACTTCACATCCCAACTCTTCAAATTGTCTTTCACAAGACATCGTAACAAATTTCCCAATGATCTATTCACCACCTCTGTTTGCCCATCTGTTTGCGGATGATAAGCACTACTAAAATTCAGTTTCGTTCCCACCATCTTCCACAAACTCAACCAAAAATGACTCAGAAAATGAGTATCTCTATCTGACACAATAGACTCTGGCAATCCATGAAGTCGATAGATCTCCTTGAAAAATAACTGAGCCACATGAACAGCATCCGCCGTCTTCTTACAAGCAATAAAATGTGCCATTTTTGAAAACCGGTCAACCATCACAAAAATGGAATCGTTTCCCCTTTGAGTTCTAGGCAACCCCAAAACAAAATCCATACTCAAATCAACCCAAGGCTTAATCGGTACAGGTAACGACATATATAATCCCGCATTGGTCGCTGTTCCCTTAGAAACTTGGCAAATATGACATCTCGCCACAAACCGTTCAACCTCTTTCCTCATTGACGGCCAAAAGTAAGATTGAGAAATCAAATGCAAAGTACGATCACGGCCCACATGTCCTTCCTCGTGTAACTCCTTGATAATCTTCAATCTCAAACTGCTCTCTGGAATACATAACTGATTTCCTTTAAACAGAAAACCATCAACCAACACAAATTCATCAGTACTTCCTTCCTCGACTTTCTCAACAAATTTCACAAAGTAAGGATCTTCTGCAATCAGCTCTGGCAATAATTCAAACCCTGTCACTTCAACTTTCATTGTCGTTAATAAATGACTCCTCCTACTCAAAGCATCAGCTACCCGATTCGTCACCCCAGACTTGTGTTTGACAACAAAAGTAAATTGCTGTAAATAGGCAATCCACGATGCATGCCTTGCTGAAATCTTATCCTGCCCTTGCATATGCTTCGACGCCTCATGATCAGTGTACAGAACAAATTCTTTCTGAAACAGATAGTGTCTCCAATGCTTAACAGCCTGAACAATTGCGTAAAACTCCACATCATACATGCTATACCTCATCTTTGCTCCTGATAACTTCTCACTGAAATAAGCAACGGGTTTCCCATTCTGACTTAAGACTCCACCAATTTCCACCTTCGACGCATTGGTATGCAATTCAAACAACAACTGAAAATTTGGTAAAACAAGAATCGGTGCCGTCGTCAATAGTTCCTTGATCTTCTCAAAAACAACCCCCGCTTCCTCTGACCATACAAACTGTTTCCCTTTCATGCAATCAGTAACTGGAGCCATCATGCTACTGAAGTGTGGAATGAATCTTCGGTAGAATGACGCTAGCCCATGAAAACTTCTCACTTTCGTAATTGTCTTTGGCTGTGGCCAATTCCTGACTGCTTCAACTTTATTCTGGTCCACCTGTATACCTTCTCCTGACACAACATATCCCAGAAATAAAACACTATGCGTCATGAACACGCATTTCTTCGTAGCAGCATAAAATTGTTCCTCACGAAGAATAATCAGCACTTCCCTCAAATGTTGAACATGCTCCTCCATACTCATGCTATATATCAGAATATCATCGAAATAAACCACCACGAACTTCCCAATGAATGGTCTAAAGATTTGATTCATCACCCGCATGAATGTACTAGGTGCATTTGATAAACCAAATGGCATAACCAACCATTCGTATAACCCCTCTCTCGTCTTGAAGGTTGTCTTCCATTCGTCTCCAGGTCTAATCCGAATTTGATGATATCCGCTTTTCAAATCAATCTTTGAAAAGATAGTTGCCCCACTCAACTGATCTAGCAAGTCATCCAACCTCGGCATTGGAAATCTATATCTCACAGTAATCTTATTCAATGCTCGACTGTCAGTGCACATCCTCCACGTCCCATCCTTCTTCGGTACCAACAAAGCAGGCACAGCACATGGACTTAAACTTTCCTGCACACGTCCCTTCTCAAGCAACTCTTCCACCTGCCTCCTCAACTCCTCATGTTCCTTCGGACTCATTCGATAATGCGGTCTATGCGGTAATACTGCTCCTGGAACAAGATTGATTTGATGTTGAATGTCTCTTAGTGGCGGTAACTCCTTAGGCAACTCTTCTGGAAATACATCCTCAAATTCTTTCAAAACTGGCTTCGCTTCTTCTGGAATTTCAACCTCTTCATGACTCTCTCGTCCAATCAACAAATAGACTTTAGGCTCCTCTTCAACTTCCTTGACAAACTCTTTCAAAGTTAACAGAGTTTTCAATTCCTCAATCTCCTCCAGCTTGCTTTCTTTCTGTTACTGCTTCTTGGGAACTAAAGTGATTTTAGTACCCTCAAACATGAAACTATAGCTATTGGCACGTCCATCATGCTGTACTGCTCTATCAAACTGCCATGGTCTGCCCAACAACAGATGACACACATCCATGTCCACTACATCACACCAAATTTCGTCCTTATATTTCTTCCCAATTGAAAATTTCACACAAACCCTTCGACAAACTCTCACTTCACCACCCTTCATCAACCATGCTAACTTGTACGGTTTAGGATGCTTCTCAGTTTTCAAGTTCAACTTCCTTACTGCTTCAGTAGAGATAATATTGTCACAACTCCCAGCATCAATAACAAATTTACAAACTCTTACAAGGATAGTACAAGTAGACTGAAATATGTTATTCCTCAACCAACTGTCTTCCTCCTCTTGCTTCGGTGTCAAACAACTTCTCCTCATCATCAGTGAATATCCTTCGTCTCCCGACAACAAGTCTTCCTCCTCAACCGGTAATGAATTAGAACACTCTGCCTCTTCATCCTCATCCTCAGCTTCTGCTAACATAGTTCTCTTTTTCGGCTTCGGACACTCATTGCTTTTATGACCCATCTCTTGGCAATTGTAACATTTAAACCCATTGCTAACCTTCGCCTTCTAACCTTCCTTCACAACAGGTTTACTGACAGGTTTAGAAACATTGGAATTCCCACTGGCACCCTTCACTTGATTGTTGGAATTTGTAAACACACCACCTCCTCGTCTTCCTTGCTTCTCCTAAGCCAACGCTTTCTGGTGCGCTTCAGCCACAGATCTCAGATCAAACATATTAACCATATCCTGGATCTGCATTCGCAACCCTCCAACAAACCTAGCAGTCAACTGTTCCTCTTTCTCCATAATGTCATTTCGAGCAATCAGTTGATAAAACTCGTCAGCATAATCATTAACAGTCTTCGTTCCTTGCCTCAAGTTCTGCAACCTCTGGTACATAAGTGATTGATAGTTGTAAGGTAAAAATGTAGCTCTCATCAACTTCTTCATCTTATCCCAAGACTCAACCTTTGACTTCCCCATTCTCTCTCTCGTAAGTTTAGTTTGCTGCCACCATGCCAAAGCTCTCCCCCTCAACTTAGTAGCAACCAACTTCACTCGACGATTCTCCGGAATCTCTTTGAAATCAAAGATCTCTTCAACATTAGACAACCAATCAAGAAATTCTTCAGCTACCATTCCACCTTTAAATTCAGGAATTTCCATCTTCATACCCGATTCCCATCGACGATCATCCGCTACATCTCGATACTGACGTCGTGTTGGATCTCCACTTCCCCTATCACCATCAAACTCCTCATCAAAATCTGAAGTATATCGATGTCGATCACGACCTCCAACATCTCTACTACCACTCCTTCGATCAACATTCCTATCACAATTATCAACACTTCTATGATCTTGATCTTCTCTTCTCTCTCGATCTGAATGTATCGAAGCTCTACTTCCCCCATGGTTCGATTCAGGTGAAACTCTTCTTCTACTTTGATTCATTTCAAGCATCATTCTCTCTAATCGACCAATTCCTTCATTCAACTTCTCAGTGAAACTCTCATTGATTCGTTGTTCCATTTCATTAGCTTCTTCTCTTCCATACAAAGCATTGATATTTCGATGGCGTTGAGCTCGTCTCGGAGGCATGATTGAACTTCACAAATAATTCAACAAATCTCCAAACTTCAACAAATCAAAACTTCAACACAAAATCAAACAAGTCATGGCTCCTTAGCTCGGCTTCAAACTTCAAAACAACTTCACAAGGCTCGGCTACTTCTCACAAGTATACACGGCCTAACTTCAACAAATGATACCAAAATTGACGCTTCAACTCTCGGTTCACACTTTAAATTCAAACACTTAGCTCCAAGACCCGATTTAGCTATGATTGGCTAAAACAAGCTCTGATACCAAACTGACGCAGCGGATTAACAGAAAATTGATATAACGATGAAAATGTAGCAATCGGTGAATTGATAATCCTGTAATGCCCGAATTCGTTGATCCGAAGATGCCGAATTCTAGCTATCTCTATCACGTTGATCGCGCACGATTCCGTGAAAAGGGATCTACGATTCTTCAACGTTGATCTTGCGCACAAGATTCCGTGAATCGGCTTCACAAACGAAGATTCGAGCGCACTCGAATGTCGAAAGTGGAGATAGGAGATTACACTCAACTACCGATTTAAATTGAAAGCACGAAGCTAACAAAAGTGAATTTTATTCCAAAAATCAACAACCTTTACAAGTGACACGACTTGCCTATTTATAGGCTTACAACTCAACACACGACTTAAAATTTACAACACAAGCGGTTTACAAACAAACGACATAAGGAAATTCAAGCTGCGCCTTAAACATTTCATGCTAACTCGGCTACGACTCATTCTAACTCGGCAACAACTTAACTGAGGGAAGCGGTACGCGACATAAAAGGAAAGTCATTCCTCTTCTTCGCGACTTAAGAAATCAATCAGCGACTCAAGCATGATTCGCGACTTACTGGAATTACTGACGACTTAGAATTGGATCGGCCGCGACTTAAGGAAATAGGGCACGTCACAAATTCACGCGACCTACTGGAAATTGGGGAAACGACTCAATGTCGTTCGCGATTTAGGTTTTAGGTCGGGGAAGGGTTTAGTCGCGGCTGTGGATTGTGTCGTGGGTCGGGGATGGAATTGAGTGGTGGGTCGGGGATGGAATTGAGTCGTGGGTCGGGGATGTAGTTGAGTCATGGGTCGTGGGGATGGAGTTGAGTCGTAAGTCGCGGTGGGAGGAGTTGAGTCGTGAGTCGCGGTGGGAGGAGTTGAGTCGTGAGTCGCGGTGGGAGAAGTTGAGTTGTGGGTCGTGGAATGTGCTTCATCATCGCGAGTCGAGGTATGTGCTTCATCACCATACATCTGGACAATTTAAAAATGTATAAAATAATTCAAATCTCCAAAACACACATCTGCTTGCTTATTTCATTGCGCCATCTGAGAGTATTCTAGCATCTTTAGAACACAAATCTGCTTGTTTATTTCATGAATAAATTAGCCGATACCTGGTTTGATACATTTAACCATCTAAAAAGACATGAATGTTTCCAGAAGGCGATAATCATCTTTGCATTAAATGAATTGTCGGTAGAAAAGAAAACAACAACTGTTAAAATAAGGTTTGTTTTTTAGATCTATTATTTACGAATGCATTTTTCATCGTCTTTAATTAAATTAAATAATTAGAAATAAGTTGATATGTTTTTGGCTAATATGCTTCACTTGTCCTTTGATTTTTCAAATCTAATAATGATCTCAAAAATTAAGTGTTCACGGATCCTTCTTTATATATATCAGTATGGGCATGCGTGCGTGTACATGTATCATTTTCCGTAGTTCAGAGATGTGACGTTTGGGATTTTGCCCGCTCGAAAATCAACATACATACTTCATATCGTATTCGAATGCCATAGATTCGACCGTTCAAATCCGATTCGCCGGAGCTTATAACAACATTAAGTAAATAACACAGCGAAATAAAAGAATAATACATTGATATACAGCTTTAATACAATATCTGATACAACAGATAATCCAATAGATATCAATATACATCAGAGATATGATACAATAAATAGCAGCGGAAAAGAAAATAGATGGCATCTAGCAGCGGAACAATATAACTCTAAGATAGTCTTCAAAAGAGAACTCTGAGAACTGCATCTCCATCTCCAAGAACCAATCCAGCAATAGCTCGAACTCCCAATAACCATGCACCAAGCTAAGCAAGACTGGTTGGTCCAAAGACTGAACTAACTCTAGATAATCTACTAAACCTGACTATCTGAAAAAAAACCAAACTCTAGACTGCTCGTGTAGAAAATAATGAGCACCCAGAGTTTAGGAAAGAAAACAATAAACTCCGGATCAGTCATGGGACTGGTGTGAGCAACAAAAACAGTTTATCTTTTAAAACATTCAACGAAATATCTAAAAATCAATTCGCAATGCTTTTTAGAAATGAGACTACCATAAGGCCCCCCGCGCACACACACAATGCAAACGCAGAATCCGAGGAGATTTCTCCTTATGATAGTCAAAGATGCTTGATACTTAAAAAGAACATTTGATATTAATACTAGTGCATAGTGTAGGAAAAATTCATTTCGAAAGTAAAGATATAAATCTTAACCAGCATAGGCATTCCGCAATTATGCCTACTATAGCTACCATGTTCAATAGCAGGTTACCGCCACATTCCATGGCAGGTTATACAACTAAAACCGTACAAGATCGTATTGTTTCTTTGGATTTCCAACAAATGGTCAGGCCAAGGAACTTCCCATTGCCACATGAGAACGCCTCTGGAAGGACGTCCCTGAGAACCAAACCGGATCTCTGCCAACAGAAGGCCGGGTTACCCCTAACTGCGTAACTACTGACACGAGTATGCCATCCCCCGGTCCTTTGGGACCTTTATCCGAGCGCTCGTAATCAACATCACACCAAAATAATAAGTGTTTCAACATGAGTAAGTATCTGGGCTCCATACCATGATACCACTCTTTTCCAGAAGGAAATGCATATACCCTAAAGGGAGCTACCCCTCATAACCTTGCCGCATCTTTCCTGTTTTGACCATTCTGGGGTGTGAGGTTCGACAAAGTCACGTCCACAAAGCCACGCTTTATACAAAAGCTGTGCTTTGGGTCAACAAATGATCATAGAAATGATCACAAAGATAAGTGATCAAACAAATGATCATATCACAAATGATCAAACAATGATCATTTCACAGCAACACTCAGCATGTCACATTACCAAATTGGGAATATATCGCTGATAACCTTCAACTACATAACCTCTGAGCTCTGCGTCTCAGAGAAGGGTGTTAAGCTAAAAGAATAAATTCTCCGCCACCAACAGAAATATATTTAAAGGAAATCAGCTTTATATCTCAATTTGTAATGTCAGACATACAATCAATACAAGTCTGTTCCGGGATCGAACAGAACCGAAGGCACTTACAAAGAAGTCCTTGCAATCCGGATATTCACCAATCAAGATCGGATTTCCCATCACATATGGAGTCTCTATACCGGGGACCATTCGATACAAAGACATTCGACGAGTTGTCCTTTCGCTTTCAAAAATATCCGGTCTTCAACACCGGTCTTCAAATGCTATCCATAACGACATATCACATATTCAGAATGGGATATATGACACAAAGGTCCTCTCCCGGCTAAACCGAACAGTGAGCGCAGTATTTCAAAAACATATGGATATTGGGATTTCAATTAAGTCACAACTTAAAACCCAAAACTTTTCTTCAAATGGTTTGAACCAATTACCATTTCAAATCTTTATATTACAAAAAAGATTTATTTCACAAAGATCAATTTATAGACTTTAAAACAATTTCCATTCCAATTGGATTAACTCATTAAATCAAAGATTTAACTCATAGCTTTCAAAATTCGATTAACTTGTTGAATCTTTAAATCAAAGATTCAACTTATAGCTTTCAAAATCATTTCCAAAGATTCATTCATAGCCTTTCAAATACAATTTCAATTCAAGTTGGATTAACTCATTCGGTCTTTGAATTAAAGACTCATTTCATAGCTTTCAAAACATTTCAATTCTATTTCAAACTTGAAACCTTTTCAACATAATTTGGCAATCCTTTCTTTAAAATGAAAGCTATTATTATTTGAAAACAAGTAGTTTTCGTTTCGAAGAAATTCGATCTCATTTATACAAGTTAAAATCTTTGGGTTAATTCAAATTCCCAAAATAACAACACCTTAAAATGGTTTAAAACCCATATAAACCGGTATACCATTTAATATCATAAATACTGAATATAGAATTCAATTTCAAATATTGAATTCAAATTTAAATCAAAATATTTAAATTTCAAAACTCAATCAAGTTATTCAAAATAAATTTCATCTTTGAAATTCCCTTTCAAAAGATTTTCACTTTAAACCCAATCCATTTTCCAAAACATTTGAATTCAAATATTCAAATTTAAAACTATTTCAAAAATATATGACTTAATCGATTTCCTCGTGAAATCCATATTGGTGTGTGTATAAGTGTGATCTAGGGGTTTTATACAGTAGTGCAACATCATACAATCATCACAGGTCAGAATACAGAAATATAGTTGATAAGCGATATAAACTATAACGCTTATCGTCCATTCACAGTTCATAGATATATATCACAGATAAGTAAATTTCAGATCACAACATAAATCAGGATGTATCACAAAGCATCACAAATCGGGATATCGAACAATCAAATCATCCAATAGAATCCAAATATTCATAAGTGAGATCAGTTAATGGTCTAATTAATTCAAATCAGATAAATTACTTAGGAATTACTAATCCTGGTTAATTAACATTAATAAATTACAAATTATTTTGATTAATTATTCTTTAATAGTTTATTAATTAACCATTAATAATAAATTAATTAACCTTTAATTATTATTATTATCAACCTTTAATTATTAAAGAATTAATCTTTAATTATTTAATTCATCATTTAATTAATTATCTTTAATTAATAAATTACCCTTAATTGATTAATTACCATTTACTTTAATAAAATTCCAATAAGTGATCATCCCTAACCACTTGATCAATTTTAACCATTAATTACTATAAATTAATCACCTCAAGTAATCTTTAATTTATCCCATAATTGATCACTTAATTGATCACATTAAATTCGTCTTTAAGTAATCAAGTATTAATCCCTTGACAATTAATCTTAATTATCCATTTAATACATCAAGTAATTTCATTTAATTGTATTTGAAAACAATCAAAATTTAATAGGCTAATTAACTTAATACCAAATTATATAAACCAAACAAGTTTTAAAACAATTAAACTTTTAAAATCTAAATCCATAAAACTTGCCTATTTTACCTTTGAAAACATAATTTATATTTCTTAAAATCTTATTTTAAAGCTTGTTTAAAATTTGAAATCTGGTAACAAATTAAACAAACCCGAGCCTATTTTAAAACTCTTTTTTTTCTTTTGTTTAACTTTAATTGTTCAAACTAGGCAACAGGAAGCACACTCGCGAACGCGAGTTCCTCCCCGAAGCCAAGCACCATCTCCCCCGAGTATTTTCACAAATTCTTCGAGACGAACCCGGGCCTTCTTCTTCTTCTCCTTCCTCCATTCAATACTACAACCCAGACATATCAGAATCCACGTGCACGTGTACACCACATCGGAGTGACTCCGATCATCGCAAAGACCGTCGACAAGTCACTAGTGACCCTCTCGACCACACCACCAACTAACACCCTCAAGTTCGCCGTGTTTCGAAATCGAGATGTTCGAACTCAAACTGGAACCAATCTGATCAATTTGAAACGCCTCGTGCTGCCGCCTGCGACCACCAGGCACCTCGCCATCATTCCCGAAGCTACGCCGCACCTTCTAGCAACCACGGCACCAATCGCGATCGACCCCGATTGCGTCACGACGTCGTGAAACCCATTTGAAAACTCGGCGATAAAACAGGCTGTTAAACCCTATCTTCGATTCGTTCAACCAATTCGTGAATTAGAAAATTTATTCAACAATTTTCCTGATATCCTCCATGTTCAAACTTGCTTCCAGCACAACCATATCATTTAAAATCGATTTAATCCCCAGGAAATGGTCAAAATGCAAGAATTGTTCAACTATGAACTGCTCCTAGAATGCTTAGCTAAAAGTCCTCAAATTCGTTTTAAAATTCCTATCTTTGAATGTAGATTCGAGTTATATAATTGAATTTGTAAATCATTATACTCGAATTTGATCAGCATTTGGATTTTCTCTGTAAAAACGAATTTATTCATACTGCATATTCTTTTGTTTCGTTGAAACTATTTTTAAATTATATTTCATACTTAAATACACATGTTTTGTTTAGAAATTAACGTCTAACAATGATCAAGTGATTTAATATTTGGAATTTTTTGATTGAGCATGATGTTCTGAAACTAGAAACAGAGATGGTTCAACATATAAAGGCATTCACAGAAAGAAAGAAAATGTTATGCATAGAGGAGATTTCATGTGTATATATATACCAATATACAAAACAACTTCAACCCCAGACTTTAATATCATCAAATGAATTATATATTCTGTTGGACTTAAATTTGTTTACTCACAGCATCCATAAACAAACAAAATAGAGTATGTTTAGGTAGGAGTTTACTCACCTTGATGGGTTTTGATGAAGAAAGATAGGAGCAGAGGAATGAGCTTGTTTTGATTTTTATTGTTTCCAGTTTTGAACCTTTGCATTCCATCTTCATTTGAAATTTCCAGGTTGAATTTTTTTTTAGTTTTAAAGGATATTTGCTTCAGTTTTTTTTTCTTGTTTAGTTTTGAAGATGGACAAAATGAGATTGAGGAAGGCTGGGTATATAAGAAAATGAGTTGTACAGGGATGATATCTTTGTTCATACATAGGTATGGGTGATATGCTATGTTATGGCGGCTGAGATGTTTTTATTAAATGCTTTGGTACGTTATTTCCATGCTTTGCATTTCGGCTGATATAGGGAATAGAGTTGTACAGGTATATACATTGTTGTTTGTACAACATGCATGGCTGCATTAATTTCTTGAGTCTTGTTTGAATACTTGTACTTTATTTTATTACTTTGCTTTGTTTTTATAAGCTTATGCCTTAATTATTTTATTTATACTTTTGTTTTGTTTATTTTGCATATTTATTTACAACTTTGTTTCATATTTAAATGTCATTTCTTTTCTTTTCTTATGACTTGCATATTAATTTTCAACTTAAATACTTATTGACTTGTATTTTTATTTCTATTTATTTAAAAAAAACCATTTATTTAAGATTTTATCTCAAATCCACTATATACATATATATTCACATATATACAAATTTTCAAGTTCATATGACTTAATATAATTTCTATTTGAATCGGGAAAACTCGCTGCCATTTAAAAATCAATTTTACCTTTTTTAATTCAAAAATTCATTTAAATTATCAATTTAAATTCATAAAAATCCTGGGTCGTTACAAACTTCCCCCCTTAAAAGAATTTCGTCCTCGAAATTCGCAGGCACGAAAACAACACAGAGATAGACTCAATCTTTACAATTTCTCAAATACAAGATATGAATTTCAAATTTTTTAAACAAAATCGTTTTATCGATACTATTCAAATTTATCCTTCATATTCCATTAGCCAATTTAACTCAATTTTAAAATTTCCAATTCATTTAAAATTTCCAATTTTAAATTTCAAATTCATATTCATTAAAGTTTAAATCAAAAACTGATGAAAATACGAAGTAAAGATTCTTCTATAACGATTCGTAGAGCATCAACGCACCGAACTTCTTTCTGTAGCTGTCACGAAGAAATCAAAAGAATTGGAATCGAATCAAAGAAAATTGAGAAGAGAAAAATTGTTTCCGTTGTCGTTACAGAGTATTGACCATTTATAGTCATATTCCCATGTTCCCTATCTCGTTCTCTTCTTGCACTCATACTCACTATCAGTGGATAGCAAGAGAATTTACTGAGGCATTCAAACAGATATCTTAGGGATTACTCATTCTAGGGATACTTCACCCTATCTCTAATGAGCTACTTAATGTGTTATACTCCTGAGCTAAAGTTTCAACCTTAGCTCTGATATCAAATGTGACGTTTGGGATTTTTCCCGCTCGAAAATCAACATCCATACTTCATATCGTATTCGAATGCCATAGATTCGACCGTTCAAATCCGATTCGCCGGAGCTTATAACAACATTAAGTAAATAACACAGCGGAATAAAAGAATAATACATTGATATACAGCTTTAATACAATATCTGATACAACAGATGATCCAATAGATATCAATATACATCAGAGATATGATACAATAAATAGCAGCGGAAAAGAAAATAGATGACATCTAGCAGCGGAACAATATAACTCTAAGATAGTCTTCAAAAGAGAACTCTGAGAACTGCTACTCCATCTCCAAGAACCAATCCAGCAATAGCTCGAACTCCCAATAACCATGCACCAAGCTAAGCAAGACTGGTGTGGTCCAAAGACTGAACTAACTCTAGATAATCTACTAAACCTGACTATCTGAAAAAAACCAAACTCTAGACTGCTCGTGTAGAAAATAATGAGCACCCAGAGTTTAGGAAAGAAAACAATAAACTCCGGATCAGTCGTGGGACTGGTGTGAGCAACAAAAACAGTTTATCTTTTAAAACATTCAACGAAATATTTAAAAATCAATTCGCAATGCTTTTTAGAAATGAGACTACCATTAGGCCTCCCGCACACACACACACAATGCAAACGCAGAATCCGAGGAGATTTCTCCTTATGATAGTCAAAGATGCTTGATACGCATTAAAAAGAACATTTGATATTATTACTAGTGTATAGTGTAGGAAAAATTCATTTCGAAAATAAAGATATAAATCTTAGCCAGCATAGGCATTCCACACTTATGCCTACTATAGCTACCATGTTCAATAGCAGGTTACCGCCACATTTCATGGCAGGTTATACAACTAAAACCATACAAGATCGTATTGTTTCTTTGGATTTCCAACAAATGGTCAGGCCAAGGAACTTCCCATTGCCACATGAGAACGCCTCTGGAAGGACGTCCCCGAGAACCAAACCGGATCTCTGCCAACAGAAGGCTAGGTTACCCCTAACTGGGTAACTACTGACACGAGTATGCCATCCCCCGGTCCTTTGGGACCTTTATCCGAGCGCTCGTAATCAACATCACACCAAAATAATAAGTGTTTCAACATGAGTAAGTATCTGGGCTCCATACCATGATACCACCCTTTTCCAGAAGGAAATGCACATACCCTAAAGGGAGCTACCCCTCATAACCTTGCCGCATCTTTCCTGTTTTGACCATTCCGGGGTGTGAGGTTCGACGAAGTCACGTCCACAAAGCCACGCTTTATACAAAAGCTGTGCTTTGGGTCAACAAATGATCATAGAAATGATCACAAAGATAAGTGATCAAACAAATGATCATATCACAAATGATCAAACAATGATCATTTCACAACAACACTCAGCATGTCACATTACCAAATTGGGAATATATCGCTGATAACCTTAAACTACATAACCTCTGAGCTCGTGCGTCTCAGAGAAGGGTGTTAAGCTAAAAGAATAAATTCTCCGCCACCAACAGAAATATATTTGAAAGCAATCAGCTTTATATCTCAATTTGTAATGTCAGACATACAATCAATACAAGTCTGTTCCGGGATCGAACAGAACCGAAGGCACTTACAAAGAAGTCCTTGCAATCCGGATATTCACTAATCAAGATCGAATTTCCCATCACATATGGAGTCTCTATACCGGGGACCATTCGATGCAAAGACATTCGACGAGTTGTCCTTTCGCTTTCAAAAATATCCGGTCTTCAACACCGGTCTTCAAATGCTATCCATGACGACATATCACATATTCGGAATGGGATATATGACACAAAGGTCCTCTCCCGGCTAAACCGAACAGTGAGCGCAGTATTTCAAAAACATATGGATATTGGGATTTCAATTAAGTCACAACTTAAAACCCAAAACTTTTCTTCAAATGGTTTGAACCAATTACCATTTCAAATCTTTATATTACAAAAAAGATTTATTTCACAAAGATCAATTTATAGACTTTAAAACAATTTCCATTCCAATTGGATTAACTCATTAAATCTTTAAATCAAAGATTTAACTCATAGCTTTCAAAATTCGATTAACTTGTTGAATCTTTAAATCAAAGATTCAACTTATAGCTTTCAAAATCATTTCCAAAGATTCATTCATAGCCTTTCAAATAAAATTTCAATTCAAGTTGGATTAACTCATTCGGTCTTTGAATTAAAGACTCATTTCATAGCTTTCAAAACATTTCAATTCTATTTCAAACTTGAAACCTTTTCAACATAATTTGGCAATCCTTTCTTTAAAATTAAAGCTATTATTATTTGAAAACAAGTAGTTTTCGTTTCGAAGAAATTCAATCTCATTTATACAAGTTAAAATCTTTGGGTTAATTCAAATTCCCAAAAAAACAACACCTTAAAATGGTTTAAAACCCATATAAACCGGTATACCATTTAATATCATAAATACTGAATATAGAATTCAATTTCAAATATTGAATTCAAATTTAAATCAAAATATTTAAATTTCAAAACTCAATCAAGTTATTCAAAATAAATTTCATCTTTGAAATTCCCTTTCAAAAGCTTTTCACTTTTAACCCAATCCATTTTCCAAAACATTTGAATTCAAATATTCAAATTTAAAATTATTTCAAAAATATATGACTTAATCGATTTCCTCATGAAATCCATATTGGTGTGTGTATAAGTGTGGTCTAGGGGTTTTATACAGTAGTGCAACATCATACAATCATCACAGGTCAGAATACAGAAATATAGTTGATAAGCGATATAAACTATAACGCTTATCGTCCATTCACAGTTCATAGATATATATCACAGATAAGTAAATTTCAGATCACAACATAAATCAGGATGTATCACAAAGCATCACAAATCGGGATATCAAACAATCAAATCATCCAATAGAATCCAAATATTCATAAGTGAGATCAGTTAATGGTCTAATTAATTCAAATCAGATAAATTACTTAGGAATTACTAATCCTGGTTAATTAACATTAATAAATTACAAATTATTTTGATTAATTATTCTTTAATAGTTTATTAATTAACCATTAATAATAAATTAATTAACCTTTAATTATTATTATCAACCTTTAATTATTAAATAATTAACCTTTAATTATTTAATTCATCATTTAATTAATTATCTTTAATTAATAAATTACCCTTAATTGATTAATTACCATTTACTTTAATAAAATTCCAATAAGTGATCATCCCTAACCACTCGATCAATTTTAACCATTAATTACTATAAATTAATCACCTCAAGTAATCTTTAATTTATCCCATAATTGATCACTTAATTGATCACATTAAATAAGTCTTTAAGTAATCAAGTATTAATCCCTTGACAATTAATCTTAATTATCCATTCTTTAATACATCAAGTAATTTCATTTAATTGTATTTGAAAACAATCAAAATTTAATAGGATAATTAACTTAATACCAAATTATATAAACCAAACAAGTTTTAAAACAATTAAACTTTTAAAATCTAAATCCATAAAACTTGCCTATTTTACCTTTGAAAACATAATTTATATTTCTTAAAATCTTATTTTAAAGCTTGTTTAAAATTTGAAATCTGGTAACAAGTTAAACAAACCCGAGCCTATTTTAAAACTCTTTTTTTTTTCTTTTGTGTAACTTTAATTGTTCAAACTAGGCAACACGAAGCACACTCGCGAACGCGAGTTCCTCCCCGAAGCCAAGCACCATCTCCCCCGAGTATTTTCATAAATTCTTCGAGACGAACCCGAGCCTTCTTCTTCTCCTTCCTCCATTCAATACTACAACCCAGACATATCAGAATCCACGTGCACGTGTACACCACATCGGAGCGACTCCGATCATCGCAAAGACCGTCGACAAGTCACTAGTGACCCTCTCGACCACACCGACCAACTAACACCCTCAAGTTCGCCGTGTTTCGAAATCGAGATGTTCGAACTCAAACTGGAACCAATCTGATCAATTTGAAACGCCTCGTGCCGCCGCCTGCGACCACCAGGCACCTCGCCATCGTTCCCGAAGCTACGCCGCACCTTCTAGCAACCACGGCACCAATCGCGATCGACCCCGATTGCGTCACGACGTCGTGAAACCCATTTGAAAACTCGACGATAAAACAGGCTGTTAAACCCTATCTTCGATTCGTTCAACCAATTCATGAATTAGAAAATTTATTCAACAATTTTCCTGATATCCTCCATGTTCAAACTTGCTTCCAGCACAACCATATCATTTAAAATCGATTTGATCCCCAGGAAATGGTTAAAATGCAAGAATTGTTCAACTATGAACTGCTTCTAGAATGCTTAGCTAAAAATCCTCAAATTCGTTTTAAAATTCCTATCTTTGAATGTTGATTCGAGTTATATAATTGAATTTGTAAATCTTTATACTCGAATTTGATCAGCATTTGGATTTTCTCTGTAAAAACGAATTTATTCATACTGTATATTCTTTTGTTTCCTTGAAACTATTTTTAAATTATATTTCATACTTAAATACACATGTTTTGTTTAGAAATCAACGTCTAACAATGATCAAGTGATTTTATATTTGGAATTTTTTGATCGAGCATCATGTTCTGAAACTAGAAACAGAGATGGTTCAACATATACAGGCATTCACAGAAAGAAAGAAAATGTTATGCATAGAGGAGATTTCATGTGTATATATATACCTATATACAAAACAACTTCAACCCCAGACTTTAATATCATCAAATGAATTATATATTCTGTTGGACTTAAATTTGTTTACTCACAGCATCCATAAACAAACAAAATAGAGTATGTTTAGGTAGGAGTTTACTCACCTTGATGGGTTTTAA
Source organism: Allium cepa (assembly GCA_030765085.1). Classification (NCBI taxonomy): domain Eukaryota; kingdom Viridiplantae; phylum Streptophyta; class Magnoliopsida; order Asparagales; family Amaryllidaceae; genus Allium; species Allium cepa. Next base: position 520,194,162 of record CM060929.1, on the reverse strand, counting down.
TGAAGAAAGATAGGAACAGAGGAATGAGCTTGTTTTGATTTTTATTTGTTTCCAGTTTTGAACCTTTGCATTCCATCTTCATTTGAAATTTCCAGGTTGAATTTTGTTTTAGTTTTAAAGGATATTTGCTTCAGTTTTTTTTTCTCGTTTAGTTTTGAAGATGGACAAAATGAGATTGAGGAAGGCTGGGTATATAAGAAAATGAGTTGTACAGGGATGATATCTTTGTTTATACATAGGCATGGGTGATATGCTATGTTATGGTGGCTGAGATGTTTTTATTAAATGTTTTGGGTACTTTATTTCCATGCTTTGCCTTTCGGCTGATATAGGGAATAGAGTTGTACAGGTATATACATTGTTGTTTGTACAACATGCATGGCTGCATTAATTTCTTTAGTCTTGTTTGAATACTTGTACTTTATTTTATTACTTTGCTTTGTTTCTATAAGCTTATGCCTTAATTCTTTTATTTATACTTTTGTTTTGTTTATTTTGCATATTTATTTACAACTTTATTTCATATTTAAATGTCATTTCTTTTCTTTTCTTATGACTTACATATTAATTTTCAACTTAAATACTTATTGTCTTGTATTTTTATTTCTATTTATTTAAAAAAAACCATTTATTTAAGATTTTATCTCAAATCCACTATATACATATATATTCACATATATACAAATTTTCAAGTTCATATGACTTAATATAATTTCTATTTGAATTGGGGAAACTCGCTGCCATTTAAAAATCAATTTTACCATTTTTTATTTCAAAAATTCATTTAAATTATCAATTTAAATTCATAAAAATCCTGGGTCGTTACAAGAGAACTCTAAGAGGGAATAGTTGCTAGTGCTTGTTGTTCTGCCTTTGTATAGTATAAAAAAACTATTGCTTAGTTGCTAACAAGGATTCAATGGTGAAACTTCTTTCATTCATATATAAACTAAAGCTCTTCAGTTTCCTTCACTAATTATCCATCCCTTTACCATTACTCTTTGCAAATAAGCCCATTAACATTATTTAATCGTCCACTCATCGATGCATTACATATGAATGGGAGCTCAACGAAGCATCCATGTAGGAAAGTCAAAATTTATTTTCTTTAATAATCAATTTACTCAGTTTTGATTTTTAATGATTTTGCATAATTTTGCAATGAAGATAGATTTCAATGTGGACTTCACTCATAAATTATGTGGAGCCTTGATGATGCCTCCTTTGAGGTAGGCTTTTCTTTCTTTCATTTATATAAACTTATCATTTTCATGCATTTATTATATTTGAAAATAGATATATTATTCTAATTCATAAACTTGGTTCATCTTTAGGTGTTTTAGAAATCCATTTTCATTTATTACTGAGGAGTGTCATGTACACTCCTTATTCCATATGATTATAATTCTAAACCAATTTTGGGAAATTGTATTCGAATAGAGCATTGCTATATGCATGCGAAGTACATACTGATATCTTTGATCACTACTATCCATTTTATTTTACTTCACAAGATATTAGCAGGTGTCTCTTTTAGTTGTTGTTTTTCTAGCATTTGAAACATTTTTAAATATCCTGTTCATCCATGAGTATTTTTTTTAATAAGTAGGTATAACTGTATAGGCGTACACACATATTTTAAAACTTGAAATGCTTCCTTGTAAATTATCATAATTTTTACAACCAATATTCTGGTATAGTTTACTTTTTTGTCTATTTAGCATACATGTTCTTTGGACACAGCTCCAAGCTATTTGAATATTTTATTACTTTTTTTACAGAAATTGTAGGAAGTGTAAAATTGTCTATTAATTTTACTATGAAATGGTGTTGTCACAGCATTTTTAGTCATTGATACCGTAAAAAAGCACATCATTGATACAGTTTCTTGAAATACTGCATCACTATTATAGATTTTTAAAGGAACTTTAGGCATTAATAACAAGTACATAATTGTACAATTATAATTTACAGATATACTAAAGAGGTATGTTGTGTATTACAATTTACAACAAATTTTTTCCTTCAACTTGTAAAATCTAACGGTCGGTTTTCCCCCCATTTGGCAGTGCTTGTTCCACGGTTAATCAAAACCAACCTATATCAAGTATTAAATTAAAGATAAGTTTTTATATGATGTTGCAACAATAACATATAATCAATTTTTACCGGTTGATATATGCTCTCTTCTTTCCTACTTTCTTTACCCTGCCTACCAATAGTTTGTTACCTACTGATTTGCAAAATGTGTTTGTTGTATTGTTTAGAAACAATAATAATCGGTTTATACACACACACATTTGCAAAAGAAAAGGCCAAATGATATGCATAAAGTGATATTTAAAAAGGAAAAAGAAGAAAACTAGCACTATAATAATAGCTACAATCCAAACTTGTAAATAAACATGCCAACGCGCAATTTTTTTATAATATATATGCTAAAGGTTATAATGTAACATGCATTGTAGGCATGGGGTGTCTTAGAATAGAGGTATGGTAATCTATCAGCGATTAGAAGATTATTTAGGTCGTCACTAAATATAAATTCTCAAAGCTATATAACATGGATGACTTCGGCATCATTAGAGGAGGAATAAGGTAATCTTATACAAGCTGAAGAAGTTCCAAACTTGTATTTTCAGCAGGTTAGATTTATTTTCTTGATGACCGCTTTGGTCCAGTACACAAATTTCACATGGTTCAAAAATATAGTAATTTTCTTAGACCATAAAGCACTCTATTTTCTGATCAAAAGCTATCATTGTATTCACCGTGTTATTTTCTATGCTTACATTCAACCAAACTGAAAGTTTTTATTATAACCTCTACATCGGATAGAAGTTGTGGACAACGCATCATGAGTTATGGGCTCAGTTAACATTTTCTACTTACATCTAAAAATAGTGTAGAGCAAAGCTGAAGCATCCAACATCAACCGCAATAGTGCTTATTTAAGACTCATATAATGAAATTTTTAAACAATATGGAAAAACAACAAAAGCAGCGACATCGCAAAAATATCGCTCAACCTCTGTATGATGCATTTGGCTAAAGAGAAATAATAATCTATTCCTAGAACCACACAATCGATGTCGACAAATTCAAAAAATAGCATAAAGCACTTCAAATAAGTAACAAAGAAGGCCACCTACTTCCAATGCAATATAGAAATTAGCGTATATTCAGTAGGATGTTAAAACATTAGCTTCATGGCTTTCATTACCACCACATCACTCTACCACAAATTAAATAGGTGACCAAAATACCAAATGGACTGCAATCTAACAAAAATAAAACTACACAAGTGAACAAAGCCAGACATCAAATTGAGTAAGATTTAAGGTTAAAGGGTCTGATTTAAAGTGCAATTTGATTAAATAAATAAAGCATGATATGCCAATTGAGCCAGAAATAGCATCACTAGAATAGTAGGTATAACAATATAGGATAATATGATCAAGTCTAATAGAATTAATATCCAAAATCATAATACAAGAATATTAACAAGTTCAACAGTTAAAATTTGACAACTACATTGTGTGAATTGATGCATCCGTTTAATCTAATAGATGCATCCATCATATTGGTCTACATCGTCATAAACTAACAAGAAAGTTATTTGACTTGGTTACAATAATTACAACTCGAATAAAATATATTTTCTTTTATCTAAAGAAATGTATTTTGATTATATACGCTAATGACCACAACTAGAGTGGTGAGGTTTTAGAATGATTTAGAAACTTTGGATCGTAATCCATTGGTATCATTAACTATGTTTTAAAAAAAGATTACATATTCTTTCGCGCTTGCTAAATAAAGGAACATCAATTAAAAGGCATCATAAATATGTCCCTGAGTTTCGCTGATTTACAGTAATAAAAAAGTTCTAAACATAAGATGACTCGCTGAGCATGAGAGATGAGCGCATACCTCAACTTGGAAGAAAGACGGTAAGCTGAAATCGATATTACCACTGAAACAGTGAGATTTAAAAAAAAGATTGGTGTTAAAAAAAACGCAACAAACTTTTTATTTTGAAAATCAGATAAATCAAATTATTAGATCCATAAAGTACAAAAAGATGTATTGCCTCCGGCCTACATACTTCAAATGTTTGGCAACAGGTTTTTGCAACTTGCGTATAAATCTTTGCATTTAATTTGCATACAAATGTATTTTGGCACGATGGACTATTCCTTGAGCCAAATGATCCAGACAGAAAATCCAATCAAAAATAACTTAAACAAATCAAGTGTAATAGACAAAAAGAAGTGAAATCAAAGCTACCTGCTTGCCCATTCGAAGAATAAGATAAAGATCGCTTCTTCTAACATGACGAACAATGAGAATCGCTCCTCTTATTTCTCATCACAAAAATATCCAAATAATTCCAACCGAATTCAATCTACAAATTGGAAACGAATCTGAAGAAAAAAAAAAATCTAAATTGGATTCAAATAAGAAATGAGAAATTTTAATTTTACATACATAAACTACTCTGTAAAACAACATTGGAATTCAACTACTGCAAAACTATTTGATTTAAGAAATAACTACCTAAGATATTGATCAAGGCAGACGACGAAACCCAGCTATTGATTGAAGCAGAGAACGACACCCTAAAATTGATTGAGGTGAATACCAAAACCCTGATATTGATCGAGGTGGAGAATGACACTGTAATATCGATTAATGTGAATGAAACCCTGATATTGATTGCGAGCAATGAAACCCTAGCTTAATGGAGAAAGAGACGTGAAAAGTCAAAAGAGGAATGAAAGAACTATGACAGATGTTTTAAGTGTAAAAGTACATAAATTACAAATTTATCCCAATCACTTTAAATTTATGATGAAATTTAGTCATGGTAATAACCGTTATAAATGGTTGTAACGGAAATAACCATAATAAATTGGTAACGGTTATAACCCTTAGAAATTTGAAGCGGAAAAGTGTTACAAAATGGACTGTTTGGTGTAATGTTTAGTCTTCAATGATGATTTTTTGAGTCATGTGCTTGTATTCATTATGTAGTCTAATTGTATTCTGATTTTTCATTCGCTGTTGCATATGCATATAAGTGCATGTGCTCTTGTATCATGCTCACTTTTCTGAATTCTTGTTGTTTTGCACTGCACTTGTATCATCACTAATGTCATTAATATTTGAGTCTTCTCTTTGATTGATGGTCATCTCCACTTGTATACATACACACATTTATGTATGTATATATGTATGTGTTCAGCTCAGTTGCATTCCACTGTTTGCTGTTTTGTTGAATTTGAAGCTGTACTGGGTTGTAGTCTCTGTTGAAGCTTGATTGCTTGCTTGTATATATGTATACATGTGCGTTCATACATGTATATATGTATGTTAGCTTTGGTTTCATATATGTGTCTGAAGCTTTGCATTGCTTATTTAGCTGCTTCCATTATATCCCATATTTCCACTGCATATGTACACATGTTCTTCATGTTGTTTGGATTTGCTTGTGTACTTCATGGTTGTTGTTCTCTGGTCTACTGATCCTGTTAGCAGAGTTGTCCTGTTGCCTATGTATATACATGTTTACTGTTGGACTTCTGAGCCTCTGAACTGATATGTCTGGATTATCTTGAAGTATGGTTGTGATGTTAGGTTTGTTCTTTGTTTTACTGGCGCATCCCTTATGTTCATGTATGAATCATGTGACTGAAAGCATGAATGTCTGGTGTTGTGAATTTTATTCATGTGTACATATATGCTGACATTTATATATATATATATATATATGTGTGTGTGTGTGTGTGTGTGTGTGTGTGTGCGTTGAGTTATGTGTTCGCTTGGTAGCTAGTTGAACCTGAACTGATTTCTTGTTTTGGTCGAGTCTGGAGCTTGTTTGTTGGACTGGGTTCACTTGTTATCTTGTAATCTGGTTCACCCTAGAATAGTTGTGTCCATTGCATGTTTTATAAAATTGTCTGGACTTCGAGGATTGCCGCTTAGTTGCACTGTCTATTTCCTAGCATCACCCTTTGTATATTTGAGCTTGTTGAACTGTTTTTTGTTTTTCTTGACCATCATACCTGATTTTGTACATTTCGTCTGGAGCAGTTCTGAACTATATATATGTATGTGTATGTATGTGCGCCACTCTTATCTTGATATTGCTTTGTTTGCATTGAGTTATGTGCGCTTGAGTTTTTATAAGGATTGATTCCCTGTTTACTGGTCTTGTTTCAGTCATTGAAACTTGTACTTAACCATTTGTATCTGGTTTCATATCTGACCAGCTACATTGTTTTCTTGTGCACGTCACTTTTCATTTTTTTTTCACTTGAACTTCATCTTGATTTTTGGAATTGCGCCTGAGTTGAATCCAGCTTATAGCTCGGGTTTGACCTTGTACTCACATGCCCTTGCAGTTTATCAAGTTTATATCGGTGTGCACAGCCTTGTGGCACATACAGTGATTCACTGTGCATGTCACAAGCTGTTCATGTAAGATGAATTCAAAATAAATAATGACGAACAACCCAAATAACTTAGGCAAATAATATTTTAAAAAACACATTTTATTTTACACTACAAAAATATTTCAATTTTACCACGTCAGTGTTTATTTTATAGATAACTCAGATGCTGGAGTCAAGCTGGAATAGAGTTGAAGATCAAATATGAGTGAATGAGTGACATGTAGTGAGGTGCACATTGTAAACTGAAAATTGTGATGTAATCAAAATTGTATTGTTTGAAAATTGTGTATATAGCGAGAGCTCAAATTTTTACTATTCAAAACTGTAATAAATATTTGTTTGAATAAAATATCTGTTTGAATTTAAATTCTGTGTTATTTATTTTATTCAGCAAATATTTATTTAATTAAGTGAAAAATAAAATAGAACCATAACAAATACATTTAAAGGAATGTGTATATATATATATGTTTATTATCATCAAACGAAAATAATATTCTAGCATAATCAACAATCTCCTCCTTTTGATGATAATAAACATATATTTAAGATTTTGAATTTATTAAATGTACTTGGTCATTGATGAACTCTAATTGCTCCCCCTATTTGAATATTCCCTCTCTACAACAAAACCCCCCCTTCATATATGCATGAAAATAAATAAAAATATGCAAATGAACCTAGATGCAAATAGAAGATACAAAGTAAAATATTTGACCATTACTTGCCACAATCTTAACTTTTCTCTCCCTCTTTTGTTATCAATAAAAGAGTAATAGTGTTAGAAAAAATAAGGATAAAGTGATAGACATTAATAAAACATTAATACTCAATCGAGAATAAATATTATATTTCAACAAAAAATAAAACAAAAATCATAAATACTCTAATAGGCGCATATTCCACTTTAGATGATAGGGATGATATAAAACCATATAGCTGTGTCTATTTGTGGTAAATTTATATTAGGAATTTGAATATCTACTAACCATGCATAACCGTTAGGACTTTTAAATGAGATTAGCCGTATTCCAAAAAAATAAAAATAAAAAGAATTCAAGCATTTTCTAACCACGCGTAGCCGTGAGGACTTTTAAATGGGTTTAGAATCAACTTGTCTATTTAATAATCAATTTTGATATGTGTTCCATACATGCAAAACCGTGAGGACTTTTAAATTAGCATGAAAGCACATAATCAAAAATTCCAAGTAGTTCACCCAAGTATAACTGTGAGGACTTTTAAATGAGAGTGAATACTTTGGATGTTTTTGTTGCTAAAAATATAGTAAGATGAAAAACAAATGATTTCCCATTTAAAATACCACATCTTGACATAATATATTGGATTTTAATGAGTGATGATCGTTAGAAATATGATAGAAATAGAGATGGTCATGGAATTTTTATCCATCAAAAGTTATTATAAATCTTGTTTAAAGCTTTTAAATTTCTTTACTAGATATACTGTCTCAAGCTATAATATATGATTGATATCAACACTCGTCACTTTTCCAATTACTATTTATCTTTTCGATAATCAGTATGGAGCCGGATTAGTTGATGTAGTCATTTAAAATCAAATCCAGAAATAATCAAATTTTCTAAAATGACTAATCTGAAACGAGGTCAACAAAAAATATAAAAACTATTTTTTGGAAGGGGTATTATAAATGATAAATGTCTGCTAATTGAAAACCAGTTGAAATGAAAAATATGCAGATATTTTCTTTAAAAATGTGATGCAGCTAATGAATGTCTTAGCATAAATCACATTCCACCGGTAATTTTTCTATCAACTAGATTATCATTGTAATCTGCTTTCGAATTTTCCTTTGACTAAAGATTACTATTATTTGGATGTTATACACTAGAAAGTGAAGTTGCAACAAATACCTTAAAATCTTTTTACAGCTTTTAAATGTAATTCTTTTGGATTTGAATTGAAGCCGTGCCAATAAACAAACAGTGAACATAGTGTCAGCAGTAAAATAACCAAATATATCCACGTGTATCTAGAGTAATCAAAAAATCAATACAAGACAATGTCTCTTATCATCTAAACTTGCAATATCGTTAGTCCAAATGAATCTATATGAATTAGTTCAAAGACTCTAGAGATATATGTAGTGTTCTCGGCATAAAAAGATAATTGCCAATAATTTTGTATAAGTAAGAATCATTATCAACATTCATTATCACATAACTGGCTGATTTAATTCAGATTATGGTGCAGATTATCAAATTTAATAAATCATTCAAGATAAATATACTGTTACCTACTTTACTCTTACGGTAATTTTTTGTTATTCCCCATCGTGATTCTGTCACCTTTGTACTAGGCTAAGGAACTTTGATTTGTCGCCTGTCGTGGTCCTGGAACAGCCAGAATCCACGTAACACTGTTGTGGTTCCTTAGCCTGCCACCACACCTACACGAGAAAAGATTTTTATGACCTATTTGTTTTTATAAGTCCATGCTTGTTAGTGGTAAAAGATTTTGAAAAATACATTTGAGTAGACCCAAGAGAATTTATATTTGTTCCTTTTGGCACCTAGATTTGTTTGACTACAAGGGATTTTATATTCGTGCCTTTTGGAACCCAAATTGGTATGGTTTTCACATTTTTGGGTCTATACCAACATTTGTTTTGAGTGTGTCCAATTTTTCTACAAATTGTGCACTAAGATTTGACTTGATTAATTTTGCTTCTAACATGTTCGGATTGATTATATCTAAATCCTTGTTTATCTGTATTAACAGTTTGTTTTCCTAATAATTTAACGATCTTTCTCCTTTGGAAAATTTTCCTTAAGTTGTAGACAATTGTTGGACTCGTGATTTGAGAGATTTATTTTCATTCAATAATTGAGTGCACTTTTTAATAGAATTTTCTCTCCTAGTATTTTCACTTTCTTTTAAAATTAGAATTTCATTTTCAAGTGATTTTATTTTAATTTCTGATTTTTTAATTTCTTCTTCAAGTGATGAACACTTATCACACTTAGGGCTCTTGGTTTGGTAGTTTTTAACCATTTGATCAAGCTGTTTATCTAAATCCATCAAAGTATCTCTTTGTGATTCAATTTTAGCGTATTTCTCCCTAAATCTTTCGAAACAGCAATTTACTTCGTGAAAATATATAAGTAACTCTAAATGAGTAAGTTTTTATATCTTACTTAGCTCGTCGTCATCGTTGTCAGTAATATCACTTCGAAGACACGGGTCTACTTTTTCACTCTCACTGCCAGTGCTTTTACCATCTTCATCGATTTCATTCTAAGTGGCTGAAAAAACTTCTCCTTTTCGGTTTCTTTCCATGGCTGAATCAATTCTGAGGACAATTGGACTTTATATGACCGGGTTTGTTGCACTTATGACAAATGATCTCCTACTTCTGAGTTGTCTAGTACTTCGGCTATTCTTCTTTTCAATTGTTGATTTAGAGCTGGATTTTCATATTTGTGATTACACCTTTTGAATTTCTATACTATTAACGCTAGCTCAGGTGCTCCACCATCATGTCGTCGTCACTTTCCATTGTTCCTTTAAGAGCTATTGATTTCTTTCGAGTGTCACTTCCTTCTCGTTCTTCCTTGAAATTCATTTCTAGCTCATAAGTGTGAGATTTTCGATGAGTTCTTCAACTTTGATTTGTTTCAAAGCTTTTGATTCATAAATGGCAGTAACTTTTGATTCAAAATTCCAGAGGATTCTGAGGATTTTTGGGACTATTTCCAATTCTGTATATGATTTTCCGAGTGCTTTGGATTTATATACAATATCGGAAATTCGTCCATACATCTCTTTGACATTTTCATCCTTGGTCATTGTGAAGTTCTCGTATTCTCTACTAAGCATGGCAAGACGAGATTTCTTGACTTGAGATGTTCCTTCGTGAGTCACTTCAAGCGTCTGCCAGATTTCCTACGCAGTTAGACAATGTGAGACACGATTAAATTCAATTTGATCCAATGAACAATAATAGAATTCATAGCTTTAGCATTAGCATTCTACAGTCTATTTTCAAGATCTATCCATTGATCCATCGGTTTATCTATTTCCTGATTAGCTACCACTATAGTTGGTGTCTTATAACCCGTCTCAACAATCTTCCAAGCATCAATGGTTTTTAGAACAAATTTCATTCTATTTTTCCAGCAAGCATATTCACAATTGAACATTGGTGGTCTAATTATGGACCAACCCTCAGCAAAAGCATTATTAAAAGAATCCATTTTAAAAAATTTAAAACAAAAATTTGTTTTTGGAAAGTCAAATTTTTAAAACAAAAATTGACTTTTTTTCCTAGCTCTTGTACCACTTATAGGATCGATTTCACCCTAGAGGAGGGTGAATAGAGTGATACTAATAATTATTAAAAAAAATTAATGTGGAAATATATAAAATAATCGCAACATAGATATAGTAGAATAATAGCAAAATAATAGAGACAGAAATAGAACAACACAGATTTACCCAACTTCAACAAAACCCTGCCTATGTGTTGCCCCTAAGGTTTCTACTAGAAATTAAGTAGTCAGACGCTTACACACGTAAACTCACAACACCCGCTACCGACTCACCTAACTCTACGCTCAAAACCCTGCCACAACTCAGCCACTGAATTGCGAATTCTCAAACTACGCCACCATAGTTCTTCCCCTAGTCACATGACTAGTCTTTACAAAAATTTAAAAGAGGAATACAAAATAAAAATAACAAGATAAAAATAGAAACCCCAAATTAGAAAAAAGGCTAATATAATAGACAAGACTGACCCAAATTAAAAAGGAGAATCCCCCATTTTCTTTTCTTATGTCTTCGGCCTGTATTCTTTGAAAAATATGCTTGCTGCCTCTTTCGTTCTTTCCTCTTCGTTCAAAATTAAGGCTTCATTGGAAATTGAGCACGCCGACTTCGAATGATATTCGATTGCTTTCTTTGGTCGATCAATTTGTTCACGGCTGCTTCAAATTGTCAAACGCATATGCTTGGTTTAAAATTGGTACGTAATATTCCTTTTCGACTTTGATTATGCTCGACCTAGATTCGAGTTATTTGTTTGATTTACTTCGGTGATTAGCTCTCTGATTTGCTTGAACTCGAATGGTTTATATTACCGATGGTGATTGGGTTTAAGTAGGGTTCGAACCCCTTAATCTTCGTTCATATACATCCGGTTTAAATGATTCGCATTACTATGCTTGGCCACTACTTTTTGATTGAATGCTTGTGATGTTTTTTGACTTTTTCAATTTGTATATTTTTGTTTGCTTGATTATTACGGCTTTAATTTCTGATTTGGTTCCATTCCTTATGCTTTTGGATTCGACCATTTGAAATTTGCGATAATTTAAACTTGTTTGATTTTTGTTAGCACCTAGAACTTCGATCATTTGGAAATTGTTTCCTTATAACTTCATGGCTTCATAATTTTTACTGTATCTGGCCTTTGAGCCAGTTCATGTAGTGTCTGCACTTGATTCTCTAGTCTTCAATGATGATGTTTTGAGTCATGTGCTTGTATTCATTATGTAGTCTGGTTATATTCTGATTTTTCGTTCGTTGTTGCATATGTATATAAGTGCACGTGCTCTTGTATCATGCTCACTTTTTTGAATTCTTGTTGTTTTGCACTGCACTTGTATCATCACTGATGTCACTGATATTTGAGCCTGCTCTTTGATTGATGGTCATCTCCACTTGTATACATACACACATTTATGTATGTATATATGTGTGTGTTCACCTCAGTTGCATTCCATTGTTCACTGTTTTGTGGAATTTGAAACTGTACTGGGTTGTAGTCTCTGTTGAAGATTGATTCTTTGCATGTATATATGTATACATGTGCGTTCACACATGTATATATGTATGTTAGCTTTGGTTTCATATACGTGTCGAAGCTTTACATTACTTATTTAACTGCTTCCATTGTATCCCATATTTCCACAGCATATGTATACATGTTCTTCATGTTGTCTAGATTTTCTTGTGTACTTCATGGTTGTTGTTCTCTAGTCTACCTGATCCTGTTAGCCGAGTGTCCTATTACATATGTATATACATGTTTACTGTTGGACTTCTAAGCCTCTGAACTGATACGTATGGATCATCTAGAAGTATGGTTGTGATGTTAGGTCTGTTCTTTGTTTTACTGGTGCATCCCTTATGTTCATGTCTGAATCATGTGACTGAAAGCATGAATGTCTGGTGTTATGCATTTTATTCATGTGTACATATATGCTGACATTTACATATATGCATTGAGTTATGTGTTTGCATGGTAGCTGGTTGAACCTGAACTAATTTGTTGTTTTGGTCGAGTCTCGAGCTTGTTTGTTGGACTGGGTTCACTTGTTATCTTGTAATCTGGTACACCCCAGAATAGTTTAGTCCATTTCATGTTTTATAAAATTGTTTGGACTTTAAGGATTGCTGCTTGGTTGCACTGTCTATTTCCTGGCATCACCCTTTGTATATTTGAGCTTGTTGAACTGTTCTTTGTTTTCCTTGACCATCATACCTGATTTTGTACATTTTGTCTGGAGTAGTTCTAAACTGTATGTATGTATGTATGTATGTATGTATGTGCGCCACTGTTATCTTGATATTGCTTTATTTGCATTGAGTTGATGTGCACTTGAGTTTTTATAGGGATCGATTCCCTGTTTACTAGTTTCTTTCAGTCATTGAAACTTGTACTTGACCAATTGTATCTGGTTTCATATCTGACCAGATACATTGTTTTCTTGTGAACGTCACTTTTCATTTTGTTTTCACTTGAACTTCATCTTGATTTTTGGAATTGCACCTGAGTTGAATCCAGCTTATAGCTCGAGTTTGACCTTGTGCTCACCTGCACCTGTAGTTTTATCAAGTGTATATCGGTGGACATGGCCTTGTGGCATGTACAGTGATTCACTGTGCATGTCACAAGCTGTTCATATAGGATGAATTCAAAATAAATGATGATGAACAACCCAAATAACTAAGGAAAATAATATTTTCAAAATCACATTTTATTTTACACTGTAAAAATATTTCTTTTTCAATTTTACTACATCGGTGTTTATTATATAGATAACTCAGATGCTGGAGTCAAGCTAGAATAGAGTTGAAGATCAAATACGAGTGAATGAGTGATATGTAGTGAGGTGCACATTATAAATTGAAAATTGTGATATAATCAAAATTGTATTGTTTGAAAATTGTGTATATAGCGAGAGCTCAAATTTGCACTGTTCAAAATTGTAATAAACATTTGTTTGAATAAAATAACTATTTGAAGTTAAATTCTATGTTATTTATTTTATTCAGAAAATATTTATTTAATTATGTAAAAAATAAAATAGTACCATAACAAATACATTTAAATGAATATATATGTGTGTGTGTGTGTGTGTGTGTTTATTATCATCAAACAAAAATCATATAGTAGCATATTCAAAAGATCACGAATCCATAATATGGATTGGCTAAAAATAATCATTTTAAAGATTATCTTAATTATGTTAGAAAAAGCATTGTGTTATTTAAACAAACAAACAATATTTTTAACATTAATAGTTACATCGTTAACATTTTTTCAAATTCGAGTGTTGATTTTACTGATTATCGTAATGTTCTTTTGATTAAGGGAGCGTAATGTTAATATATATATATATATATATATATATTAGAGTTAGTTATGTTGTTGCTTAATGAATTTTGATCATGTTTTGTAGATCTCTCATTTAAGTTTCTTGGCTATCTTATGATTTTATCTTTAGTTTTACTATTTTTTTCATTAATACACATATATGTATATCAATTTTATTTATATTCATATATGTATATTATTCTTATATTTTTTGTATAGTTCCTTCTACAGGTATAGGCCAAACATAGTCCTAGGTTACTTTTTGCAGGGTCTCTGGGTTGCTATCGCCAGGATTTCAGTGAGGTGTTCATTCTGGTTCATCTACGTTTGCAGTGAGGCATTCTTTCTGGATCATCTAGGTTTGCAGTGAGGCATTCAATCTGGATCATCCACGTTTGCAGTGAGGCATTCTTTTTGGTACATCCGCGCGTGCAGTGATGCCTTCATTCTAGATCATCTACATCTGTAATGTAGAGTTCTTTTTGGTTCATCCATATTTGCAGCGAGACGTTCTTTTTGGATCATTCACATTTACAGTGAGGAGTTTATTCTCTGGTGGAGCTGCTTGTTGTTTTCCTTTTGTGCACTTGTGAAGAACTACAACTCCTAAATAGCTATCTGTTAGCCTCCATGTTTCCCCTGGAAGCTTTATTCGTCATCCTACTAAAACCTAAAAGATCCTTAACCTCGTTCAACTCAAATTAATTTTTAGCACCCGAGAGTTTAAGTGTAAAACATAAACTTTGAGTCAGACATAAAGCCTGGTGTGAATAAAACTATACATCCCGGTTATTAATGTTAAGCGAGACCACGCTGCTTAGCGGAATTGGTTTCTCCTCACTAACATCCTTTTAAAACGTATCTTTTGCAAACCTTTATCCTGCAACCAAAACTAGTTAAAACTATTATGCATTATTATGTAAACATACATATCTAGTAGCAAATGGACTATCTGTCCGAACATTATAGTTTTGTTTGGCTTATCATTAACCTTTAGCTGACTCGAGCCTAACAGACAATACAACAAAATAATCTAACATCTTTTAGATACACCTCTTCATGATGGTATGCCCTTAACTATCAATCAGTTACTTCTCTTCTGGACATCCGTCACTAACTTAGCATCTCCCAAGGTCACCTGATCCTAATGGTTTTGTGGGCTCACCAATAACCTATCTGTATATATTCCCTTCCGTGTGTAATTATAATTTTAGTCTTACTTATGACAAAGCCTTACACACTGGAATTTTGAACTAAATTAGCCGGGGCCAATAGCTAATGTATAGGGCACGACCCTATACCAGTCTCATCTGGTATTCTAATATCTAAGTCATTTTCATTTAGGTATACCTTCCCATAATTTTCCTTGAAAACCCTTTCACCCAAAATTGATTTAAAACCTTTGAAACCAAACTTAAACAAGGAAAACATTCATACTCTATGCTTTACTCAAAATCACCTTGCCATGTTGTATACATATACTTTACTCAAACCTTAGTTGATGAAAAAATTTAACCACTTGAAAGTACCCATTTTAATTCAATTGAAAGAATCTCTTCCAAAACCAAGTAAAACTCTTTATTTATCTAGGTTGAAAGGCCAAAACTTTCCCTTTCGAAACCATACTTAAACCCTTTTGAAACTTTTGAAACCTTCCTTTCGAAATCTTTGAAACAATAGACATCATATCTTAAGATACTTTAAAATGTTGTCTTTAAAAACCTTGGAAAATCCTTCTATTTCAACCCTCTCAAAACCAACAGAAAATAACACATTTTGTCTCCTTCAAAACCCTTTGGGGACCCACCTTTTCGAAACCATTTTAAACACCTTTCAGAAGAATCAAACCTTTCAAAAGCTCTTGGGTTCAATTTTAAAATATGTGGAAAAAAAACCTTTCGAAACCATATAAATCAACACTTTTGAAACCTTTGGGTTATACCTCAATCAGGCCAAAAAGGGTCATTTAAAACATCTAAGTCGAAAGCTTTCCTTTCAAAACATGTTCCTAAGTAAAGAAGTGATAGTGTCGAAACTATCCCTTCAAAAACATTGGAGAAGTGGTTAATTTAAAAGAAAAGAATACCTTTTAAAATCATTGACTTCGAAATGTAGATAGGCGGCAGCTAGGGGTTTCGACTCCTTCGAAAGCATCATTTAAAATAAAAGGATGCAACCCATTTAAAACCTTTTCTTTAAAATACTTGACTAAGTCAGACGCTAACTGAGTCGAAAGCTATCCTTTCAAAAGCAAAGCAAGCGCTACTTTAATTTTTAAAACAAAAGGCACTTCGACCGTTTCGGAACCCCTTGGTTTCGACTCTTACCTTTTGCCTTTGTCTAATTCACTGTATACCAGCGTTGATACTATGTGCATTGGTTTGTGGAAGGAGGCAGAGGGTCTTAGTCGAAAGCAACCTGGGAGAAACCAAAAGAGGTGAAACATGCTTTTAGCGTGAATTTCTGATTTAAACCCTTTTTAATTAAAAAAATTTAACTAACCTGTCTAGTTTGTCAAAATTTTATTGGTTGCTAATTTTTCTTTTCTAAAAGTGCTGCCATAATTTTGGAATTAAACTGTAATTTTATTTTACAAAATATCCCTTCTCCTTAATTAAATATATAAAACATTTAAGTCTCATACATTAAATAATTTTATATATTCATCAAAACACTTAGGAAAACTCTACGAAAATTCTAGAAAATCCTTTACAATATGTTTACTAACATATAAAAATTTCAGATCCAAATAATTATTTATTATGTCGTAAATAATTTATAGCCTAATAAGTCATATTTTTCCCTAGAAAATTTAATATAAAATTCACATTAATTCAAAAATTATGAAAATTGAAACCAATCTCTAAAATATCAATTCTAATCTGTATTGAAATCCGCAAGGCGTTTGGATGTTATTTAATATGGTTTCCATATCAAACATATCATAAAAATCAATATAAATGCACAAATCACCAATAGGTATATACAAACATTTAACCATCCAAAACATGGCATTATCATGCAAAACCATTTCAGGTTAACCTTAAAACCGAAAACAGTAAAAAAAAAAAAGGGATGTAATAATCATTCACCTTAGCTTTATAATTAAAGATGTGAGATTTGATGTTGAATAAGTTGACTTACTTCTTCCTCTTGAAAATTTTAGCTTTATCTTCTCTTGAGATTGAAAATGGTAGTCGGCCTTAAAATATTTTACTTGAGAATGAACTAAATGTGTGTTTGATTTCCTAAGGGTTTAGGGTATAAGTTCCTCCTATTTTCCATTTTGCCCTTCCTTGTTTCCTAAAACTTATTTCCATCTTATTTCTTTAGTTCATTCTACATGTAGGCATGGCTACCTTTGGTTAAATAAAATCTTAATCTATTAATCATCTTACAATATTTTATTTAATTAAATATCCTAAATAATGTTACTAAATATATGGGGGGTTATAATCTTCCTTCCTTTAAGAATTTCATCCTCGAAATTATGATAAGAAACACATCAAAACAATCAAAGGTAAAACATACCGTCAAACAAATTAGGATAAGTGTCTCTAATCCTGCTCTCAGTCTCCCAAATACAATCTCTAGAGTTGTCACTCCATTGGACTTTCACTAATCTGACTGTCTTATTCCTCAGCTTCTTCACTTCTCTCTCGACTATCCGGATAGGCTTCCTAACTATAGTCATGTCTAGTTCTACTGCTAAATCCTATAACGCGGTCGGTGCTATAGTAGTGTCTGGATCCCAAACACATTTCCTCGGATGAGATACATGCAAAACATCGTGGACACCTATAAACTACTCGGTAACTTTGCTCTATACGTGAGTTTCCTAATCCATTATAAAATAGGAAATGGTCCCACAAACCTTGGTGCTAACTTTCCCGTCTTCCCGAATCTGATAACACCTTTCATCGGCGATACTTTGACGAAAACATGATCTCCAATAGAGAATACTAAATCTTTTCATCTTCTATCTGCATAGCTTTTCCACCTGGACTGAGCTTCCTTCATTCTTTCCCTTATCAGTTTAATCTTCTCTGCTGCTTCTTTTGCCAAATTAGGATCAAGAACCAATCTGTCTCCAATCTCTAACCAACAAGCAGGGGATTTGCATGGTTTCCATATAAAGCCTCAAACGGTGTTATGACGACCCGGATTTTCAGACCAGTTAAAATCGCCGAAAAATTCGTTCATTCTAAAACTACTAATGAAAATTACCAACTTAAAATACCATATTTGATAAATATTCAATATTACTAAATCTATATAATACAATTTCAATTATACAACTTACTAGAGTAATTAATTTATTTATTACTCCTACAAAGTGTGCTTTAATACATACCAAATACAAGGACTATAATCTACCACTGCATAACTCTGATGAGAGAGACGACACTATTCTTACATGCGAACTCAATAAACAATGTAAATGGGGAATAAAATAGCAAGCATGAAAGATGCAATAACACAAGATAAACAACAAACAATAACATATAAACATGAAAGGGTTATATATTTTAGGGGATGCATCACTACTACTTGTGACCGTCTACATACCCCCATCTAATTGGGTACCCAATTAGATACAGGATCAAGCCAACGTAGTTCTCCTACCGCAAATAGGACTCATGGAGCCCATGATGCAACAAAAAATATGCAATTCCTAAAACTACCCATTTAGGCTTAATTTTGAAATTTAGATTTTCAAAATCTAATTAACTTTACAGAAATTATCTCTTTGGACTTTATTCCCGAATTCTTATTTCAAAACCTTTGAAATATATATATATCTTTTATATTCAAATTATAATTTACTTCGAAATCTTAAATCAAATCACTTTTGAAAAGTTTATATGGAAATCCCAAATACTGTAATAAAAGCATATCAAACCATATGTAACCAGATCGAGAGGTTTCTCCCCATAACAACTCAACTGGGTCCCAGCCTTCATACAATCGATAAATAAGTACATCTCTCTATTCCAAGAGCAGACTATACTAAAAACGTATGCCCATTTTTTAGTTACGGGTTACCCGAATCATCGGTAACATAACAAATCATTTTATATCCCGAAGCGATAAATCATTTCACACTAATATTCACAAGTACTTTCAAATCTATAATAATTTTCATTTCCCAAATCCGTTCAAAAATCATCTTAAAACTATCAGGTGTAGTCCTCGAAATTCTTTCCATTTCATAAAACATTTTTATAAAACCATTCTTATTTAAATCACTTTTATATAATATAACTTCAAAATATTCATTAACAAACATTTCATAACATTTCAACTTGAAAACCAATTTTCAAAACAATTCATTAAATTAAAGTGAACCAAATATTACCGCTAAACACCTTATAGTCAAATTGTGAAATAAATAACAAGGTGTTAGCCTACAATTACATTCTACCCAACCCATGCGCATGGATAATTAATTGCTCATAAACTGGTCCAGCAAAGTCAACAATCAATAAATAATAATCAATGCTCATAAACTGGTCGAGCCTAATTCAAACAATCAATGAATGAAATAAACGCAACAATAAATGATAATCAATGCTTTATTCTATCAAATATTTATAACACTTTAATGGTTTGATATTTATTTTGGAGCATCCGGGCTTTCCCTTCGACATGTTCCATCCATCTCCAAGTCTTCTTGGATCTCATAGACGAAACACATGTACTAATCGTTTCCGCATACCCCATTAACTATTTAACTTCTAAATTTTAAATTACTTAATTAACATCCAAACGAAGCATTCAACAAAGGTTTTCAAACAACACTTAACAGTTAAAGTTCTTTCAACTTAGTAATGGTTTTAATGAACTTAAAATAGGAAATAACTTACTTTGGATTACACTCCATCGAACTTTAAGGCAAGGAACTTAATATCTAACGCATACTACCTACCATACTTTGAAATCAAATGAAAATAAGCCTGAATTCTTCCATCCTAATGCTTGGCCAAGGCTTGAAATGGAGATTGGCCGAAAGTATAGAGAAGAAGTGGTAGAGCTTTGAACTTGAATTCTCAAGATTTAGATCCGAAAAAAGGTTATATTGTATCTGATTTTAGGCCCTCTAAATCTCAAAATTTAAAAAAGTTGTAAACTATAAAGTTTTTGAAAATTCATTTTCCTTGAATTTCAAAAAAAGAGTCACTTGAATCCAAGTAGTTTTGAGGGAGATATAATAGAATGAAGAAGGGTATTGTCATATTGACAAAAATGACGCACGAAAATGCACTTCAAAGAATTGAATTTCAGGTATAGCAAACCTAAAAACTAAAAAAATTGATCCACAAAAAAGTTGTAGCCATTGGAATTTAATACGGTTTAAAAACAAATTTCTTAATTTGGATAAGTTATGATAAAAAAAAAATGGTCTATTCTCTGGCTTAAAAACTGGGCCAGAGAATGCACTGGAAAGAAGTGGAATTTTTGACATGGTTAATTTTAGAATGAGACAAAGTGGTCAACATAAAAATTGTAGCCAGCAGAAAATTACATGATTTAAAAAAAAGTATTTTGCATTTTGGTTCCGTTTTGAAGAAGTTATGGCTGAGTGAAGAAGAGGTAAAATATGGAGAAAATAGGAGTTTGATTTGAAGAGGATGGACATTGATTTCTTTTGAATATTTTGTAAATATTTTAACCTTATTTCTTTATTATTTTTTTATATGGTATGGAAGCCATTAAAGAGAAGAGGAAGAAGGTATAGAAGCTTGAGAAAATAAGAAGAAGAAATGTGAAAGAAGTGAAGAAGGAGGTGGGTATTTATAGAAAAAGAATGAAGTGGTAAATTTACCAAAATAACCTCTTACCAAATTACCAAAATACGCTTACTTCAAACTAAAATAATCTCCACTTTTTCAATACTTAATTTCATCCTTTCACTTCTTACTTTATATTTTAGTCACTTAAAGATTAAGTAAATAAAATTAATTATTTTGTTGGATTTTGATTTGATGTGTTTTGATGTTTACTTTTCTTACTTTTGTTAATTCTTACTTACTTTTACTAATAACTTCTAGAAGTTTTCTAATCCTATTTAGTAAAAGTAAACATGTTTAGTTATTATAATGTGTAATATATGTTAAAACATATTATAAAGGTGCAATAACGTTGCGACAACTTGTTTTGAACATAATGTTGATTTTCGACAAAACGCTTTCCGGTCATATTTTGACGTTTTGGATAAACTATTTATTCATGTAAACCAAACTTAAAAATAAATTTTTTATTATTTTTGAGTTATTAAAACAAGTATATTTAACTTATAAAATAATATCCAAATCATCTTGTAAAAATACGACATCGATTTATCGATACGGGACGAAATTTGTCGATTTTATAAAATAAGTTTTATATATTTATTGAACCATTATAAATTAAATTACTATTATTATCAGACGATATTGATATCGATTATATATATATTTAAAAGGAATTATTTATCCTTTAAACAAATTTCTTGAATATTTATCCAACTTTATCGGAATCCGACTTTTGTCAATTTTACAATGGGAATCCAAAATCTTTATTCAATATCAAAAATAGGTTTAACATTCTTATTTACCATATAAAACATGATTGTTTAATTTTGAAAATTCTACATTTGAATATTTAAAATAATTAACTATCTCATTTCCAAATTGTTAAAATTACGGGTCATTACAGGTGTCATCCCTGTACTAGTCTGATAATTATTGTTATACGAAAACTCGTCTTGATGTAGTTGGTCTTCTCATGATCTCCCTAAGTTTAATACACAAGCTAGTAACAAGTCCTCCAAGATCTTGTTAACTCTTTCCGTCTGCCCATAAGTCTATGGATGGTAAGCGGTACTCATCTTGAGCTTGGTTCCTAAGTTCTCCTGAAGGCATTTTTAGAACTCGCTATTAAACAAAGTATCTCTATCACTAACAATACTACTAGGAATTCCGTGCAATCTAACCACATTTTTCATAAATAACTTAGCCAATACAGGTGCCGTCCTATTTACCTTAACCGGAATGAAATGGACAATTTAGTTAGTCCATCTATTATGACCCATATACTTTCATTGCCTCTATTAGATCTCGGGAAGCCATCAATAAAATTCATAGAGATGGAATCTCACTTCCATATTGGAATATCCAATGGCTAAAGTAATCCACTTTGCTTTTGATGTTCGGCTTTTACCTGCTAACAGTTCAAACAGTGTTTCACCCATAAGCCAACATCCATCTTCATGCCTTCCCAAAAAAATTTCTCTTCATATCTTGATATATCTTCGTTGCTCCTGGGTGGATAGTGAATTTAGAACAATGACATTCCTCTAAAATTTCTTTCCTTATGTCTCCCATATTTGGAACACATAATCTGCCCTTCTTTCTCAACCATCCATTTTTGTCAAGATAGAAATCCTTTAAGTCACCGCTCTCCTTTCATTCCCTTAACTTTTTGATCCATTCAGCCAAAATTGGGTCCTCCTCCTGTTTAGAAGCTATCTTCTCAATCAATACCGGTCTTACTTCTAAATAAGACATCATAGCAGGTCCTCCATTAGACTCAACCTCAGATCTACACGGTACTCTACAAGCTGACAATGCTTCTAAGTCTTTTCATTATTTTATCTGATAATATTACATTCTGATGACTCCTACTAAGCACATCTGCAACCTAATTTCCTTTTCCGTGTGTGTATTCTATTCCAAAATCATAAGTGGCAAGAAACTCCAACCATTTTTGCTGTCTCATGTTCAGCTCCTTCTAAGAGAACAAGTACTTCGACGACTTATGGTCGATATAAAGCTCAAGCCTTTCTCCCAAAAGGTAATGCCTCCACACCTTCAACCCAATATAACTGCAGCTAATTCCAAGTCGTGCGTCGAATACCTAACCTCATGTGGTCTAAGCTGTCTAGAAGCGTAGGCAATCACTTTACCCTTCTGCATTAGCACAGCTCCTAACCCTGTTCCACACGCATCAGTATAAACAACTAAATCTTGATTCCATTTCGAAACGACCAACACCGGTGCATGAGTCAATAAGTGTTTCAAGCTCTGAAATGCTTCTTCTCACTTATCGGTCCATACAAACTTTACATCCTTTCGCGTTAGCTTAGTCATCAGGGCTGCTATCCGTGAGAAATCTTTTATAAGCCTTCGATAGTATCCGACCAATCCAAGAAAACTTCTTATCTCGACTACCGTTTCTGGTCTTTTCCAATTATTAACGGCTTCGATCTTTTCTAGATCAACTGACAATCCTTTCTCCGAAACCACATGACCAAGAAACTGCACTTCTCTCTTTCAAAAATGACACTTTGAAAACTTTGCCTTTAGCTGATGCTACCTCAGTGTTTCAAGCACAACCCTTAGTTGAGCTTCATGCTCCTTCTCATCCTTAGAGTATATTAGAATATCATCTATAAAAACCAACACGAATCTATCCAAGGGCTCTCAGAAAATTTGATTCATCAAATCTACAAAGAATGTCGGTGCAGTAGTGAGTCCGAACAGCATAACTAACCATTCGTTTAACCCATACCTTGTTCTGAACGCCATTAAAGGTATACTGTCTTTTTCCACTCTAAGCTGATGAAATCCTGTTGCTAGATCAAACTGAGAGAATATCTTAGCCCCAGTCAACTAATCGAAAAAATCGTCAATCCTTGGCAGTGGATATCAATTATTTATTGTCTTCTCATTCAGCTTACGATAATCAATACATAACCTTAACGATCCATCCGGCTTCTTAGCAAATACAGCGGCTGCTCCCTATGGTGAACTACTTGGTCTAATAAAAATCTTGCCATTCGAATCAACCAACTGAGCCTTCAACTCCTTCATCTCTGTTGGTGTCATCCTGTTTGGCGGCCAACGCACTGGTTCTGCACTAGGCACTAAAGAAATCCAAAACTCAATGGCTCGTTTAGATGGAAATCCAACTATAGGCTCAAACACATCCATGAATTCTCTAACTACGAAAACACGATTCAACTCATCTTCTAGCTCGATAACACCCAACAAAGCATTCACCTCACAACTGGGATTTTCTACGGTATAACCTATTTGATCACTATAATCCGGGTGTCTAAGTGATTTTCCTATCTAAGCAAAATATCCTAGCATCGTAATTACTTAACCAATCCATTCCCAATATAATTCCAACCACTATAAAGTCAAATAAATGCAAATTGCAAACAAAGGTATAACCTAGCAAGTTAAACTCTAAGTGGTCACACTTCATCCCAAGCGTCGCATACCCTCCTATCGGATTTGCTACTCTTAAGGAAGTAACTAAATATATGGGTTCTAGGTTAAGTTTATTTACTAAACTTCAAGATATAAAAGAATGAGATGCAACAATATCAAATAAAACACTAACAAATGTATCATGGATCTGAAGTGTACCTCCTAACATAGCCTTTCCTTCTCTTATGCTATCAGCTTTAACCTAGTAGGCTCCAATGCAAACACTTGGTCTTTATCCCCTTTTGCTGGCTCTTTGCACTGGTTCTTGTAGTGTCCAATTTGATCATAGTTAAAACATCTAATCCCTTTCTTCTCAGAAGCCTTCTTTCCTTTGCCCGTTCGGCACTCATGAGCATAATGGTCATTCTTATCACACTTATGGCACACCACCTCATACTTTCATTTCTTTGCCGCACCTCCTTTTTTAGCATTCTTTTTGTGAAAAACTCTCTATTGGCCATGCCCGACCTAGACTTCTTTCTCCTTCTTCTTCCCCAAACAAGCCAACATCTCTTCATGTCTCGATGGCATTTCCACTACCACATCACAGGATCTCTGATGTGCGGTAAAGTAGCTCTAGCCAACTTCGGCTTCAGACCTCTAATAAAATTTTAATTCCTTTTTAAAACTGTCAAACAGTGGCATACCCATACCAGGCTAACTCTTAGAATCTACTAGCATATTCCAAAACTAACATTTCTCCTTGTTCCATTTAAGCAAACTTCCTAACCAAGACTGACTGCGCCATTACCGACATGAACCTTTCTTGAAACCTTCTCCTAAACTCCACCCATGACATAGTCTCTTCATCTACACCGACAGTTACCTATGCAGTTAATGCCCCGCTATTTTCCCGCTATAACCCTACTATATCTCATAGCGGATTTCTACCGCTACGATTTTTCCATATGACCCCTAATATAGCCTTTCCGCTTTATGCCCGTTGTTTCCGCTATATCCAGTTATTCCCGCTATATTCTGCTATTTCCGCTATATCTTCTTTAAAAGAAATGAATTTAAAAAAATGACATTTATACATTATAAAAATTATGAAATTAATTTATTTTATTAAATCTTTTATATATTTTCAGAAATGAAAATACTCTAATATTTTACTAAATTCAATTATGTTATATAACAGTTTTACGTTTACTTACAATATATTCGCACATGATTTTGTTTAAAATTATTTAAGTATTAATTATAATTCAATAGAATGTTAAATTTTCATTTAATTACCATTTATATATTTGTAAAAACATTAAGTACGAGTTTTATATGCTATCTTAGAGTCATCCGCTATATCATCGATGTATCCCCGCTATGAATTTTTGCACCTCCATTACATTGAATCTGCTGAGCACTTTAACTGCACGGGCAGTTACAATATTCCACCAAAAACAAAGTAACTCTTTGAAGATGTCTTGAAGCAAGTCTCCTTTTTTGCTTGTCATTGAGTTGTATTTCAGCAAAAATCCTCTCACAATGTAGCAGCCGGTTTTCTACTTCAATAGCATCCTCCGTTCCGATAAACGGCATTCCTCTAAGCCTAGTATAGTCTCTGCTCAATTTAGCAATTGATTGACCATCGAAGCTTCCTGAACTCCTCCTCCAGCAGCATTTCCTCCAATAAATCCAGTTGCGATTCCCGCTTGCATCATGTTTACAAAAAATGATACATGGCTCCCATGTCCACTTGGGGAATCACGGCACCAACATTCTTAGCCTGAGCCTGACCACTTCTGGCATTTGGCCTGGCATTTCCATTTGTGGTGGTGCTTTCTCGTCCTAGATTGACTCTGCCTCTCCTTCCATCTATATCTATATTCAAGCCTCGTGAGATACAAAAGAATAGCCTATCAAAAGATAGGAGTCTAAAGGTAAAGCGTATACTTATATATTGCAAATACAAGTACGTTACTATAGCGTTATCCCATACCCTAATTCTATCTCTAATTCATAAGAATTATGTTTTCAAAAATCATTTTTAATTAAAGTATTTCATAAACCTATGCTCTGATACCAAGTTGTAACATCCTCTATCTAGAGGCCCAAAGCTAAGCACTACAAATGCTACAGTCATCTATAGTATTAACTTTGGACGACTAAATATGGCTATGTTAATGGTATCTATAATATCATAAGCACTTGAACATGAAACAAAACACTGATTTCAAAACAACATTTTTCCATTACATTTTAAAATAGATGTTCCATATTCAGATTACATAATCCCAAAACTTTTCCTAGGTGATGATGAAATATACTTATTACAAAATATGCCAAGAACAACATATGAAGATGCCCCCTTGGATGATCAGAGTCATATAGTCATAAATGACTTAATACATACACATCCAAAATAAACACAAAACAAAGAACTGCAACTCCTAAATAGCCATCCGTTAGCCTCCTACTTTCCTCTGGTAGCTTTATTCATCATCTTACTAAAACCTGAAAGATCCTCAACCCTCAGCCTACTCAAATAAATTTTGAGCATCTGAGAGTTTAAGGGAAAAACATAAACTTCGAGTCAGACATAAAGCCTGGTGTAAATAATACTATACATCTCGGTTATTAATGTTAAGTGAGACCATGCCGCTTAGCGGAATGGGTTTCCCTTCACTAACATCCTTTTAAAACATATCTTTTGCAAACCTTTATCCTGCAACCAAACTGGTTAAATCTGCAAAGCATTATCATGTAAACATATATACCAGGTAACATATGGACTATCTGTCCGAACATTATAGTTTTATTTGGCTTACTATTAACCTTTGGCTAACTCAGGCCTACCAGACAATACAACAAAATAATCTAACATCTGTTAGATACACCTCTTCTGGATGGTCTATCCTTAACTATCTATTAGTTACTTCTCTTCTGGACGGTCTATCCCTAACTTAACATCTCCTAGGATCATCGGATCCTAACGGTTTTGCGGGCTCACCAATAACCTATCTGTGTACAAACATATATTCTCTTTTGTGTGTAATCATAATTCTAGTCTTACCTGTGACAAAGCTCTACACACTAAAATTTTGGACTAAATTAACTAAGGCCAATAGTTAATGTACAGGGCGTGATCCTATACCAGTCTCATCTGGTATTCCAATATCTGAGCCATTTTCACTTAGGGATACCTTTCCATAATTTTCCTTGAAAACCTTTTCATCTGAAATTGATTTAAAACATTTTAAACCAAACTTAAACAAGGAAAACATTTATACTCTATGCTTTACTCAAAATCACTTTGCCATGTTGTATATATATACTTTACTCAAACCTTAGTTGATGAAAACATTTAACCACTTGAAAGTACCCCTTTCGATTCAATTAAAATTATCTCTTTCAAAACCAAGTAAAATCCTTTATTTATCTAGGCTAAAAGGCTGAAGCTTTCCTTTCCGAAACCATAATTAAACCCTTTTGAAACCTTCCTTTCTAAATCTTTGAAACTTTAGACATCATATCTTAAGATACTTTAAAAATTTCCTTTAAAAACCTTGGGAATACATTCCATTTCAACCCTTTCAAAACCATTAGAAAATAGCACCTTTCGTCTCCTTTGAAACCCTTTAGGGACCCACCCCTTCGAAACCATTTTAAACACATTTCAAAAGCATCAAACCTTTAGAAAATCAAACCTTTCAAAAGCTCTTGGGTTCAATTTTAAAACATGTGGAAAAACACCTTTCAAAACCATTTAAACCAACACTTTCGAAACCTTTGGGTTATACCTTAATCAGACCAGAAAGGGTGATTTAAGACATCTAAGTTGAAAGCTTTCTTTCGAATCTTATTTCTAAGTAAAGAAGTGATGGTGTCGAAACCATCCCTTCGAAAACATTGGAGTAGTGGTTAATTTAAAAGCAAAGTATACCTTTTGAAATCATTGACTTCGAAAGGTAGATAGGTGGCAGCTAGGGGTTTCGACCCCTTCGAAAGCATCATTTAAAATAAAAGGATGCAACCCATTTAAAACTTTTTATTTAAAACACTTGACTCGGTTGGAAGCCAACCGAGTCGAAAGCTATCCTTTCAAAAGCAAAGCAGGTGCTACTTTAATTTTTGAGACGAAAAGCGCTTCGACCCTTTTGGAACCCCTTGGTTTCGACTCTTACCTTCCGCCTTTGCCAATTCACTGTGTACCAATATGTTGATACTATGTGCATTGGTTTGTGGAAGGAGGAGGAGGGCTTAGTTGAAAGCAACCTGGGCGAAACTAAAAGAGGGGAAACATGCTTTTAGCATGAATTTCTTATTTAAACCCTTTTTAAGTAAAACATTTTAACTAGCCTACCATGTTTGTCAAACTTTTATTGGTTTCTAATTTTTCTTTTCTAAAAGATCTGCCATAATTTCAGAATTAAACTATAATTTTATTTTATAAAATACCCCTTCTTCTTAATTAAATATATAAAACATTTAAGTCTCATACCTTAAATAATTTTATATATTCATCAAAACACTTAGGAAAACTCTACAAAAATTCCTAAAAATCCTTTTGAATATGTTTCCTAACATAAAAAAATTTCAAACCCAAATAATTATTTATTATGCCATAAATAATTTATAACCTAATAAATCATTTTCTTCACTAGAAAATTTAATATAAAATCCACATTAATTCAGAAAAATATGAAAATTGAAATTCATCTCTAGAATATCATTTTTGATCTATATTAATATTCTCAAGGCGTTTGGATGTCATTTAATAGGGTTTTCATATCAAACATACAATAAAAATCAATATAAACATGCATTAATCTCCAACAAGTATATATAAATATTTAGTCATCCAAAACATGGCATTATCATGCAAAACCATTTCGAGTTAACCTTAAAACCGAAAACTATAATAAAAATGGGATGTATTAATCATTCACCTTAGTTTTTAATTAAAAATGTGAGATTTGATGTTGAATAAGTTGATTTACTTATTCCTCTTGAAACTCCTAGCTTTATCTTCTCTAGAGATTGAAAATGGTGGTCGGCCTTAAAATTTTACTTGACAATGGAACGAACGTGTGTTTGATTTTTGAAGGGTTAGGATATAAGTTCCTCCTATTTTCCATTTTTCCCTTCCTTGTTTCCTAACACTTATTTCCATTTTATTTCTTTAGTTCATTCTACATGTAGACACAACTACCCTTGGTTAAATCAAATCTCAATCTATTAATCATCTTACATTATTTTATTTAATTAAAATAATTAAATATCCTAAATAATATTACTAAAAATATGGAGTGTTACAACTTGGTGGTGTTGGATCATAGGTTTTGATTGTTGACAAAAATTCACGAATCTACGACTACGACATCATCCTGACTCAACGACTCAAAGTATGGTTCATATAGTTATATATTTTAACAAGAGTCATCAAATATGTATATAGAGTCTAGTAAGTGCTTTGTTAAAATCTTTCCTCAAGAATCATCATTCACATTCAAATAAACTTGCATGCATATTTTAATCAAAATCAAGTTTTCAAAAAATGCATGGAGCAGGGCTCGAACTCAAGTCACTAGTTTGGAAGGCATGTACTCTAACCAAATGAGCTACTGCTGTTTTTGTTTAACAACAGAATTCAGTCGACTGAATTTCCTGTACAGTCGACTGAATCTGTGCAGTTTAACATACATGCACAGTTTCAGTCGACTGAATTTCCTGCACAGTCGACTGAAATTGTTCCTGAAAATTTTTCTTCATATTTTCAGTCGACTGAATTTCCTGCACAGTCGACTGAATTTGAACATGAGAATTTTGCATGAAAGGACACCTTCTTCTTCCCAAGGGTTGCGACCATTCCTCAATAGAAATGGAAGCTTCTCTTATCTACAACCCTTGGCAATACATGCATCCTTTTTACGACTATAAATACATGATTCAAACATCATTCAATATATCGAATTCTCTTACTCTAATCTATCTATTTCTTGATCATATTTTCTAAACATTATCAAAGCAATCACTACTCTCTTTGCTTGAATCACTATTTATATTTAATATATTTGATTCATAGCAAATTCATAATTCCTTAATCTTCACAAACATATTTCATATTCTTGAGGATAAGATTATAGGAACATTGTACTACATTAGACTCATTCGTGTTATAAAGAACACAACTAGTCAAAACTTGTTTAGCATTGAGGTTTGAAGTCCTCTTAGGTAGTTTGAGGCAAAGAAATCTCGTTCGGTTGTTCGGGTAAGTTGTAAACCTATTCCTCCGGGTTAAGAGAGGGTTTTGTAGTTAGTGAATACCTAAGTGAAGCTTAGGGACTGGACGTAGGATAAGTGATCCGAACCAGTATAAAATCTTGGTGCGATTTTTACTTACCATATATACATTAACCATATAGCTATTCCATATTACACGATCATATCAATTACCCCCGACTTTCAATTGGTATCAGAGCCTGGTATTCTAGAGATCGTAACAACATCCTAGAATAAATGGCTACAAAGAGATCTAGTCAAGGCAATAAGAAGAGGAAGAGCAGTAAAGAAAAATCAAAGGAGCAAACAAACAAATGCTTCATGGCAAAAGATAATGAGGTTAGTGATCTAACTTTTGATGATATGATAGAAATAAATTCAGAACTTCTAGACACTTTAAAAAATCTCAAAAGAAAATATAAGGAAGCTCTAGAAAATCAGAAGAAAGCAGAATTCGAAAGAGATATGCTTAAAGACGAGAAGAAAATATTAGAAGAAGAACTTGAGAAAATTCAAGATTCACTCTTTGACAATTCTCAACTCGCTCTATTAAGTCAAGAAATAGAAGCTCAAAAAGAAAAGAATAATGCTCTAGCTTCTGAGAATCATGAGTTAAAAACAAAAATTAAAATTGTTGAGATCGATAACACTAGTCTCAAAACTAAGCTTGATGACATTACTAAAAATATGTCCAATTTTAATAAAGGGAGAGAAAATTTATCCAGGATTATTGAAAATACTCAACCTGCTTCAAATAAGAAGGGATTAGGTTATGTTAAGAATTCAAAAGCTCACAATGATAAAAGTGGTTTAGGATATAATAAAACTGATCGTAGAAATAGCACTAGATATGCTTTCATGTATAGTAAAAATGATAGTGCTAGTACTAAATTTCGAGTAAAGCCTACATCCAATTTTTATAGAAATTCAAATACTACTATGACATATAATGTTGATAATTTCTTTAGAAGTACAAAATCATTAACAGGAAATATGAATAAAAATTATCTAAGTATATGGGTACCTGTTAATTGGAAAAATAGAGAAAAATACATGAATGATTATTTTGATATGGTAGTTAATAATGAAAATTATATTTATAAAGGTTCAACCACACCCAAATGGGTATGGATTCCTAAAAATTAGGAAATTATTAGAACCTTGGGTATCGCATGCTTTAAATGTTAATTTTTTTTTGATACCTTACATTATAGGTTGTAGTTATTTTGTTTTATATTGCTCTATGTTAACACTCGTGCAAAATATATTTTATATCATCATATAAACTCTCCTTTTTGTCGATGACAAAGGGGGAGAAAGATATTGCTCTCTAACACAATTTGCAGGAATAAACCATGTAAGCACGGATTAAGGGGGAAAAAGATTAAATAGGAATATATAGCATAGATTCAGGGGGAGAAATCGATGGCACAATTACGGGAAGATATTCAGTGAGAGAGATATGATCAACAAAGCTTGTCATAGATTCGTTCATAGAAAATGGAGTTGTCATCATCAAAAAGGGGGAGAATGTTGGATCATAGGTTTTGATTGTTGACAAAAATTCACGAATCTACGACTACGACATCATCCTGACTCAACGACTCAAAGTATGGTTCATATAGTTATATATTTTAACAAGAGTCATCAAATATGTATATAGAGTCTAGTAAGTGCTTTGTTAAAATCTTTCCTCAAGAATCATCATTCACATTCAAATAAACTTGCATGCATATTTTAATCAAAATCAAGTTTTCAAAAAATGCATGGAGCAGGGCTCGAACCCAGGTCACTAGTTTGGAAGGCATGTACTCTAACCAAATGAGCTACTGTTGTTTTTGTTTAACAACAGAATTCAGTCGACTGAATTTCCTGCACAGTCGACTGAATCTGTGCAGTTTAACATACATGCACAGTTTCAGTCGACTGAATTTCCTGCACAGTCGACTGAAATTGTTCCTGAAAATTTTTCTTCATATTTTCAGTCGACTGAATTTCCTGCACAGTCGACTGAATTTCCTGCACAGTCGACTGAATTTGAACCTGAGAATTTTGCATGAAAGGACACCTTCTTCTTCCCAAGAGTTGCGACCATTCCTCAATAGAAATGGAAGCTTCTCTTATCTACAACCCTTGGCAATACATGCATCCTTTTTACAACTATAAATACATGATTCAAACATCATTCAATATATCGAATTCTCTTACTCTAATCTATCTATTTCTTGATCATATTTTCTAAACATTATCAAAGCAATCACTACTCTCTTTGCTTGAATCACTGTTTATATTTAATATATTTGATTCATAGCAAATTCATAATTCCTTAATCTTCACAAACATATTTCATATTCTTGAGGATAAGATTATAGGAACATTGTACTACATTAGACTCATTCGTGTTATAAAGAACACAACTAGTCAAAACTTGTTTAGCATTGAGGTTTGAAGTCCTCTTAGGTAGTTTGAGGCAAAGAAATCCCGTTCGGTTGTTCGGGTAAGTTGTAAACCTATTCCTCCGGGTTAAGAGAGGGTTTTGTAGTTAGTGAATACCTAAGTGAAGCTTAGGGACTGGACGTAGGATAAGTGATCCGAACCAGTATAAAATCTTGGTGCGATTTTTACTTACCATATATACATTAACCATATAGCTATTCCATATTACACGATCCTATCAATTACCCCCGACTTTCAGGTGGCACCATGAATTTTTTGTGTACTTCTAACACTTATTATCAGGCGATGGCCTTGCTGAAGTTCGATATTGAGGTGTAATGGGAGGTGGCCTTATCAGAGATCATTTAAGAGGTTACTGGTGTTTGTTTTCTTTGTTATTTTATGTATTATGTTTTGTCATCTGTCAAACATGTTGGTAGCTCCTTTGTTTTCAGTGATATGTATGTATGGGTGTGTGTGTGTGTGTGTGTGTATACATGTGTGCTCTCTCTACTTTAGAGGATCGCACATTTCTCTTAAAAAAAGAAACAAAATGGAGAACATGGAAAACTGGCGTAGGAGACTACCTCAATGCTGAAATGGACAGATTGAAGCAACACCCTAATGCATATGGCCGCAGACGGAAAACCACGGTAGTCATCGATGATCAGAGGATGAAGAACGGCAAGAAATCAATGGTGATTTGAATGCAAGGATGCTAAAGATGATGGTGGACTATGGGTAACTCCGAAAATCAAACGACGGCAAGTCAAATGGATATCGAGCTAATGTATATCATGGGTTGAAGAATCCAAAGTTTCTAAATTGAAGTGGCTTGATGCCGCTGGTAGAAGGAACGGTCAATGACGGCTGTTGGTTTATCCAACAATCGAAGCTATGAGATTCAGAGAGTATATCTCAAATCAAGGCAAATGAATATTTAGGTTTAGGAAGAAAATGGACTTTCGTGAACGGGAGGAGAAAATATTTCGAAGGACAAAGTAAAACCGCAACAGTTTAGTTTACAAAATACCCAGGCTTCTGCGCTGTCAGTAGTGATGTCAGCGATTTTGTAACTGCCAGCCAAAAGCGCAACTCTTAGTTGCGCATAAATTTATTTTTTTGGGTTGCGCAACTCTTAGATGCGCGTGATCGTATGTTTGATTTTTTTACTATATGCAACTGTTAGTTGCTCAACCTTATTTTTTAACTGTGCGCAACTAACAGTTGCGCATAAAGGTTTTAACAAGCAGGCGCAACTCATAGATGCGCCTGCTACAAAATCGTGCAAGCGCAACTATGAGTTGCACCTTCATAGGTAGCTGGCTGTAAAACAGAGACAGCAACTACCCTTTCCTATATAATCCAAAAACATTTCAAAAACCTCAACCCCTTCTTTCATGCCCGAACTCATCAGTTCCAAACCCAATCTTTAGCCATTTTGCACCAAATTATCACAAAATTTTCAAATTTCTTCTTTATTCTTCGATTAAACCAAAGATACAACAATGGAAGCGGGATCCTCTTTAATACAAATAGATTTTGGTAATTTCTAAACCCTAGTTATTTTGATTAAGTTCTAATTTGCTTATTATTTGGTTGTAGTTGCTAGAAATACTGTCAATTAGCTTATTTTACATGTTAGTAATCCAATTTGAAGTGTTGAATCACTAATTGACTGTAAATGATTTTTAAAATTTGGTTTTTTGGGCATGAACTTTGAAGAAACGGAAAGCGGACCGGTAGGTTATTTATTTGCAGGATAATCACCGCACTAATTTTGAAGAGTTAATGAGGGTAATATTATTTGTTTTATAAATATAGTAAATTTTTGTAAGCTTTTTCACATTTTGAATTAACTATAAGTTTTGATTCTTTGCTTTGTAGAGTGTAACATCGATGGATTGCCTCGATCATTCATGAAGTTTCGAAGATTTGATGGAGATAGTTGAAGATCAACGGGTTCAACAAGTACTACATCAAGCGGGTTTCGGTATTTCATGTAGATTAAATATATCAGGTTTGACAGGTCTTTACTCTCAGCTTATGCGATAGATGGAGACCTGAGACTTGCACTTTTCATTTTTCTATTGGAGAAATGACAATTACACTGCAAAACGTTTCTTTTTTGCCTGGCCTTCGTTCGAAGGCGCCATGTTGAAGGTGGTAACGTGAACGCCGATGAGGTTTGTCAACGTTTGCTTGGTGAAATTCCACCCTCAGAAGTGGTGGTCCATAGAAGAGAGTTGAAGTTCAAATGAGTAAATGACCTTATAATCGGCCGGGTGATTTCAATCGTTTCATCCATTGAGGAGCTAGAACAGTTCACATGGGCTGTTATATTGTTCTTATAGCATCTCGTTTATTTCCGAAGGGTAGAGTTAGCGTTAAATAGTTGTACTTGCTAGAGGATTTTGCCACCATTTCCAATTATTCATGGGGTAGCGTGGTTTTATGCGCATTGTACAAGGAGTTCGATAATATGACACTAAGAAAGACGAACGGGTTGGCAGGTTGTTTAACCCTTCTGCAAGTATCTCGGTTTTGACTTGTTGGTTTACCAATTTTATGAAATAATTTGAAAGATGTTTCTTAATACTGATAAAATGCAGGCAAGGTCTTGGACGTGTATTTCTGTTGGATGGCCAAATGTTCATGCCAACGTCACTCCGATATTACCATACGAGGTAAGGTAAAAGCAAATTGAAATTTATACTGAAAAAGCTAAAATTCACACACTATTTTGTTTATGACTGTAGATGGACTGAAGATAGAAGTTGGAAAGATAATACAGCCCTTCATCGCACATTCTATCGCAATGAGATCGATGTTAAGGACGAGCATGCTGTTGACTGAACGCTATACACGGCTAAGATCATATAGGATCTGCCGCCTATTTGCTTGGATGCAGAGCAGACTTGGTACGCAAGAACCTTGATTATTTGCTTGCATATGTAGCCATGCACTACCCCGATAGCGTGATGAGGCAATTTGGCCTTCATCAGCATATGCCGGATCCAACCGAGCAGATTTTTCCATACGGCTGGAACAGAGACGTGTATAACACATACGTTGCAAGGTGGGATCGCATGTTGGATCACGTTCAGGTTGAATGCGTACCAAGAATATCAATCAAACAATACTATAGTTGGTACTGGCATATCATGCGGCGATTTGTTCTTAAAGAATCGTCAACTAGGCTGCCCAGATATGTTCTGTGGGGACCGGTGGAACGTGATTCGGTACGTGTTTATAAGTTTTAATCTTTCAACTTCCTCAACTAGCTTTACTTACTTGCGTCATTGCTTCTTCTTTTTAGGTTCGAGGGTTGTACAAGATTTCCAATGAAGTTGACGATGTTCTGGAAGATCCTGTAGGTGAAGACAGAGTAAAAGGAAAGTGATTGAACATCAGGGAAATTATCAAGTCGCTTCTTGGCAGGCATAAGCTAGAAAGACCACCACCGTATGTATCTCGTCCATCCCAGGCTTTTGGTTGTACCTACCAAAGAGGACGATTTAGAGGCACGGGGAGGGGGGAGGGTGTTCTTCATAAGGTACCCAGCCGGGGCAGGAAATAGTTGAAGCTGGACCATCTCAACCGCCTTCGACGCAAACTCAAAGAACACTATACCAATGCAGAAACGTAAGAAGATATGTGTTGTGTTGGTTTGTTGTTTGGTTGCTTTGTTTTGAATTTGTATTGACTTGGAACTTGTTAGTTTGTAGGTGTTACGATGTTGTAATATTGACATGAAACATGTTGTTGTATGAAATATGATGTTTTGTATGAAATATTTTACCTATTTTAATGAAATGTCGTACTTATAAGTTGTTGTTGTATGAAAGTTGATATTATATGAAAGTTGCGTCTGTTATTTGTTCTTTGGAAATCTAGAAAGTTGCAGGCGTAACTAATAGTCACGCACTGAATAAATATGCCCAATGCTTTACTTGTTTAATCTGTTATTTGTTCTTGGAAAGTTGTAGGCGCAACTTTTAGTTGCTCGCGCATGAATAAAATGAGCGCAACTTCGAGTTGCGCCCAGTATTTACTTATTTATGTGCATTTAAAAGTTGCACATACTTTCATACATATATGTGCTACTTTATGTTGCGTCTGCATACTTGGGCTATCCCCTGGCCCAACAACATCATATAAACATTACAACTCCTCTCCCAACAAACAGAACTTCTCAAACTCATTTTCTTTCAGAAACCCTAACCTCCATTGCCATTATTTTTACTAACAGCAACACAGCATTCCACTCAAAATCGTTTAATTCTACGAAGATCAACAAAAGATTGAACGTTCATCTATACTTGAGGTAAAGCATCAAAACCCTACTCCACTAATTTTGATAGATCTAGTATTGACATTTAACTTTTATAATTTTGATAGATCAATGACTACCATGTCGATTATTTGTCACTATGACGGTGATTTAGTCATCCATGAAAATAGCAAGACAACCTATATTGGCGGAAAATACAAGGGATCGAAAGTGATGAGGGGTTGCAATTTTCTTGAGCTGAAAACGGCAATTTACAAAGCTACAAAGATTGCTTCTGTAGAGTTCGACATCTCGTTGGTAGTAAATGGATTACGAACGGCCTAATTTCTGTTGAGGTAAACGATGATGACGATGTCGATTCTATGTTTTGTGTGGGGAGGAAAGTAATTGAGTTGTATGTTAAGAAGATGGAGGTGGTACATACAACTGAATAGCAAGCTCAAATCTTTGATTATGCAAGCCAATCTGGACCCAGTAATGCTGCTGAGCAAAGTCAAATGTACCACCCACACTATTCCTACTAGCCACCGAACATTTATGCACAAGCAGCTGGGTATGCTTTTATGTGCTGTATAAATGTTTCGTTTATGTTTTTTGTACTTAATAGTCAAATGTTTGTATACAGGTTGTTTTCACAGTCATCCGGCTACGGTGTCATGGCATATCCATCACAGTCACCCGGGTATGATTTCCTTCCATATCCATCTTATCCTCCATAGTCAATTCCAACCCTCGAATTCAAACGACCACTTGCATGAAATTGAAGATGAAGATGTTGACACTGAGGATATGGAGGGTGGAAACGTTGATATTGAAATTTCCCATTTGGATAGAAAGGAAATCGCTGCTTCACTTGATCACGATGAACATGGATCGATGCTATGAATGTTAACAATGACGCTCCTTTAGATGATATTCCATAGGAAGTTGATGACACTGATGAGCATATCGAGATGGAAGAACCGTTAGAAGATGATCAATGCAATGATACAATCATGGAAAAATCTGTTATGAAGAATTTCAATTTACCAACGGAATGTTCGGACTGGAATGTGTGGAGAAAGGCCCTCGAGTTGGTATGATTTTTAAGTCGAATGAATCTTTAATCAAACATATAAGTGAATGGTCGATAAAGTGTTAGGTTTCATTTAAAAACATAAAGTCTCATGCTAGAGAGTTCGCTGTTATATGTGATATTGATGCTAATTGTCCATGGCGGCTTCATGCAATTGTTTCTAAAAGAGATCATGTTGGGTAGTGGGTGATAAAAAATATGGTAGTGATCACACTTGCTCAAATCCAATCATCAACTCGAACCACAAATAAGCAATAGCCAAATTTATTTGCACCAAAGTCCTTCCACATGTTCGTTCGAACTCAAGTTACACTGCAAAATCTATCCAAGAGCTTATGACAAACACTTACAAAATTCAAATAAGCTACGCGAGAGCCTGGAAAGGACTTAGCAAAGCAGTGTCTAAAATATTTGGCGATTGAGAATCTTTGTACAGTGACTTGCCTCAGTTTCTTCATGCAATTCAGAAATGCAATCCAGATACTGTTTATCATATACAAACAGAACGAGTATAATTTTGAAGGGCTTTCTGGGCATTTGGACCGAGCATTGAAGGTTTCAAGCATTGTCGTTCGGTTCTTTTTATTAACGGAATACATCTGTATGGTAAATATCAAGGTACGTCGCTTGTGCCTACTGGAGTTGATGCAAACAACTCTCTTTTTCTTTTGGCATTTGCTATTGTATGGACCGAGTCGGCGGAAACTTGGGGTTGGTTTTTTTCATGCATGAGACACTTAATTCCATCTTTAAATGCAAGACGCATTACATTCATTTTCGATAAAATGAAAAGTATTCCAACCGTCTTGCAAGAGAAGTGGAGAAGACCACATCAGCATCGCTTCTGCCTTCGCCATTTGAAAGCAGACTTCAAAAAAGCTGGTTTTGGTAGTAAGATTTTGCAAAACTTATTTAATGCTTGTGCTGAATAAGAAACGAGTTAACATACAAAGAACTCAGAGAGCAACTAAAAAATGTGAGTCCGGCTGTTGACAGATGGATTGCTAGATGTCTTCGATATAAGGATGAACAGTGGGCTCTTCATAAGGATAACGGTGAACGTTTCTGTATGATGACTATCAATGCTTCGGAGAGTTTCAATGGGATTCTTAAAGGCATAAGATCATTACCAGTAAAGTCATTAGTGGCACGTACCTTTCATCATCTTAATAACTACTTCTACAGAAGACATACCGATTATGCATCTTCGCCCACGTCAAATTATGAAAAAATGATGGAAAATATTCAACAGAAGCACGTAATATGAGCATTAATAGGTTCTGCTTGATGGAGTGGCAAGTAACAAACATAAACGCGTGTAACTACACAGTAAATATTGCCAATGACAACTGCAGCTGTTTATGTAGTATTCCTATTCTAGCCCATTTTCATATTCCCATATTTTAGCTACATGCGCACAATGTAGAGGAGGAGCGAACAGAGCTTACCATGATCTTATTTCATCCTGATTTACGAAAGACAGTTATAAACATAGTTATTCTCCAGTTTTTCATCAAATACCCGACAGTAGATATAGGGATGTACATGAAGGCCCTACTATACTCCCGCCGCCAACGCGGAGGAATACAGGAAGACCGAGGTCTACAAGAATAAGGGGAGTCATGGACAAAATGAGGGGTAGAAGATATGATATATGTGGACAATGCAGTAACTTGGGTCATAAGAGAAGAACGTCCGGGAAGCAAATTACTTGTTTCTACTACTTTTGTCATTCGTGTACTGTATAATTTATATTTTTATCCTGTACGCAGCTTTACTATCAAAGGTTGTCTTATGTCAAAACGTTTAAGTTAGTTGCTATGTTATGTTACTTTGATTTAGTTTATACGCAGTTTTATACGAATTTTCCACAGTTTTACATCTACCATTAAATAAACATAACAAACAAACAATAATACATCATCTATTGCATATTCATTACAACAACCAAGTAAAAAAAACAATCTAGTAATACAACATTCATTAAAACTAAGCATACATAACTCAATTAAACAAGTTTGATACAGATCCGTTACATTACAGTTGCACTACCCAGTTTACCAGAACCCTTTCGAAATTGGATTTAAGGACCGCAAATAGTTTACTTGATGTCAAAGCAGACTATTTTCCTTTTTCAAACATCTTACTTCGGCTTGCATCTTTAGTGCATACTCCAGTCCCCTAGGGGTCAACGGACGGTCTAGCCATTTGAAGAAATTACAACACTCGACACCTTTCGGTTCAGTTATATGATCAAGGTAACTGACACATCCGTAAAACCGATGTCCAGCATTTGTTTGAGTCTTGCATACAACTACCTCACAAACATCTCCATAGTGGCAAAGTGGATGTGTCGGTTGTTTGACTCGACTTTCGCCGCTAATTTGTTTTTCCCGGTCTTTGATTCGGTTCGCCGAAGCAAACTTGATTATCCAAAGCAAATTGAACGGCAACACCATTAGCTAGAGAAACTATCTCAAATTGAGCTTCAGCACTGTTTCAAACTGAGTTTCATGAACAAATTCATTTTTGGTTTCTATCTGTTCAACATATTTCACCAATATTTCATCTGGGATCTTCTACTTATCCA
The DNA here is from genome assembly GCA_030765085.1 of Allium cepa. Classification (NCBI taxonomy): domain Eukaryota; kingdom Viridiplantae; phylum Streptophyta; class Magnoliopsida; order Asparagales; family Amaryllidaceae; genus Allium; species Allium cepa. The sequence goes on along the minus strand of CM060929.1, from coordinate 520,153,183 downwards.
CATAAATGAATGGAATGTGAGCGTGGGGTGAAGGGATTGTTGTAGGTTAGGTTTAGTCGAAGAATGAAGAAGAAATTTGAAAATTTTGGTGACAATTTGATGCAAATTGGGTAAAAAATGGGTTTGGGGATGTTAAATATGATCATGAACAAGATGAAGGAGGTTGAGAAATGTTTTGAAGGGTTTAGAGCAAAAGTATTATTGGTGCCTCTGTTTTACCACCAGCAGCATGTGCGGGCGCAACTCATAGTTGCGTCTGCACCATGTTAAAGCGGACGCAACTCATAGTTGCGTCTGCACCATTTTAAGGCAGACGCAACTATGCGTTGCGCCTGCTTATTACATGGTTATGCGCAACTGTTGGTTGCGCACAGTTATAAAACACTGGTGTGCAATTAACAATTACGCTTCGTACAAAATTAATGAGCATGGAATTTGCGCATCTCATAGTTACGCAACCGGAAAAAAAAATCAACATCAACAGGCGCGACGAACAGTTGCGCTTATGGCTGGCAATTAGAGAAATGTTGACTGGATTGCTGATTGGACTGAAACCAGCCATATTTGTTAATAAATTTGAAAACTAATGCTGATGGCTAAAATGTTTTGAAAAGTGGCCTACTTTGAAAATTTGGGCCTTTTTAATTTTTTTTTGGATGATTGACAAAGTAATCCACGAAATGAAGACTTTTGAGAGTTTGCCTGCTGTTTTCGCTTACCCAAATATTACAGCTCTTTTCCATTCCCACTGCCCTTCTTCGTTTTTTCTTCGTCTTCCCTAATTTACTTTCAATAATCCCTAGTTTACTTTCCATTTAATCCTATAAAACAAAAACATAATCCCTAAGTTATCTTCAGCGCACAAATTCTAAGTAAACCAATTTTTTTTTCTTTTTCTTCTTTTGATTTCAATCGCTAACCGCAAATTCAAACAAACGTTTAATTAGCAATTCTCCAATCCAAAACAGAGTCAAATTAATACTTCGACAACCCCGTTCCTATCTTGATCGCTGCTCCACCGACCACAGCTAGTTGAATCCTTCTCCTCTTAAGAGTCGCTCCTCCGACCGTAAGTGATTCCATTAATAATATATAATTCCATGTAATAATATTTACCTATCAACGTTGTCCAATATATACTGATAAACATTAGTGATAAGGTAAGATATCATATATTTTTTAACATATGCATTACCAGTTTTAATCTATGTTAGAATTTGAGGATTTCCACTGGAAATTGCAGTATAAGTTGATTCCTTTTTTCCCTTTCTTCTGCTTTATTTATTTTTTAATCCACACAGCTACGCCTGTGGGAATATATTCGCTTTGCTTTTGATGTGTGTTGCTATCATGTATTGCAGCATGCTGATAACTGTAGAATGTCTGCGGTTCACCATATACTGTTGTGATTAAATGAACTTGTCCTTGTTACCTTTGTTTTCTAGAAAATAATATTAATAACTTGTATCTTATTCCTTGTATATATTCATACACTAACAGAAACTTCAACCTTTGATGTCGCAGCTTCTTATTAGGGCATCTCCAGTGGATTACGGGCTAAATATTCCGCCGTAATTCGAGCTGGGGCTCCAGTGGCCAGGCGCCCATTAAATGGGCGACTGGCCTGGACGCCTGAGAATTAGGCGCCCATTTTATGGGCGCCTGAGCTAAGGCGTCCATAAAATGGGCACCGCCTCTCCCTCACTTCTCTCTCAATTTTTTCCGTTTGATTTTTTTTTAATTAAAAAATTTAAACGAAATGCCGCCGCGTCAAACCAAAATCGTCCGAAAAACGGTTCACAGACATCCAGCGGAGCAAGCTGGACCATTACACGTTCCGCCACCACTGGAGTTTCACCAGACGATCTACGTTTTCTACATGAGCTGCCAGATGGTTATCGGCATAGAGCCGAAACCGCTTTGACGACCATACAGATATAAATTGCAAATTACTATGACTTGTTATTTTAATATGCACATTACATACTCATATTAAATAACCCTTACTATATCAAAAATTGTTAATTCGTAAACTATGTATAGGACCATTACATTCACTGTCGGGGTAGTTGGGCTAAGTGCATTACCCAGTTTTATGACCATCTTTCCTGTCCTATTATTGAGAGGCTATAGGCTAGTCCTTTTGGTCTATTTTTGTCGATTAGACATGTTCAGTCCTTTGATCGACCTCTCATTCAGGCATTAGCTGAGAGGTGGTGGCCTACCACGCATACGTTTTCATTTTTCAAATTTTGAGCTTGGTATCACCCCAGTTGATTTCTACATGTTTAGTGGGATTGAGATCGGACGACATGGTCTTCGACCTTTTCCATTTGATGATTTATACGAGTCGTCCAATTTGTTTACAGTTTTTTTACCACTGATAGATGTTATCTGCGTAACTAGTGGTTCTGTTAAGTTGACTTACTTGCAGCAGTACATCACCGGTTATATAGCTAGAGCCGATATGATGGATGCAGTTACTAGAGCATTTTTGTTGTACCTATTTGGTTCGACCTTTTTTCGAACCAAAAAGGTACGGTTAGACTAGGCTATTTAGCATCTCTTACCAGATTAGACCAGCTACATACTATTGACTGGGGCACAGCGATATTAGGCACCATATATACGCTCTAGATTCATTTGCGCTTGGCGATGTCAGGCAGACATATGCTTTTTGGTATATGTTGCCGTTATGGTACTACCAGTACACGGCAAACATGCATCCCCGCATCCAGGACACGGCTAGTCAGGCTGCTGAGCATTACTTCTCTAGGATTAGACGATGGAAGACTATGCAGGACGTACATCATGTCCCCTTAGGTGTACGACATGACTTGATGGAGGCTAGGTCACAGCTTGATATGCGTAGTCGAGGTAACATCATTTGGACTCCTTGGGCCTCACATTGGACTCATCTAGCAGATGTAGGTCTTCTGGTGGACGACCGTCCCATGATGGTTGCGTATTCACTATCTAGACGTAGGGTTGCTTTGCATACACCTGCATTTATGCCTATGTTGTATTTGGGAGAGAGATGTGCTTATCAGACTACGGGTGATCGTCGTATACCATATGATCCTTTATCTTGTGAGGACATGTTTGGTAGACATAGGGTGATCGGCGATCAGTACTTAGATGCTCTACGACAGGCTGGATAGGTGGATAGTAGTACTTTCTTCATCGATGGGGATTACGATGCTTATTGGGCTAGAGTAGCACCACGTAGATTCATCGTACCAGATTATGTTTGTGGGGTCAACTCTGATCATATAGGACCTCATCTGGCAGCCGGTAGAGTTCAGGTACTGCAGATTGATCAGCTATCAGCTAGACTTGCTGTATATGAGCCTTTCGGATCACAAGGCGGAGGTGATGCTGGTCCCAGTGGGTATGATGCTAGTGGTTTAGATGAGGACGAGGGGGATGATGGTGATGGGGATGACGATGACGACGATGGAGATGATGATGGTGGTGATAGCGATGATGATGGTGATGGAGATGATGATAAAGACGATGACGATGACGGAGATGATGATGGTGATGATGATGCTAACGACGACGACGACGCATCCCTTTAGTTGTATACCTTTTAGTTTATGCGTAGTAGACGTTTTATTCTTGACCGGCAAATGCACGTAGGTACAGTACGTGATTTGACCGCACACTGACCCCCTTCTCTCCACTCAACAAAGCAGAGATTCTTGCTCGGCAAATTAACGTGGCTACAGTACGTGATTGTGACCGCAAACCGACCCCCCTTCTCTCCACTCAAGAATTAGTCATATATATAACCATATGGATGTCATACTTGTTCACCACAGTTTAGTCTAACAAAACATTCAAATATCAAACAACTATCCTCAAATATCAAACAATGTCTGGAAGTTTACTATAAGCTATATTGCTATGCAACAGTGACTCGGAAGAAGAAGCGTACGCGTTAGCGCATCAACAAGAGGAGGAGGAACTGATGGAGATATAACGTGAAGCATACGGATCAACTTCTGGAAAACATGGTGGTTCCGTCGTGGGTCGGAAATATATCAACCGTAACCAGCAAGCATTTCAAAAAACACTTATACAAGATTACTTTGCCCGTGATCCAACTTACGGTCCAGAGATGTTTAGACGACGATTCAGAATGAGTCGTCCATTATTTATAAAAATTCTCGAAAGTATTCAGCAGAATAATAATTATTTTGTTTTTAAGCAGGACGCTGCAAAAAAACAAGGTTTGAGTGGCTATCAAAAGATGACCGCAGCTTTGAGGATGTTAGCATACGGTACACCCGTCGATGCTCTTGACGACGCATATCGTATTGCAGAGAGTACAGCATTGAAAAACCTAGATCACTTCTGTCAGTCAGTTGTGGACATTTATGGAATGAAATATCTTCGTTCTCCAAACGAGGCAGATGTAACGCGCTTGCGTGAAATGCATGAAAGCAAGGGCTGACCTGGAATGCTTGGAAGTCTAGATTGTATGCATTGGGAGTGGAAAAACTGTCCAAAAGCTTTTCATGGAGCATATAACAGCAAATCAAAAAACCAACTATCATCTTAGAAGCAGTTGACTCTCATGATTTGTGGATTTGGCATGCTTTCTTTGGAATGCCAGATTCTCTTAATGACTTAAACGTTGTCGAACGATCTCATTTGTTTAATGATTTGGCGCAAGGTAAGTCAACTCCCGTATCATTTACTCTTGGTCATAACACATATGAGCATGGATACTATTTAGGAGATGGAATTTATCCCAAATGGAGTACGATTGTAAAGACATTTGCAAACCCAATGACGGCAAAACAGAAACAATTTGCTGCAATGCAGGAAGGACAAAGGAAGGACGTAGAAAGGGCGTTTGGGGTCCTACAAGCAAGGTTTGCAACGGTCAGCAATCCATGTAGATTATGGAAGAGATCAAAAATGGCTACAATTATGTTCTGTTGTATAATTCTGCATAACATGATCATTGAAGATGAACGCGGTATGGATTATCCTGATTTCGAATATGAGGGGGCAAGACAACCCTCCGAGTTGTTTCGCACAACTACATTACGAAATGAAGGACAGTACGCAATTCACGACGATCATCATGAAGTATATCGCAATGCAATTATTCATAATAGACTCCAAAGGGATTTAATGGAGCATATTTGGATTTCTCATGGAAATCAGTAGTTGGGGATGGTGGATTTTTGTTTAATTGCATATGTTTGCCTTTTTTTATTTCTGTAACGAAGTGTAGAATGCTTCAATTTTTATGTTTGTAATATCATTTATATTTGATGAAGTAAATCTATATTGATATCTACATAATGCATCGAAAAAATGATATACCATTGAATATTGTAAAATTGAAAATAACACTTGATTGCAAATATGAACTGAAGGTACATGGATATTTAAACTGCAACAACTAAAAATATCACATTAATACGTCAACTACATATGTTTTGTTCCAGATCTACTCTCAACAATGCGTTGTTTGTACTCCATCCAATATTGCATTGTAATTGGGTCCATTCCGGTGACATCCTTTTCCATTACTAAGGTCTCTTGGCGTTGCCGCTCTAGCTCAAAGCGGCCCTTCTCAATCTCAGTCAATTCTTTTAACACGGCAAGCTTTTCTGCACTTCCTTTTTGACGTTCTGCATTTTCTCTTGCATGTTTTTCATGTATTAGGGCTAAACGAGAATCGATTTGAGATTGAACAGCAATTTTCTTCTTAGCTGATCGTTGCCCCATCGGTCTAGCGTCTTCATCAAATGCGGGTACTGCTTCTTCGTCTTCGTTATCTGAGCATACATTTGAGTCCATATGAGAAGAATTGTCTGGGCTAAAATTGTAATTAGATCTACTTGTTTTATTCTTCCCCTTCGACTTCGTCTGGACATCTCTTAAGCTTTTTGCGGTGTTTGAGCTCCATTTTTGTTGACTAACAAGCAAGTCATAGCAGTTTGCAAACTGATAGTAGTGGGGTTTCTTTGTACCATTTTCTCTTGGAAATAATTTCAAGAATTGATCGTTCGTCATTCTCTTCTACAAAAACAGAAACACAAAATCATATATTAACAAAGTGATTAGAAATGAATGTAAATTAAAAATCATATTTTACAAAACGCTACCAATTCAGCTTCGCCACCCATTCCACTTGGATTTGTTGTTCTTATTTTGTGGATCTGCGACTCGTAGAATTGTGTTTGTCGATTAATCTTCCCAAAACGACCCGTGATTGCAGACATTGATCTCGTCTTTTCAACATGTTTTTTATTGTACGCAGTCATGACTTTTGCCCAAAACGCCTCTCCACTTCGGTCGTTCCCCTTTACCGAGTCGTTAGAAAAATGACAGTGAATATAACACAAATCCTTATCTTCATCGCCGGACCATGGAGCAGAAGAATGGAACGATAGAGGGGGGACGGTTTGGGGATGAACATTTTGAAAGGGTTGAGAATCTAAATCCCAGCTATCCATATTCATCGCTTCGGTATATGATTGAAACGGATGAGACATACTTTCAATATTAAGGAATTGAGAATAGAATTGTAATAAAAGAAGAGATGTGTGTATTACAATCTGAATATTATTCCGATATATGTAGTGAAATCATAAATATGACCGTTTATAGCCGTTGTAATTTTCAATTTGACCGTTTATTGCCGTTGTAATTTTAAATATGACCGTTTATAGCCGTTGGGGTCAAAATATGACCGTTTTTAGCTGTTGGAATTCAAATGCAGGGGCCGGTTATAGCCGTTGGAAGACGGTTGGATATGTGGGAAAGGGGGGGCTTGGGCGTCTATTTAATGGGGCCAGGGCTTGGGCGTCCATTAAATGGGCGTCCAAGCCCGGTTCATGATTCTGAATCGAATTCTGAACATTCAGCTTAATTTTACCCCTTAATCGAACGACCGGAGATTTTTTTCCGTCCAATTCAGCGTTGAATTTGACCATTGAAGATGCCCTTAAAAAACTGTTAGATGTGTTCACGGCCGGCCTGAGATATAAGAGGCCTAAGGCAAGAAATAATGATGAACAAAAAATTGACAAACAAAAATGAACCACTAAAATCAAATAAATTAGTTGTGATTACATAGAAAAGTAACAAAAGACTTCCACATTTTCTTTAACTTCTTACAGTTTGAGTTGTAAAATTAGTAAGAAAAATGCCTAAATCAAGTGATGCTAATAACAAATTTCACATGCTACATCAATACTAAACAAATCCCATAACTCAGCAATCTTAATATAAAAAAGAAATTACGATCACCTAGTACATACCAAAATAGGTGATTCTTCTTTGTCTACCATCAGTTATATTTTTATTTCATAGTAGATTATTTGTACGACATCATAGGATAAGCTAACAAAATAGCCATTTATATTAAAATTAGATTACATCAGCAAACTACAACAAGTCATTATCCCCTGCTTGCAAGAGTGCAAATGAGTTAGTGGGGAATAATGCAAATTAACCATATCTATTTCCAAAGCTTGATCCAACTACTAAATAAAATAGTTCCCTACTTATAGTCATGAAATACGCGCCAAGATGCGCGTCAAGGTTGGCGCATGGTGTGGCGTGTAGTTGTGCCTTTCTTTCTCCTGGCGCGGCGCACATGAAAGGCGTGACGAATGGCACGCGACGCAAAACGACATGTCTTTTCATTGTATTATTGTTTTTTATTTCTTTTTAGTTTTTTCCTTTATTTTTATAATCTAGGCTGTATAAAAATTAGTATTCATCGTATTATGGAGTATTATCAAGAAGGTACAATACAACATCTATGGCACCATTCATCCAATATCCTTAAAGTACAATACAATCATCGTATTATTGTAATAAATAATTAACGAGAAATAGAGATAATGCATCCGATGCTAAAGATGATAGTGAGGACTTGACTTGGGGTGTTGCTACTGGAGCTATAGGAGTAGAAGAGCTAGATATTCGAGTAGAAGAACATCTGCATCAAAAGGTTTTTCAACATTCGCTTCAACTTTTTACATCTTCACGAAGAAGAAGCAATTCTAATTGAGATGGATGAGAAAGATGCTAAAGCTTATGAATCTGATGATGCAAACATTGATTTGAAGAATATAATTACTGAATCATATTCAATTTATCAGTACTATGTATAATTATATTGGATTTTGACTTTAGAAATCTATAATGCTTGAAATTTTATGTTTATTTCATTATATTTGATGATTTCCTCTGCAAAATGCCTATAAAAAAAATCTTTGTTGCATATGTTTAGCAAAAATATTGAACCTTTTAAATTTATTGTCATATATATTAAATTTATAAAAAAATCTAAAAGTGCACGGTAAATTAAAAAGGCGCGCACCATTTGCCAAGTCGTGCATTGAGACTTCAGAGACACTTTGCGTTTTTTGCACCGCGCGCCATTAATAACCATATTCCTAGTATTCTAGAATCAAGATCTGGGCAAAGCCAAATCAAATCCATTTCATTTTGAAAGTAGGTCCATTATCTAAATTAGGGGTAGGAAAAATAAAAGAGTAGGAACTTAAATATATTCGTTGGAAACAAATTTTTTAAACTGTACTCAGTTTTAAAAACACTTACCCAAGTAAGAGCTCAATTTTGGCAGAATATAAGTTCAGATGCAAGCACGAATTGGAAAGATTTTCGGTATTTAGCTGCTGAAGAATGGGTGCCAATTATCAAGGAGAAGCCCGTTAAGCGCGATGTAGGAGGAGAATAAAAGAAGCCCTATTTTTTACTTTATATCTAAAAACAACTGGACGTTTGGACTGAAGAGAACTGGGCCTGGGCTGAAAATTTCTATTATAATGATAATTTTTTTGAGGCCGCATGTTTCACCTCTTGTTTGCTTCTTTGCGTCACACATCCTCTTTTAAACGAGATACCGTGTCACACAATCACAGCATATGTATATGAAGAACTAGGCGAAGGAAAATGAAGAACTCTTTTTTGCAATATAAATATTTAAAGTAATGCATAATATTTAAAGTAATGCATTATTTAAAGTAATGCATAATAATGAAGAGCTAGGCGAAGGAAAATAAATACTTTAAATATTTATGACAATTAAATATACATGGACATGAAAGCAAAGTATTGCTACTGTTCATATTAATGTTGCAACCAAGAATTCTTCATTTTCCTTCGCTTTGAGTACTTCATGAAGTCAGACTAAACATAATTTGCACAGTGGAGAAATTGGCAAAAAAATAGTGCTATAAAATAACTTTGAACTGGAGCAATACAACATCAATCTGCTGAAACACAAAAGCGTGTATACCGGTGCCAATTGTGCCAAAGTTGCAGAAGATATGAACCGTTTCACAGGCCTGCTACACAATCTTAGCGTGATCGGTTGCAATTTCTGAATCATGAATTAGGAGACGATTGCATTTTTTGGCTTTGTGGCTAAATTAATGAATAACTCGGATCTTTTCACCTCTAATCTAATGGCCATTAGTAAATCTAAATAATACAAGACTAATCTAAGGAAAAAAATCAAATAAAAATCATAGGGTTTGGAGAGAAATCAAATTGGGTGTCTGATGAATTTGAGGCCTTCTCTTCAAATTGATTTGGCGATTAAAATATTATTGGTGAAACTACTTCACCTTTAGTATTCAATAATCTTGCAATTGATTTATATCTCTTATAAATTTGGATTTTAGTGGTAGTCATTAATGTTAAAAATCTTATGATTTGGATCTATTTAAATCGAATTTTTCATTACGATTTAATATTTTATTTCCGATTCAGAACTTAATTTAAAATGCAGTTGAGGAAAAATCATCCAATTCATGTTGAAACAAAGAATATTAAGATGTTTACTTGAATCTATAATTCAAACTTTATTGTTTTTTCAAACAAAATGAAGATTCACAAGACAAAGAATCAAATTTTTATATAGATGTAGAAACTCAGGTATTAAACATCATTTTTTAATATATAAATTATTACAATGGAAAGAAGAATCAACGCTTTTACAAACTCATATGTCATTCAATAATCCACCTAGATTGAAATTTCTATCATGTAAGTATATGTGTGTATATACATAACAATGTAGATCTTTTAAATTTTACGATTTTGAAATAAATGCAGTTTTGGTTTGAAGTTTGAATGTTACGATTTACAGTTACATCATGTTTTGAAAACCTTGGTGTAAGTTTAATGATATTTTTTTGTTATAGATGTAGATTGGGTTTGATTGAACCACATATATTTGTGTTTCTTTATTTCTTGCCTGTTGTGTTGGCGATTTAGGTAATTGATTCTTGTTCTTTGATAGTTGTTGGTTTTGATTGATAAACCTAGATCTGTATTAGTATAATGAGTTTTACATAATCGTTGGTATCACTGTGCTTAAGACTTGGAAATTAATTTTCAACATCCAATTCTTTTAAGAGTTTTGAAAAATTATTGGTTTGCTAAATCTAATGGTAAAAGGAACATTGGGACATGTAGTTGAAGATGATGTTGAAGAAAGAGAAGATTTGTATAGTATAGTATTTGCGTTAGAAAGACTTATCAACTGATGAGTTAAATGAAATGGAAGAAGAAGAAGCCCTCACCTCTATTCAATTGCGTCTTGCAATTGAACTACTTAGGGAGTTCGTTCATGTAAAGAAGGCGAACGAATTATGGAAGGAACTTGCTAAAGTCTAATAGAGAGAATATATAACCAAGCAAACTATTGTTTAATAACAACTATATTACGTTAGGGTGAAGCATGACAGTTTCAGAATGTGTGAATACACTCAATCCTTGATCATGAATTTGAAGGAAAAAAATATTCAAAATTGAAGCATGAGCTGTCGATATTATTATGTTTACTATCTTCAGTATATATACAAATAACGTTGATAAATCCATTAATTTATACACAAAGTTCGATTGGCTTGTCGAATATTAAACATAATTGCATAATGAGGCGTTGATGGATATGTTGATTGGTTAGTATTGACGATGACTTAGAGGGTTTGGTTGTTTAAAGATGTAGATGTCAAAACTAGAAACACAAAGATAGATTGAGACATAAGCGTAGGTCCCAATCTAGGGTCCTGAGGGGTACTTGTTTTCATTGTACAAATGATCATTTTAGTCTTGAGTGTCCAGTTTTTAAATAGATAAGAGAAGACGAGTGAAGAAGGTTTCACTATCGATTGTACTGATAGAGAGTTTAAATACAGGTAGTGACATAGTTTAGATACAGATAGTGACACCATAATATTTACAACTATTATTACTCACAAGCGATTGATTCAGGAAGTTCATGCCACATAATTTTTATCACTTTTGAAAGTGCGCCAATGGAATAGTCGTTATGGGGAACGATAGATCTTTTCATACTATCAACGTAAGTAGCATGGGATTAGATGTTTGAGGATATTTGTAACACCCCGTGAAAATTTATAATATAAATAAATTAGATATATTAATTAGATAAGATTAGGTTAAAAATGAAAATTTTGCAAAAGTCAGAATTAGACCACAAGTTATGTCATTGTGTTCATGGCAAAATTCTAATCAATTTTCATATATAATATGTTAAAAACGGAGCTCAAACGGAAAAGTTATCGACGTTTGAAGTTTTCGGATTCAAAATAATTTAAACCGAACTCAAATTCAAATAATTAAATATTTCTTAAATTTGGAAGTTAACACTAATTAGACTCAGGGGTTAAGTGATGTTAAATTAACACTAACGTTAAGTGGTAAATAAGGAATTAAAAACAACGGTCAATTCTTCCCAAAACAGAAGGAATGGTAGGTCGTTAGCTGTCGACCGGTGGGTAGTGGCGGTCGATCGGTGAAGGTTGTGACGGCTGAGGTTTTCTGCGACAGTGAACGTCCTGATTTTTTTATTTTAAACCAACTTAAACCCGACGGTTTTGATACATTTCAACCACTATAAATAAGAGCATAACTCCATTTTGGGAACCTAGCGAAGCTCTTTCAGTTCATCTCTTTCAAGATTCGGATTTTTTTTAGGGTTTTAAGTAAGAAATCATATATGTTTATTTTTGTTTATTGATTATTTTCTAAACCTATTTTCCTTCAAACCTCTAATTTTTTGAATATTACGTATATATAAATCCTTTGTTGTATATATAAAAAAGAAAAGATTATTAAATGCATGTTGTGACGCCCCACCTCTATACCCACGCTAGCCAAGAACACTCCGGAGTAGTGCTGTCAACTAGCACGGAGAATAAGGCTGTTGAGGAGCGACCATCCATGTAATTGCTTATCACACGGTGGCTATAAATAATCTTCGGAAACAAACATAGAAATAATCATATCACAAATCAGTCACAGATATCCATATCACAAAGGCGGAAGAAGATATGAATATATAACTAGCACATGAAAGTGTACATCAGAGTAGTGGTCATTAAGATTCACGATAATACAAAAGAATAGCAACACGTGCTATACAAAAGAATACAACTATGAGTCTATATCTCAAGTGTATACAACAAAAACTGCTAATCTAAACAGTTAGCCAAAAGTCAGAGTGATGAATCCCTGGGAAGAAGTCAAGCAGAAGCACCTGTAACATCTCGGTCTGACCCGAGTATTATTTAAGAAAATAATAAACGGATCAGTCTAGCTATAAATATCAGATGACATGATATAACATAAAAGATATGGCATAAACATAAACATCCATAACGACATACCACTATAAGTATGTAAATAATGATCAACAGAAGATCAATCAATAAGAGATAATCAATATCACAAGAATCTTCTCAAAGATTCGAAGGGGGCATCATACCCTAAACTTGTACTCATAACAAGTCAATGACATAAATTCCAGAAATCAACACGAGAAATCCAGAAATCATAAAAAGGGAAAGAGGCCTATCACATGACGGTCCGAAGACCAAGGGGAGCTACCCCGCATGTGTGAATGGAATCACACAGATTGAGGTCAAGACTAACCAAAAAGCAGAAAGGTATGTGTGAATGGAGTCACACAAGTGGTGTCTAGTCTAACCTTGCAATGAAAGAGAAATCGCGCAATTGCTAGTCTAATTCATAAAGCGATCATCAAGATCAACGAGAAGTGTCAATTACACTAAGCTAGTAAATATAGAAGTTTAGCTTCATGTCCCATAAACACTTGCTTAACTTAAATATTTACGAACAAACTGTAAATCTTCACTAATAAAATTGTCACAAGAGGTTCAATCGAACAAGTCCAAGAATTAACCGACGAAGTGAACGCAAGCGTTTCATACCACTTGTTTTACTAAGTCGTTTAATTAGATTTCTCATCCGAGTGAGGTAAAGGCTTGTATATACTAATAGATTGGAAAACGGTTTAAGAAAAGAGCCTTGTTATTAAAAATAGAGTTGAAATTGTTTGTTAAAAGAGTTTTGATATTTACTACTAGTATTGAAACCTTTATATTATAAAGTGACAAAACACATAAGCAAGTGTAGAAACAATCAGTCACAAAGATCGCATACGGAGATGCGAATAAAATCCCAGGAAATCAGCTCAATGTTTTTCAGATAAGATCCCCTACGGAGGGGGGGTCCAGGGGGGGTGGCAACCCCCCAAGGTGGGGGTGCGGGGGCAACGCCACCGCTTACGGGGTTCGACCTGCCCGGTCAGGTCGCGGGGGTCCAGGGGGCAGCGCCCCCGGCGGGGTGCGGGGCAACGCCCCGACCAAAACGGTACGACCTAGTGAAGATAAAATGAGGTCTAACGACCTAAGGACTCAAGGGTCTAACGACCTAACGACTCAAGGGTCATACGACCTAACGACTCAAGGGTCATACGACTCAGCGACTCAAGGGTCCAACGACTCAGCGACTCAAGGGTGAACGACTCAGCGACTCAAGGGTGAACGACTCAGCGACTCAAGGGTCCAACGACTCAGCGACTCAAGGGTCCAACGACTCAGCGACTCAAGGGTCAACGACTCAGCGACTCAAGGGTCCAACGACTCAGCGACTCAAGGGTGAACGACTCAGCGACTCAAGGGTGAACGACTCAGCGACTCATGGACGAACGACATAACTCCGAACGACCTAAAAATGGCCAGAACGACTCAAGTGCAGAAAATTCAACAAAACGCTAAAAATTGGAGTTTTTTGCCAATCCAATCCAAACCAAATGCTAACATGCATGCAAAAATGATAGGGAATCATTCCCAACAGTCCAATATAGTTACAGGCTAGAATTGTGAGATAAAAATCTCACATTTGCACTAAAATTTATGAAGATGAAGCTTGAAAGCAAGGAGAAGCAATCCAAAGCTTGAATCCAATATCTTCTACTTGAATTTGGAGTTGAATGATGGAGTTGCAATTGAATTTGAGCTTGGAGTTTTAATTTCCCATTCTCTTCACCATTAATGCCAAAGCTTGAGTTAGTTAGGAAATTTATGAAGAGTGAGGAGAAGAGGGTTGGAACTTGGGCTTAATAGGCTAAACTAACCCAAAGTCCAAAGCGGGAAAAGTTAGTGAAATTTCACTAACTCCAAACCTATCGATGTTTATACTTAAAAAGTTGTAAACGACATTTCGAACTCAATGGAAGTGGTCTCGAGTCCTAATTTGACCGTTTGCAAAAAGTAGTTTTTCGGACCAAAATCCGATTAACGATTTAATATTTAAATAAAAATATTTAAATGTAAACTCGATAAATATGCGGGTTGTTACACATGTCGAATCCAAAAGTAGGCAAAGCTAAGGACCTACAATGAGTGGAGACTATAGTCTTTCTATCTCGGTAATTGGATGATGTATTTTGAATTTCAATTATGCCTTGGAAATTTTGGTTCACAAAAATATCATATTAAAAATCCACAAAATTGCCTCAAAGTGAAATGTCAATTCTAGGTTGAAATCTTAATTGTTTACACTAAAATAATTGAAATTATGTAGATCGCAATTTTAGTGTTTTTACCTTCTATTCCACTTCTTATTCCTTTTCTTTGGATTTGATTAAGGATTTTGATTAGGAAATATGGTGTAATGTATGAATTTTTATTCATAGTTTGCACCGCTTATTGTCAAACTTTTGATGGAAATTCTCTCTGTCTATTAAAAAAAGTTGAATAAAACGTAAAAGGAATTGAAATTGTAAGTTTATTGATTTATTCCATCGTTTTAATATAATAGGTTGAGTTTGAATTTTATTTCTGTACAAGTCCGTTGATTGAGATTTTGGATATTGGATTTATGATATATTGATAATATGGAAATGAGACCTGTATAATTTTGAAAAAGTTGACATTTAAACGTTAGTATAGGGTGTAAACTCCGCACGCTTAAAAATTCCTTGACGCATATGCATAAGCATAAATGACGTATAATTCTAATGTATTAAATGCATAGTTAATAGGATATTAATTATTATTAGACCCCTTTAGGAAATTAATTAATGGTAGAGACATAAGAAAGATTTTTTATAAGGCCTTAATAATAAATGCGACATGTGTGATAATATATGTAGAGAGTGTTATAGATTATGTAACAACCAGTAAATTTAACCGGTTTTAATAACGTATTTAATTGAAATTTTATGGGATTTTAAAACGATAAAATTTTGAAATATAAATTTGATATTTGGAATTCGTCCAGTTAAACAGAGCAACCGGTAAATTTTCGTCCGAAAATACGGAAGTTTATTTCGTGCGTAAATTACTTCAATTTAATCAGTTAAAAAGCGATGAAAATAAAACGTTTTCAAAATCAAAATATTTTTACAAAGAAAAATTGTAAAACATTTTCTGAGCAAGTTGTCAGTTTGTCGTTTTTCCAAATTCGGACATCTTTAGCTCCGTCGATCTTAATTTTCAGCAATTTTTATGCATTTTCCGCTGGTAGAAAATTCGAATTTTTATAATTCGATCAAACCACCGATATCTGTATACCGTTTTGATCGTCTCGTCGTGCTGATCTCGACGATATATTCATTTCTATGTTTTGATATCTAGTACGCGACGATATTCGTGAAACAAATAGCTATATAACTTTAATTTTGGGTCCGTTCAAATTGTGTACATTTTCTCATTCGTTACAACGGTTAAAAATCAAAGAGCTTTGCATTAAAAACCATCCACCTCCTGCCCATTCACCTCCTGCTTTTTCTCTGTGATTTTGAAACTTGAAAAGATAATAAATTGGAAACCAAACTTGCTCCCTGTTTATTCTTGCTTGCTGTCACCTACTTGTCCATTCACGTTCCTTCATTTTCTACCTGCTCATTACTTGTTCAGCATTTCTCCTTTCCCCCTCTTTCGTTGCTTTCTAGAAATAATAAAATCAATTTTGTTGTACACTTGAAATCTGATGCTTGCATGGTTACCGAAACCCAAACCTTCACGCGCATTAGCCACTTTGCCGCCACCGTCGACTTCCCACCAGCGTTCGTCGCTCCACTCCGACATCCATGCACGCCGCCTCACCCAACTCTCACCGTTCTCGGCTCCACCACCCGCGCATAGCCACCTAACCCTCCTCCAGCCGAGACAATCCATATCTGAGCCTCTTTTGTTTCATAGGTAATATATATATTTGTTAATACTTATATTAATCTGTTGTATTAGGAATGTTTGTTATATGTTTCATATATGGGGAAGCTTTGGTAGGTTGTATTTGCTGTGTGTGTGTGTGTATATATATATATATATATATATATATATATATATATATATATATATATATATATCCATACAATTTATGTTTTCATTTTTTTTTAGTTATATAAATTTTTTTTTTTTTTGAATATGAAGATTTGTTCGTACGCATATATGACATGTTTCAATCTTCTTAGTATAATATAGATATTATAAAAAAAAAAAAGATTATTTGCTCTGTTGCGTGTTTAGTACAGCCTGTTACTAAATATATATACATTATATAGGTGTATAGTATATTATATAAAAAGATGTATTGTTGTAAACAAAGGTAGTTACACTAATTTAGCAAAGAGGCACACATATAACAGAACAAAATTTTGGAAAAAATATAACATGGAAATGAAGTACTGTTTATATAAAGAATATTATATGTTACATGTATTTTTTTTTACATATGGATTTATATATATCTTTGCATTATAGAAAAGTTTACAACCTATATTGTGTATAAATCTACTTAGATATGTTTTATAAATCTGTTTATAAAGTTCCCGTATGAGTGCAGAGGCCTTTTATTTGTAGCTTGTTATATAAGCTGTTTTGAGTTAGTATGTTCTGGTTTCTTGTTTACAAAGGAAGTTAGTATATATATATGTTTTAAATTTTTAGTGCATATCAGTTATAGATCTCATGTTTCTTGTTTACTTTTTTTTTTTTAACAGCAGTTAGACCTCATGTTCACGATATCATATCTCACTCATGTTCTATCGGAATGGGTTGATTTTATTTTTAAAAAAGAGTCGAAGTTACCTAGTTTATGCATGTTAAATTTCAGCAAAATCCGACATCGTTTGATTAGTGGTCGAGGATCTAGAAGTTTGACCTAGGCAGCTGTTCTTTTGTACTTGAAATTGCTGCAAACACGACCTGAGTTCATGTTTGACGCATCGTATCTCTTCCGTCTTACTTCGGAATACAGTGATTCCCTTTTTGTTTAAAAGATAAAGTTTTCTACTTTCTGTATATGAAATTTTAGCTTCATACGAGGTGTTTCAGTCCTCTGTTTCTTACCTGAAAGTCAGACCCAGAGGGGTTTTCGGACCTGAACATTTGACAGTCGCAACATGGCTTGAGTCTATGTTCATGACATCGTAACTGTTCTCGTCTCTTGTCCAAATCAAGTGATTTTTTTGCAGTTTGAAATACAAGTTTTGATCTTTATTCATACCATCGTAACTGTTCTCGTCTCTTGTCTCTTGTCCTATTCTGATTTGATTTCGACGATTCATATTTAACAGCTTTGCTAGTCGGTTCGTGCCAATCTAGTTATTCCAAAAGTCGTGCTTACGATCCGTGACTCAACTTCGTTATCTATTCATCTCTCTAGCCTCGAAAGGTGAGTAATCACTCACGATTAATGTTCTTTTATTTATTAAATTTGATTTCAATTAAAACGACAATTGAAATATGCTGCTGTTATTTATTGCACTATTATTTATGTATCAGTTCACCTATGACATCTGACACCATTATCTGTTAATTATTATGCGATGATAATACAGTTTGGTTGAAACTGATTGATTGTTTGTTGTTTATATTGGATGTTAATTTGAAATGTAAAAAGTGATGAATAGTATGCAATTGAATTTGACATAGGATGGTTATAAATTTTGAATCGACATATGTGTTGAATTTGATTGGTTAATTTGAATAATATGACCCCTCGAAATTGTTAAGTTAATTGACTCGTAGAATTTGATAAATTACACTTTGAACCTTGAACGTATACTGAATAAATTGTGTAGAATTGAAATTGAACGACAAGTGGAAAAACCAAAATGTAATAATCTTTAATCTACATGAAATGATAGTGTAGATTCTAGAGATAATTATATTAATTCGCACAAATAACAACGCTAATTAATACGATTATTTCGGGATTATTTGAATTGATTATTGAATGGTGTTTGATTGTTATTGCTTGTTTATTTACTTTGACACATCCCAGTTATCGCACTGCAAGTTCCCTTTGTTATGTTTGATTTGGAATTGGAGTCGGGTTGAAATGATAAATACCCAAAATGAATTTGACCTAAGATAGAGAATTAAATAAATCCGATTGGTCAATAATTTGATTTAAAAATAAAATAATGATTTTATTCGAATAAAAAATAAGTTTCGAAATGAAGTTGGAATTTGAATTTTTGAAAGGAGGATGTAAAGATTGAAATCTGAAACAAATATTAACGTAGTAATTGATGAAACCACGTTGTTTGAAATTTAATTATTTAATAATTAAATTTGGAATTATTAATAAATAATTTGGAATTAGTAATAACTGAGTTTTGAAATTATTAAGTTTGAAACCATTTAATAATTGAATTTGAAATTATAATTAAATTTGAAATTATAATTAAGTTTGAAATTATAATTAAGATTGAAATTATTAAGTTTGAAATTATAATTAAGTTTGAAATTATTAAGTTTGAATTCATAATTAAGTGGAAATGAATTAATAATTAAGTTTGAATTTATAATCAAGTTTGTAATTATTAAGTTTTGAAATTATTAATAATTAAAATTGAAATTATTTGATAATTGAATGAGATTTAATTATTTGATAATTGAATAAAAATTTGAATTCTTTGACAGGAGAAAATCGAACTTTCGTTTAAGTGAATTTGATCTTCGTTAACAAATGAAATGGAGTTGCTTCATTTATGAAGTTTGGAAAATATTTAAATAAGTAAATAAGTGAAATTGAACTTCTCGAACATGTGAAAGTTAGTTTTGTTAATTGAGTTTGGGATTTGTAACTAAGTAAGTAAATGAACGAAATTGAATTTCTTTAATAAGAAATAAAATGGGATTTATTGAAATTAATGTAAGACTTGTAATTTTGAGAATCGATTTGACAAATCTAATTTAGTTAATTTGAAGTTTTGATAAAATGAAGATGAACTTAAGTAATTGACTTAATGAATTGGGAATTAAGTAAAATTGTTTTGAATAATAAAGTAACTTAACGAATGAAGTCGATAAATGAATTTAAATTAGTTTGAATGTTGAATTTAATCATTTAAATGATTTTCGGAATAAAACTTATATATGAACTTGAATCAATATTGGAATGGTTTAAATAAAATTGAAATTGAATTGTAAGACCTTGAAATGATAATTTGGGAGTTTTGAAACATAGATTTTTGGAAATTGATTTTGAAAGACTAATGAAATGTTGATTTATAAATTCTAATTGAAATTGGATTTGATTTGGTTTTGAAATTTATTAAACGACCAATCGGTATAAAATTTACGAAAGTTATTAAAGAGACCGGAATCGGTTATGGATATACTCTCTATCTAAACCGAAAACCACTTTAATAACTATACGCGGAGTGATGATCCAGAATGAAGTGGTTGGAATGATGTACGTGATGACTGAAGAAAGAGAACGATAATGGATAGCCTTGACATTTGTGTCAAATTGGAAATGACTAAAATCAGGAGTCGGGCCGGGCCAAATGGGGTTAGCCACCTCGAGCGAACACACTTCTTCGTAACTACTACTCATTACTTGTGATTGATTGGTGCACCCTCGGAATTTCAGGAGTGTTGTTTCTGTCAGGACACGATTCTTCGTCTTCCGAGAATTCAACATCGATACTCACTTTATCGACTGCCGAGAAATCGAACGACGGAAAACCGAACACTGAGGGTTTTAAAAAGAATTTAAGAAAAGAAAAAGTAGAAAAGAAGAGAGAAAAAGGTAGAAGATGGAGAGGAAAAGAAAACAGAAAATTAGAAAATAGAATAGAAAAGAGAAAATAGAGAAGAGATAGAAAAACAGAATAGAACAAAATTTTAAAATAGAAGAAAAAGAGAAGAGAGAACATAGAGAAAATAGAACGGAGAATAGGACGGAACAGAAAACAACAGAACAACATCAGAATCTCACAATTCGCAGCGGAACAACATATAATAATAAATGAATAATCTTTAAATAAAGAACTATATCAGTTATTACATTTCATTTCATTACATCATATCATCAGAGTGTACAACAATAACAACAACAAACAGTGCAGCGGAAAAAGAAATACTATATAAACTAGTAATACGCCATGCCCTCCAGCTTGCCTCCAGCAAATCCAGAATATCCAGAATATCCTGATAAACCTGAACTCTTAACTGCCCGTGTGGAAATTTGGTGGGCACCCAGAGTTTAGGAAGGAAAACAATAAACTCCAAGTCAGTCATGTGACTGGTGTGAGAACTCAAAACAGTTTATTTATCTTTAAAATCAAAATAGAGGAATATTTTTAATCAATTCGCAATGCTTTTTAAAAATGAGACTACCATAAGGCCTCCCGCACACACACACAATGCAAACGCAGAATCGGAGGAGATTTCTCCTTATGATAGTCAAAGATGCTTGATACGCATTTAAAAGAACATTTCATATTATTATTAGTGCATAGTGTAGGGAAAAATTTATTTCGAAAGTAGAATATAAATCTTAGCCAGCATAGACATTCCGAACTATGCCTACTATAGCTAACTATGTTCAATAGCAGGTTACCGCCACATTCCATAGCAGGTTATACAACTAAAACTGTACAAGTCACGTATTGTTTCTTTGGATTCCCAACAAATGGTCAGGTCAAGGAATTTCCCATTGCCACATGAGAATGCCTCTGGAAAGACATCCCCGAGAACCAAACCGGAACTCTGCCAACACAAGGCCGGATTACCCCTAACTGGGTAACTACTGACACGAGCACGCCATTCCCCGATCGTAAACGACCTTTCTCACGGGATCCCGAAAACCAACAACCACAAAGTAATAAATTCGTAGTAACCACATAGGTTAAATATCTGGGCTCCATACCATGATACCACCTCTATGCAGAAGGAAATGTACATACCCTAAAGGGTGCTACCCCTCATAACCTTACCGCATCTTTCCTGTTTTGACCATTTCCGGGGTGTGAGGTTCGACGAAGTCACGTCCACAAAAACATACTTTATACAAAGCCATGCTTTGGGTCAACAAATGATCAATCACAATGATCACCAAGATAGACGATCAAATAAACGATCCTATCACAATAATCAACACAATGATCATTTCAGCAACACTCAGCATGTCACATTACCAAATTGGGAATATATCGCTGATAACTTCAACTATATAACATCTGAGCTCGTACGTCTCAGAGAAGGGTGTTAAGCTAAAAGAATAAATTTTTCGCCACCAACAGAAATATATTTGAAAGAAATCGGCTTTATATCTCAACTTGTAATGTCAGACATACAATCCATACAAGTCTGTTCCGGGATCGAACAAAACCGAAGGCACTTACAAAGAAGTCCTTGCAATCCGGATATTCACAATCCTGATCGGATTCACCATCACATATGGAGAACTCTATACCGTAGCTACTCGGTGCAGAGTAAATCGACAGGTCATCCTATCGCTCTCGCAAATACCGGGTCTTCAACACCGATCTTCAATGCAATTATAACGACGTATCACATATTCGGAATGGGTTATACGACCCCATGGTCCTTTCCCGGTTAACCCGAATAGTGAGCGCTTATTCAAAAATAAGTGTGGCATTCACATTCAAACAAATCATATCAATTACCCATTCAAAGGGAAATATTGATAGTCGATTATTGAACTATCAATGGATATGCATACATCACCAGTTTCCAAATAATTTTCCAAATTATTTATTTCACAAAAATATCTTTACAAGATATATAATTTCACACTTCAAAAATAAAACAATATTTATTTTTAAACCAATTCCACTTCCTTTATAAATTCCTTAGTGAATTTATAATTCCAAAATATCAATGAATATTCGATTTCAATTATTCATTTCAATATTCCTTTTCAATTTATCTTCAAAAAGATAAATTCTCAAAGTATTCACTTTATATTGGAAAACATTTCCATACTTATTAAATAAGTAATTCACGAATTTTATTTATCTTCAACACTTAGAAAATATTCAATATACTTAAATCGAAATTAAGTATATATTTCATTCTTTAAGGAAATCATTCTCTTAAACATATTTATTTGGGCCAAAACGAATGTTACGTAAAACATCGTTACGACAACCCAAAATCACTAGTATAGGGATTCGAAATTAAAATAGATATATAAATCCCAATACTATACAAAACATTTCCTTTCGGAAATCATTTACTATAACAACAGTGTTATAGTCCATTATCTCCTTCTATTTCTCGAAAACGTCTATTTCAACAACAAATGTTGAAATCTATGGTTTCGAATCTCAACACATTTTAAAACATCGTTAGATCGTTTTAATTCAATTTAAACATCTCATTCAAAACATTTCCTTTAACATATTATTCACAATTCAAAAACGTGAATATATTTTGTTAACAACTTCCATCCTTTTATACATTTTATTTAAAAGAATTATTCACTATTCAAAAACGTGAATATAACTCCATTAATAGGTTTCAACAATTTTCTTATCAAAATAAGTCATTTGCGAATTTATAAAACAACGTTTATAAATTCCATTTCTATTTATTTATAAAAGCTTCCTTTTTATAAATTCTTTTATTAACCTATTTCAGTTTATAACTCAATTATAAACTAAAAGTTCATATTATAAGTTAAATACTTATAAAACGATTATTTTACAAAATCGTTCCTCTAAACTTCATAATTATAAATCTTATATCTTATAAGATTCAATTATTTATCCAAAATTCATTCTTTCAATAACTTTATAAATTTTATAAACCTACTGTTTATAAAATTCCATTTATAACTTCACTGTTTATAATCCTGTAAATTTCATTCATTTACTAAATTCATCTTCACTTTATTCAAACACTTATAAAAACTCGTTTTATAATGTCCATATTTCAATTTATAAATATCCATTTATAAATCTCTTAATATAAATCAATTTATATTATTCTTTTAAAACGTCTTCAAATTCCTTTAAAAACTTCATCCTTTTGATTCATAAAATAATTAAATTTTATAAATCCTATATTTCAACTTTTCATAATAAATTCAAAAATTCCGATTTAAGTATTTTATAAAATCATTAATTCCTTATTTTCAAAAATCAGCTTTTAACTATATTTCTTAAAAATCATACTTTTTATAACTTTAAAAATTATAACGTTTATTTATTTAAAATGGATCAATTCAAAAATTATTTTATAAGACGTATATTTTTCAAAAATCACTTTAAAATCATTTTAAAATTTCAAATTTGGTCCAATGATGCTACACACCAAATAGTCAATCATGACTACAACGATATCATATATCAATATGAAAATCCATCAAATATCAAAATATCTGAAATCTAATAAATACTGTTGAGGAATCCAGTTGGATCCCTCCAACCTGTTTACCTGCATCCAAAAACATTAGCACAATACCAATTTCGTTCCAGTACGAAATTATCGCGGTATATGTTTTTAATAAATATTATCCGCTTAATAACGGCGTAATAGGGTCTCATCCGCTAAACAAATAAATGCGGGAAATCAATAACTCCAATATATACATATGCCAATATATATATATTGCTATTATATATATAATACCAATTTCACTGTTTATGAAATATTCGCGGTATATGTTTTTAATAAATAACATCCGCTTACTAACGGCGTATAATGTCTATTTTAACAATCAATAGATAACAATCATCATTCAAACATGCATTCAAATATTTTAAATCTAACTATTTAAAATAAAATCGAAACTGATTCGATTGAGTGAGAAGTTCTCACCTTGATTTTAAATTCCGTTTTAGCGATTTATTTCGAATAAAATTAAACGGACGTTTAATTTTACCCAAAATTCTCACTAACTCCAAACGACTCCAAACCAACTCCATCGCGTAGTGCTCGTCCATACGATTCCAACGCAACTGGTTTCGCGCGTTTTCGACCTCGTATGAAAAAGTTATGAATTATTGAAGTTTGTACACGATTTAACTTACTAATTACAACATAACTTAATTAATTTTCAACCTTCATCCAATCCTAGCCCTTGATCCAAACCCAGATACATCTCCACCGTGCGCACCTTCTTCCCACTCCCTCGTTTCTCTTCTACAGATAATGGAACGCACGCACATAACAACCCATAGCACAAATTAGGTTTTCAATTTGCAAACTAATTACTCGATGAAACTCGATCAAACCACCGCCACGCGAAAGCCCTCGACAAGAGCCATACTCGGCTTGAAGCTCATAGAGCTCGGCCATCCCTGTAGCTCACTCCACACGACACCAAACACGATCTCCACCGTTGATCTCCAAGCTCTCGTCGTGCTCTACCACTTTGTAGTTGAACATTCTTGCTAATTCTTGATGGATTTGGAGTAATCGAGGGAGGAAGGAGAAGCATTCTCAGCCTTTGGTTCTGTATATGGCGGCTAGGGTTGAAAATTAGGGTTTTGTTTATTTTTTTATCAAATTATGAAGAGAGTGGTGCTATTTATAGAGTTTCGTTCGACACTATTCATCCGGAAATTCCGAACTCCGATTTACGCGCCGTAACCAGCGTTTCTAGGGTTTACCCCGCGTTCCGGACACAATGGAACAGGTTTCGAAAGCTAATTCGGAAGTATGTGCGAGTTATGGCTGTAAACGCTCAATTTGAATTAAACCGATTTAAGTCGATTTCTAGGCGTTTTAATTTGTACCGGACAAACGGTAAATCCAATTGACTTGAAATTTGAAACCTTACAATAATATCACATTACGGATCCGATGAAACTAGTTTCGTCGAAATCCGAGACTTTTTGAAAAATGGCTATTTTCACTCGCCAAATTTAAATTAAAAATAAATCGATGCGTTTCGAGCTGCCACGATCAAACGGTAACTCCGATTGACCCGAAAATTGAAATCCGGTAATAACTAACTATTACGGATCCAATGGAACTGGTTTCGTTCAATTCTGAGACTGTTCAAAAATTGACTATTTTACAGTCGATTATTAAATATTAAAATATTCAATTTTCACAAATTAACTTTTAATTCGATTTTAAAAGTTCTAAAATATCATTCTAACTTTAATATGATAAAATAAAACTTTACAAATCATTTCTAATCATATTTAACCCAATTTTTGATTATTTCCATAATTTAACGTATTAAATTGTCGATTTAATTATTCAATTAAATCCAATAATTCAAATAAAAATTTATTTGACTTATAAATTCACTTAATAATATTTAAAATTAATTAAATATTCAAATTTTAATTATCAAAAATTCTGGGTCGTTACAGTTTCGCGGTGTTGCGATCGTTGCGGCGATGCGTTTTCACCAGTCCGGATCAGGCGAATGGTAGTTTCACTACCTTGGGTATTGCCTCATATGCCTTGTCATACTTGTATCCCTATATATGCGACCACTACGAATTTGTTTTGTGTTATACCTATGGAGTACTCCCTGATATCCCACCAGTTTACAGTGGAGTTTACAGTGCTGTATAGACTATAACGCTTATATAAATGTGTTAAGGGGGATAATGGTAACGCCTTAACACTATTTTGATATTTTACATTACTGATAGACATTATCTACTTAGCGTATATTACTACATAGTAGATAGTTTAACGGATCCTTAGAGGATGGTGATTCCAACATCCTTTGAGTTACTTGTATTTCGATTGCTATTTCACTTGAGTTGGATTTATTGATATGAGAATATTAATCCTGACTCGAGTGTTTTGTGTTTTGCTTTACGCTCGGGTCAGACTATGAGTACCAGCTTTCGAGGCTCACCTTTGGAGTTGGAGCTTTGCTTGAAGATCCAGCCATCTGTTCTGCTTTCAGTATTCGATGATTCCAGTGATGTATTCTGATTTGTACCTGATGTATCGTGTTACTCTTCTGTTGTAAACTCTGATGTATCTTATATATTATAGTAGCTTCATGAACTACTATCTCTTTTACTTCCGCTGCATATTATTACTCTGTGTCTGTGATTCTGTGATTATTTATTTACTGTATATCTCAGTTTTGCCAAATTTAAATTAACAATTCGGTATTTTGAGTTATCCAAGTCCGACATGTGCGGATGCGAATAGTCCAAAATAGCGGGTCGTTACAGTTGGTATCAGAGCTTTTGGTAGTTCTAGGCAAAACTTAGCATATATGGTAAATGTATTTACAGAATCACTCCCACTCTAGTTTCAATCTCTTTTTTTTGACTCAATTCCTTTGAATTTTGGAACGTTCTCTTGGTTCCGGAATTCATTCTTGTCTCTCACTATTCGTCTTCTTTTAATTCTGGAGTATCCCATAACCCCACTTCGAATGATCTTTATAATGAATCGGCGGTCTCGCCAATCTTCGAATAATTTGTAAAGGTGTGAAACTCCTTTATAAT
Organism: Allium cepa; assembly: GCA_030765085.1. Taxonomy (NCBI): domain Eukaryota; kingdom Viridiplantae; phylum Streptophyta; class Magnoliopsida; order Asparagales; family Amaryllidaceae; genus Allium; species Allium cepa. The sequence continues at coordinate 520,126,137 of CM060929.1, read as the reverse complement.
AGGCATTGATTTACCGGAGATTTCTGTATCCTCGGTTTACGATGCTATCTATTACCTGCTATACCTGAATTCTATCTCTTGAGATCGAATGTTGATTTACCTCGGAATTCTGCATCGATCTTATTCTTGAAGTCACGGTCGACCCGACTAAGGTCGCCCGTGAATTTAATAAGCTTATCCACCTTCCGATTCTGTTAATTGAATTTTCTTATCTTCCGTTTCAAACTCATCTTCGAATCGAAATTCTCTTCAAGTTGAGTCCATCAAGTTTAAACCTATATCCTTGCTTTGAAATCCATTCTTGTATCGGCGAGCGAGGAATTGTATTTGTAAATTAATGTTAAAAATGTTTTATATATTGTGTTGTTTAAGTTGTTGATGTTGATTTGGGTTTCCGATCGATTCGTCTGATCAACGCTATCGATAGGATTTCCAAAACACTTGAACAGAGCTAACTGACACAATAGTATTTTCGAATTTGGTGAATAAAATAGTTTTGTATGATTATATGATATATAAATATAAGTTTTCTGAAGTTAAATGGCTTATGAATTTGTTGTCCGAAATGATAATATTTAATTTTCATTTATTGATGTAAATCATTGACTATTGAATAATATGAATAAATAAATTTATAAAACTTTGATTTTTAAAGGTTTTAAAGCGTATAATATTTAAAATATGTTCAAATAGAAACCGTTTCAAAGAATTTTAACTGTTTAAACTAGAGCTCTTCTCTTTTGTCGCTGGAAAATAATTTCGGTGATGACGGCCGCATCATCGACATTCATTTTCGAGTTTCGAAGTGGAGAGACGAATTCGTAGCTTTGCCACAGTTTGTTTTGAAAATTTGAATGTCAAAGTTATCTTAAGTATGATTGAGTTATATGTATATAGGTATATTATTCTAAATTTAATTAGATTTGATATATATAGTATATGCATAGTTATCTCTAAGTTGTTTGAAGTTAATCGGAAATATAATTCATAAAATTTGGGGAAAGATGATTTCAATTGTAAATGAAACCAAAAATTTTGAATTAATATTTAAATTGGAGAGAATTGAATTAGAAATTTACTTGTATAACACTCAATTGTATTATATATAACTTACCTGAATTTTCAAAAGTTAACTGTGCAATTGAATATTATACAGTATGAAATGATGTTAGAGGAATTTATAAATAAATCGAGTGGTTATAATAAACGAAAATATACTCAGTATATGCAATAGGATATTAAATGGAATAAATTTAACAATAATTTGGGATAAAGAAGAATTAAATTTGTCGAATAAAATATGACTATAATAAATGACTATTCAAATTTATGATCTTTGGAATTGCTAATTTAAGAAAATTGGATAATATACAATATAAATTGTCTAATAAATAAAATGTGAGTGCGTATAATAAATGTTATTCACTTAAATTTTAATTATAAAATGTTTGTGGAGATAAATAGAATAATAAGTTAAATAAATAATATGTGATTAATGGAAGGAAAATTTTGTTTTGAAAGTTAATAAATTGAATTAAATCAACTGAAGAGAGTATCTTGAATTAATTGAATTTAAATTGAATTCCGTTTTGAAAGAAACCTTTTGTACCTAATATTAGTAAATATGAAATTAAAAACAAATTGTTGAATATAATTTATTTAAACTGAAATTTATATGGTTGAACTAATTGTTTATTTCGTTTTCAGTCTATTTTCTTCTGATTGTTTCTATTCTCCTACCTCCTTCTTTTTCGGGGACGAAAAGTTTTGAGTGAGGGAGAATGTAACAACCCGTAAATTTAACCGGTTTTAATAACGTATTTAGTTGAAATTTTATGGGATTTTAAAACGATAAAATTTTGAAATATAAATTTGATATTTGGAATTCGTCCAGTTAAACAGAGCAACCGGTAAATTTTCGTCCGAAAATACAGAAGTTTATTTCGTGCGTAAATTACTTCAATTTAATCAGTTAAAAAGCGATGAAAATAAAACGTTTTCAAAATCAAAATATTTTTACATAGAAAAATTCTAAACCATCTTCTGAGCAAGTTGTCAGTTTGTCGTTTTTCTAAATTCGGACATGTTTGGCTCCGTCGATCTTAATTTTCTGCAATTTTTATGCATTTTCCGCTGGTAGAAAATTCGAATTTTTATAATTCGATCAAACCACCGATATATGTATACCGTTTTGATCGTCTCGTCGTGCTGATCTCGACGATATATTCGTTTCTATGTTTTGATATCTAGTACGCGACGATATTCGTGAAACAAATAGCTATATAACTTTAATTTTGGGTCCGTTCAAATTGTGTACATTTTCTCATTCGTTACAACGGTTAAAAATCAAAGAGCTTTGCATTAAAAACCATCCACCTCCTGCCCATTCACCTCCTGTCTTTTCTCTGTGATTTTGAAACTTGAAAAGATAATAAATTGGAAACCAAACTTGCTCCCTGTTTATTCTTGTTTGCTGTCACCTACTTGTCCATTCACGTTCCTTCATTTTCTACCTGCTCATTACTTGTTCAGCATTTCTCCTTTCCCCCTCTTTCGTTGCTTTCTAGAAATAATAAAATCAATTTTGTTGTACACTTGAAACCTGATGCTTGCATGGTTACCGAAACCCAAACCTTCACGCGCATTAGCCACTTTGCCGCCACCGTCGACTTCCCACCAGCGTTCGTCGCTCCACTCCGACATCCATGCACGCAGCCTCACCAAACTCTCACCGTTCTCGGCTCCACCACCCGCGCATAGCCACCTAACCCTCCTCCAGCCGAGACAATCCATATCTGAGCCTCTTTTGTTTCATAGGTAATATATATATTTGTTAATACTTATATTAATCTGTTGTATTAGGAATGTTTGTTATATGTTTCATATATAGGGAAGCTTTGGTAGGTTGTATTTGCTGTATATATATATATATATATATATATATATATATATATATATGTGTCCATACAATTTATGTTTTCATTTTTTTTAGTTATATAATTTTTTTTTTTGAATATGAAGATTTGTTCGTACGCATATGACATGTTTCAATCTTCTTAGTATAATATAGATATTATAACAAAAAAAGATTATTTGCTCTGTTGCGTGTTTAGTACAGCCTGTTACTAAATATATATACATTATATAGGTGTATAGTATATTATATAAAAAGATGTATTGTTGTAAACAAAGGCAGTTACACTAATTTAGCAAAGAGGCACACATATAACAGAACAAAATTTTGGAAAAAATATAACATGGAAATGAAGTACTGTTTATATAAAGAATATTATATGTTACATGTATTTTTTTTTACATATGGATTTATATATATCTTTGCATTATAGAAAAGTTTACAATCTATGTTGTGTATAAATCTACTTAGATATGTTTTATAAATCTGTTTATAAAGTTCCCGTATGAGTGCAGAGGCCTTTTATTTGTAGCTTGTTATATAAGCTGTTTTGAGTTAGTATGTTCTGGTTTCTTGTTTACAAAGGAAGTTAGTATATATATATGTTTTAAAATTTTAGTGCATATCAGTTATAGATCTCATGTTTCTTGTTTACTTTTTTTTTTTTGAACAGCAGTTAGACCTCATGTTCACGATATCATATCTCACTCATGTTTTATCGGAATGGGTTGATTCTATTTTTAAAAAAGAGTCGAAATTACCTATTTTATGCATGTCAAATTTCAGCAAAATCCGACATCGTTTGATTAGTGGTCGAGGATCTAGAAGTTTGACCCAGACAGCTGTTCTTTTGTACTTTAAATTATTTTACACTGCTGCAAACACGACCTGAGTTCATGTTTGACACATCGTATCTCTTCCGTCTTACTTCGGAATACAGTGATTCCCTTTTTATTTAAAAGATAAAGTTTTCTACTTTCTGTATATGAAATTTTAGCTTCATACGAGGTGTTTCAGTCCTCTGTTTCTTACCTGAAAGTCAGACCTAGAGGGGTTTTCAGACCTGAACATTTGACAGTCGCAACATGGCCTGAGTCTATGTTCATGACATCGTAACTGTTCTCGTCTCTTGTCCAAATCAAGTGATTCTTTTGCAGTTTGAAATACAAGTTTTGATCTTTATTCATACCAAATTTCAGACCATTTCGATCTTGGTAGCACATAGAATTATATTGTTAAACTTTGACGCAGGACATGTTTTGTAATTATTGCTGTGTTGAATGTTTGATTTGATTTCTTTTAAATGTTGTATTTAAGAAAGATGATTTTGGATATTGTTGTTAATAAAATAATAATAATAATAAATAAATGATAATATGTTGAATTAAAAAATATATGTGATTTAATTGTAAGATGGCGTTAGAAATGCATATCTATGGAATTTTATCTGTGTTAAATTAAATATCGATTTGAAAATATATGTTAAAATTGATTTTTTTTTTAATATATTTTATATGTTTAATTTTGGAATATAGTTATGTATATATGTTCGCTGATACCATTTACTGTCATCGCTCCTATTCTGATTTAATTTCGATGAGTCATATTTAACAACTTTGCTAGTCGATTCGTGCCAATCTAGTTATTCCGAAAGTCGTGCTTACGATCCGTGACTCAACTTCGTTGTCTATTCATCTCTCTAGCCTCGAAAGGTGAGCAATCACTCACGATTAATTTTCTTTTATTTATTAAATTTGATTTCAATTAAAACGACAATTGAAATATGCTGCTGTTATTTATTGCACTATTATTTATGTATCAGTTCACCTATGACATCTGACACCATTATCTGTTAATTATTATGCGATGATAATACAGTTTGGTTGAAATTGATTGATTGTTTGTTGTTTATATTGGATGTTAATTTGAAATGTAAAAAGTGATGAATAGTATGCAATTGAATTTGACATAGGATAGTTATAAATTTTGAATCGACATATGTGTTGAATTTGATTGGTTAATTTGAATAATATGACCCCTCGAAATTGTTAAGTTAATTGACTCGTAGAATTTGATAAATTACACTTTGAACCTTGAACGTATACTGAATAAATTGTGTAGAATTGAAATTGAACGACAAGTGGAAAAACCGAAATGTAATAATCTTTTATCTACATGAAATGATAGTGTAGATTCTAGAGATAATTATATTAATTCGCACAAATAACAATGCGAATTAATACGATTATTTCGAGATTATTTGAATTGATTATTGAATGGTGTTTGATTGTTATTGTTTGTTTATTTACTTTGACACATCCCAGTTATCACACTGCAAGTTCCCTTTGTTATGTTTGATTTGGAATTGGAGTCGGGTTGAAATGATAAATACCCAAAATGAATTTGACCTAAGATAGAGAATTAAATAAATCCGATTGGTCAATAATTTGATTTAAAAATAAAATAATGATTTTATTCGAATAAAGAATATGTTTCGAAATGAAGTTGGAATTTGAATTTTTGAAAGGAGGATGTAAAGATTGAAATCTGAAACAAATATTAACGTAGTAATTGATGAAACCACGTTGTTTGAAATTTAATTATTTAATAATTAAATTTGGAATTATTAATAAATAATTTGGAATTAGTAATAACTGAGTTTTGAAATTATTAAGTTTGAAACCATTTAATAATTGAATTTGAAATTATAATTAAGTTTGAAATTATAATTAAGTTTGAAATTATTAAGTTTGAAATTATTAAGTTTGAAATTATAATTAAGATTGAAATTATAATTAAGATTGAAATTATTAAGTTTGAAATTATAATTAAGTATGAAATTATTAAGTTTGAATTCATAATTAAGTGGAAATGAATTAATAATTAAGTTTGAATTTATAATCAAGTTTGTAATTATTAAGTTTTGAAATTATTAATAATTAAAATTGAAATTATTTGATAATTGAATGAGATTTAATTATTTGATAATTGAATAAAAATTTGAATTCTTTGACAAGAGAAAATCGAACTTTCGTTTAAGTGAATTTGATCTTCGTTAACAAATGAAATGAAGTTGCTTTATTTATGAAGTTTGGAAAATATTTAAATAAGTAAATAAGTGAAATTGAACTTCTCGAACATGTGAAAGTTAGTTTTGTTAATTGAGTTTGGGATTTGTAACTAAGTAAGTATTTTTAACATGAAAATATTTATATTTGGAAAGTTTTTTTAACTTATATTTGAAAAGACTTAGGATGTAGACAAAATGCAAAAAATATATTCTTATTTAAATTATACAGTCCAAGTACTAATATGATAAAACTTAAGATTTTCATTCACCCGACATATGTTGTTTTGACTTCTTCCTCATTACAACACAGGTTAGAAAAGAGGACGATGTTGAAGGTGGTGGCATGGAGAAAGCTTGCGGCAATTTATCTATTTATATATGTTATTTTCAGATGCACCTATTGGAAACTATTGTATTTTAAATATGTTGTACTATTCAACGGTTATCATTGGTTTTATGTTATGGTTTTTATGGCATTTTGAATTTATAATAAAACATGTACCGCTGTCATTAGTATATTTCATTCTTCCGCTGTGAGATCTAAATGTGCAAATAAATAGCTCTGTGTTGTTCATTTTACCAACCAACAACCAACTTTGGATGAGTTTAAGTTTTGATGGGCTTTTTTTGGATCGGAATTTAAGTCCGTTTTAGGACGGGTCGTTACAATATTGTTGGGCTATCATAGACAGTAGACATGTTTTAAAGTTGTGTAGGAGCATGTTGTTAGTTGAAGCATTGAGTAGGATTTGATTTGAGGATTACACTTGATGTCAACAGATTAAGAGCGATGAAGGATTCTTAGGTAGATATGAAAGGTATTCGATTAAGTAATCTTTGTTTTCTTCAGGAAGGGACAATCATGAGTGAATCAACGACAATTACTAACTAATTAATTTAGATTCTACGCGATTATGACATGTTTGTTTGAGTTATATTATTGAGCAAAGTCCGATATGTTACCGAACCAACATATATTTGATGACATTTGTCATTCAAATTTGAGTTTTTGTGACGACTATGTTCTTGGGAAGCATAAGCATGAATTATTTTATGTTGGTAGGGTAACAAACATTTTTGTGTTCTTGGAGATGTAGCTGAGCGGATAAATTAGAAGTTGTTATGTTGAAATAAATTGTTTCAGTTTGGCTCCATTAGGTCTAGGCAATCTTATATTTTTATACATGTAATAAATAAACCACTGTAATCATCGAAAATGCTAGGTCCACTAAATAAATAAAAGTATATGATAAATAAAGATCAGTGTTTGAGATTAACTATTCAGTTATAAAAAGGATTTTGGACAGATCCTATGTCTCCGACGATGGTTTTCATTAACTACACACATTTTTCATCCATGGATATGAGGATCATGTATGAGTATGAAAAAGAAAGCCTATCAATTATACATTTTTAAAGTGTTGATTGTTCAATGTATGTGCACGAAAGCAAAATAAGTTGGAGCTTAGAGTAAGCAAACACATTAGGTTTTAGAAAAGTGAAGCAATAGATTGGAGTGTGCCATAATCAAGAGTATTGATATGTATGTGACATTTGATGAGAAGGCTTTGTTGCAGGTGAAGCCTTTATCAAACAATAACAGTATATATAAGAATAAAGAAAAAAAACACCAAAACAGTAGTTCGTCTTTTTCCTACAATAGAGAGATAGTTGTGTTTCTGGTGATACTATGGTTGATGGAAAAGATAGGAGGTTTAGACTCAAGGTGAACCTCAATCATAGTTCAAACCGATTGGAAGAACGAATAAAAGTTTTCTTGGCTTGATGATTCATTGATTTTGATGTTGATAATGTAGATATTTATGTGCCAGACTTGGTGAAGTTGGAGAATTTTGATGAGAATAAGGTTGTGGTAGATGAAAAGTAATGTTCTCTCTTGGAATGGAATGGAAAAGGCATAATCATTATTTTCATTGAACTCTGAGAATATATTAAAATTTGTTGGAGTTGATTGTTCTTGCACAATGTTTCTTGATTCATCCGAGTTATGTCCAATGCTTGAGAATAGATTATGGATGATAAATTTGAGCAACAATGCTCAAACTTGATCGCTTCATTCTTAAGCTAATGGTGGCATGAGATGCGTATCCAACATTTGACTAGCATTTGATACGATGAGAGAGTTAAAGATATGAACATATTATGTATATCCGAATGTTGAAATTACGTGATACAATATATTATTTTGAAGAGAATATATGTGATACAGTGAAAAAGAGGAGAGATGAAACAGAGTTTGCACGGAGAACTTGGTAAAATAATGAAAAAATCATTGAATTGGAGCAGCAGAAGATCGATCAAAGCACAAATCTGGATGTCAACTGATGCTAGTTGCCTCACAATTGTAGAAGTAAGATCCTATTGCTACACAATACTTAGTACGATTGATTCTAGTTTTTGAAGTGTGGGTTATGATGTGATTGCATAATTGAGTTGATGGGCTAACTTGACGAATGACTTGGATCTTTTACTTTATAATCTACTGGTGATGAATAAACCAAGTTGATAAATTAGTTTAACATTTACCTTCTCAACAACTAGTTCAAGACCATTCCAAGCAAAAATTCAAATAGAAACTCTAGAGATCAGAGAGCGATCAAATTGGAGGTTTCGATGAATTTGAAACTTCTTTTCAAATCGTTTAGCGATTAAAGGTTATGGGTGGGATTGCTCCGTTTTAGTCAATCATGTTTAGCTGATTTCACCTCTCTCATAACTTACGATTATAGCAAAGGTTATTTGACAATTGTTTGGTGTTGATTGTTGTTCTTTGATATATGTTGGTTTTCAGCTGGTAAGCCTAGATCCATAGTTGATAAATAAATTTTCCATAATAATGGACATCTCTCCTTTATATTTCGTGAGATCTTAACTATCCTCGTAGGATAAATTTAGTTGTGCTATTGTTTTTTTTTATGAACTATGATATTCTCATTCATTTTCATTTTTGATTTTCAATAAATTTCGACAGTGGTGGTTGAAATGATATGTCATGAACAAAATAAATTATTAAGTTCTTTATTTTGTAAATATATTATATGATGATAGCAAAATCTCAAATGCTTTACATTCTAGTATTGTTGAAATCACAATGTATTCGTCGGACCAAATACCATAAAGAATAATGCTACCCCTTCTAAAAAATCATGGAACTAAAAAAAAACATTGGATCGTATTTTAAATAAATTAACTCTTCTACAAAAATCACTCGTTTCCGAAAGAATAGTATATATTTAAAAAATAACAAAATTATAGAACAATTCGTGGAATTAAACAAAGAAGACTTGGATATGTCTTCAAATTAATTAGCCATTTGTTCCAAAAGAAATCATTAATATTCTTCATAAATTGAAATATTAGTCTAAAATGAAGTATTTGAAATATTTACAAGAAAACAAGTATGATTGCAGAAAAAAAAACTTGAATAAAAACGATGAGAGATTTGTTTACTAACAGAAAGATATGCCAATTTTTGAAAATAATCGGAAACATTCTTTTGAACTAAAATTTCAAAATAAGAGAGAAAAAAATAATGAGAATAAATTTCTTTATAATTAGATTTTCAAAACGAACAAAATAAATCACAAATTAATCTAACAAAATTTCAAATATAATATTGATGCATAATTGCAATACCCTTGGAACTATTACTCTTTGTATATGTGAACTACAAAAATGACTCATTATTCATTATACTCTTAAGATTTAATAAGCTATACATTCTTCCATTTATTTTTAGTTTTATTCTGTGAAAACAGTAGATAAAGTTTTGAGGTAAAATTAAGTCTAGGAACATAAATAGTTTTCCTATGTTTTCATTATGGGGATAGGGATAGACAGAAAAAAAATGAATATCTACTTTTTATAATTTAAAACTTATTATTGTTTTAGAGACTGAATTTTATATAAGCTTAAATTACTGCTATGATCATTGATCTTTTTTTGCTATGCATTACAGTAGGTATGATGGATGTATCTTTGTTGCTAAATAGCTTTTCAATCTTTGGCTCTTTAGCTGCTATCAATGCTTTAAAGACAAAGCTTGCACGAACATACTATTTACAGATTAAAGAGTACTTAGAACTCTTAAGCTCAACATTTGAAGAACTTGATTTCTCCAAGACAGCTGCAAACGAGAACCTAGAAAGGGTTGCCAAATGTTTAGATGCTTCCTTCAAATTAGCTAGAGAACTTAGAGAGAACTAGCATCAAATGACGAGTACACTACATGTTGTGCGTATATTACCTTCTTTTATAATTGCTTTGTTTCAAACTTTCATTAGCTTGACAAATAATACTATTAATTATGCTTGATGCATCTGATATGGTATATGGGAGCACAATAAGATTCTTTAGCCTGATTGGTTGCACTATAAACCTTTCCTTTTGCACAGTATATGTCATCAACGTTGATGAAAAATGAGTATTGCTGTCAACATTATCAATTTCGGATAAGGGGCAACACAAAAGTGATTTCTTCTGCATAAAATAAAATTTATATGGGCACTTTCATTTTATTTTTTGAATTTGCCAATAGTTAAAATTGCTTTATTTTGTTCTCCTTACTTCTTTTACTTGGTTTTTATACTCTCATTTAATAATTAATTGGAACCATAATTAGTATCTCATATAACTAAATCAGCCTAAATTTTGAGATGTAAATTCTATTTTTTCCCTTATCATGAATGAAACTGATACTATTTAGCATAAGACAGTAATAACTAATTTCGAAGAATGTTTTGAGCTTATAATTTGTTGGAAATTTTACACGTAAAGGCCAACTAGTACTTCAATGATTCTGTTTTCCATTAATTTGAGAGACTTCAATTAGTTTCAAAAAGAACAATGGAAAGAAAAATTTAATAATCAACGAAAAATAAATAATATATTAAATCAAAGTTTTATGAGTATTTTGGTCCATAACCTAAAATAGAATATCATTCTCATAACAAATTTTTGCCCTTATCCAAATACTCACTAAATTGTTTTTGCTTTGCCCTAGCCAAGTTGTTAGTGTAAATACTAAATAGTTGATCCACCAAAAATATCATTTTGTGCTGCTAGTTAACTTATGGCGTATCTATATATACATAAATACAAACATACACACAATATATATATATATATATATATATATATATATATATATATATATATATATGCATGCATGCACACACGTGTGGGGAAGGCATCAAGATCTCCCAACCACCCGCTGTCTTTTTGTGCAGAATAAATTCCAATCGAAGTGATTTTTGTAGATATATTCTATTTGTTAGCAAGTGTGTAAAATTTTGAATTATTTTGAATCACTTAACTCCTTCAAATTTACTTTTCAAATCAATAAGTTCATTTTCAAGGTTCATATTGGCTTGTGCTTATAAAGTGATAAATGTTTTAGAATGGTTTAAATTTTGCCTGCTTCTATTAACCCCCCCAGAAATTGCCTTCTGTCCCCCAATTAAATAATAATTTTTTCATTCCATGTTCATCGCTTGTACGTCAACATTTTCTTCTTCTGCCACTGCGTCCTGATCTTCCACATTTTATCCTTCCTTGTTTTGCTCTTGAAATTATTTTGTTGAATGTTGCATTCGCATGAGTATTTTCATATGTACCAGATCAAAACAAGTTATTGCTGAACTAGATTTAAGAAAACTACAAACACATCCCACTTCATACAAACATGAATCGGTATGTTTTTGTAACATGTTTAAAATTTGTTAACAACATACTATGAGATTTGGACAATCAATCGAAGAATTCTTCACAAATCAATGCTTGGGTGGATACTAGGAAATTCCACTTCTTGGAGGGAGGCACGTGTGAGAGAAAGGTCACTATTCAACCCATGTCAAGACTGACGCAACTGAAATATGACTAAAAAAGGGAAGGATGCATCTAGGGTTTCAACGGCATACACCCAAAATTAGGCCTAAAATTAGATCTGTCAACGGATATTTTTGGATGTGGATAGTGTCATATCCATATGCATTTTAGAATATCAGATATCTGCATCGATGGATATGGATGGACATCGGATATTTATCCAATTCGCTAACGATCGATAAATGTAAAAACATAAATAGGAGATTTTTGTTTAACATAATTTTTTTTAGTCCTACTGATTATATAAAGGAAAAAACCAAATATGATAATAATAAATAGTTTTGAGCGATTAATCAGCACTAAATGCATATAATAGAAGCCATTTATTTAATAAAATAATAAATACATGCCATTTGATATATTAAAATATACATAAACATAAACTATAATATTGACAAAACTGGATGGATAGTTTTCGAATGCAGATAATTTTCGGATGCCAGATGGACAATTTGGATATGGATGTGGACGTATTTTAGATTTTTCGGATATTCATCGACAGCCTTACCCAAAATCACGTCAAACAAACCCAAAATTTTAAACCATAACCCTAAAAATCAATAGTAGCTTGCCAAAATTTGATTTTGATCCCTTGTCTATTCATCTGAGTGGTTTGGAAGATGAATTTTCTGAATGAATAAGAAATTGTCTTGAGTTGATGATGAGAAAGGAGGATGAATGAGTCTGGGCTGCAGATGAAATAGTTGCAGGTTAAAGATGAGGTAAAAATAACAAGGGTAATTTTGACATGATCCGGGTTGTGTACAATATTTTGTAGGGTGTTAATTTTTTTATTGAATTAACGAAGGGTGTAAGGCAATTTTTCCGGGGGTAATAGAAGCAATAGAACATACCTACGAATAATCACTGTGATCCAATTTTTTTGCATAAATCTGATTTTTTTTTTTTTTTGGGCATAAATAAACGTCGTGGTGGGATGGGAGGGAGATAAATAAGAGGGCAAAGAAGCATCCCGTCATTCCAAATGTTGCAAGCACGTCGTTGGCATACTTACACTAGCACACGTCCCCTATCAACTAGAAGACCAAAGTGGTTGCGAAGTTTTCGATACACATATACACACGTGCGCATGCACGCGCATACACACACATATACACACGTGCGCATGCACGCGCATACACACACATATACACATATATAGAGCAAGATCCATTCTGTAAATCCCCATCCCCTTCGTTTTTTTGTTTAAAGAAAAGTGAATTTTTGTAGATATGTTTTATTTGCTAGCGAGTTCATCCTTAATAAAATCAAATCATCTTGAAACTTTTAACTCCTTCAAAATTATATTTCAAATCATCGTTCAATATAAATATTTTTGACGTCTCACGTTCACTCGCGACTTTGAAGAGGTTAAAAGTTATGAAATGATTTGATTTTTTTTGTTTAAAGACGATTTCGTTAACAAATAGAATATATCTATAAAGTGAACTTATTTGTTCTTTTTTTTATACATGTTGAACTCAAGACCTTTGATTACAGAGCTGAAAGTTTTGTTGCTGTTACCAATGGTCATTGGCATGTTCTTAGTCTCAGATTTTCTAAACATATCATGATAATGATACACTAGATAATGCAAATGGAGTCGGCAATAAATAAGTTGCAGGCATCTGCTTTAGAAACTTGTGAACTGCTTGGTTCATCTTTCAGCGAAGGTTCAATTTCAAAACTTGTTGAGGTAAATTCATGCGAATGCAGCAGGCACTTTAATTTTCTATTTAACAGCAATTGTGAGTTGATTCGTACAATAGTTTTCCCTTAGTTCTCAAGATTTTTTTTCCCTGGTTTATTTTGCAAATGCATACAGAAAAATAAGGAAATTCATAATGAGCAAACAGCACACATCATAAAGGAGGCAATGAAAGCGCAGGCTATCAAAAAAAATCCTACCTCTGATAATTTGGATGAAATATCAAAATTGCTCAGCTTGTCATCCAACCCAGAACTGTTATTGGAAATCCTTGCCCTTGACAAGCTTAAGGCAAATTTTACACGCAGTGAGAACCATGCAGACATTGAGATAATCAACCAAATGATCACACTCATCGACTCCATGCATCATTGTCATGTAGAAGTAAAGCAGTTGCACAGCATCAATGGAGTAGCAACTCCTGATGATTTTTGCTGTCCACTTTCTCTGGAATTGATGACTGATCCAGTAATTGTGGCATCTGAGCAGACATATGAGAAGGCTTGATCAAGGATTTAATGTATGTCCCAAAACTCGTCAAGCATTAGGGCACACTAATTTGATTCCCAATTATACAGTCAATGCATCGATTGGGAGTTGGTGTGATTCTAATGATATTAAATTACCTCACCCCAATAAATCCTTTTCGAACATGCCTTCACTTTTCTTCAATTCATGAGATTCCCACTCTGCTCACTCTCAAAATATAAATCGTTCGAAATCACCTGATATATCAAATATTGACTCAAAATCTTCAGACAGTGTTTATCATGATACTCACAAGCTTGAGAAAGAGCCTATTTCATGTCATCCTAACTCCAATGGTTCACCTCTGCGCAAATCAAATGGATCTCTTGATGGTTTGGTTAGCAAGAAGGAATCCACTTCAGAAGAATGCAGTGTTCCAACGAGCAGTCAAGTATTGGATCTTCCTCCATCATCCATAGATGAAGATCAATTTCAGGGCCATAATAGAAGCAATTCTACCTCAAATGCTCTATCAAGTAATGGTCATTGTTTGCGTAAAAAATGGGCAAACACCTCAAGTCGTATGATTCCGTTGATTTTAAGTTGTTTTTAGTGATTTGGATGATTTATGCAAATATATAAAAAGCAGGGACTAAACTGTAAAAGACACACAGATTTATATTGGTTCGGACAGAACGTGCCTACGTCCACTTTATATGTTATTCTCCTTTTCTCTTCAGATTACAAGTACAAAGCTTTGATTACAAGTAACTGAAAGTTGTTTGAAAGTTCTATCCGTGCTTGAGCTCTCAAACTTGTCTGTCATTGTTGTACCCCTGCCCCTCTATTTATAGAGTGATGCTGGGGGCAGAGGTCCTGGAAGTATATAGCTGCTGGTGGGTCTGGGCTAGAGCGATCTGGACTGGCACTTCTGGTTCGGCGGAGCTTGGAGTGGTTGGTTCGGTAGATGTTGGTTCGGTGGTTGCTAAGCGGAGTTTGGTTCGGTGTTGGTGGTCCGGTCATGGTGGTCCGGTGATGGTGGTTCGGTGATGGTGGTCCGGTCTTGGTTGGTTTGGTAGCGGATGGAAAGGAGGTTGATTCGGTGGGAGGTGGGAAGGCCTCTGGTTCGGCAGTGAATTGGGAATGCCGAATGAGCTCTTGTATTGGGAATGCCGGATGAACCAAGGCATCTTGAATGCCGAATGAGATTTCGCTCTACATTGCCGAATGAAACTTTAAACCTTTGATACCGAATGAACTTTTATACTTGAATCATGAGTGAAATCGCAGACTTATATACGCTTGCTGGCTGCTTCTTCTTGGTTCGGTCGTGGTGGAAATGCACACAACATTGATATTCCAGTTTTGACCAAAAATGGGATAACACTTTGCCCCCCAAAACATGCCTTGCGATAAGAAGGCGTGTTTTGTAATGCCACGAGCTGGATGTTCATATCCTGTTGATGTCCTTGCGGTAGGAAGGCGTGTTTTGTAATGCCATGAGCTGGATGTTCATATCCTGTTGACAACCTGTAAAGAGCTTGATATTTTATATGGCCCCAAATGACGACCGTTCGAGATCGAGCTATTTGGGATGAAGCGGTCGTTCATGATCAAGCGCCAAACTTCAAATGACGACCGTTCGCGATCGAGTCACTTGAGGTGAAGTGCGACCGTTCGCGGTCAAGCGTCTAAATCCATGCGACGATCGTTCGAGATCGAGTCATTTGCGGTGGAATGTGATCGTTCACGGTCAAGCGCTTTACTTCAAATGACGACCGTTCGGGATCGAGCCATTCGAGGTAAAGTGCGACCGAGCCCGGTCAGAGGGCGGACCTCAAATGGCGACCGTTCGCGATCAAGCCACTTGGGGTGAAATGTGACTGTTCACGGCTGGTGCCGTTCGCGGCAAAAGATGAAATGGGACCGTTCGCGGTCAAGCGCCTTACTTCGGATGACGATCGTTCGAGATCGAGCCATTCGTGGTAAGGTGCGACTGTTGGCGGTCAGGGGGTGGACCTCAAATGGCGACCTTTCGCGATCGAACCATTTGTGGCGAGATGAGTTGTGCCGTTCGAGGCGAGTTTGTGACTGTTCGAAGTCGGGTGCCGTTCGAGGCGAATTGTGACCGTTCGAGGTCGGGTGCCGTTCGAGGCGAGTTTGTGACCGTTCGTAGTCGGGTGCCGTTCGAGGCGAGTTGTGACTGTTCGAAGTCGGGTGCCGTTCGAGGCGAATTGTGACTGTTCGTAGTCGGGTGCCGTTCGAGGCGAGTTGTGACCGTTCGAGGTCGGGTGTCGTTCGAGGCAGATTGTGTGTGCCCGGGGGGGACTTAATATTATCAGTGTCGGAGTTATTGTTTGGGGGAGTTTCCGAATCAAAGACTTCGGCAGTTCACTGCCATGCAAGAGGTGCTCGTGGAGCGTTCGCGATCCACGGGCATACAAGTAATTTTTCCATAGAATTGTAAATGTTAAATCAATAATCATATGAACCTTACAGCAGACATGTCCAAACAGGAAGAATTTAAATGTTCAAATCAAAATCAAAGCAAAGAGAAGAATGAAGATGTCAAAGTGTAAACTCTTACTATAACACGGCTGGTAGTCATTCAGAGCATGCCTATGGATCGTGCGCGATCGCTCACATGTGTAAATGATTTAACCGTGTTAGCGAATGGTTTACAACTTGTTCATCGTTATTTTAATCAAGCAATCAATGGATAATCAAACGGTGCCCCGATCCTGGGTCACCTCTAGCCGATGTAGACGGTGGTCGCTCTGGCTCCACAGCTGGAGTTCGCCTCCTCACATACTGAAGGAGCATACCGTTCCTGATATGCCCTTCCACCTCGTCCTTCAAATGCCTACAATCATTAGTGTTATGACCGTTTAATTCATGAAATACACAAAACTTATCTGATTTTCTTTCGTCAGAGGTTGGATCACTTCGTATTGGTCTACGATACGGAACATGCTCCTTGGTATCCTGATAAATTCGTTCCAGACTCTCATTCAGCTCAGTGTGAGTGGTGAATCGCGGCTCCCTCCGTTGCCGCTTTGTCCTGTCATCATTATCCTCAGCCTTTCTCTTTCCTTTGCTAGTCTCCGCACCCTTTCCAGGTGGGTTTCCGCTCTTGATTGCGTAAACGTCATCTTCTTCCTCTCTTTCTGCACTAGCATCTTCCAAACGCAGAAACTTTTCAGCCTCATGATAGAACTCTCCCAGATTCATAGGTGGGTCCTTGGTTAATGAATTCTTGAACTCTGTACTATCAGCTATTCCAGATACAGCCGCCATCATGACCATAGATGGATCTGGTCGATCCACTGATGCTGCCGCCGCATTAAATCGCGTTAGAAAGCTCCTCAAAGTCTCTCCAGTTTTCTGCTTCAAGGTTGCCAAAGTCATTACATTCTTGGGTCTTGTAATGTGGACCCTGAATTGCCTCATAAATCTCTCAATCAAATCATTCCACGTTCCGATGGATCCATTCTTCAATTGTCTAAACCACAATGCTGCGATATCTGCCAAGTACAATGGAAAGCACCGGGCCATAACCTCCTCTGATGCCCCCAGCACTTCCATATGCCTCATATACTTCGTTAGATGAACCGTGGGGTCCGTTCTTCCGTCATACATGTCCAGCGATGGTAACTTGAAATCCGGTGGGTTCCTAGCTTGTCTGATTGCTGTCATTGTCTCCAAGCTGTAGTCCTCGTTCACTGCCTTCGACCTGCCCCCCGAGTCCGCGGGAGTTTTCATATGTATGCCTCCCTGGCTGAACGTTCATTCCTCTATTGCTACCAGGTGGCTCGGATGCCCCCATCTCTCTTCCCGGGGTCGGATCAACATGCTCTGCGTGAGTGCCCCCTAGCTATGGTGCTACGCCAGATGGTCCTGCTCCGTTCTGAACTCCACTTGCTCCTTGGTTTTGTGCTCCAAGTTGCCCAATTTGCTGAAGCAAGTTCTGGATCATCTCTTCTTGTCTTCTCATCATAGCCTCCATCTCATCCCTGGTGATGAAGGTTGAAGCTTGGTTTGCTCCTGAGGAAGCCTCTTGACTCCCTTCCTGTTGACTCTGCTCTGGCCTTGGCCTTCTGCTTGATTGTCTCGCCATGACTCTTCCAATCTGAATCTCTAAACTCTCAAATTCAACTTCCAAGCGGTAGGTCCCTGAGTTCAATTCTCAGTGAAAGCACCAAAATGTTTGCGCAAAAAATGGGCAAACACCTCCAATTCGTATGATTCCGTTGATTTTAAGTTGTTTTTAGTGATTTGGGTGATTTATGCAAATATATAAAAAGCAGGGACTAAACTGTAAAAGACACACAGATTTATAGTGGTTCGGCCAGAACGTGCCTACGTCCACTTTATATGTTATTCTCCTTTTCTCTTCAGATTACAAGTACAAAGCTTTGATTACAAGTAACTGAAAGTTGTTTGAAAGTTCTATCCGTGCTTGAGCTCTCAAACTTGTCTGCCATTGTTGTACCCCTGCCCCTCTATTTATAGAGTGATGCTGGGGGCAGAGGTCCTGAAAGTATATAACTGCTGGTGGGCCTGAGCTGGAGTGATCTGGACTGGCACTTCTGGTTCGGCGGAGCTTGGTTCGGCCGTGCTTGGAGTGGTTGGTTCGGTAGATGTTGGTTCGGTGGTTGCTAAGCGGAGTTTGGTTCGGTGTTGGTGGTCCGGTGATGGTGGTTCGGTGATGGTGGTTCGGTGATGGTGGTCCGGTGATGGTGGTCCGGTGATGGTGGTTCGGTGATGGTGGTCCGGTGATGGTGGTTCGGTCTTGGTTGGTTTGGTAGTGGATGAAAAGGAGGTTGATTCGGTGGGAGGTGGGAAAGCCTCTGGTTCGACAGTGAATTGGGAATGCCGAATGAGCTCTTGTATTGGGAATGCCGGATGAACCAAGGCATCTTGAATGCCGAATGATATTTCGCTCTACATTGCCTGATGAAACTTTAAACCTTTGATACCGAATGGACTTTTATACTTGAATCATGAGTGAAATCGCAGACTTATATACGCTTGCTGGCTGCTTCTTCTTGGTTCGGTCGTGGTGGAAATGCACACAACATTGATATTCCAGTTTTGACCAAAAATGGGATAACAGTCATACCCAAAGAGAAGGCGACGAAAACAATATTTCACGGGTTTCTAGTGATATGACAAATAATGACGGCAGCGATAATTCTGGAGAAGTTGCACAAGATGCATCTGTACCATCTTCTCGCCTTAGAGAAATAATGGTTTCGGCAAGATTGTCTGAAGCTAGGTCAGGAAGACAAACTAGTTGGAGGCGCCCATCTGAACGATTTGTACCTAGAATAATTTCTCCTTCTACGGAATCAAGACCAGATCTTTCAGGTATTGAGACAGAAGCATGGAAACTAATCGAGGATCAGGCTCGGTCCAAGGCAAGACCACGAGGCATTTGAATTGGGCAACCTCCTTGATGGGGGGACAGGATGAGAAGAAGAACTTTATTCAAACTTTAAATTAATTGGTACAACATATTTGTTTAATAAAATTGGTTGGTCAAGTGGATAAGTTGTTTAAAGTGAAGCAACACGAGTCAGGTTCAATTCCCATCGGTATAAGAATTTTCAATCGTTTTACTTTCTTTTTTTCATTTTCTTCTTACCATATCACTTTGCCTAGGGCAACCCAGCCCATTGGACCGGCCTTGTCGAGGATTTGAAAAGTGATTCAATTGAAATACAAAGAGATGCCACAGCACAACTTCGTCTTCTAGCTAGGCGTAACGTGGATAATAGGATAGTAATTGCTAATTGTGGAGCTATTTGCCTGCTAGTTGGATTGCTTCTTTCAACTGATTTGAAAACACAGGAAAATGCTGTGACCGCGTTATTGAATCTGTCAATCAACGACAACAACCAAACAGCTATTGCTAATGCTGAATGCATTGATACTCTTATACATGCACTTGAAACAGGTAATCCCTAGGCCAAAGAAAATGCAGCTTCTACTTTCTTCAATCTTTTGGTCATTGAAGAGAATAAAGTTCGGATTGGGCAATCTCGCGCAATTAAGCCTTCAGTGGAACTTCTTAATAGTGGAACGCCTAGAGGAAAAAAAGATGCAAAAAAGATGCAGCTACTGCATTGTTTAATTTATCTATCTTTTATGAAAACAAGGAAAGAATTGTTAGTGCTGGTGTGGTAAAACATTTAGATGAGTTGATGGAACCTGTGTTAAATTTTGGTGATACAAAATCACAAATATAGGTAAATAAATATGCAAAACAAAAAGAAAATTGGGTTTGCTCTAATTAATAGGCATGTTTGATTATGCTTATTTTTCTAATCAAATTATTTTTTGTCATATAATGTTAACTTGGGCATTAGGTAATTGATTATATAAATAGAGACCAGAAGAGAGGATAAAAGTATGGTGGATAAAAGCTTCCGCAAAGCGCTACTATTTTCATAACAGTTTGGTATCGGAGCATAGATCATCGCAAAGCTTAGAGTAATTTTGGTTTGAAAAATTATTGATGTCGGATATGATTTCGTTTGCAAAGATGGCTATCTTGGATGGAAAAATTTGGGGTATTTGAAAGTCTAAGATGGAGGATGTTATGTACCTCAATGATCTTCATGATCCAATTGATGAAGATGGAAAGAAGTCATTTGATGTAGGCGAGGGAAAATGGAAGAAGATAGATAAGAAGACAATTGCTTTGATTCGTTGGTATCTTGATGATTCAGTTTTCAATCATATGGGTAGTTGTGAATCCGCGAAGGCTTTATGGGACAAGGTGGTATCTTTGTATGAGTCAAAGAGTGCTACTAATAAGACTTTTCTGGTTCGAAAATTAGTACAATTAAGATTAGACGAAGATAAATCTGTTGCAGAACATTTGAATGAATTTCAAGATATAATAAATCAATTGGCAACTATGAAGGTCAATTTTGATGATGAGTTACAAGCGCTTTTATTAATGAGTTCGCTTTCAGAAAGTTGAAAAACTTTGGTTGTTTCATTGAGTAATTCCAATGCTAATGGAACTATCTCTCTGCAAACTGTTCGAAGAGTCTTTTGAATGGGGAGCTTAGAAGAAAAGGGTCGGATATGAAATCAATTCAAAGTGAGGCTATGGTGGCAAGAAACTCGAAGAAAGATATAATTAATTTGGAAGAAAAAGGACGCTAATGGGTGTTATCACTTATTATTATTGTAATAAGAAAGGTCACATACGCAGCAAATGTTATACTTATAAAAGAGATCAGAAAAAGGCTGCGAATGGTGATACTAGTAGTGATGCACATGAAGGTTTTGCTGAAGGTATCGATTGTGATGCTTCTTGTGATGTCCTCTTTAATGAAAATAAGTCTTAGAAGATGGATTCGGGAGCCAGTTTTCACATTTGTAGAGATGTGAATTGCTTTTCTTCTTATGAGAAGAGTGTCGACATGATTAAGACAACCAATGGAGAAGAGCATCCGATTTGTGGTATTGGATCTGTCCGATTTCGTATGCATGATGGCGTGGTTAGAGAAGTCTCTGGATTGAGACATGTACTCACTTGTTCGCATAATCTTATTTCTCTCGGTCAGTTGGATTGTCGTGGTTGCACTTATGAGACTCGAGGTGGAGTTTCAGAGTGAAGAAAGTGAAAGAGACGTTGCAGCAGGATCGTATGGAATAGAAATGTGTAGATAGCAGAATATCAATAATAAATAAAAGTGACAATAGAGATTTATACTAGTTCGGACCACTGTCCTACGTCCAGTACCTAAGCTCCTCTTAGGAATTTCACTAATAAAAAAAAACCCTCATTTTACCCGGAGGAATAGGTTTACAACTACCCGAACAGCCGAACGGGATTTCTTGCCTCGACTGCTGAAGAGGACTTTCACAATACAAAGAGTTTTGTTGACTAATTATGTTCTTAATAACATGGATATGTCAAATCAATATACACCCTTCCTATAATCTTTCCTTGATGATAATAGTGTAGTTCGTGAAAGAACTTGAAAGATTCGAGAAGATTTGTAATCTTTTAAATATGGAAATAGAGTGCTTTTGTGAATCTGAATGCTATAGATAAGATAGAAAGAATTAGAGTAAGTTAAGATGAAAAATATATTTGATCAAGCCTCTATTTATAGTATACAAATAGTTGCAATTATTCACGAAGAGATTTGATGATTAGATGTGAATCAGGAGTTGTGTCTCTTTGCTGAATAGTTGCATCTATTCGTTTTCATAAGTCTGAAATAAAATTTCAGAAGTCTGTTTATAGTTAAATATATATACAGCAAAGAAATAAGCAAATTCGAAGTATATTCAGATGTCTGAATATTTTAGAATAGACGTTTGAATATTATGCCGAATCAATTTTTGTTTCAGCAGACATACGTCTGAATTAGAAATTTCAGACGTCTGTTTGCTGTGTCTTGTGCATATCTTAAAGAACGTGCATGTGTGTGTATCACCAAGGAAGATTTTAACAAATTCTAATCCACATAGACTCTATTATAATCTTCAACCAAGCCTTTGAAAATTTTCTATTGTATAGTTACTTCCTGCAAAAACAAAGTTAATCGATACTAATATACATATATGTATAGTTGTCATAATCAAAACGCTATAAAGCGAGATCCAACATTCTCCCCCTTTTTGATAATGACAACTATATATGTGACTCCCCCTGTCTATATGCACATATTTTTTCTCCTTTGTCATTGACAAAAAGGAGATAAATAAGTAAAGATAAATATGCACAATAACATTCATAACATACAATTAGCTTACACAATATTTATATACATACGAGTTCACTACCAAAGCATATTGATATTGATTTAGCTCTTCTTGCATGACAATAATCCAGTATTCATCTTTTGAAGCTTCTTTTGGATTTTTAGGCTCAATAGTTGAAAGAAAAGCAAACTGACCCATTTGGTTTAATTGACTTCTTGTTTGAACTTGCGACTCAATCTCTCCAATTATATTTTGTGTAGGATGATCTCGTAGGAATCTAGCAGGAGATCTAATTTGATTGTTAATATTTTCATTATTTTCAAAACTTATATTTTCTGTGTTGGATATAATTTCTTCATCATCTTTGATGATTGTATTTTTATTAAAGTTTTCATCAAAAGATATATGTAAAGTTTCTTCTATTATATTTGTTCGTTTATTAAAAACACGACATGCCTTACTTCGTTCTAAGTAACCTACAAAAATTCCATAGTCGGCTTTTGGATCAAACTTTTCCAAGTTGGTCTTTTGTGTTAAGAATAAAACATTTTGACCCGAAGATTTTAAAGTACGAAAT
The DNA here is from genome assembly GCA_030765085.1 of Allium cepa. Lineage (NCBI taxonomy): Eukaryota > Viridiplantae > Streptophyta > Magnoliopsida > Asparagales > Amaryllidaceae > Allium > Allium cepa. Next base: position 520,102,760 of record CM060929.1, on the reverse strand, counting down.
ATTAGGTTTTTTTCCATTAAAAAGTTCATATGAAGCGTTTTTAGTTAAAGATCGTATGGAAATACGATTTAATACATAACATGCAGTTGCTACAGCTTCTGCCCAAAAATGCTTTGGTAATGTACTTCCATTCAGTAATGTTCTTGCGCACTCTTGTAGAGTTATATTTTTCCTTTCTACAACCCCATTTTGTTGTAGAGTTTTAGGAAATGAAAAATTATGATTTATTCATTTCTTTTTACAAAATAATTCAAATGATTCATTTTCAAATTCACCTCCATGATCACTCCTTATGTTTTTGACTTTTAAATTCTTAATATTTTGAATTTGTTTAACAAATTTTTTGAAATAATCAAACGTGTCACTTTTGTTTTTCATAAATATTGTCTATGTATATCTTGAGAAGTCATCAACTATTACAAAAACATATCGATTATGATTAATGGATTGAACCTGCGTTGGTCCGAATAAATCCATATGTAATAATTCTAATGGTTGTAAAGTTGAAATGACTTTCTTATATTTAAAAGATGATTTAGTTAATTTTCCTAATTGACAATCATAACAAATATTATTTATTTTAAAATTTATTTTTGGTAAGCCTTTGACTAATTCATTTTTTGAAAGTTTTTGGATAGATTTAAGATTAATATGACAAAATCTTTTGTGCCATAGCCAAGGATCATTATCTTTGACCATTAAACACATCTTTATTATTATTAATTTTCATGTTTAAAACATAAATATCTCTATCTCTCTTTCCTTCAAAAATAAGATTTTGATTTTGATTTTGATCAAATATACAACATTTATTTTCAAAAAAATTTATTTTAAAACCTTTGTCGCTAGTTGACTTATGCTCAATAGATTATGTTTTAAGTTTTTAACTAAAGAAACATTTGTAATCAGGGGTAAATTTGATATACCGTAGTTGCACACATCTCCTTTGCCAATGATAACCTTTTGAGTTATCTCCGTAGGTAATAGAACCACCATCAAAGTATGAAATATTTATAAGCGTTTCTTTCTCTCCGTTCATGTGTTTTGAGCAACCACTATCCAAAATCCATTTTCTTTTCTTAAGTGGGACCTGCAAAAAATATTAATAAATATATTGGTACCTACCTTTTAATAGGGTCCTAAGAGTTAGATCTTAGGAAACCAAACCCAAGTGGGTTTAGTATCCCTTTTATAAAGATAATTACTACTTTTGTGAACTATTTCTATGAAGGATTTTATATATTTGTTCCGAATTAATATATTGTTTGTTTTCGGAACCCATATTTTGATTTCATTTTTCTTTTTAGTGTATCTTGGTATGTCATTTTTCAATATTATATTATTTTTTGAATTATTTTTCTTAAAATTAGCATTTTTCTTTGGACGAATTTTTGATTTCTTTTTAAAACCTAATCCATTTTTATTTGAAGAGGGTTGAGAATTTTCAATAATTCTAGATAAATTTTCTCTTCCCTTATTAAAATTAGAAATAATTTTAGTAATGTTATCTAATTTAGTTTGAAGATTAGTATTTTCTAATTCAACTTGTTTTATTTTAATTTTTAAATTGTGATTTTCAGAAATAATTTCATCATTTTTTGCCTTCTGAGTTTCAATTTCTTGGCTCAAAAGTAAAAGTTGACTATCTGAGTTTGAGAGAGATTCTTGAACCTTTTCAAGTTCTTCTTCAAAAAAAAAATTCTCATCTTTTAACATATCTCTTTCAAATTCAGCTTTGTTCTGATTTTCACGTGTTTCTTTAAGTTTCTTTTTAAGGGTTTTTATAGTATTTAAAAATTCAATGTTTACTTCTATTAAATCATCATAAGATAAATTACAAACCTCATATTCTTGAGCCATGAAGCTCACATTTGCTTGTCCATTGTTGCTATCACACTCACTATCTGATGAATCTTACTCTGAATCGTTCCATGTGATAGAGAAAGCTTTCTTTTTAAATTTGTCTTTCTTATTCTTGTTGTTGAAGCTTTTCTTGTTCTTTTTCTTTAGCTCCGGACAGTCTTTATCATATGACCTTTCTTGTGACAATTAAAGCATTCTAAGTTTGAGGATGAAGGTCTATTCGAGGAATTCTTTTTGAAGCTACTCTTTCTGAATTTTAGAAATTTCTTAAATTTTTTTGCAATAAATGCTAGATCCTCATTATCTGATTCTTCTTTTTCTGCATGAAAAGCTACATTCCCTTTTTCTTGTGCCTGGTCCTTTTTGGCTTGAAGATTTACTTCATAAGACATGAGGTTACCTATTAGTTCTTCAGGTTTCATTGTTGATAAATTGTTGGCTTCCTCAATAGCTAAAACCTTCCTCTTCCATTTGTCGTTTAAGAAATTTAGTACCTTTGATATAATATCAAAGTCACTATATTTTTCTCCTAATCCTATTAAGACATGAAGTATGTCTTGAAATCTTGAGTACATGTCGTCGGTGGTTTCATTTTGTCTCATTTTAAAATTTTGAAACTGGTTTTTGAGCATTGAGATTTTTGTTTGTTTGACCTTGTTTGTACCCTCATGATTTGTTTTGAGTGTTTCCCATATCTGATGTGCAGTAATACAGATACTAACTCGATTGAATTCATTTCTATCCAAAGCACATAATAACATATTCATAGCTTTGGCATTTGCACTTGCTTCATTTTTTTGAGCTATTGTCCATGCAGAGTAATTAGTTGTAGGAGCTGTGAATTCTATTTGAGTTGCATTCCAAGCATCAAAACAGGTTGTTTGCATATATATATATATATATCCTCATTCTTGTTGCCCAATAATTGTAATGTAAATCAACGAACAATGGTGGTCTTTGAGTAGATTGTCCTTCGGAAATGTAGAGACGGTGATTGTGCTGGTACTTGCGTTATTTTCCATTTTAAAATATCAAATAACGGTGTTACGGTTATTGGATGCCCTTGCTCTGATACCAATTGAAAGAGACGTTGCAGCAGAATCGTATGGAATAGAAATGTGTAGATAGCAGAATATCAATAATAAATAAAAGTGACAACAGAGATTTATACTGGTTCGGACCACTGTCCTACGTCTAGTCTCTAAGCTCCTCTTAAGAATTTCACTAAAAAAACAAGCCTTATTTTACCCGGATGAATAGGTTTACAGCTATCCGAACAGCCGAACGGGATTTCTTGCCTCAACTGCTGAAGAGGACTTTCACAATACAAAGAGTTTGTTGACTAATTGTGTTCTTAATAACACGGATATGTCAAATCAATGTACATCATTCCTATAATCTTTCCTTGATGATAATAGTGTAGTTCGTGAAAGAATTTGAAAGATTCGAGAAGATTTGTAATCTTTTAAATATGGAAATAGAGTGCTTTTGTGAATCTGAATGCTATAGATAAGATAGAAAGAATTAGAGTAAGTTAAGATGAAAAACATATTTGATTAAGCCTATATTTATAGTATACAAATAGTTGCAATTATTCACGAAGAGATTCGATGATTAGATGTGAATCAAGAGTCGTGTCTCTTTGCTGAATAGTTGCATCTATTTGTTTTCGGAAGTCTGAAATAAAATTTCAGAAGTCTATTTATAGTTAAATATATATACAACAAGAAAATAGGCAAATTCGGCGTATATTCAGACGTTTGAATATTTCAGAACAGACGTCTGAATATTATGCTGAATCAATTTTTGTTTCAGCAGACAGACGTCTGAATTAGAAATTTCAGACGTCTGTTTGTTGTGTCTTGTGCATATCTTAAAGACCGTGCATGTGTGTGTATCACCAAGGAAGATTTTAACAAATAATAATCCACATAGACTCTATTATAATCTTCAACTAAGCCTTTGAAAATTTTCTTTTGTAGAGTTTCTGCCTGCAAAAACAAAGTTTATTGATACTAATATATATATGTATAGTTGTCATAATCAAAATGCTATAAAGCGAGATCCAACAGAAAAGTGGTCGTGTAAGGATGAGAGTATTGAAAGAAGAAAACCTTTATAGCTTGGTTGGTTCTGTAGTCAACAATGGAAAGCGAGTGACGGTTGAAGAATCTAGTCCAAAGCAAGGTGGAGAGGTTAATGTGGTCACTGCTTATATTTTAGCATTGAGGATTATGTTTTAGACAGGGGTCTTCATGTTGATGATGCTTAGGGATCGATAGTGATAAGGTAATGAGCTCAAATCGAGTGATAGACGAGTGTCGAATTGCAAAATCCACGAAAACGAGGCAGAGATCTTTATGGTATTACAAACGTTTTGATAGACGAGTGGTGCACCTCATGTGGGAGATGCATCACTTGCAGACGGTGATTGAGGTTTGTAAATTAGTGTGGTTGAGATATGAGAATTTGTGATAGATGTAGATATGGCATGTTTGATATGTTGGAGATATGTGTTTTTGCATCAAGGTGGAGTGTAAAGCACTATTATTTTCATAACAACCAGCAGGTGGTATGGTCGATAAAGCTGTAGCTGTTTTGGCAATTCTTGTTGAAATTAAACTTGACTTTGGACTAGATTATTGGACTTAATTTGGGCCACAAACAAAGAAGTAAAGCTAAAAGAGAATTCTAGAGAAAATTAGAAAGAAACATCTAGATAGAATTATCTAGATATATGTTGTTATGGTAGAAGAGATTGTAGAATTTTCCATTCACAAATTGTAATAAAATAACTAGAATCTAGAGTTTTCTTGTCTAAAGATATTTTGTATGAAAGTTATAGAAAACTCTAGATAATAGTTGCATACCGTAGGATCAAACACATCTCCACCGTTCATTTGAGATGTGAATTACTATAAATAGGAGTGGTGTATCTCAATTGCGAGCAAGCAAAAAAATTGTAAGCAAAAGTTTGTAATAAAGTACAACTTTCTCCTTTAAAATCAATCTCTCATTTCACACATGTTATCCAATTAATCTTCAACTTGAAAAATTTCTAACGATTCTTGAAACTATTCCTGAAGGAAGGACAACTATAGGACATGAAAGAGGGATTCCTGTGCTTGTTGAAGTCGTGGAGTTGGGATCAGCTAGTGGGAAGGAAAATGCAGCAGCAGCTTTACTTCAATTATGTACAAAAAATAGCAGCAGATTTTGTAGTCAAGTTCTTCAAGAAGGCGCAGTTCCACCATTGGCAGCTTTGTTACAGTCGGGCACTGCTCGAGCCAAAGAAAAGGCACATCTTCAATACAAAACAAATCATATTAATGTTTTTTTGTGTTCCATAAACTATCCGTCCAATTAAAGCGACCCCGATTTCAACGTTATGAGGCAATATTGTTCACTCATTCCATGTGTTAATTTAACATTCATGTGTTTGGTTAATGCATTCAAAAAAAATGGCTATCCAAAATTATTTCATTGTCGCACACTAATCATATGAAACTGTTCATGTTAACACTAGTTGAATGAATGTGACAAAATTTCTAGACCAAATCCCATATGACCTTACATGAGGGATGTTCATTGGGTATGCAACTGTCTAAATTATTTATATATCATGTTACTATTAGGGCAGTTCCCATGAAAGAGGATAGTGGAGTTTCTTACAATTAGAGCAAAAGTATACATGGATACATGGAAAATTGAAAAAAAGGGTCTTATTTAAGATAATGTAAGTTCTGCTAGAACTTAGAACAACGTAGATTTTCTTTTAGAACTACTGTGTTATATTATTTCCTTGAGTGCATATGGGCAACCTTACCTCTTTTGAAGCGTACATCATAGATGCAGCAAACCAGTGGCGAGTGCAAAAGGAAATTGGGCGGTCAGTTGACCATAGGTTATGAGAATTTGTCAGAAATCATGCAGTATTTTTGTTCCTATATTGTTCACTGACTTACTAATTCACCATTGACAACATTTTGTACACACCAGTAGAAGTATTGATGCGACAATTGTTTCAAATGTTTATATTTGTGAAGCTACGTGGATATTATCAAATTTTAGTAGGCTACCTTTGGCTTTTACTTTAGTTGGCAAGAGTTGAGTATAGCCAAGTGAAATCTACTTTTTAAGTTTAGTGGATCATAACTCTCTGAATGGAAGTCATGCCTTGCATTGCTAATGACAGTATTTGCTCTACTTCAGTGCTTTGTAAAATTGTTGATTTTTTTTAGAATGTAAATTTGTAGGCACAAGCTCTTCTTAGCTACTTCCGCGATCAAAGGCATGGAGGTGCTGGAAGGGGATGACATTGACTATGAAATTCATCTTCATTCATCACTTTGGTGTAATTATACATTCAAAGTCTTGTGCTTTTGGTGTGCTACTATAGTCTCGACATTGACATATTCATCAGCTTTGCAGTTTGTGTGCTTGTATCTTCAGAAAAAGAAAACTGGTTGTGAGTTGATCAGTAAAATAATCGAAGACCACCGATTCTTTTTTGTTGTAGCTAACTTATTGTATATGCCTAGTTTATTGTTGTATATGCCAACTTTTATAGAAAATACGAATCTTGTTTTTTTCATTTCTCCTCCTTTTGTTGCCACTAGTTGCGGAGGATACCTTGCATTATGACTTTTGTTGGATGATGGTGCAGGCATGTCTATGCTATTGCTGCATTATGTAATTCTACATTTTATATGCTGTGCTTGTTAATGTTTTGCGCATGCAAGGTTATTTAGAATTGAAATTAACTGCTGTTTTCTAAACAAATATGTTATGTTGCCTTTCAACCCTAGGAGCCTTCAATGATTGCTTCTATGCTTATGCTTATTTATTTATTTGAATGGATATTTTGTTTTAGGTTCCTCAAAAAATAAATTCAAATGTAACAACCAAGTTATCTGCACAATCGTCTACTCAACCTAAAATACTACATAAACATTTACTCAACCAAAAATGCAATGTGATTATGTATGCAACATGCTGTAGTTGAGCTCAATCCTAATGTGAATATAAGATCATGACAGATAGACATGTATGCAATCATCCTGAATATGCATACTATATCAGTGTAAGAATAACAATAAAAAATGTGGCAACTATCTCCTATCATTTTATCTAGCAACCACGATGCAACCAAAACCTATACAATACTAAATTTTGGAGAGAGAAAATCTACTAGAGAAAAGTTTACGATGAGAAGCCTTCATCTTCTCTTCTGTTTTCCACGTGCTTTCTTCTGGATTATCTTCCCATATTGCACTGAGATCAGCCAAATTTTTTTGTTACGAAGCTTCCCAACTCTGTGCTCCAAGTGTACATGCGGTACAATGTGGTACTATTGTCCACATCTCTATCTCTGCTAACTGATCAGCCTTTACTATAATGGTTGTGTAGTGTAGATATTTCCTCAAATGCGATACATTGAAAACATGAACTTCCGTTAACTTAGCCAAAAGCTCTACTCGGTATGCAAGTTTCCACTCCTTTTCCAAAACTGGGAAAGTCCCTACAAACTCGGCATCAACTTCCTTGATGTTCGAAACCTCATGACCTTCCAAAGAGGGGAAACCTTAACAGATATCATATCTCAAACTGATAATTCCAACTCTTACCCTGTCAGCATGAGACTTTTGTTGGTCCAGTGCGGTCTTCATCCACCGTCTAATCATCTTGACTTTTTCCATGGTCTCACAGATCAAACCTGGTCCAAGTAAAATTTTGCCGGTAGTTTTCCACCAAAAATTAGGTGATTTGCACGACTTCTGTATAAGGCTTCAAAGGGTGTCCTTCAAAATCTGTAGAGGATGATTACCATTATGCAAGCTCTCAATAAATCCTCCAAAATCTTGTTCACCTTTTTGTTCGTCCGTTGGTCTATGGGTAAGCGGTGCTAAAGTTCCATGTCATTCCTAAGGTTGATTGCAAACTCCTCCAAAATTCACTAGTGAATAAGAGGGTCTCTACCACTTAATTGTTTATAATGAAAATAAAAGCCAATATATAACTGTATCAATATTAAAGAAAATTCTATGACCAAAAAACTAATATATGTATATTCAATTTTGTTTGAACATTCTTTGTTCAATCTAAATTTTCCTCAATAAATATATCTCAAGTTTCATATGGAGAGAACTTAGTAATAAAATAAATTCTAAACAAATAAATATATAACAAATTATATATATATATATATATATATATATATATATATATATATATATATATATATAAACAATCCATTTCCATCAAAATGAAAACAACAACTCTTAAATTGTATAAAGATTTGTTAATTGTTGTAGTTGATCGATATTTATCACATTTTATGTTATAATTGATTTTTTTATTCTTAGTAATTGTACTACGTTTTTATAGACCGATGCTTATTTTTATCAATAATGTTGGTAGTTTTTTAAAATAGAATTACTAAATGCTAAGATGCATCATACATATTTAAAGCTGCAATAACTATTGATGGGTTTAAATTTTGAGAGAAATTGTAAGGAAAAAAGGAAAGAAGTAAAGTTGTACTATTAAACTTTATAATTCTAGAACACGCTTGATATAATAAGAATGGTAGGATTCCAACATTATTCTTGATTAAAATAGAGGATATCAATGAGAGTCGAATGATTCAGAAATATACTGTAAGAAATGTGCTTGCAGGGATTCGATCTTGCGTGGAGGGCTTATCAAATAAGGGATGCTTAAGATTAAGTGAAACAATGAGAGTTAAGTATTTTAATTTTAAAGTTATAAGAAAATAGTGAGAGAGGCCCATTAATAAGATATATACACACATATAGATGCATACATATATAGCATTAGATGTGTTTGATATAATGAAGATGGTAGGATTCAAACATTTGTCTTGCTTGAAATAGAGGATATCAATGAGAGTTGAGTGATTCAGAAATATGTTGTACAAAATGTGTTTACTAGGATTCAAATTTTAGTGGAGGGCTCATCAAATGAAATATACTTAAGATTAAGCGAATCAACGAGAGTGGAGTATTTCAATTTTAAAATTACAAGAAAATAGAAAAAGTATTGAGAGTAATCCACTAATAAGATTACAGCATAAGATATGTTTGATATAATGAGGATGGTAGGGTTCCAATGTTGGTCATGCTTGAAATAGAGGATATCGATGAAAGTTGAGTGATTTTAAAATGTACTATATAAAATGTACATACTGGGATTTGAACTTGGATGGAGTGCTCATCAAATGAATTATGCTTAAGATTGAGTGAATCAATGAGAGTGGATTATTTAATTCTAAAATTATGAGAAAATAGAAAAATATGTCTTGATAGATCTGCTAATAAGATATATAGTATAAAATTTGAATGCATATTTTGTTTTAGGTTCCTTAAAAAAAATTTAACCATACATACCTCATGCAACCTAAGTCTTTCTACCGATTTTTTTAAAAAAAAATGGTTTTTCAAAATAATGTCATATTTAGTTGTGTTTTTGATGATTATTGAATTATATATAGTTGTATATATAATATGACATTATTTTGTTTTATTTAGCACCATTTCATAGCCCTGTGGTATCAGGCACAAGTGTCTATTTAAATATTTATTATTTTTCTCACCTATCACATAGACTGAATATTTAAATAGCGGCTGATACTAGGGGCTATAAATGGTGCTAAATGAAGGGAGCTATTGATACTAGCATATATAAGTCGACTACAATTCTTTCTTGCTACACCTTCATTCCTTCTGATTTTAATCACACATTTTGATTTAAATAATATAACGAGATGACAAAAGAGGGAATGTGTATTACTTAAATCAAAATATATGGTTGAAATCAAGGGGGAACATTAGGTGTAACATGTGTGTGTATCGGCTACACCTCATTTTGACTACATCTCAAAATCTCAAATCCCTTCTGATTTCAATCATATATTCTTATTTAAACAATTATTGTTTCTTTCTCTTGTCACTTCATTCTATTCTTTAAATGAGAACATGTGGTTGAAATTAGGCGGATTGGAAGCGTAGCCAAAGTAAGGTGTACCTGATCTTATACATGCATGCATGCATGTATTTTGAAAGTTAATATTGAATTCAATATGCTTTAAAATGTATATATATCTGAAAAATTTGCTACTTTTGCAATGCAATCAAATGTAGTGCAATATAATTTCAATGTAATTATTTACAACGGTACCGCAATTAGTTTTTATTTACAATGTGGAAACATTATGTCACGCTTGCATTATAAAATACAAGCATAGCGTTTCGCGTGTGATGATGACATGCATTTCGCGTGTGAATTGTTTTTCTATTAATTGTATTTGTTTGACACATTCAAGAGAAAGTGGTTTGGGCAAATATTTACCTATATTTTTGCATGAAAATCGTATACTGTTAGTTTGAATTTTTGCAACATCTGATTTTCTGTTTGTTTGAATTTTTGTTTATACAATTAATTACTAAGGAATGAATCGGTAAAGGAAGTTTATTTGTTAGATCAAATTTTTAAGTGATATTAAGGTTTGGTAATATTTATAGATGGGCGTTTTGAATTTTTAAAGTAACTTTAATTGTTAATTATAAATGATATTAAGATTCAATTATATTTACAAAGGGGCATTTTTGATAGTCCACACTGACATCAAAAGATTATAATACCAAAGATATTATAACTACTATTAAATAAATATTACATTGAGCGCAAATAGTAGTGCCATTGGACTTCAGCTTCAATGGATTTAGGCCCTGGTACAACCATAACCACTTCCTTTTACTACCACCAATCGAATTTGCATCTAGATAATAGATATAATGGTTAAATAAAGCCGAGCGTATGTTCAAGATACAGTTATGTAAATTAATTTTGTAACTTAGCTCTTATAAGAAATCTTGTTCATAACAATTTTTTTTCTGTTTTATTTCTGTGAATATACATTGCTTGCTTAGAAATTAGGCAAACATCTTCATGGAATGTTGTAGAATCATAAATACTGGATATAGTCACAATTATTGATTTTATATGAAATAATATTTTACGGAGAGCTGATCGAATGTGGATAATATAGCATAAATAGCGTAAAAAGTAAAGAGCACACATAATTTATAGTGGTTTGATAGAAAATTACCTACATCCATTGTGAATCATCATTCATTTCCTTATAGATCATAGGTACAATGCAAAATACAAAATAGAACGATTTATTAACCTGATGAAATAAAAATACAATCCTAGAAATTTTGTCCTGTAGTAGTAGAGCTCTCTGGCTTATCCGCCATCACTGTTCATCCATTGGGTATTTATGGGTATGATTTTATATAGAGATTGGTCCGGCATTTCGTATAAAACAGGTACTTTCCATGTTTGAATTATTCTATTTGACAAAAATTGGTTTGAAAAATAATTGGTTTAGCAACAGGGCAGCCGAAACGTTTTTGTTATTCGGTAGTAGTTACTTGTAACGACCCGTAAATTTATCACTTTTACAAATTTGATTTATTTTTAAAATATTCAAATATAATTTTTTTGACATAAAAATACGATGCTTGGAAGAATAAATAATAACGATAATCTTATGTTGAATTCATATTTACAAAAATATCTTCCTTGAGATTTAAATTGATAAAATAGCAGTAAATCATTTTATCAATAAACGGCTCTATAATTATCCAAAGTCACAAATGAATTTAATATATACACTTATTTTTATATTTAAACAAGAATATGAAATAAAATATATTAATTTATTTATAACATCATCAGTAATGTCGTTATAATTAATAATTAATTAATGAGTTTAAATAGAGATTAAATGATTTACTAATTATTATAATTATCTAGATAATTGTTTTAAAATGATAATAATTCATTTGTAATAGTAATAAAATGATAATAAATCACTTATAATAGTTTTATAAATATATAAATTGATTTGAAAATATAAGGAAAATCGATATCGGTTTATCGATACAATAACAGTTTTAGTAAACAATTGTTTAATGTTAATTTATATGGTTTTATAATTAAAATGAGATCATTTTAAATCATGAATAATAATAAGAAAATAGCTTTCATAGTTTGTTTACAAATATATATACGTTAATTAATAAATGAAAATATGACCAAAGATTGGAATCTGTATCCGTAACGGTTTGACGTATATAAGTTGTACGACATTGGTCAAATAACTTGTACATATTTGTGACATGCATATACACACATTAACATATACATATCTACATAATTAGAGTAGAAAGTAAATACGTATATTAACTAATGCTAAAAGATTAAATATCTAAAGTAATATTTACTTTAAAAAGAAATAAACATCATACCAATCTTACACGACATCACAGCACCACCACCACCATCATCACCACCATCACCTACACCTCATCACCACATCGGGGAGGGGGCTGCCGTGAGCCACAAGGTTTGGAGGAGGGAGATGTTTTCTTGGGTAGGTAAGCGTATGTCGGTAATTTCACTTCGAAGATATTTTCTCATATTTTTCCTATAAATATCAACCCTCCTTCTCACTTATTCTTCACATTTTTCTTCTTCTTCATTCTTGAGCTTTCTTATGCTCTTTAATGGCTTCTATGGAAGTTTCTCTTCTTTCTCAAAAAATTTGAGAAATACAGAAGCGCTAAAAATAGTGGAAGTGCTTAAACATTAATCTACTGATTACTCTTTAACTTTTTCAAAAGCTAACCAAATCCCTATTCTCTTCTAAACTCTAGTATTAAGCATAATTCATCATGGGAAGCATGATTAGAAAGTGGAAGGAGGCATGGCCTGAGCGTTGGGTGTTTAGGAGATGTTTAGTGAAGCGTTGATTTGTTTGAATGTTGGTAGGAAGTATCGGTTTGGATTAAAGTGAGAACTCCTAAATTAAATCTTTGCAAATAGTTTTAAATGTTAACAAGACTATTGAAATGCTTAAGGTGTTCGGTTGGATGAATTACAATAATTAATGTATATTGGGAAAGTAATTAGTATCAAAAAGTTAGATATGTTATATAAAAAAAGTGAGAAACTCTATATTTATATATCTAATATATTGGATGATATATTATGGTTTTCTATTTTCGGTTGTGATGACTGTTAATAATTTTTGGTTGTTTGTTTATGCTTTAATCATGAAGTATTGATTGTTTAGTATGGTTATTTTAACAAGTCACATTAAATACACGTCGAAAACCACAAAGGAAACCACTTTCCTTTTACTAATGAAATGATATATATGAAATGATTAAACCTCTTTAAAATGGTTTTAACGTGATTAAATATGTTTTATAAACACCAAAAACAAATTTGATGAAGTTTGAAAAAGAAAAGAAAAACGAATCAAAATTAGGCCCGTCGCGTAACGGTTGTTCGCGATTGCACGCCATAATATTTAGCTGAGTATATGAGGTGGAATATAGCTCGAAATTCTTTATAATAAGAATTTTTCAAACTATTGTATCCATAGTTTTCAAAAAAAAAAATCAAGTTTTCATCTTATAGATTTTCAAATAAGTCAAAATATCGCGGTTTTGCAGTTTAATAACCAAAGTTAAATATGATTTAAATTGGATATTTTAAAATGCTTTAAAAATATGGAAAAATCTTTATAAATATTTTAAAATGTTTTAAATGAGATTTGAGTTGTATAAATAATTTTTTCAAAAGATTGAAAAGTCATTTTGATCAATATAACTTTAAAAACACTATTCATAGCACTTTTTGCAGCGGTTTTTAATAACAATTGAAATATGGTTTTAGATTTAACAATTCTTTTCCAAATCTTTTACAAATGTTTATAAAAGAATAATTAGGTGTTTTAAAGATGATTTAAGTATTTAATGATTTAATTTAAAGATTTAAATAAAAGAATTAAAGAAAAGCTGTTATAAACAAATGTGTTAAACTTGGCTCTAATAAGCCGACGAGTACACCTGATTTTTCTATTCGTGAGATCTGGATGAGGTTCTTAAACTAAGAACATGTTAAGAAGGAATTAATGCTCTGGCTCACGTATCCTCTTCCAAGCGAAGGATAGATAAAGTCGAAATGTCGAAAACGAGTTATGTGTAAAAGATTTAATTTTCCATATTATTTAACATCTTAGATAACATGGTTTCAACTTAATAGAAAAGTTACGATTTAAAAATAACAAACACTTGTTAATATTTAAGTAAATTATTCGGAATTATTTAATTCAGATAATTTAATAAAGAGAGGTTTAATGATTCTGTATATACCAACAATAATGTTTTAAAAAAAATACATATCTCTCGAAGATATTTTTTGATAAAAATAAATGAATATATCAAATGATAAACCACCTACTTATAAACTATCTTTTTATCGATGATTAGTTTGAAGGAACTGTATTGGCTCACCTTTTTGGACGGTTTAAATTGACAATAAACCACACATGTCTAACTCAAATCATTCAAAAGGGAGGATTGTCAATGGTGTAAATAAGAAAATAAGGGAAAAGAAGGAAAAAAACAAAACACATAATCCCACAGTGGAATGACAAAAATAATAATCAAATGAGCAGCTCATGAAGGTGTTTTATAATGTACATTTGATTACACAATTTTTACAACAATTAGAGTACAAACAACGACATACCAATAATAATGCAGCGGATAATTACTAATAATATAATATATCAAACTCCGTCTTCGTCCTCTAGAAATAAAGTCTTCAATATTGAAGTGCTCAGACTGACCCGAGCGTAATGAAAAGATAAAACACTCGAGTTAAACTACAAGATCTTATGTAAGTTAAATCAACAAGTAAATATGAGTGTAATGGCTTCAGATATGTTTACGAGATTTTACATATCCTATCTAGTGTATAATGTGCGTGCAACGACTTAAGAGATGTTCGGGATTTTCCATGCCATTAAACTATCTATATGTAGTAAAATACGTTATATATATAATGTCTATCAGTAAAGTATTAAAATAGTGTTGGGACGTCACCCATATCTCTCTTAAAACATTTTTATAAGCATCGTAGTCTATACAGTACTGTAAACTCCACTATAAACTGGTGGGCTATCAGGGAGCACTCCATAGGTACGACACAAATCAAAATCGTAGTGGGCTCGATAAGGTATATGACAAGGCATGCAAGGCAATGCTCAGGGTAAGATTCTACCATTTTGCACTCCCAAACTGGTGGTGACACATAACAACTACTACCGCCCACCTCGAGACACACTCCCATAAACAAAGGTGCACACTAAATCAAATCACAAAGTAACAGAGATGGTTTCGAAGAAGCATGTTCGATCGGGGGAGCGACCCCACTAGGCCCGGTATAGCTCCTGTTTTAGTCATATCAAGCTGACCCGAAGGTCAGGGCTGCGTTTCTTATCTCATATCAATAGCATTTGCCAAACCATCATACTTCGTTCTAGATTCTCCACCACGAGCACAGTTGTTAAAGTGGTTTCAGAATTGGCAGAGAGTATGACAATATCTGACCCCGATCTCTTTAACAACCAAATGCTTATTTCACACCGTGGTCATTTTGTAGAACATTTTTAATAATAATTCTAGAAAACAGTTTATACCTTCATATCAATATATCCATATACTTATTCCAAAAGTATAAATATATTCATAAATACAAGGAAGATTTTTTTCAATCAGTTTCGAAAATAATTTATAAATCTCTCTTAAACCATTTATAAATTATTTATATGCTTTAGAACCATTTATAAAGCTATTTATAAATTCCAAAACAGTTTATAACTCTTCCCCTTTTCATAAACTACTACGCAAATTCCTTTAAAATGCTTCCAAATCCCTTTAGACAAGTTCTTTTATAAAATCCTTTAAAACCTTTATAATTCCTTTATAAAACCATTATAAAATCCTTCATAAAAATCTTTTATAAAAATCCTTTTATAAGATCCATTATAAAATCTCGTATAAAACTTTTATAAATTCCATACAAAACCTCTTACATTTTTATTTATTAAAGTTGTTATAAAATCTATATTTATTATATTAAATTGAATTTAAATAGACCTCTTAAAAACTATATTAAATATTTTATTAATTAAATTTAAATCATTTAAAATATATTTTCAAAACTAAATAAAATTATAAGTAAAAAATCTTAAATTTACTTTTTAAACCATATATTAACTTATAAATTGAAACTTTAAAAAATATAAAATAAATTATTTTCCAAATATAATTATTTTTAAATAAAATCATTAAATTAAATTTAAAAAAAACCAAATTTATAAATCAAACACACTTTACAATTTAGAAAATAATTTAAAACCGACCAACGGTGTCCGTATATAATTCTACCTATGGTCAAGTAATTGGGTATGTATCATTTCAACCCAAAATAGTTAAATTTCCGGGTTTATATCATTTTAACCCGTATCCCAAATCAATAATTTCTAAATCAAATCGCTCGAGTATGTATCATTTCAACGTATAACGATTTTTCCTAATCTATAAGATCACTCGGGTATGTATCATTTCAATCTATAGTGATTTTCCTAAAACCAAGGGAACTTACAGTGTGGTAACAACATATATAATTAACATAACATCCAATCATCCAACATGTCAACAAATAAATATCCATCACAATCAACATCCAAATCAGTCGATAAATCACAATAATTAACTGTTATCAATATCAGGTATTTAACTATCAATTTAATTTCAATATTAGTTTGAATAGAAATTTAATTCAATTTAAATTTAAATGACAATTTAAATTATCAAACAACAATTCTCATCAATTCATAAATTTAATTCAACTAACATAAGAAGGTTTAGTATTTTGTGAGTGGGTTAAATCACTCACCTTTGATTTAGAGCTGATTTAAAATCCAATAAAAGCCCAAAAATCCAACAGTCTCCAAATGCAACCAAAATTCGAAATTTTGACACAATCCCAAGGAAAGAAACCGCATCCAAATCGAGTCCATATGAAAAAGTTATGATAGTTAGAACGTTTAAAATTCAAAATTTAAATTAAAATATAGGAAGGAAAAATACGTAATATCGTTTACCTGTAAACCTACATTGCTTGACCTCGACATGCTACACCACAACTCTATATCCACCTCGATCACCAAGTTATTGCACCTACTAGAAGCATCTGCATCCAGATCCACGCATGCCGCCATCACCTCCTTCTCAGGCTGCCTTAGAAATAACCGTGCATGACCCTACGGTCCCCTCTTCCTGCTCTACCGCCGTACATCTATAGCAACGATTTATGACAATCTATGTTGACTACGGCCAGAACGAACCACATAGGTGAGTGCTGCTTGTCCTCCTCTACACGCAAGCACCTTCCGATCGTCGAATCGATGAAGATCCATCGTTGAAAACAAAACCCTAGTTTCAACGGCTGAGACTTCTTCACCGATTTCTGTCCAAACAAGACTCCAATCAAAAAATGAATTGCATACATGGATTATGTTCATCGAGAGCTTTTCAACGATATATAATGAAAGAAGCTATGCGGTAGGATTATACAATATGGAATAGTGGAAAGGTATAGGTAAATAACAATAAGCAATAAGTAAAGTAGACACCGAGACTTTATACTGGTTCGGACCTCTTGTCCTACGTCCAGTCCCTAAGCTCCTCTTAGTAATTCTAACTAACAACCCTCACTTAACCCGGAGGAATAGGTTTACAGCTTACCCGAACAACCGAACGGGATTTCTTGCCTCAACTACCGAAGAGGACTTCAACTAGGTACAAAGAGTATTTCTGACTTGTTGTGTTCTCGATAACACTAATGAGTCTAATAGAGTACAAATTTTCTATAATCTTATCCTCAAGAATATGAAATGTGTTTCTGAAGATTTAGGAAATATAAATTACTATGAATCAAAAAGTGTTTAAGATAAATCAGAGATTCAAGCAATTGAAGTGGATTGTGAATACTTTTTGAAAACTTGAATAATCTGAAAAATATGATCAAGATAATAGAGAGATGAAAGCAATAAGAATTGGTGATTTTCAAATGATAGAAACGTGTTTTTATAGGTGTAGAAGAGGTGTATCTATTTGCAAAAGATTCAGGTAAGAGATGCATCCATTACCATTGGAGAATGGTTGCAACTCTTGGGAAGAAGAATGTGTCTCTTCATTAAAAATTCGCAAGTTCAAATTCATTCGACTGAGCAGAGAATTTCAGTCGACTGAAACTGTGCATGTTGTATTTGTATAACAGGTTCAGTCGACTGAAATATCATGTTTAGTCGACTGAACTGGTAGATTATGCACAATGAACACTTAACTAAAAATATGAAGTTGTGTTATGTGTTTTTGTGTTTGTGCAAGTTTCTTGAGGATAGATTTTAACAATAAAACTATGACTAAGACCTATATATAATAAGTACTCATGATATCCTTGGTCTTCATAGTACTTCCTTTCCTTTTTGTTGAAGCACATTGTCATTGATCAAAATATAGCGTATCAACATTCTTCCCCTTTTTGATTGATGACAATACCCATGTTTGTAGAGATGTAATTATCTTTCCTCCCCTTGAATATATGCGCTATCTTTCCTACAAAACAAAGTTAGTGACATAGACTTTTCTCCCCCTTTGTCATCAACAAAATGGAAGTAATAATTTGTAGAAGTATATAATTGTCAAACAAAGCAACCATATGCATGCATAACCATAGTGTGAATCATACAAACCATAGAGTATCACAAATAAAAGAAGGCTGTTTATACAAGCCTTTTCAGAAGTGTTTGAAAATTAATGAAAAGTTTCGGAAATCAAACCATCAAAATGATCAAGGATCCCTGTCCCAATCATAAGATCTTTCATGTCCTCCCTCTTGTTCACGAATAACAGGGCCACCGGTAGGTTGTCGAAAAGCTCTCCCTCCTTGACCACCACTGTTACCACTAGTGCTGCTGCTTGGATTTTCTACAGAAGATGTCCATGTGAACGTTGGAGCAGGACGCTTGCCGCGTGAGGTCGAAGCAGAAGTGGAGCTTGTGCATGAGATGGCATCCCATAGCTTGTTGAAGAAACCTTTTATTCTATCAAGTTTGTGATCAACCTTTTTGAGGCGATTATCAAGAATTTGTTGATTTCTTGATAGAATTCCTAATGACTGATTTGTGGTATAATTCGGGTGAACAAGAAGAATTTCATCATCTTGATTATGAGGTTCTTCTTGTTGGGCCTGAGGAGATTGGTGAGGTTGTTGATTACGTGCTTCCCATTCGGCTAGAGACATGATGCGAGGAGGTCTTGCCGGGAGTTGCATGAGGCTTATAGTCAGTTGGTTGATTTGATGAACCATTGTAGATTCGGACTCTGGTAGTGGCGAATCAACGTTGAGGAGTAGTCGCGTGATATACTCGCCATAGTATATTGTTCTCATTTTTCCATTATTGAATGTAAGAAATTCATCAAGAATTAATTGAACCCAGTTAACTTTAATATTACCCCAAATGGCATAAAGTGCCTGATAGTTGTTTGGGTATACAATTTCATATGTGCTTGTGCGAGGAGTGATGGTTCGCATAAGAGCTTTGTGTAGAAGCCTAGTTCTTGGTCGTAAAGAAGTTGATTTGATATCTCGGATATTAATGTTATCGTCCAAAAATTGATGATTGATGTTGTCCTGAATATGAGGATTAAATTCTATTTCCTCAAGCTTCCCACCAATGTTAGGAGATCCTAGAATATGTGCAATGTGGTCTAGAGAAAACCATACCTTTTTACCGCACACCATACTCCAAACACTATCGTTTGGATTTCGTGGAGTTTGGTGTCTAAGATTTAGATTAGCGTAGAACAATTTTACCATAATATGATTAATGGCAATATCATTGCGTTTAGTATCTAGTAGGGATGTAAAACCTGTTTGATCGGTCAAGTCTTGAATGTTGTAAGTTTGAAGACTCTGGAAATCAACGAATGAGTGTTCGAAAATCCTTGAATTCTTCATTTTATTCCACCTAGTGATGGCCACTCCATCATAAAGCCATTGAGAAATTTGAGCATCAATTGGCTTGGAGGATGTTGAATTGGAAGCTCTTGATCGTTAGGGAGGCATTTTTGTGAGTATGGAGGAGAAATTGAAATAAAAACTTAAGATTGGGAGCTAGGGTTTTAGGAGAAATGGCGATGAAGCTTGGAGAATTGTAAAAGTAAAAGGTAAAGTAACAAAACTGATGGGTAAAAAGAGAAAACTAATCTGGGAAACGACGTTCAGTCGCCTGAATTTGTCTGTTCAATCGATTGAAATTGTACTCGAAAATTTTCTGGGTAAGATTCAGTCGACTGAACAGAGTTTTTGGTCGACTGAGTTCGTGAATGAAAAGTTTCTGTGTAAAGTTCAGTTGACTGAACAGAAATTTGTAGTCGACTGAACTGTTGGATGAAAGTTTCTGTGTTATTTTCAGTTGACTGAGCAGAACTATTCAGTCGACTGAATTTTGCATATATTTTTTTCTGCCTTTTTGAATGCAAATGTTTTATTTAATGAAACATACAGTTATATAGTAATATTATAATACATCAACATCATTTTAACCAAAAACCATCATTTCTTGGAGGTTGGAGTCTTGGGGGATGGAGTCTTCTTCTTTGGTGTTTTATATCCTTCATTCGCCATATAGTTTTTGTCCCAAGAGTTTGGACTATATTGAGGTCTTTGAGACGAGACCCAAGCATATATTAGGTCGTTTAATGTACGATACGACGAAGATGGATCATACGGATTAACTGGTCGTGGTAAAGGTTCACTCAATTCCTTTTTCTTCGAGCTACAAAATTTCAAACCAATTTGTTAAGCTTAAGCGTTTAGCCGTTACTTTCTGTTCAAAATACAATTCTCGTTGAAGGTCTATTTGCTACTGTTGTTAATGATGAATTTCATCGATCTTTTTCTTTGTATCGAGAGAAGTAAATAGCGAACGCTTGGCCTTCTTGGAATCCGGTGTATACCCGGTTCGATAATTTTTCCATTTATACACAGGCTTGTGTGTTGGTGTTGGAGTAGGAGGTTGATGTGAATCAACTGAGCTATCGGTTGAAAAAGTTATGATGATGGGAGAGTTTGATTTGTTGGAAGACATTTTCCTACTGAGATTTATTGAAAAGTAATTTGTTGTATTTTTGTTTTAATTTGTTAAACATATATAGGTTTAGAGTTATAAGAAAAATGTGGTGTAAAATCATTAAGAATTTAGAACCAGAAATTAAGTTAATGGTTAATAATTTTCTTTGAAATGGATGGTTATGATTTAGTGTATGAAATAGTAGCTAATTCAAATGTATAAATGATTAAGTTTTGTGAACCCATAGTTATGTAAACTAAATTCATGTCTAACTTTTGAAGTTAATTAAAGTATGAGATATGTTCCACATGTATTAGGTTCCTTTCCATTATAATTCTTGTTATTAAATATCTTTGAAAGATATTATTCCTAATTCTCGTCGTAATTTTATGAATGAGTTTTCTAGTAATGGTTTAGTAAATATACCGGCAATTTGATTTTCGGTAGAAATATATTCTAAGTTGATAATTCCTTTTTCGATATTGTCACGTAAAAAGTGATGACGAATATCAATATGTTTTGTACGAGAGTGATTTACCGGATTTTTAGATAAATTTATTGTACTTGTATTATCATAATATATTGTAGAATTTGTTAAATTTATATTAAATTCTTTAAGTGTTTGTTGCATATATATGACTTGAGTAGTTGCTAAGGCGGCAGATATATATTCCGCTTCACGGGTTGAAAGCGAACACAATTTTGTTTCTTACTAAACCAAGATACAAGTGATTTTCCAATGAAATGACACGTACCACTTGTACTTTTTCTATCTATTCGAGATCCACCAAAATGAGCATCACTAAATGAAACTAATTCGAATGGACAATCTTTTGGATAGAAAAGACCAAAGTCCTTAGTATTACTAAGATATCGCATAATTCGTTTTACGGCTCTTAAATGTGATTATTTAGGATTAGCTTGAAAGCGTGCACATAAACATACACTCATCATTATGTCCGGTCTACTAGCGGTTAAATAAAGTAAAGAACCTATCATACTTCTAAACAACTTTTGGTCTACACTCTTGCCATTTTCATCTTGATCGAGATGAGTTGTGGTACTTATAAGAGTGGGTTTACCAGAAGTGTTCCATTCCAAAGCGTTTAATTAGATTAGCGCAATATTTTTCTTGGTTTAAGAAAATACCATTTGTTAATTGTTTAATTTGAAGTCCGAGAAAATACGATAATTCTCCCATATGTGACATTTCGAACTCTTTAGTCATTATATTTGAAAACTCTTTATACAATTTTTCATTAGTTGAACCAAATATAATGTCATCTACATATATTTGAATTATTAAAATGTCTTTAGTAGTGTTTTTAATGAATAAAGTTTGATCTACTTTTCCGATTTAAAATCCCAAATCTAGTAGATAGCTCTTAAGTCTTTCATACCAAGCACGAGGGCTTGTTTAAGACCATATAAAGCTTTCTTTAATTTATATACATGATCCGGATATTTTTCATGAGTGAATAAAGGGGGTTGTTCTACATATACATTTTCTTTATAAAACCATTTAAAAATGCACTTTTAACATCCATTTGATAAAGTTTAAAATTGTGAAAACAAGCGAAGGCTAATAAACTATGTATTGCTTCAAGTCTTGCAACTGGAGCAAATGTTTCTTCAAAGTCGATACCTTCCTCTTGATTATATCCTTGTGCTGCTAGTCTAGCTTTATTTCTAGTTATATTTCCTGGTTCATCTACTTTATTTTTGTAGACCCATTTTGTTCCTATAACTGATTGATTATTAGGACGGGGAACTAATTCCCAAACATCATTACGTTAAAATTGATTTAATTCTTCTTGCATAGCAACAAATCAGTAGTCGTCTATTGATGCTTCTTTAGAATTTTTAGGTTCTATTGTTGAAATAAAGGCAACATGTCCCATTTGGTTTAGTTGACTTCTTGTTTTAACGTGCAAGTCAATCTCTCCAATTATATTTTTTGTAGGATGATCATGTAGGATTCTAGGAGGAGATCTAATTTGATTATTATCGATTTGATTAATATTTTCATTATTTTCGAAACTTATATTTTCTGTGTTTGATATAATTTCTTCATCGTCTTTGGTGATTGTATTTTTATTAAAGTGTTCATCAAAAGATACATGTAAAGTTTCTTCTATTATATTTGTTCTTTTATTGAAAACGCGATATGCCTTACTTCATTCTGAGTAACCGACAAAAATACCGTGGTCAGTTTTTGGATCAAATTTTCCAAGTTGGTCTTTTGTGTTAAGAATAAAACATTTTGAACCAAAGATTTTTAAGTATGAAATATTAGGTTTTCTTCCATTAAAAAGTTCATATGATGTGTTTTTAGTTAAAGGTCGTATGGAAATACGATTTAATACATAGCAAGCAGTTTCTACAGCTTCTGCCCAAAAATGCTTTGGTAATGTACTTCCATTTAATAACGTTCTTGCGCATTCTTGAAGAGTTCTGTTTTTCCTTTCTACAACTCCATTTTGTTGTGGAGTTCTAGGAAATGAAAAAATATGATTTATTCCTTTCTTTTTACAAAATAATTCAAATGATTCATTTTCAAATTCACCTCCATGATCACTCCTTATATTTTTGACTTTTAAATTCTTAGTAGTTTGAATTCTTTTAACAAAATTTTTGAAATATTCAAACGTATCACTTTTGTTTTTCATAAATATTGTCCATGTATATCTTGAGAAATCATCAACTATTACAAAAACATATCGATTATGATGAATAGATTGAACCTGTGTTGGCCCGAATAAATCCATATGTAATAATTCTAATGGTTGTAAAGTTGAAATGACTTTCTTAGATTTAAAAGATGATTTAGTTAATTTTCGTAATTGACAATCATCGCAAATATTATTTATTTTAAAATTTATTTTTGGTAAGCATTTGACTAATTCATTTTTTGAAAGTTTTTTGAATAGTTTTAAAATTAATATGACAAAATCTTTTGTGCCATAACCAAGGATCATTATCTTTGACCATTAAACACATATCTTTGTTATTATTAATTTTCATGTTTAAAACATAAATATGTCTATCTCTCTTTCCTACAAAAATGAGTTTTTGATCAAAAATACAACATTTATTTTCAGAAAAAGTTATTTTAAAACCTTTGTCGCATAGTTGATTTATGCTTAATAAATTATGTTTTAAGTTTTTAACTAAAGAAACATTTGTAATAAGGGGTAAATTTGATATATCGTAGTTGCACAGATCTCCTTTGCTAATGATGAAACCTTTTGAGTTATCTCCGAAGGTAACAGAGCCACCATCAAAGTATGAAATATTTGTAAGTATTTCTTTGTCTCCGGTCATGTGTTTTGAGAACCACTATCCAAAATCCATTTTCTTTTCTTGAGTGGGACCTGCAAAAAATATTAATAAATACATTGGTACCCACCTTTTAATAGGGTCCTAAGAGTTAGATCTTAGGAAGCCAAACCCAAGTGGGGTTAGTATCCCTTTTATAAATATAATTTTTATTGTTATGAACAGTATTCAAAAATGTTTTTAACATATTTGTTCCTAATTAAATTATTGTTAGTCTTTGCAACCCAAATTTTAATTATCTTAGTTTCTACTTTTGTTTTAGTAGGTGTTCTTAATGATATATTATGTTTTGAATCATTATTCCTCTTAAGATTAGTATTTTTCTTTTGAGGAATTTTTGACTCCTTTTTATATCATAATCCATATTTATTTGAGGAAGATTGAGAATTTTCTAAAATCTTAGATAAATTTTCTCTTCCTTTGTTAAAATTAGAAACATTTTTAGTAATGTTATCTATTTTAATTTGAAGACTAGTATTTTCCAATTCAACTTGTTTTATTTTATTTTTTAAATTGTGATTTTTTAGAAATAATTTCATCATTCTTTACTTTTTGAGTTTCAATTTCTTGACCCAAAAGTAAAAGTTGACTATCTGAGTTTGAGAGAGATTCTTGAACTTTTTCAAATTCTTCTTCCAAAAAAAATTTCTCGTCTTTTAACATATCTCTTTCAAATTCAGCTTTGTTCTGATTTCACGTGCCTCTTTAAGTTTCTTTTTGAGAATTTTTATAGTATTTAAAAAGTGTTTACTACTATTAAATCATCATAAGATAAATCACTAACCTCAGATTCTTGAGCCATGAAGCACACATTTGCTTGTTCATTGTCGCTATCACTATCATTTTGGGATGAAGATGAATCTGAATCATCCCATGTTACAGAAAACGCCTTCGTTTTGAATTTATCCTTCTTGTTTTTGTTGTTGAAGCTTTTCTGATTTTCCTTCTTTTGTTCTGGACAATCCTTGTGCATGTGTCCTTTCTTGTGACAATTGAAGCATTCTATATTTGAGAATGAAGGTTTGTTTAAGAAATTATTTTTGAAACCGTTTTTATTTCCTTTTCTCTATTTTAAGAATTTCTTGAAATTTTTAGCAATAAATGCTAGATCCTCATCTTCAGACTCGGATTCTTCCTTTTCGGCGTGAAAAGCCACATTTTTTCTTTCCTGTGCATGGTCTTTCTTAGCTTGCATGTTAACTTCATAAGACATAAGGTTTCCAATTAGTTCTTCTGGTTTCATTGTAGATAGATCGTTTGCTTCCTCGATTGCTAATACTTTTCTTTCCCATTCATCAGTGAGTGAATTTAGGACTTTAGATACAATATCAAAATCCGTAAACTTTTCTCCTAATCCTATTAAGGCATGATGAATGTCTTGGAATCTCGAGTACATGTCATTGATAGATTCATTCTGTCGCATTCTAAAGTTTTGGAACTGGTTCTTTAGCATGGAAATCTTTGTTTGTTTGACCTCGTTTGTGCCTTCGTGTATGGTTCTAAGTGTCCTACATCTGATGTGCAGTAGTACAAATGCTAACACGATTGAACTCATTTCTAGCCAAAGAGCATAATAGCATATTCATAGCTTTGGCATTTGCACTAGCTTTATTCTTCTGAGTTTGTGTCCATGTAGGGTAATCAGTTGTGGGTACAACGAACTCTGCTTTAGTTGCATTCCAGGCTTCCAAACTTGTTGCTTGCATATAAATCCTCATCCTTGTAGCCCAATAATTATAGTTTAGTCCATTGAATAGAGGAGGTCTTTGGGTAGATTGTTCTTCTGCAAATGTAGAGCTATAGGCAATTGTTGTGCTTGTGCTTGTGTTTTTTTTCCATATTATCAATTATCAGATAACGGTGTTATGGTTATAGGACGGCCTTGCTCTGATACCAATTGAAAGAAGCTATGCGGTAGGATCGTATAATATGGAATAGTGGAATGGTATAGGTAAATAACAATAAGCAACAAGTAAAGTAGACAACAAGACTTTATACCGGTACAGACCTCTTGTCCTACGTCCAGTCCCTAAGCTCCTCTTAGGAATTCTAACTAACAACCCTCACTTAACACGGAGGAATAGGTTTACAACTTACCGAACAACCGAACGGGATTTCTTGCCTCAACTACCGAATAGGACTTCAACTAGGTATAAAGAGTATTTCTGACTTGTTGTGTTCTCGATAACACTAATGAGTCTAATAGAGTACAAATTTCCTATAATCTTATCCTTAAGAATATGAAATGTGTTTATGAAGATTTAGAAAATATAAATTGCTATGAATCAAAAAGTATTTAAGATAAATCAGAGATTCAAGCAATTGATGTGGATTGTGAATGTTTTTTGAAAATTTGAATAATCTGAAAAATATGATCAAGATAATAGAGAGATGAAAGCAATAAGAATTGGTGATTTGCAAATGATAGAAACATGTTTTTATAGGTGTAGAAGAGGTGTATCTATTTGCAAAAGATTCAGGCAAGAGATGCATCCATTACCATTGGAGAATGGTTGCAACTCTTGGGAAGAAGAAGGTGTCTCTTCATTAAAAATTCACAGGCTCAAATTCAGTCGACTGAGCAGAGAATTTCAATCGACTGAAACTGTGCATGTTGTATTTGAGTAACAGGTTCAGTCGACTGAAATATCTTGTTCAGTCGACTGAACTGGTAGATTTTGCACAATGAACACTTAACTAAAAATATGAAGTTGTGTTATGTGTTTTTGTGTTTGTGCAAGTTTCTTGAGGATAGATTTTAACAATAAAACTATGACTAAGACCTATATATAATAAGTACTCATGATATCCTTGGTCTTCATAATACCTCCTTTCCTTTTTGTTGAAGCACATTGTCATTGATCAAAATATAGCGTATCAACATATAATTTGATATAGTTTGGATAGATTAATTTTTCAGATTTGATTTGGAATTGGAATTAGGGTTTGGGTTATCTGCCATTAGGAAGGAGGAGATGAGAATAGAAATTTGTACGTAAAGCAAATAAAATTAGAAAGCTGCTAAGATTTTAGGAAATATCATTTTACATAGACAGAGATGGATAAGAATGGATGGACAGAACGGTTCAAGTCGAAACGATAACAACGACCCGAAAAGCCCGTTCTGTTCTCGAAATGAAAATGAGTCATCCAATATATCGAAATATAGGTTTTCGATATTTCCAAACTTAATGGAATTAGTTTCAAACACTAATTCTATTGTATATAGAAGTTAGCTTTTAAAATCAAATTATATTCACTTAAATTCTTTTAATTGATTTCTACGAGTTTCGAGCCCGCACGATCACGGTAAGTCCCATTGCTACGAAACTTATAATCCTATAATAATTCACTATTACGGATCCGATGAAACTGGTTTCGTCGAAATTCGAGATAGTGGCCGAAAAAGCTATTTTCACGTTAATTAAATAAATTATTATTAAATTGATTTGATCACTTTCAAATTCAAATTTTAAAAGTTAACAATTTTCATCATTCTTGATTACATAGAAATTTATTGTGACGCCCCACCTTTATACCCACGCTAGCCAAGGACACTACGGGGTAATGCCGTCAACTAGCACGGAGAATAAGGCTGTTGAGGAGCAACCATCCGTGTAATTGCTTTGTGCCAGCACCGCTATGTCAGATAGTATAACATGCATTTGATTTCGAGAGGAAATCCGACACACCGATACAAACTCAAAGCTACTACACAGTGGCTATAATAATCTTCGAAAACAAATATAGAAATAAGCATAACACAAATTAGTCACAGATAATTCATATCACAAAGGCGGAAGAAGATATGAATATATAACAAACACATGGAAGTGTATATCAGAGTAGTGGTCAAAAAGATCCACAATAATACAAAAGAATAGCAACACGTACTATACAAAAGAATACAACTATGAGTTCATATCTCAAGTGTATACAACAAAATAAACTACTAATCTAAGTAGTTAGCCAAAAGTCAGAGAAATTACTCCCAAGTGAGAAGTCAAGCTGAAGCACCTGTAACATCTCGGTCTGACCCGAGTATTATTTAATAAGAAAATAATAAACGGATCAGTCTAACTATAAATATCAGATGAAGCGGTATAGAATAAGAGGTACGACTAGACACATAATAATCACAACGCCAAGCTGTGATATATATAAGTAATTGAAAAACAACAAGAGATTAATCAATATCACAAAAATCTACTCAAGAATCAAAAGGAATGTCATACTCTTTATTTCATTCACCAAACCATAAATATTGACGATTATATCAATATCAATCACAGAAGTCAATGACACACAAATTCATCAATGCACAAATATTGATAAAAGTTATCAATGAAAATCACTAAAATTGGTGAAGCATAAATTCCAGAATTCAACACACGAAATCCACAAATCACAAAAAGGGGAGGGGAAGGCCTATCACACGAACGGAAGCATAAAAACTCACCAACATATGTATCACACGAACGAGACGCTATCTCATGGTGGATAGCCATTAATTTTTGACACACGAATGGCCCGAAGACCATGGGGAGCTACCCCACAAAGAAATGAGACGAAGCTCAATAGAATGAGTTACAGTCCTCCACGTGGACAAAGAGACATCGCCCAATTGCTAGTCTAAACCATGAAAATGATCTTCATGATCATCAAGAAGTGTCAATTATAGTAAGCTAGTAAATATATGAGCTTAGCTTCATGTCCCATAACCACTAGCTTAACTTAAATATTTACGAACAAATTGTAGATCTCCACTAGAAAATTGTCACAAGAGTTTCAATCGAACAAGTCCAAGAATTAACCGACGAAGTAAACGCAAGCATTTCATACCACTCGTTTTACTAAGCCGTTTAATTAGATTTCTCATACGAGTGAGGTAAATGTTTGTATATACTAATAGATTAGAAATCGGTTTGAGAAAACGAGCTTTGTAATAAAATAGTGTTGAAATCATTTTAAAAAAGAGTTTTGATATTTACTACTATTATAGAAAACCTTTATATTTTTAAAGTGACAAATCACAAAGAAGATTGTAGGAACAACCAATCACTAAAATTCACATTCGAAGACGTGAATAAAATCCAAAGAAACCGTTAAAGAATCCATCGAAATGGATATTCAAAAATCTCTAAAAAGGAGTCATCAAAGTCATAATAAATGATAACAAAAAATAGGATCATCACGAATCCATTTAAATTGGAATCCTTAAAGAAAAAGGCAAGCAGGCAAAACAATACAGTTTCAGACGTCTGAAACAAGTGGTTCAGACGTCTGAATCTGGAAAAATTAAAAATTTCCAGAACGTGATTCAGACATCTGAACCAAATGTTTCAGACGTCTGAAATAGGCGTTTTTAGCCTATTTTCTTTCTGTTTGAAAATGAGCCAATTCAGACGTCAGAAATCCCAGATTCAGACGTCAGAAACTGGAATTTCGAGGATTTCCTGAACCTCGACCAAAAATGGCCAAACGAATATCGAAAACAATCGAACGAGCAAATGACGACTAAGGATTTACGCCACGCGACAACCCAGCCTTAACGGCTCTTCGATACGCCTCAAATATCAATGTCCAAATATCCATAATAGGATTTTCATAGATTTTGATTTCAAAACACCAAAAATTGGAATATACACCAAATCAATCCAAACCAAAATCAATTGCACAAGCATAAGTGTTAGAAATTCATACCTAACAATCGAAGATAATTATAGACAAAGATGTGAGATAAAAATCTCACCTTTGAACCCAAACGATTGAAGATGAAGCTTGAAAGCAAAGGAGAATCAACCACTCTTCAAATCCAACTCAAGAAGCTTGATTCTAAGCTTAAAAGAAGAACATTCCCAAAATTAGGTTTAGGAATTTCTGAAATTGATTAAGAGAATGAGTTGGAGAAGATGAAGAGAAATTTACCAATGGGTTCTCTTGAATTTGGAGATAGAGGTTGGATTTGCTAATGAAGACTAGGGTTTTGGAGTTTTAATTTCCCATCTCTCCCACCATTGATGCTTTAGAACTGAAAAGAGGAGGAAGTGAGAGTGAATTGGGGGTGGGGTGGGGGGTGGTTCAGAATTGAGTATAAGTTAAACATAGGGCTGAACCCAAACCCAAACCCAAAGTGAAAAAGTAGCAAAACTTGACTAACTCCAAACATATCAAAGTTTACACTTAAAAAGATCGCAAACGGCTTTTGAACTCAATGGGAGTGGTCCCGAGTCCTAATTCGACCGTATGCAAAAAGTAGCTTTTCGGACTAACTTCCGAGGAACGATGAAATATTTAAATGAAATATTTAAATACACAATCGATAAATATGCGGGTTGTTAAAGACTCCCCTCCTTAAAGAAATTGCGCCCTCGCAAGATTTAAGAAGAAAATATAAAGTAACAACCATAAAAGCATATTCAACACAAAAGAAATTTGAAATAAAAGGTTCACCTTAAAGAGCACGGGAAAGCAAGTCCGGATGTGATCGCTCGATGAACTCTCTAGATTCCCAAGAAGAATTCTTAGAATTTGAAGATCATTGAACTTTCACAAACAGAACATCCTTATTTCGAAGTCGTTTGACTTCCGAAGCAATAATACGAATAGGATGCTGCTCATAAGTTAAATTAGGTGAAACTTCAATCTCTTCCACAACACCGGGCTCAAGAATAGAATCGAAATCTCGAAGACATTTCCGTAATTGAGAAACGCGAAACACATCATGCATGGCAGAAAACTGAGCCGGTAAAGAAAGGCGATAAGCCATGGAGCCAATACGTTCAGTGATAGGAAATGGCCCAATATATCGAGGCGCTAACTTTCCTGATCGACTGAAACGTACAACACCTTTCATAGGTGAAACACGAATGAACACAAGATCTCCCACAGAAAATTCTAACTTCCTTCTTCGATTATCGGCATAGGATTTTTGTCTACTCTGGGCTTCTTTCATCCTATGTCGAATAAGTTCAATCTTTTCTGTGGAATCACGAATAAAATCTGGACCTAAAACCAGCTTCTCGCCGGCCTCAAGCCAACAAGAAGGAGATCGGCATGGCCTTCCATAGAGTGCCTCGAAAGGTGCCGTACCACTACTAGATTGGAAGCTATTATTATAGGAAAATTCAACAAGTGAAATATGATCTTCCCAACTTCCACCAAAATCAAGAACACATGCACGAAGAAGATCTTCAAGAGTTTGGTTCACACGCTCGGTTTGTCCATCGGACTGAGGATGATAAGCGGTGCTAAAATTAAGCTTCGTTCTTAAAGCTTTTTGAAGACTCTTCCAAAATCCACTAGTAAACAATTGATCACGATCACTAACAATAGAAGTAGGGACTCCATGCAATTTAACAATTTCTTTAATAAAAAGTTTGGCCAAAAGAGGAACGGTTCGGTTAGACCGAATGAGAATAAAATGGGCGGATTTAGTAGGCCTATCAACGATCACCCACAAGCTATCATGACCCGAACGAGAACGGGGAAGGCCATATATAAAATCCATGGAAATTTGATCCCACTTCCAGATTGGAATTTCTAAAGGTTGCAATAACTCACCGGGCCTTTGACGTGCGGCCTTAACGAGTTGGCATGTCATGCAACGCTTAACAAAGTTAGCAATATCAGATTTCATTCCCTTCCAATAATAAAGCCGCTTCATATCCGCGTACATTTTACTACTACCGGGATGAACGGTAAATTTAGAGTGATGGGAATCTTCTAAAATATCTTTACGAAGATCACTAATATTTGGCACGATAAGTCTACCAAATTTCCGAATGCTGCCACGAGAATCAATGTCAAAGTCTTTCAAACCTTCAATATCAATTTTATCCTTAATATTTTGGCCAAGAAGAGTCAATTCAGGATCTAGCCCTTGAGCTTCAAGAATGCGGTCTAAAAGAGAAGGATGAGCCTCGAGGCTACATAAAACAAGAGATGAACATAAATCGGATACGCGCTCTCGAATCTCACAAGTGGATAAGATCTCGAGATCGTTCCATTCAGATATCATCATAGAAACAACAGCTTGTTGTTTACGGCTAAGAGCATCGGCGACACGATTACCCTTACCTGGTGTATAAAGAATATCAAGATCATAGGGAGCAAGGAACTCGAGCCAACATTGTTGACGCAAATTAAGTTCCTTTTGAGAAAACAAATATTTCAAAGACTTATGATCCGTGTAAAGAATAAATTTTTCTCCTAAGAGATAATGACGCCAAATTCGAAGGGCGAAAACAATAGCCGCGAGCTCTAAATCATGAGTGGCATATCTAGTCTCAGCAAGCTTCAATTGCCTAGAAGCATAAGCAATAACACGTTCTCTTTGCATAATAACGGCACCCAAACCAACGCGACTAGCATCGGTATAAACAACGAAATCTTGATTCCCCTCGAGAATAACAAGAATAGGAGCATCAGAAAGAAGTTCCTTCAGTTTCTGAAAAGAAGTTTCACATTTGTCCGACCAAATGTATTTAACACCTTTCTTCGTTAAGCTAGTGAGAGGCACGGCAATCTTAGAAAAGTCTTTGATAAAACGGCGGTAATAACCCGCCAATCCAAGAAAACTACGAATCTCCGTCGCACTCTCCGGTCTCTTCCAATCTTGAATCGCTTCAATCTTTGAAGGATCCACGGAAATTCTGGATTCGGAAATAATATGACCGAGAAACTTCACACGAGATTGCCAAAAATGGCATTTAGAAAATTTTGCTTTTAATTGATTACTCCTAAGAGTTTCCAACACAATCCGAAGATGCTTCTCATGTTCCTCCTCGGTTCTTGAATACACAAGAATATCATCAATAAAGACGAGGACAAACCTGTCGAGGAAGTCTTTGAAAACTCTATTCATAAGGTCAACGAAATAAGCCGGAGCATTCATTAGACCAAATGGCATAACAAGCCATTCATAAGATCCATAACGAGTACGGAACGACGTAAAGGAATGCTATCCTCTGCAATACGAAGCTGATGAAATCCAGTACCTAAGTCTAATTGTGAAAAGACTCTAGCACCACTAAGTTGATCGAATAGATCATCAATCCGAGGTAAAGGATATTTATTTTTGATAGTAAGATCATTAAGCTTGCGGTAGTCAACGCAAAGCCTAAGTGTACCATCGGATTTCTTCACAAAAATAGTCGAAGCTCCTCAAGGCGAGGAACTAGAGCGAATAAATTGCTTCGTCTCCAATTCAGACAATTGTTTACGCATCTCCTCATTTTCCTTATTAGACGTGCGATAAGGAGGACGAGTAATAGGTTGAGCTCCAGGGATAAGATTAATTCTGAACTCAATTGCTCGCTTAGGCGGTAATCCTAAAACGGGCTCAAATATGTCGGAAAATTCACGAACAACGTGAATAAGTGAAATAATATCTTCCTCTTCATCATTATCGTCATCATGAGGATTTAAAGAATATAAAGATGCAACCAGCTGGAATCCGAATCTTTAAGATTAATAGAAATCTGCTTAACAGATTGAGGATGTCGAAGATGAATAGTCCGCCCAGGACATAGGATATGAGCTTCATAACGGTTAAGCAAATCCATTCCCAAAATCATTCCAAAGCCTAAATAACGCATAACATGCAAATCGGCTCGGAAAGAAAAATCACCCAAAATAATCTCGACATCATTACAAAATAAACTAATTGTTGCGGACCCACCAACCAGATTCGCAATTCTCATAGAAGTCATTAAAGAAACAACACTTAAAGAAAAAGTATCAACGAGTTCTTTCGAAATAAAAGAATGGGATGCACCCGTGTCAAAAAGAACTCGAATAGGTTGATCACGAAATATGATAATGCCATCAAGGATAGAATGAGAAATACCTTGACCATGAGATGTGTTGCCAGGGGCTTGAGCAACATTAAGCTTTTCCTCCTTCCTATTTTGAAGTTTGGGACAAGAAGATAAATAATGATCCGGGCTTTTGCAATAGCGACAAGTACGAGGCTTTGAACACTTGTTCGCAAAATGGTCTTTGGAACCACAGTTAAAGCATTTCCCTTCAGTAGAGGAAAAGGTCTTTGCAACAGGAGTTGTTTGCTTCCCTTTCTTATTGGGATAAGGACCTTTGAATTTGTTTGGCCTCTTCTTGTTGTTGAAGTTTTGGTTTGGAACCCACCACTTCAACATCACTTTCCTTATCCGCCTCTTCAAGACGAAGAGCGATATCAATGAGTTGGTCGAAGGGAACTTCTAATTTTAGAAGTAATGGCTTCTTGATATTTTTGTTTAAGCCATAGACAAACCTTTGGTTCTTCTTCAATGGGGTTTTGATGTATTCAACCCCATATTTGGAAAGTGACTCGAAGGATGCAACATAATCATTCACGGAGGCTTCACCTTGAACAAGGTCAATAAAACGGCGAGCCAAAGTCACCTTCTCAGCTTCTGGTACGAATTTTAACTCGAAGCGCTCTCGGAATTTCTCCCAAGTGAGATCCGCTTCATTTATTTCAGAAATCAGAAGCTCGTACCAGTCTAATGCTCTTTCTTGGAGCATACTAGAAGCCACCTGAACTTGGTGAAGATCAATGAGGTTCATGCGAGAAAAGATTCGATCACATGTCCTTAACCAAGCCTGGACTTCAATAATAGTTTCAAAACCTTTAAATGGCTTCCCACCTAGGTTGGTGTAATCATTGCACAAACGTGCAAATCCCGACTTTGGGTGAGTAGGTTCCGGATTAGAACCAGCTGCTTAAGCATTCGTGACAAGGTCAAGAAATTGTTGGGCAGTCATAAAAACTCCATCTTGGGGAGTAGCACTAGATTGACCGGCGCTGGGACGGCCAGGTCTAACCATTTCTCTTCCTTTATAAAGAAATAAAGAAGAAAAAAAAGGTTATTCACAAATGAATATCAAGCAATCTTGATAGATAAAACAAGGAATCATAAAGAAAATAGGATGAATCGGTACGAAGACTCGAATTAAATCCTAAAGCACGACTCCTAAGATAGACTTAGGACGATGATCCTTACTAAGTTATTCTACATTGTTCCGAAGTTTGGCTCCGATACCAAGCTGTGACGCCCCACCTCTATACCCACGCTAGCCAAGGACACTACGGGGTAATGCCGTCAACTAGCATGGAGAATAAGGCTGTTGAGGAGCGACCATCCGTGCAATTGCTTTGTGCGAGCACCGCTATGTCGGATAGTATAACATGCATTTGATTTCGAGAGGAAATCCGACACACCGATACAAACTCAAAGCTACTACACAGTGGCTATAATAATCTTCGGAAACAAATATAGAAATAAGCATAACACAAATCAGTCACAGATAATTCATATCACAAAGGCGGAAGAAGATATGAATATATAACAAACGCATGGAAGTGTATATCAGAGTAGTGGTCAAAAAGATCCACAATAATACAAAAGAATAGCAACACGCACTATACAAAAGAATACAACTATGAGTCCATATCTCAAGTGTATACAACAAAATAAACTACTAATCTAAGTAGTTAGCCAAAAGTCAGAGAAATCACTCCCAAGTGAGAAGTCAAGCTGAAGCACCTGTAACATCTCGGTCTGACCCGAGTATTATTTAATAAGAAAATAATAAACGGATCAGTCTAACTATAAATATCAGATGAAGCGATATAGAATAAGAGGTACGACTAGACACATAATAATCACAACGCCAAGCTGTGATACATATAAGTAATTGAAAATCAATAGGAGATTAATCAATATCACAAAAATCTACTCAAGAATCAAAAGGAATGTCATACTCTTTATTTCGTTCACCAAACCATAAATATTGACGATTATATCAATATCAATCACAAAAGTCAATGACACACAAATTCACCAATGCACAAATATTGATAAAACTTATCAATGAAAATCACTAAAATTGGTGAAGCATAAATTCCACAATTCAACACACGAAATCCAGAAATCACAAAAAGGAGGGGGAAGGCCTATCACACGAACGGGAGCATAAAAACTCACCAACATATGTATCACACGAACGAGACGCTATCTCATGGTGGCTAGCCATTAATTTTTGACACACGAATGGCCCGAAGACCATGGGGAGCTACCCCACAAAGAAATGAGACGAAGCTCAATAGAATGAGTTACAGTCCTCCACGTGGACAAAGAGACATCGCCCAGTTGCTAGTCTAAACCATGAAAATGATCGTCATGATCATCAAGAAGTGTCAATTACAGTAAGCTAGTAAATATATGAGCTTAGCTTCATGTCCCATAACCACTAGGTTAACTTAAATATTTACGAACAAATTGTAGATCTCCACTAGAAAATTGTCACAAGAGTTTCAATCGAACAAGTCCAAGAATTAACCGACAAAGTAAACGCAAGCGTTTCATACCACTCGTTTTACTAAGCCGTTTAATTAGATTTCTCATACGAGTGAGGTAAATGTTTGTATATACTAATAGATTAGAAATCGGTTTGAGAAAACGAGCTTTGTAATAAAATAATGTTGAAATCATTTTAAGAAAGAGTTTTGATATTTACTACTAGTATAGAAAACCTTTATATTTTTAATGTGACAAATCACAAAGAAGATTGTAGGAACAATCAATCACTAAAATTCACATTCGAAGACGTGAATAAAATCTAAAGAAACCGATAAAGAATCCATCGAAATGGATATTCAAAAATCTCTAAAAAGGAGACATCAAAGTCATAATAAATGATAACAACAAATAGGATCATCACGAATCGATTTAAATTGGAATTCTTAAACAAAAAGGCAAGCAGGAAAAACACTACAGTTTCAGACGTCTGAAACAAGTGGTTCAGACGTCTGAATCTGGAAAAATTAAAAATTTCCAGAACGTGATTCAGACGTTTGAACCAAATGTGTCAGACGTCTGAAATAGGCGTTTTTAGCCTATTTTCTTTCCGTTTGAAAATGAGCCAACTCAGACGTCTGAAATCCCAGATTCAGACGTCTGAAACTGGAATTTCGAGGATTTCCTGAACCTCGACCAAAAATGGCCAAACGAATATCGGAAACGATCGAACGAGCAAATGACGACTAAGGATTTACGCCACGCGACAACCCAGCCTTAACGGCTCTTCGATACGCCTCAAATATCAATGTCCAAATATCCATAATAGGATTTTCATAGATTTTGATTTCAAAACACCAAAAATTGGAATGTACACCAAATCAATCCAAACCAAAATCAATTGCACAAGCATAAGTGTTAGGAATTCATACCTAACAATCGAAGATAATTATAGACAAAGATGTGAGATAAAAATCTCACCTTTGAACCCAAACGATTGAAGATGAAGCTTGAAAGCAAAGGAGAATCAACCACTCTTCAAATCCAACTCAAGAAGCTTGATTCTAAGCTTAAAAGAAGAACATTCCCAAAATTAGGTTTAGGAATTTCTGAAATTGATTAAGAGAATGAGTTGGAGAAGATGAAGAGAAACTTACTAATGGGTTCTCTTGAAGTTGGAGCTAGAAGTTGGATTTGCTAATGAAGACTAGGTTTTGAAGTTTTAATTTCCCATCTCTCCCACCATTGATGCTTTAGAACTGAAAAGAGGAGGAAGTGAGAGTGAATTGTGGGGGGGGGGGGGGTGGTTCAGATTTGAGTATAAGTTAAACATAGGGCTGAACCCAAACCCAAACCCAAAGTGAAAAAGTAGCAAAACTTGACTAACACCAAACATATCAAAGTTTACACTTAAAAAGATCGCAAACGGCATTTTGAACTCAATGGGAGTGGTCCCGAGTCCTAATTCGACCGTATGCAAAAAGTAGCTTTTCGGACTAACTTCCGAGGAACGATGAAATATTTAAATACACAATCGATAAATATGCGGGTTGTTACATTTATAATCGTTTAAAATAACTTTTCATGTCAAATCCAATATTTAAATATTGCATTAATTTCAGCGTTCAATTACAACTGTAATAAAATCCAGTTAATTATATTTTAATTTCAACAATTTCTTTTATTTCAATTTACACTCTTATTATTCAATCACCCAATACCATATGAATTCATTTAACACTAGTTTACATTTTACTACATTCATATTCTACCGTTA
Source organism: Allium cepa (assembly GCA_030765085.1). Lineage (NCBI taxonomy): Eukaryota > Viridiplantae > Streptophyta > Magnoliopsida > Asparagales > Amaryllidaceae > Allium > Allium cepa. The sequence continues at coordinate 520,064,392 of CM060929.1, read as the reverse complement.
TCATCTTAACTCATATTAACTGCAATATTTAATTACATTAATTCCAACAATTGATTCCAACAATTATTTTATTCCTTATTAACTGAAAATTGTATCCAAATTAAGCTCTACAATTATATTTCAATTACAAATAACATTCATTTCATCCTTATAACATTAACGTTCAAAGTCTAGAATCGATTGAATTTAGGTTATCATCGTTTTTTAATTATGCAATCAATATTATTAATTATATTCTAATTTGCATTATCATCTTTCACTTTACTATAGTTATTGTTTTAAAATTCATTTAAGATCAAGTTATGAATTCTAAAAATCTTTTTCATTAATAAATCATAAATTTCAATTTTCCATAATATTAAATTCCAAAATCTAATTAAATTTAATATTTTTAATTATAAAAAATATGGGTTGTTACTGGAACCGGGGTCGGATTTGGGTAATTCCTATTCGAAAACCACTTCGAACCAATTTACGTTTCTAAAGTGAAGAAAATATATATTAAAGAGCTTGATTTTGAAGGTGGGGATCTTCGTAATGGAAGGACTACTTGTTGGCAATATTTGGATTTGCTCTTGAGTTAAATAAATAGCAGTGGTCCCTTTGTTCTAGGACCTTCGTATGTAAGGAGTAACTCACTACTAATCCTAGGGGTGATGTGTAATACCCCTAATTTTTTATAACATCATTAGGGATATTTAATTAGATAAATTAAATAGAATAGCGTAATAATTAGAATGATAAGAAGATTGAGATTTGAATAAATAATAAGGAAGCTGTGCTTAATAATTGGGCTTAAGAATGGTTTATAATTTAATTGATCCACATAAGGGTATATTGGGAAATAGCCGCAAATAACCCTTTAACCTTATATATTTTCGTTCCTTATACCATTCATGTTCACTTTCCTCATTTTCAAAAAAACAATCAAAATGCTAGAGGAGCCGACCATTAACAAAGAAAGGAAAGAGGTTCAATCAAAAGCCAGGGATTCAATCCTAATCAAGGTGAATAATAATTTACACCATCTCTATTTTGTTTTATGATCATATGTTTTGGATTTAAGATTAAATTCATTTTTATGACGATTTGTATTATTATATGCTTAAATTATAATTTGTTTGATTTAAACATAATTGTTTAAATGGGGATTTATGCGGTTTAGGGAAAAAACGATTGAAATTGATGTTTGAATGCCACGGAAAAATTATATGTTATGTAAAACATGATTTGGGAGCTGGTATTAATTTTGATATTTTTCATGCTATGGAAAGATTATTATGAATTTTCAAGGTAAATATGATCTAATTGGGTTAAAAATTTATTTCGAACATTTCAAGAAGAATTTGGGTCTGAAATTTTGATACGTTTGATAACACGATGAAAGTGAATTTTTGTAATTTTGGAGATTTTTCCTATGAGATTTACTTGGGAAAAAAATTATTTTAGAAGGATGACTTAAGTGCAATTTTGGTTTTGCTTAATGGAAGGGCTTAATTGTTAAATTTTCCTTGATTTAGACCTGATAATAAGCAGCAGTTACTTTGTAAAGAATTTGAAAAGTTGTGGAAACCAATCTATGCTTACACGTAGGCAGGTTAGTTAGAAAATGTTTCCATTAATGGGTATTAAATCAGGTTTACCCAAAAAAGTAGGTTTCGCTTCTACTAGAAGTGCCTTTTGACTCATAGCTTCCGCCTTCAATCAAGCCAAAACCCTAGAAAGCTAAAACCAATACATAAGGTATCACTTAGATGGTACGTAGTTGATTGGAGGAAGGTGGAAGGCATAGTGTCGAAAACATAGCTTCTGATGAGGTCGAAAGCTTAGTTTTACTTTCAAATGAAAAAGCGCATGCTTTTTTATTAAGGCTTTCGAAGGGGTCAAAACTTATGATTTCGAAAGGGGTTTTCTAATAGTTTTTGAAGGGGGTGCAATTTTATGTTTTAAAAGTATAGGCTTTCAAATGGTTTCCTTTATTTATGCTAATCCATCCATGCTTTCGAATGGATCGAAACCCAACCATGGTTCTTTAGCCTTTTGAGTGTATTGAATCCATCTATGCTTTCGAAGGTTTGTCATTGTTTTAAACATATGATAATCCATTCCTTAAATTCTTTCGAAGGGGTTTTAGGGTTTTGAAGGCAATGGCTTCGAAAGGGGGTTTCGATGCTAACCTTCATGTTTTACTTAAAGGTTTTGAAGCTTTCGAAAAGATGATGCCAATGCCATCATGTTTTCCCCAAACAAGTTTATTTGAAGATTAAAGGTTTTGAAAGAGATACTTTTGTATATATTCACTTTGACCCAAAAGTTGTTTTTGAGTAAACCCATAGTCTGGAAAGGGGTGCTTTCATTGGTTTCGAAGCTATGTTTCTAAGGATTACTAAATAATGTTTTGATACTTTCGAAAGGTACATTTTGGTTTCGAAAGAGATGATTTAAGAAGCTTCGAAAGGTTTATACATAATGTTTTGAAAATAAGTTTTCTATGCTTTCGAATGAGGTTATCCAAGGATTTCGAAAGTAATGTTTAAAGGTTTTGAAAGCCTTAGTTTTTAAAACAAATAACCCAATCTCATTTCGAAAAAAACCATTGCATAAATAAATGTTTTTAAATGGAGTTTTGAAGAAGTTTTCCTTGATTAATGGGTTAAAGGGATTAACCAAGTTTTATATAAAATAATTTCAAGGATATTAAACCATAGGGGTTGGTATTATTATTTTTGCTTCTTCATAAATGTATTTGAATAATTTCACATTGTAATGGACCTATAACTGTAATTTAGGGAAGGGCAGAATAACCAGTTAGGTTGACCCAGTAGTGAATATAAATTTAATTAACTCCTGAATGCGTAGAATTGCATCCACGAGGTTAGAAAGACCAGAGTATAGGATGCTAAAGTATTAATTAAAGATATTAGTAGGGGCCAATAGGTTCATAGTAAGCCCATGAAAACTGTATATAGGAAATAATATTGGAAGAGGCCAACAGGTTCATAGTAAACCCATAAAAACTATGTATAAATGAAGATGTTAGGAAGATAAATTCATAGTTAGCCTATGAAAACTATGATTTGATATTGGCAGGGCCAATAGGTTTGTAGTTAGCCCATGAAAACTATATCCGGAATATCTACAGAAGTCCATAGGTTCCTAGTCAACACATGAAAACTAAGGTAAGAGGAAAGATATTGGAGTTACCAATAGGTTTAGGGGGAACCCATGAAATAGTAAAGATATTGGCAGAGGCCAATAGGTTCTTAGTGATCCCATGAAAACTATGAAACTGGACAGTGAGTCGATAAACATTAAACAGGTTATTAGTAATCAAATGAAAACTAATAGGTTAATAATGACCCTAAAAACTATAAATGAGACAAATAGTCAGAAATGAATGGGGATGGAAAATCCAGAATTGATTTAGTTGTTTGCATATCATCATATTATTTTGATATATTTTAACCATTGTGGATGCAGGTGCACAGTATATGGTTTTATAAAGATTTTAGGATACTAGTGAGGGGAAAACTCATTTTGCTAAGCAGCGTGGTCTCACTAGATATCTAAATGGTTTGAAATGGTAGATTATTATTCATACTAGGCTTTATGCCAGACTCGAATTTTATGTTTTCCCTTTAAACTCTGGGGTATTCAATTGATTTTGAGTAGTTTGAGAGTTGAGGCTTTCAAGTACCTCTTTAGACGAATAACCTTTTAGAGACGTGCATGAGGCATGACAGCTATCTAGAGTTCTCTTTTATATTGATTCCGCTGCGTTGTTTTTGTAAAGCCAAAGTTGTCAAAATTGCCTATATATATACACACTCTTATTGTCCAAGGGGGCTTCTTCATTTGTCACTCTTGGTGTATGTTGTAATAAATATATTTTTTCTAAATGTGATTCTCGTATTGGGATTATGTAATGAATTAAATGTTTTGAAATGGAATATGAAACTTGTTTGATATTTAAAATTTTTCTTCCTATTCATGTGTTTCTTTGTATCAATGTATCTAACATTACCGTATTTGGTTGTCGAGCATTAATAACTGTGGATGACTATAGCATCTGTAGCCGTTTGTTTTGGACTTCCAAGCAGGGGATGTTACATGATGTGGCAGGAGAGTACCTTTGGTTTGTCCTGTTTCTGGATAACTCGTATGGACGAATATCTGACGTTGCATTTTTAGATCATATTGATTGATCTCTATGAACATATCATCTGTTTGGTGACGGAGAAGGTAACTTCTCTTAGCTTAACACCCTTTCCTAAGACGTAAGAGCTCTGGAGTTATACATTTATGGAAATTAGTTGTGTGATTGTGAAATGACAAAGTGACATTCAAAGTGGAAGACGTGCTATGTAAAAGGTATCATTACCTCAAAGCCTCACACCCCGGGAATAGTGAAACGGGGGATGCTTTAGGGCTAAAGTGGGTCGCAACCAATCAGGATATGAAATCACCTTCTAGATGGTTAAAATTTCTACCTCTATAACATTGGGCTTAAATTATGTGGTGTATGCTATGAAACATCTCAGATATGATGGGAACGGTCGTGTGATGTAATGCTCGATGTTGTTCGTATGATTAACAGATAGGTCGGTCTTAATTCACATGAGCACCAACATAAGGGCCTCGGTTGCATTCTTTTAGAAATGCACTGTATGTGAAGTAGTCCCTTACCTCACTAATCAGTTAGAAATCCAATCTCAAATAAGTGCCTTCAGTTTTGTTTTGTAGAACCTTAAATGATTAGGTCTAGAATTTAATATAGTAATAATTTCGGCTAAGATTCATAAGTTTAGTTGCAAATGTTTGAAAAGAATCTCATTAAAGATAATATTATAAAATTTTCATATAAAAATATTTTGGTTATCATAAGGTAAAAGCTTATTCCACGTTTACGTGCGGCGAGGTCTTATGAGATACCATTTGTTTTCAAACCCGTATTTTGACTTTCTCACACCAGTTGTATGACTGACCCAAAGTTTATTTCCTTTTTCTTAAACTCTAGGTGCCCTATTTTTACAGACAGCCTTGTAATCAGGCTTAGTTAGAAGAAATCTGGAAGAATTCAGAGCATGGAGTTAGAAGATTATTCAGTAGCCATTATCCATTCCCGCCATACTTGAGTACTATTGTATTCCGCATTTTTACGGATGGAGTTTTATAACTATCCTTGTTTAACTTTGATAAATATACTTAAATTTTCTGCTATAATGATTTTATATATTGAAATAATGTATGTCATTCCATTTGTGTAAGATTCTATTCTATCTTTGTTAGCACCAAAACTAACACCCGTAGAATTTCATGGACATCGAAGAATTAATGGAATCTAGAGAACAAAGCATAAAAGTAAATTGACACAAAGATTTAATAGTAGTTCGGCAATCTCGGCCTAAGTCCACTTCAAATTTCATTCATTCTTCATTTGATTACAATTACATGAGTTGTTTGATTGGCTAGAATCCATTGATGCAAGTTTATAAGAAAAATAGCCATGGCAGAGTATTTGGAGTAGGAAGACGAAGATGATGAAGTCCACCTAAAAAGAGAGAGCGTGAGAGATCCCAAAAATGGCCCTCTACCACTGTATTTATAGACAAAGGTAGCCATTAGCCTAACTGGCATCTTCAAGTCTGGACCCCTTTGGCCACTTGGGCCCACCATAAGAAAAGCTCAGCCCAACACACTATGCTGACCTCACTTATACACTCTTCAACATATCAAACATCTATGCCGACACCTATTCCATCAAGCTAACCTTCATCATTCTAACATCCTGTATCACTTATCCGTTGATCTTATTTACCCTGGGCTGGATATAACTGTTCGAATATCATGCTCTGGTCATATTATTGTCATCTCATGGCCATCTTTCTCATCAATAATAAAGTCTGGTCCTCGTAATCACCTTTGTGTAGCCAGGCCAAAAGGCCGGATAACATTCGCCCCCTAAAGTACGTCTTATTGCATACATGACGTGCTTTGAATCGAAACAAGTTATAGTCTTCATAAAGAAATCCATCATGTTCCCTAAATAGTCGTCATCCTTCAATTTCATCTTCCCAAAGTGTCGTATCCCTCTTCGGTTGTCTGACGCTTGGTTGATTCTCAATATCATAAATCCGGGATTGCATTTGATCAATGGCCATCCGTGCCTGGTTCTACATGACTAGTAAGCTTTAGTTGTCTAATCTAGACTTTTCTTTAATAACTCTAAGCGAAAAATCAATTTCTATCGATTTTAAGAAATCGAATTTTTTGAATATACACGTGCACGTTTGGGGTACATGTTCTTGCTTTTGGCTCTTGGATGCGTTTTATATGCTCATAAGTCGTCATCAATTCCATCAAGTTTAATTCCAATTCGATTGCAATTTCTTGTTTTTTTTGTGAAATAAGGGTTATAATCAGATACTCGATGAGAGGGGACTTCAAGTTCTACTTGGATGATGACCTCGGATTCGTAAGCAAAGGTGAACGGAGTATGCCATGTTGCGGACTCGCCATGGTTCTGCAAGCCAATAATGCTACTGGTAGCTTATTCATCTATTTACCTCTAACCTTTTCTAAACCTCTTTTCAGAATAGACTTTATGATTTTGTTCACAGCTTCAACCTATCCACTTGCTTGACGGCGAGCAAATACCGCAAATTTCTTTTCAATATGAGGATGGTAGTAGAAGTTTTGAAATTTAGCATTGTCGAATTGGGCTTCATTACTAGTTATAATGGTTCGTGGAAGGTCATAAGGGCAGATAACATTATGGACAATAAAGTTGAATATTTTCTTCTTCTTAGTCATGGTTAAAAGTTCTTCATTTGCCGATTTGGTGAAGTAATCAATTGCTATGACGGCGTATTTCGCACCACCTTTAGGATCAGCAAGAAGACGACGATGTCATTGCCCCCAAGTGGCAAACGGCTATGGACTAGCCATTTGAGTTATTTCCATCGGCGGAGCTTTCAGATTTTTTGCAAATATCTTGCACTTGTCGCATTCTCTAGCATGATCAACCATATCTTGATTGATAGTTGACCAGTAATATTCGTAGCACAGGATTTTCTTTGTAAGGGTTTGCCCTTTGGTGTGATTGCTGCATTTTTCTTCATGAACTTCTTTGAAGACTTGTTTGATTTCATCATGGGTGATACATCGAGGAATAGGAATGGATGAACTCCTTTCTACACATGACTTCTTCTTGGATGATTTGGAGTGAAGCTTTGAGGAGGATCTATCGTTTTTCATTCCTCCATTCAGTAAGAGCTCTTCATTGTAGATAGTCTTTGATAGGAGTCAACCGTGACCCCTTTTCTGGCTCTGTCTCAAAGATCTAGCCGATCTCCATCCGTCAATGCTTGGAATATTAAGTATTTCAACCGGAACAAAGTATGTCCATTGCGCATCCCTGAAACTGGCATGCCTAGCCTATGACTTGGCTCTTTTGATTTCGTTCGCTGAGGATGTGTGTAATGATGTAACATATGAAGTCGGCTAGTAGCTCTTGGAACTGGCTGAGATAAGGAACAAGATAATGCCTCCAAGAAAGATTAACTTCCTAACTTTGCGTGCTACCAATTAGGAATCACAAAAGATATGTAAAGTTTGCACTCCAAGTTTTCTAGCAAGTAGCGATCGAGGCTTCATATTAAGCAACGTTGTTTGTTACACAGGAATCGAGTTTTAGGATGCAGCAGTTCGATCGTTCCTCAAGAGTCATTAACACGACCCTTTGCCATGACACTGATCATTGGATGATTCATCCGCGCACATTTTCCATCTGTTGGTTGGTTCTTCACTACTCTTCGAGTAGTCGTCTGATGCAGTGAATTCAGATATGAGATCTACTAATTTCCGTTTGGATAGCCCTTCGAGGGAAATAAGTGATATCGAATTGGCTTAGTTCGATATTCTATTTAAGTAGTCTTTCAGACGTCTTAGGTCGTTTTATGCCTTGTCGCAATGGATGGTAGACATAGACGTTAATGGGGTGAGCCTAAAAGTAAGAGTGGAGCTTTCATAATGAAATCAGTAGACATTACGCAAGCTTTTGTAGCTTCGGGTTGATATCCAATGCATGGCTCGCGATAGTCGGTGAAATCACACATGCATGTCAGAATGAGTCCAAGGGAACATATCATCATTTATTAAGAAAAATCCAACTAATCCTTTTACCATCATTGCACTGGGCTGTGATCTGATATTCAGTTCCCGGAAATGGTCGCCATGCTGGCTGTAATGTCGACTGCCATCTTAGCGGGTGCAATCTCGGATTCTTTAAGTTCGAATATAACTATTTTGCGTAACATTCAATATGAAATATGGTTGGAATGGTCAATGTTGATGGTTGATCTGGTCGAATTCTAGAGTCTTTTCGTGAGTTATTAAGTCTGATAGTGAAGGGCTTTGAATGCTTTGATCGATTATATGCGAACGGCCAAAGATCAGGCTTAGAAAAACGTTGAAGAAATGTCGAGTAGGGGTCAGCCTCGAGTTGCGTGAAGCTGTATAGTTGGGTCTTGCTTTGAGTTTGGAGTTGTTTGTATATTCGAGCAATGCACTTTCCATTCAATGCATTCATAATCTTTTATCCGTCCTTCCGGTTGGAGTGATAGTCAGTTGCTAACGAGCTTAGGTATCGATTTAATGATTCTATCGATAGGCATTCTCTCGGTTGTAGCCTTAAATAGTTGCAAACATTATGCATAAGTTCCAATATTGAGCTATCGTAGCCAGTCTTTGGTTGATCACACTTTTGCTCTCAGTATCGGGTTGACAAATGTACTACGTGGACGGTTGAGTCTCATCCTAGCTATGTTTATACTCCTACCAAAACTCTAAAGACACAGAGTTGATCGGTGAATAGTCGGTTCACATTCATCCCGCTTCTCGCTTGTGCCCCCAAGTCTGGGGTATATATCGATAAGTAGGAAGGCCAGCCATGCCCACTTTAGCTTTACTCCCTTTGGTGTTGAATTGTGGGCTGACTCTTGCCTATCCTGGATTGTATTGTGGTTTTTCATTCCAAGGGGAATACTCTGATGCATCGTCAGTTTATGGGGATAAGTTGAGTACTAGACGGTCAGCTACATCCACTTTGGTTCATTTTCTGTAGCCAGGTCTTGGTGTAAAGTTGGCTCAAGAGCAGTCGGGTCACGCTTATCCAGTTTTATACTCCTTCTGACGGATTGAATGTGGGTGTTGGAGAATTAATAACCAAGTCTTTATGGCTTACTTTCCTTTCCACACTCTGATGGTCACAGTTTTCAAGGGACACTCGGGTCACACTCGTATATGCTTGGTGTGGATCGATATTAACCCTCGATCTGAGGTATGATATAGTCGGTCGCCCGTTGCTTTGGGTGTCATTTCAATTTGTTCTGTATTGAGGCCTCCTTGTGATGGTTGCCTTAAGTTGTAAAAAAGGCCAAGCTAGAGCTATAATGAGCTATCGTATTCAGCTTTTAGTCATTTGCACTCCTGCTCTCAGCATTGATTTGGCCAGGCCATAATTCAGATGGTCGAACTCCATCCTTAGCAAGTTAATACTCCTCCTGTCGATTTTAGGCCAAAGTTTGCGGAAAAGAGAATGGTCTGATTCCACTCCTTTATTTATCGATGTTTATATGCCACTCTACATTCTGGTGACTTAGATTTATTCATCCCTTGGTTGACTTGCTCCCAGTTTGTGTTCATGCTTCGGTCCACGCTCCAGGGACTTAGAGATTTGTCGAACGGTTTATGCAATAGTCCACAGTTTAGGACGTAAAGATTTTCGTCAAGTCATTTATACTCTAGTAGATGCACTTGGGACTTAGAGTACCCTAGTTCTCTTTGGGGACTTTGAGATTTTTATCAAATCGTTTATAATCTTATCCACACGATAAGGGCTCAGAGTACTCTAGCCCACGCTCCGAGGACTTAGATTTTTTAAATCGTTTATGCTCTAGTCCGTGCTCTAGGAACTCAGAGTACTCTAGTCCGCTTCGGGGACTTGGATATTTTTCTCAAGTCGTTTATACTCTGGTTCACACTCTAGGGGCTCAAAGTACTCTAGCCCGCACTTCGAGGACTTAGAGATTTTTTAAATCATTTATACTCTGGTCTGCACTCCGAGGACTCAGAGTACTCTAGTCCACGCCCCGGGGACTTAGAGATTTTCGTCACTTCATTATACTCTAGTCCACGCTTTGGGGACTCAGAGTACTCTATTCCGCTTCAGGGACCTAGAGATTTTTCTCAAGCTATTTATACTCTAGTCAAAGCTATTTATACTCTAGTCCATGCTTTAGAGACTCGGAGGACTCTAGTCCGCTTCAGGGACTTACAGATTTTCTCAAGTCGTTTATACTCTGGCCCGCGCTCTGGGGACTCAGAGTACTAGTCTGCTTCGGTGACATAGAGATTTTTCTCAAGTCATTTCTACTCTAGTCCATGCTCTAAGGACTCAGAGTACTCTAGTCCGCTTCAAGGACTTAGAGATTTTTCTCAACTCGTTTATACTCTGGTCCACGCTCTAGGGACTCATAGTACTCTAGTTCGCTTCAGGGACTCAGAGATTTTTCTCAAGTCATTTATATTCTTGTCCGTTTATACTCTAGTCCGCGCTCTAGGTTCTCAGAGTACTCTAGTCCGCTTTAGGGACTTAGAGATTTTTCTCAAGTTGTTTATACTCTGTTCCACGCTCTAGGACTCAGATTACTCTAGTCCACTTCAGGGACATAGAGATTTTTCTCAAGCCGTTTATACTCTAGTCCACGCTCTGGGGACTCAGAGTACTCTAGTTCGCTTCAGGGACTTAGAGATTTTCCGCAAGTCGTTTATACTCTGGTTTACGCTCTGGGGACTTAGAGTACTCTAGTCCGGTTCAGGGACTTAGAAATTTTTCTCGAGTCATTTATACTCTGGTCTGCACTCTAGGGACTCAAAGTACTCTAGTCCGCATTAGGGACTTAGAGATTTTCGTCAATTCATTTATACTCTAGTCTGCACTCTAGAGACTCAGAGTACTCTAGTCCGCTTCAAGGACTTAAAGATTTTTGTTGAGACAGTTTTATTTCCACCCGTTTTATTTGTATTTGATTTACCAAATCAAGGCTAATGTTGTAGAATGAATGGTCGAACCACGTATGCTCATGGAATGGGACTCTGCTCCCAGCATCAAGGATGAAACTTAAAAAATGGACGGTCAATTCTCATCCACTTGATGATTATAGCTCTTCCAATCAAGTCAAAGAAGGAGGTATATGATAGATGGTTGGATCACATCTATGCCGGGGTTCGATAATCAAGTCTCGCATAATTTTATTCGTATGTCTTTCTAGAAAACGAGGATAATTGATTATTGAGCAGACAAACTATGTTGCATATGTTCCAAGGTGCAGCCGTATCCATGTATTGAGAGCAATGGTTGACGAGTAGACAGTCTATCACGGCTATTTCAAGTCGGCCTTTCGAAATACCTCTTGTGTTTCAGGTAGGAGCTGATGTGTAGATGATTAAATCACATCCGCTCTAGTTAAATCTCGGCGTCACTAAGCTTCAGAAGAGGTATATGTATTTTATCTAACTTTACTTTATGACCCGAGGAATGGATCGAGCCACATTCATTCCAAGCCTTGCTTAGGCCACCAAATCAAATATGGAGGTCGATGAATGGATGGTCAATCATGTACGGTTTGCATAGGGATCTGACCATGATGAGCTTTTCCATCTCTAGTCCATAGCCCCAAATCGAAGGTGTATGGTTGATGGTGAGCGATAAAATCATGCTCGTCTTGGTGAAACTCCCCAGGTCCGATCACGGTCTGCTTGGATTGGTTGGCGGCCAAATCTAAGTACTTGGTCACCTGCATCATTTTGAAAGTAGTTTAGTTCAAGTTGGTCGTCGTTCATAAAACAATAGAAATAGAAATGGAAATAATTCAAAGAAGATTGGAATAAATCTCATTGATAAGTGAAGCAGCATCATGTGCTCGCTATTCAACTTTGCTCCCATCTCTTTTCAAAGGGATGTCGGCCGTCAGTAGTCCAAATCATAGCCCTTCATTGATAGGCATTGGATGTTCGCTGCTCGCCATTCTGCAGGACTTGTACATACTGTTGAAATTTTCCTTTCCAGATCGGCTTTTTGATCACACCTCAAAATTTTTTGTAATCACCCGTGTTAGGATTAGTGAGCATCTTGGAACATACAACATTCCCCTGATTTTCTTTGGACTTCGATGGACTCTCTCGAGGTTGGTTTTCAGTACCACTCTGAGTCGCGAGTCTCCAAGTAGAGGCTATCGATTGAATCTTTCAAAGAGCATATGAATCGAATTTTGAGATCTTGTTTTGTCCACTGGAATAAGAGTCCTCAGCCAACAGGCCTGCATTGTTATTTTTCCTAGTCCGCTCCACTCTTCCTCACTTTGGTTAAAATTCATTTTGTAATAGAAACGATCCATGGTCGTAGGAGGCTCTCCAGCCAACTATCTGCCAAAATATATTTGGAGATCGACTTTCCTCAAACGCGATCAGTACGATATCCTTGTTAGCATTTGAAACAAATTGGTTAGAGTCAAACACTGGTTTGCTTGGAGTTATTAAATTCGAAGTGCTGGGTCAGTGAAGAATGGTGCTTGGAGTCATCTTGGCATTTTCCTGGAGTCGTATCATCTATGTTCTCCAATCTTTAGGAGAATCATTTGAGTAGCGGTTGCTTGTTCGTTCCCTTATTGCTATTCAGAAGCTTCCGTTTGATCTTCTATGCCCTGGTCGGTCATTGGATCTAAGATAAGTGGATAGAATGTTTCCTTTATTAAGTTAAGTTGAAAATAGGGGTCGTATAAGAGATCGGTGTAACTTAAGTTTGGATCGGCCTATGCACATGGTTCGGTATATTTGATACTGGGTCATCATGCTTGTAAAGCACAAGAATAGAAGGTGGTTCGGTGTTGAAGGGTAGGCATGGTGGATCGGCCATAAGTGGCTCGGCCAAGGCGGTTTAGTGTTGGAGTGTAGGCATGGTGGACCGGCCAAGAGTGGCTCGGCCAAGGTGGTTCCGTGTTGAAGTGTAGGCGTGGTGGATCGGCCAAGAGTGGCTCGGCCAAGGCGGTTCGGTGTTGGAGTGTAGGCATGGTGGATTGGCCAAGAGTGGCTCGGCCAAGCCGGTTCGGCCAATGTGGATCGGGATGAGTGGTTCGGTCAAGGTGGTTCAGCCAAGGTGAATCGACTAAGAGTGGCTCGGCCATTCATAGTTCGTTCGAGGACGCTAGCAGATTACCAATAGGGCAACATGGCTATCTTTCCTTCACTTCGGGTTACATCCCTAGCTGCTCCGAGTTATAGTAGATTTTGCTTCGAGTCATGCACAAGGGATTCATGGTTTGGACATACTAGCTTGGTGACTAGTGAATCGGTCACAGGGGTTCGATATACATGGGTCGGCATTTGCTCAGTATATATGGTAGAGCGATCGGCTGTCATCTTTTGAGTGGGGGATCAGCTATCTGCATTGAGTGATGGGCCGACCTTTATATAAATCCAGTGCAAACTTCAACATTCAATCCCTAAAACTTGCGTATATCATTGAATCCAATCCCATGGCTAATAGCTTTCTTTAGATATCTTTCAAATCTGAATAGAATAGGAAGTTTTGCTAGTAAACAACCGGATATATCTCGCGAATATGAAAATCCACTAGTAGACGATGAGATCCAATCAAGCTGAGAATTCACTTCTTGGTGAAAGCACCAAAATGTTAGCACCAAAATTGATAACTAACACCCGTAGAATTTCATGGACATCGAAGAATTAATGGAATCTAGAGAACAAAGCATAAAAGTAAATTGACACAAAGATTTTATAGTGGTTCGGCACTATCGACCTACGTCCACTTCAAATTTCATTCATTCTTCATTTGAAGACAATTACATGAGTTGTTCGATTCGCTAGAATCCTTTGATACAAGTTTATAAGACAAATAGCCATGGTAGAGTATTTGGAGTAGGAAGAAGAAGATGACGAAGTCCCCTTAAAAAGAGTGAGCGAGAGAGATCCCAAAAATGGCCCATACCCCTATATTTATAGACGAAGGTAGCCTTCACCCTAATTGACATCTTCAAGCCTAGACCCCTTTGGCCACTTGGGTCTACCATAAGAAAAGCCCAGCCCAACACACTATCCTGACCTCACTTATACACTCGTCAACTTATCAAACATCTATGCCGACACCCTTTCCACTAAGCTAACCTTCATCATTCTGACATCCTGTATCACCTACCCATTGATCTTATTTACCCTGGGCTTGATAGAACTGTTTGGATGTCATGCTCTGGTCATATTATTGTTGTCTCATGTCCATCTTTCTCTCAATAGTCAAGTCTGGTCCTCGTAGTCACCTTTATGTAGACAAGCCAAAAGGCCGGATAACAATCTTCTTTTCCTTTTACCCTTAAGCAACCACCTCTTCGGGTTTGGATTTGCGGTACATGAATTCCGATGATGTATTAGTGTCTATTTTCGAGGGTTGAAGAAACAGATTTTTACTTTACTACTCAACTATTTCTCTTGTCATGTAGTTGAAAACCACCAAACCATTTTAATGTTTCGATAGTTGGCGACTACTGAATTGGTTCCCAAAGATCTCCTTTAGAATATTTTGTGTTGAAACGATTTCTTCTCTTACCAAATCTTACTCTTTCTTTTGATTTCTTTCAAGTTAATTTTCGATCCTTGGGTTTCTTTGTGTTATCCATTTGATTATGTGATAGAAATCTCATTACGGACCCTTCGGCTATTTCTATACCTTTTGACACCTCACTCTCTCTGTTGCAGCCCACAACATACACAATGTTAAGAGTAGGTTATAACATGCAAGTATCAATCTAGAAGACAAAGTCTTTAGTCGATTGCAAAAGTGTTTGTAATAATGAGTACTGGATCGAATGAATAAACACAAACACTTATCCTTAAATATTCCTAGTCATTTGTATATCAAGAATGGGATTTCATTATACCCACAATACTAGTGTACGAATGTTATTAATATGATGGACATTAATTTACTTATGATTGTTTGGAGGCACTAATAGGTTATGCCCTTGTAGTCATTTAGAATGATAACATAACGACTCATCCATATTTTTCTATAGATTAATGTATCTAATCAGAATAAAAATCTTATATGTGCAGTAGTCTTTTTATAATGATCCACCACCTATGACGGCCCGATTCACATCTAAAAGTAGCACTGACATTGTGGACACCGTTGATGATGGGTCGTTTGAAGTATAATATATAAAACAAATCGGGATCTACATGTATCAATATTCTACAATTTCAAATCCACACAAAGAGGAATAAAATATAATAGTGATCAAATATATAATCCTAGACAAACAAAACAATACGATATCAAATAAAATCCAACTACGGCATCTCCCTATGCTAGTAACATAAACAATATGATGTCTGGGAATAAATGAAATAAAATAATAGATGGATAATAAATAAATATGCATCTCCCTCATACCATCATGTCTCCAACTCACCATTAGTCATCAATATTGTCCTATCAAAGTATATCTATAAAGAAGGAAATGATAGAGCGGGTCAGACATATGTCTGGTGAGTGATACACGTCATCTAAGTGTATAAAACTAATAAGCTAGTAAACAATACTTATGCTAAAAAACCACATTTTAACCTATGTCACCTACACCCAAAAAGTCAGCTAAATATAGTATAATACTATAATGACATCATATGCTAAGATATCACTAAAATCTATTCCATTCCTAATCCCATTCCCACGATCGACCCCCAACCTACTATCGCCAAATTGTACGCTAAGGACTCAGCTCCTCTAACTATATCATGATGCCAAATTGAATACCGAGCACTCAGTTCCTAGGACTATTGTGTATTGGGGACCTAGCTCCCTAAACTATCATATATTAATGAATCGACTCTTTGGACTATCGTATATTGAGGATTTGGCTCCTCAGACTAACGTATATTGAGGACTCAACTCCTTGAGGTATTGTATATTGAGGATTCGGCTCCACGGACTATCTTATATTATGGACTCGGCTCCTTGGACTATTGTATATTGAGGACAAATCCTTGCTAGTCATTCTCCTAACGGTCTATGATACAATTGGGATCAAGCCCAAAACTCTTCATCACCCTATCGTTTACGAAGCTACTGGATTAAGCCCCATCCCATCGTCTCTAGTCGCCACTAATACAACTTAGTACTAATTTCCTTGTACGAATAATGAAACAGCTTAGTGTAACACCCTTCCCCATAAAGAATCTATTGTAATAAGGCATTTTTTGAAAAATCTAAAAACATATCAAACAACAGACCAAAACGTTTGTTGTCTTGCCACGATCCTGATGTCACAAACCGAATGTGAAACAGAGGTCACATGCGAGAGTTGTAAGCATTTAAATTCAAGGGAATTTTCATAATTTAGTAAATAATTTAATAACTTTTTTTACTTTATGTCATCGAATAAACAGTTCCAGTAGATTCGGGTCATCAAGAATACAATTTTGGTATATAATATGCCTAATATAGAGTACTTTTGTGTTTTACACATTTAATCAAAGATAGATCAAACTTTGTCTATTTATAATAAAAAAATACTTCTTTTAATAATCAAGCTATGGCATACAACGTCCAAACATGTATGTATATATATATATATGTGTGTGTGTGTGTGTGTGTGTGTGTGTGTGTGTGTGTGTGTGTCCATATACACACATATATAAATCACCTTTTTGGTTCAATTTCATAATTTAAATTTTAATTAAGACTAAAAGGGGTGAATTATTACATCTTATCAATATATAGACAAATAGGAAGAGACTTACTTACTGAAAATCCTGAACGAAGAAGAACTCAATACCATCTTTGTTGTTATGTGCCTTTTGCATTTAAAAACCCCATAAATTCGCCAATATTGCATTATCACCTAAAAAATTTAATGGAAAATTTAATTAAATAAAACAAGGACTAAATTGAAATTTTCACAGACCTTTCATATATAACACTTTGAAATCAAAGTTATTATGGAGAAGTTACGGGCATTTAAAATAGAATATAACTTTAAAAATAAAAATTCACAATAAATACTTGGTGACTGATTGAGTCGTAGTTGTTGATCTATGGGGGCAAGCGGTCAACCGTTGTCATTGTAAAATCAAGGGTTATCTGGAACAATTGAATAGTCATGATAGGTTGCTTAGTTGCCAAGCTGCGATATATGTATGTGATCACCCTAAATATTTACCAGGTTAGATCGACGCCCAAACTAATTGTCAACCTCTATAAATTAACAACATGGGTAACCCTAAATTCATTAGAAAATTTACAGTCTACCAAAATTCTGCCAAAATTTCTTCTCTCCACCTATAAACTTTCTTCAAAAATAAATTAAAAATCAAAGCAAGAGCACGCTAGTAGTCAAATCTAGAAGGAGGCAAGCTAATGAACATCGATTCATGGGAAAGGAACAAAGTTAGAGCTTGGATCTAAGGTGAGTGGGAATAAGTTTAGTAAGTTAATTTATTACAGTTAAATTTAAAATATTCTACTTGATCTTGGTAATTGATAATTAAAATGGGAACTATAAACGATAATCCTTAAAATCTAATTGTTATATTTGGAATCTGAAGTAAAAATTGGAATTGATATGAATTGGCTAATCTCATTTAAATTGAAGTTGAAACCTAACTATTAAACCTGGACTCTGGATTAGAAATTGTGTTGCTGTAAATCGATAAACCTGCAAACTTCTTATCATTAAATTTAAACCCTAGATTAAACAACTGTAATTAAATCGTGTAAATCTAAGAAATTAGGAAATATAAACTAGTCAATGTAGCTACTTAGGGTTCTCTATAAATGCTGTAATTAATATAATTAACATTAATTCAAAATCCGATCAATAAAACATACGATCCCTAATTTTTATACACAATCGATCAACCCTCACCCTGAGCGGTCGACCTGTTATAGTCTAAAATACGTATTCTGAACCTCGACATAAGGCCCGATTTAATAACAAAAATAAATATAAACATTAACTATTTTGTGGGCCTATTTAAGGTTATTTGGACGTATGTTAGGAGTTGTAGGGAAGCTGGTTCCTTGTGAGAGGACACTAGGTCGTTGTGATGTTGGGTATATATTGTTTACATAATTGGGGAAAGAGTAATCGATGGGGGGCGATTTTATTTTTGCAAATGGCTCTCATATGGAGGTTCTGTTATGGATGTGCAACATTGATGGATGCCAGATGAATGAGCCTGACACAATGGGAGTCCTAATCTGCATGGTTTCTGACATGACGTGATACGGTTCAGATGGTGGATCCCGACACATGCAATAAGAGGCGTACGCTACAATCGAGAGGTGAACGCGGTTGCAGATGATGGGACATACCGATGAGTTAGCATTTCGGGTTCTTCCTCCCCAAAGGTAGTTAGGTTATGGATAGTTGTGGTCGGGGAAAATAGATTCCGCGGTAGCCTAATGGCAGTGATGTTAGTGGGGAGTATTCCTCTGCATTATGAGGTGATATTTGTGCAAATTTATTTCCACAGTAGCTTAATGGTTATGATATTGGTGGGGAGTAATTCCCACAGTAGCATTATTATAAGGACCTAAAATTTCAGTCGCTCGAATTTGGAATGTTTAATTGATTTTAAATATTGAAATGTTTTCATAAGTTGAATAACTTATATTTCAAATATAGTGATTTATTTGATGATTAAATTGTTAGATTTAATATTTGGAATTGCTTAAATAATTGTATCTTGAATTAATATGAATGGCAATGATTTCTAAAGTTGACTTAAATTCTATTTAGATTAGATGAAGATAGCAAACTCTTAATTTGGATTTAAAAGTGAACAAACCAAAATTGAAAATTACTCATTTTTTTAATGTGTAAAAAAGTCTTTTTGGGCACTGTCTCGAATTTTGACGAAAAAGTTTCATTAGATCCGTAATAGTGAAATATTATATGCTATCGAATTTCATGTCGATTGGACGTATCGTTTGATCGTGCGAATTTGAAACGCGTAGAAATTAATTAAAGTAATTTAATTTAAAATAATTCGATTTGAAAAGCTATCTTTTGTATATGATGGAATTGGCTTCCGATACATATTCCATTATGTTCGGAATAAGGGTATAACATATAGACGCTAGACGACATGCTTCGTTTAGAGTTCGAAATTTTAATGGATTAATAGTGCCACGCGAAACTTTCTATAAATAGACTTCAACTCCTTTAATTTTGAAAAACCTAACTCTAAAAGATATTTTAGCTGCCATTACAACTCCTCCATGCAATGGTCGACCTTGATCGGAGCCTCTAGGAGCCAAATTAGCCTTCCACTTTAACTAGAGAAATTAAAGCACATCCAAATAAAGCTAATGTAAGGTTGGATCGACGAATCGTCGACCGAGGTGGTCGAAATCTCGCCGCGTTTTGCTACAGTGTTTTTGGGTTTCGAGTCATTTCGTCGCATAGGCGCACGCGCAGGTGACGTTCGCGGCGGAGATGGCACAGACGCGTAGCTTGGGGTGAGCATCGGCGGCGCGACAACGGTTTCATAGAGGAGCGCGTGCGGTTTTCGTTCGACAGAGCTAAAAAAAATGAAGAAACGCGTGGGCCTGTTCCTGGGAAGTAAATGAGAATGAAAGTAGGTAAAATTTAAATTTAAAGTTAACTAAGTAATTGTAGTTTCAATTATCTAATTATGTTAATTAATACATAACCGTCTTGTACTAGGTCTGTTTCAAGCGCGACAAGTTGCGTTATATTCGTATTAGCGAGCACTACGTTATGGACTTGGATTGGACGAATTCGAAGCTAACATGAATTTTGAGTTAAATCAAATATTCATTCAATTTTAATTCAAACCAGAGCGCTTTGGCAGTTTCTGGCATTTTTATGAGTAGACTCACCTCTCCGATCTACTTATATTTTATATAAGGAGGAATGATTTTATTTATGATGATTGTGGCTTGTTTAGATGATATACTATATATATTAGTTAGTTTGAATATATTCCCGCCTGTTGGAGTGGATGAGACCCTATTACGTTCTCATGTAAGGGTGGATGACATATTGTATACGAATCCCGTCTCGAAGCGGTTGATTTATATTTTTATGATTATATATTGTATTCAATGCAGGAGGACAGGTTGGAGGGATCCAACAAGATTCCTCACCACTGTTGATTTACTTTTCATATATCTACTGATATTTGATTTTTGGATGTCATGTTGATATCTTTGATATGATTTGATTTATTTAATGCTATGGTAGCACAGGGCCTTATTTTTGATATTTTGAAATAATGAAAAGATGATTTTGATTCGAAAAGTATTTCAAAGTGATTTAGAAAGTAGATATGTTTTAATGATTTTTTAATTATAAAAAGGATTGAATTTATTTCTAATAAATAAAAAAACTATGATTTTTGATGTTATAAAAGTACAGTTTTGAGGAATATTTTGATTTAGAGAGTTTTGAATAAAGTTTATAAAAAGGGAATTATAGAAGTAATATTTTATAAGTAAAGAAATAGATTTATAATTGAGATTTATAAATATTTTATGAATGGATTTTATAATTTTTTTAAGAAATGGATTTATAAATGGATTTTGATAGTAGAATTAGTTTTTATAAAGAATGGATTTATAAATAGAATTTTTTAAATAAATAATTTTATTAAATAGAAGTTTTATAAATTTGAAAGGAGATTTGTAAAAATAGTTTATAAATATGGATTTTATTTAAAGGAATGTTTTGAAAGTAATATTTTGATGAAGTTAAATGTTTTAAAAGTAAATTATCTTTTGGAAGTAAAGGTTTTGGAAATGATAATTTTAAATGGAATTTAAATGGTTTTGAAAATGTTTTAAAATGAGATAAGTATTGGAAACATATATTTCAACATTCATTTTTGTAATGGATGTTTTTGAGGAAGTATGGAAGGCATGGACTATAACATTGTTGTTATAGTAAATGATTTCCGAAAGGAAATGTTTTATATAGTATATGAGATTTATCTATCTATAATTTACCGAATCCCTATACTAATATTTTTGGGTTGCCGTAATGATGTTTTACATATCATTCGTTTTGACCCAACAGATTATGTTTTGACCTTCCATGGTGAAATATACGAATTGGTTCTTATGATCGTACCAAAGGCTTGGTGGTATAGGAGCATTGCTTCCAATACTTAACACCCGTCCGGAGGCGTACGAACTCTGGAGTTGTACAGTTATAGAAATCTATTTGGCGTTTCTTCAAATGGTAGTGTTATAGAATATACTTACACCGTTGATATAAGTATATTGAAATATTTTTCTAAGTGTTGAATATGAAATGATTTATGAATATGCTTATATTGTTGATATAAGTACATGTAAATGTTTTCCAATATAGGAAGATTTGAAATGGTTCTTAAGAATATATCTTTTTAAAGATAATTTGAAGTAAATATTTGGAGATTGATTCAATTAATAAGAAATTAATTAAATGGGCCTAGTGATTGTTTTTGGTGCTAGATATTGTTTGTTTGCTTTGTCAAATAACCTACTATCAAATATTAGCCTTTTTATCGTAGTTGTTCTGGAGAGACCAGGGTCGGCTTTGTCCGAGAACCACTTCGGACCAACGTATATGCGTTCGAATGTGAAGGTGTTAGAAGACACTGATGTTTGGGATTTTCGTAAGGAAGGACTACTTGTTGATCATTTGGGGATAAACTCCCAATATACATATAGTAGCAGTAGTCTCTTCATTATGAAATATCCAACGCAAGGACTAATCGCTACTCATCCTAGGCTAACTCCCGATAGAATGTGTAGGAGAGTTTCTTTGGTTTGTCCTGTTCCTAAACAACTTATATGGATGGATGTTTGACATTGCATTTTTAAGATTACATCATTAACTTTAATAAACGTACATCTATTTGTGGCGGAAAAGGAAACTTCTCTTAGATTAACATCATTCTCTAAGACGTACGAGCTCAGAGGTTGTATGTTTGTGAAAGTCAATAGTGATTGATGGAATGGCAATGTGGCATTCAAAGAAAGATGATGTGCTATGTGAAAGGTAAACGTGACCTTTGGCCTCACACTTGGAAATAACCGAAATGGGGTAGATGGAGCAGGGCTATGTGGTTCGCGACCTTTCAGATATGATCATCCCCTTCTAGATATATTTATTCCTGCTATGACGTTCGAGTTTTAAATTACTGTGGACGTTTGCTATGAGGGACCTCAGATAGGTCAGTAACGACTGGGGTGATGACATATTCGGTACTGTTTAGTTAGATGTAGGCCGGTCTTTGTGTCGGTATAGGACTATCAGTTAGGCCTCGGTACATGAGTCTAGAGATGTATTGCCGGAAGGTAATCCCTTCACCTGGTCATTTGTGTGGAAATCCGTTATCCACTACGTGCCTACCATTTTGTTTATGGAAAACCTTGTATTACAAGGTGGTATGTTGGAATTTAATAATGCAACAATTTAGGCTATGATTAATATCATTTATATACTAGACGCTAGTATAATATAACAGGATTTGATATGAAAGGATTGGGTTATCGTAAGGTAAAAATGCATCTGTGATTAGGTGTGGGCGAGGTCATACGAGATACCTTTGTCTTGATAAAGAAAAGTTTCATAACTTTAAAAATTCAGTAGAGATGTGTTTTCTCATGCTGGTTTACCAGACTGATCCGAGCGTTCTTCCCTTTCAATGTTCGGGTCAGACCGAGCATGTTTATGTATCTGGATTTGGATGCTTTGGAGCTTCATCAGACGAGCTGGAAGTCTTCTGGTCGTATTCGTGTATATGTTTATTTTTTCGCTGCATTTTTGTTTAAATTAACAGCAATTATAAGAATAGGTTATTACAACTGTCCATGTCGATGATTAGTGATTGATTGTTGTACTTTGATGTATGTATATTAAGCTATAGTTTCTGTTTTGTAAAGATCATTCATATTATATTATATATTTTTTCGCTGCGATTGTGAGATTTTGTAATTGTTTTAGTTTCTTATGTTTCTCTTCTTCTTCTCTTCTCTCTTCTCTTCTTTCTTTCTCATGACTATCTGTCTTTTCGCTCGGTTTGGGTTGTACATGTGTGCCTTATTGTCAGCTCTAAAAGGGTCGAATTTGTAGGTCGTCATAATTATGCAGTAATATTAGTGGAAATTTATCTCCATAGTAGCCCAGTTACCATGTTTCCTTATTGGATAGCTCTAGGAGCAGTGGTCGATCCTTAGTTTTGAGGTTCAATCCATAGTTCGATCCTTGTAGTAGCCTAACAATTTGTAGTGTAGGTATGCCTTAGACAAGAACCCTTAGGTAATGGACCTTAGAAATTCATGGACACTTGTAGCACACCCTATGTCATTTAGAGTAAAATTAAAGTTAACTGCACATGATCATCATATATTACTTGTACTCATTCACCGAACTTTTGTCTAGTCCACTCCCTTCTTATCATTTTTCCCCATCATGGGATAATAGGTTTGCAGATGATTGGGCATAGTACATGAGAAAGGAGCTAAATGTTGGAGTTCTCATATTCTTTATTGTTCATCATGTAATTATTTATTGTATTAAAAGTCTGTAAAACTTATATTGTATTTTGGAAACGGTGTATATGGAAATTAAGTATTTTAGAGACCATTTTCTGAAATGCCTATTTTTTAGTACTTATATTTTAATTTCTTCCATTGTGAGTTCTGAAAACGTAGATTACCTTAGAATTCTCCCTTATAATCATGACGTGTATGAAAGTCTATGCAAATCGAGTAATATGATTATATCTACTAAATTAAAACTCGTATATAATACCAACGGAAATATAGAACTATAAAGTAAAGTACACCAGACTGGTTCAAACTTCCCATTCTACGCTCAGTTCCAAACTCCTTTTGGATTTAAATAACATCATCACTTAAGCCGAAGGAATAAGACCGCTTGAGCTGCCAAACATGACTACTATATTACAAACTGCCTAAGCCGTCGAATAGAAATTCATGCCTGAGGATCTCCAATAGGGCCTTCGACTATAAACAATAGTAAATTTTCTTGACTGATTATGTTCTAGATAACATAGATAAGTCTATTGAGTACAGCCTTACTAAAATCTCCTTGAAACTATAATTTGAACATATAATTATAGGAAGTAAACGGTTGAGAATATTTGTAAATCATAAGTATAGATTAGAAAGATAGAAAGAATTGCTTCTTGGTAAATGTAAAATGAATTCTTAACCGTATTTATAGATTTGAAAAGTTATAATAGAATGGTAATAACCATTGGAGAAAACTATTCAAAGAGGGATGCAACTGTTGAAGAAGAGTGACATGTCTTTTTAGAAATTCAAATAAAAAACCTGGCCACAGGCATCCAAACGTCTGGATATTTTGTTCCAGACGTTTATGTACCATAACAAAAGTCTATGGTAAATATTCCAGACGTCTTTTTAACAATATAGACGTCTGTTGTAAACTTCTAGATGTCTGCATTTTGCCTATTTTGTTCCTTTATGTGTATATTTTATAGTTTCTGATCGTTGGTTATTTTGTAAACAAAAACCTTTGAATCATTGAATAAAAATTAGTTAAAATGATAGCTTTACTTTAAAAAAATGTATTTTTGTGTGCATGTAATCATCAAATTTGAAATTGTACTTAAAATCTAGACCGATAAAAATTAAGACATAAAACCTATTTATTTTCTTTAATTTCAGCTCGGTTTTGATGTCCATCATCATATCTCCTTGTATATATTTATTTGTCTTGTCTCCATCATGTATATATCTTCTTGTATCTCTATGCATATACTTTTGTCCTTTTTTGTATTGTACATCTTTAAGTTGAACTTATTTGAATGTCTCTTTTTGATATTTATGTACGTACAAGTTAGCTTAGAGGTTCTTAGGCATAATTGTATTGCTGGTGTCATTAAAATCCAACAAGAGATGTCCAAACATTCTCCCCCTTTTGATGATAACAACCATACAAATTTTGAAAAATATTTATTCTATATAAAATGATACTATAATATTATTAAAGCTCCCTTAAGTATAACATCTCCCTTTATTAATATGCATATGAATCTAAGATCTTAAAAGATAATATTCATATCATGCTAAAAGAAGTTTGTGATTCTAAAATAAGTTTTGAAAGATAAAATTGAAAAACCATAAATTTTAACAAAGGTAACGATATCTTATCTTCCTTAGTTACAAATTCGAAAGCCCATAATGAAAAAACAGTTTAGACTACAAACAGGCTAAAAGTAAAAATACTACTAGATATGCATTTTTATGTACTAATTTTAATGCTAGTACTAGTAACAGTAATCCTAAAACCACTTACAGTCATAATAGTACTTTGTTTAGAAATGAGAAAAAAATATTTTTCAAGTACTAAGCTAATGACTGATAGTACTAAAACATGGATTTCCGCTAATACGATTGATCATGATAAACAACTTAATATTAGCAACTATTATAAGAATGTGATTTGTAATGAAAACTATATTTATAAAGATTCAATCATACTCAAATGCGTATGGTTTCCTAAAACTTAAGAAATTATAATAATCTTGGGTATCACATGCTTTAAATCATAAATTAGAGAGACCTATTCGAAGTAGGGAATGCAACTATTGAAGAAGAGGGGACATGTCTTTTCAGAAATTCAAATGAAAAAAACCCGACTACAGACATCTAGACATTCGGATATTTTGTTCCAGACGTCTATGTACCATAACATAATTCTATGATAAATATTCCAAACGTCTATTTATCAATATAGATGTCTGTTGTAAAAGTTCCATATGTCTGGATTTTTTTTAATTTGTTCTTTTATGTGTGTTATATTTCATAATTTCTGATCATGCCTTATTTTTTTATGAAAATCTTTGGATCTTTAAATAAAAATTGGTTAAAATGATAACTTTACTTTAAAGATGGCTTTCGAAATGTATTTTTGTGTGTGTAATCATCAAATTGGATTTTGTACATAAAATCTAGACCAACAAAAATTAAGATATAAAACCTAGTTGTTTTCTTTAATTTCAACATGGTTTTGATGTTGATCATTATATCTCCTTGTATATATTGCACTATCTTGTCTCCGTCGTGTATATCTCTTCTTGTATCTCTATGTATATACTTTTATCCTACTTTGTATTATATATCTTCGTGTTGAACGTATTTGGAAGTCTTTTTTTAATACTATGTACTTGTAAGTTATCTTGTAGGTTCTTTAGTATAATTGTATAGTTGTTGTCGTTCAAAACCAAGAAGAGAGGTTCTAACATTGTAATGTTTTGAAAACCCAACGGCTCGTATTTCTTGTCATGACGCGAGTCCAAAAGTCACCCTAGGCTTTGGATCAATGAGTCAGAAGGTGCGGGCTGTTACATCGATGGTTGGTTCGATGGGTAGATCATCAAATCTGTTAAAAAGTAGAGTGATACGCCATTTTGAAGTTTGACAGAGAAATGTGAAAATGATGTATGATATTTCATCATTATTCTATGTTGTTCGGGCCTATTGCACCTCTAGCCTTATAAATTCCACCTCCAAATTGATATGAGATCATAATACTCTTCGTATCAATTGATTTTCCACTGGTTTCATTTAATTCCATTGAGAAATGGAGAAGTTATAAATTTTCAAAGTTTGGTGGAGAAGTGGGAAGAGAAAGAAGAAATGGAACGGTTATAAACAAAGATTTTTGTTTTGAATTTGCTTAGGATTTGATGATGATGGTGCTAAGGAGTTTAGATTGAAATAAGTTTGCACTTCTATTTATAGGTTGAAAATAACACATTTGACTAAAAATCTCGTAATCATTATATTACGAAAATGCCACTTGGTTCGACTTTTTCTAATTTCCAACCTATTTAACCAAATTCAGTAAGTTATATATGTTTTCTGACTATAAACTGCATTTCTTATGCAATAAATAAGTCCCTAAGTCTAATTTCAAGTTCTATGTGAAATTAGGATTTTATATTTCTTAATTTAATTATTTAGTTGTGAAAAATATGGGGTGTTACACTCTCCACCCTTAAAAGAATCTAATCCATGAAATTTCAAAAACTGTCCTCCTATATGCAACTAAGTTGGCCTTCCATATACAACATAAGTAAAAACACAACCAAGAGTATAAAATGCATATGATAGATAAAAATAGAATGATATGATGTGAGACTAGTGCAAATGCAACTAAGTCGACCATCTATATGAATGCATATGTAGTGACAACCAAGAATGTATGCAAACATCCTAGTATGTGCATTAGTGCATGTGTTTATACATAATTCTATATGTACTCGTATATATATCCATGTGCAATAATCATATCGAAAAGTAAGTAAATAACCAAATTCATAAATAACCAATAAATAAACACATATATAAAGTAACAATGAGTAGTATATATTATCATCTAGCATAAATTAGGATAGCTAAATATACGTATCTATCCTAGGTTTGAATGTATATACATACAAGCCAACACTATACAAACTAAACTGGTATAACTCAACGAAGCAGCCATAATAACCAAAACACATTATAACGACGGGCATATAACCAATCCTAGCATACATCCATGCCTATGTCAACTAGCTAGCTAAAGCAACCATGCAAGCAAACAATGACCTATTGAACAAATCAACAAACAACGAACTAAAAGAGGAACTTATTAGAAGAGAGCTCATGACGGGACACTCGGATTCTCTCCTCGAGTTTCCTCATACTCCTATCCAAACCTTTTCCTTACCATACTTGGACTAGTTTCATTCTTCATTCATATGTCATACCACATCAAGTTTAAGATGCGAATACGCTACAGAGTATCCTATATCTCTACTTCTAACCTCACCTCATCAACTGACTAGGATCTGCCATAACTGCTAAGTCATCAGCATAAGTTTGCAAACGAGATAAACAGAAAGGGTATGAATACCTGCTAACTTTGCAAGAAGCCCACTTAATGTGCAGACTACCCTGCCTTTTATACAATTGGGAAAGTCCCAACAACTGGCGGTGCTAGCTTCCAAAATAATATATATCAATGGTGAGTCCTTCATCTATACCAAGCCACCCACTGCAAACTCTCTATGCATATCTATCCTACGCAGTTTCCATTCTTTTATGCACCACTTCAACTTTTACCGAGGTGCCTCTGATTATATGCTATCCAAATATGACTTTATTTCAAGTAGATTTCACTATTGGCATATCTCCATCGACATATATCTTGCAACATACTCCGTCACTTGCTTCTTCATCCTCGACCAAAGAAAATCCTCTTAGTATATTTTGACATACCTCACAAAACTACTTCCTTAAGGCTATAGGCATGACAACGTGATATCAGATAATGTCTCCCCTCCAAGTGAAGTGACGATTATGATACTTAGGTGAACCTCAGAATCCATCACCATTTAATTTATAGATATCATAGATGGATGAAGCCTTATATTCGGTGAACACATTAGTACTATAACGAACTCATAAGCTGGGTTGTGCATTTTTCACGTGTATTGGACACTGAAAATAAGTTATGCATAAAAGGTCACTATTTTGTAAAATTGACTTCGTAAGATAGTTCTTCCAATCCAAGAAAGGAATGCAAAGTTCTAGTCTTGCCTCTTAGTCAATTATCTCCCAAATCGCCAAATCTCGCTTTCCTTAAAATCACCTCGGTACCTTAGTACATGCAAGTCAATACCTTTACTTCATGTCTTGAAACCATACAAAACTATATGCTTCAAAAATAGTATTAACTCCACGTGCTCGTGAAGTCCTATAAACTAACATATATATATATATATATTAAATTATTTATTCCTTTCAAAAAATAATATTAAATTATTTATTTGATTTAATATCAGTTAAACAAATAAAATATATTTATAATAGAATTATAAATAATATAATATTTTGGAAAATTTTATATAATATAAAATATGCATTTTGATTTCAGAAATGATTCTTAAATATTTTTATTATTAAATCTACATGGATTTAATTATTAAAGTATATTTTATTTAAAAATCATTTAAAGTGAGAAATTTTTCTGACCATAAGCAACAACGCATTTAGAATATGTGTGTATATATATATTAATGAACTAGTTATATGTTGATATATAATTTTGGGTACTTTTGGCACAGGTCCTTGATAGGTTTCAAAATTCACAAAAACCCCAGTGGAAAAAAGTATGTAAATTAGGTCCTTATTTTTCGAAAATCATCAAAAAACATATAAAAAACAAAACAAAACTTCCAAAATTTAAAAATTATTTCAATTAACATTTATCTTCGTATTCATGTCAAAAAATCAAAAAAACAAGGATGAAAAAGGGAAAAAATGACTCATAGTATGTTTCAGGAATACTTGTAGACATGTATGCAATTTTAGAGAATAATTGCAGACATGTCTGCACTTATTCTGGATAGCATGCATTTGCAACTAAAAATTGCGGACATGTCTGCAATTTTAAAGAATAAGTGCAGATATTTACATAATATCCTGATTGTTAAATCAATGTGCTGTTATTCAGTGAATAATTGCATACATGTCTGCAATTATATGGAATAATTGCAGACATGTCTACAATTATATGGATTTTTATTCAACGCGGTTATTCAGTGAATTATTGCGCACACGTCTGCAATTATATGGAATAATTGCATACATATCTGCAATTATTCAGATGTTTATCAAATGCAATTATTCAGTGAATAATTATGGACATATCTACAATTATATGGAATAATTGCAGATATGTCTGCAATTTCTTTTTTTCTTTCAGAAACGTAGTTATAATATTTACAATTTTTTGAAATCGTTTTAAAGCACCAGTGCAAAAGAACACGAAAAATACATGCTGCTACAGTAAAATAATTATAGCGACCCGCTGTACAACTTTTTTTTAGAGAGGATGTTGTTTGAATTAACGTTTGTTTTAGGGATGCATGACTAATATTCATTATAATTTATCTATGTATATGTTTAAAAGAAGGAATTTTTATGATAAAGGTTTTAAATTATTTTTCATATTAATATTCAAAATTATTTTGAAATTTAGTTATATTATATATATATTTCACAAATGATTTATATAAATAATTTATAATCAATATTTATAATAAATATATAATTTTATTTATACACACATACATATATGTATTATTTATATAATAATTAATGCACATATATGTATATTTAGACAATATATTAGTATACACGAGGGGGTAACATGTCTGCTGCGGTGGATCTCAACTACTATATACGGGCATGTCAAACCATATGCATATTATCCTGTTGCACGTGTACATACACATGTCATATATGAAATATAATACAAATTAGATAAAATAAATTTCATTTATAAAATTCAAATAAAAACTAATTTTATTCAAATGAAATTTAAGAAAAGTTCTAATTGAATTAGGCTATACAGGCTCATTGAAGATCCAAGTAGGTAAAAAAATTAGAATTTACCCAATTCCCCTATTGCAGGCCGGCCGAGTTCCAACAGAGTATGTTTATATTTTGAAAAATAAATATGATATTTGTGAGAAACTTAAAGAGTATAAGAATGAAGTAGAAAATTATATTAGCCATAAAATTAAAATACTTCGATTAGATTGAGGAGATAAGTTTATTAGACAAGATCTCCATTGGTACGTAAAAGATAATTGGATCATCTCTCATGTTACTCCAACATATACTCTACAACAAAATAGTGTTTCGAAAAGAAGGAATCGAACCTTATCGTGTATGGTTCATTCCATGACTGGTAAGGTCAAGTTGCCTCTTTCCTATTAAGGATATATGCTAGAAATCACAATCAAAATGTTGAATATGATGCCTATAAAATATGCACCTAAGATGCATTAATTTGGACTTATGACCACTGGTTGGGAGTTGTATATAATACAATTGATAAAGTGTTATGTATCCATTGCTTGCGAGCCTATGATTTGTTGATCTTCCTCAAGGTCAAAATCCAAAGACAGACGAGTCCTAATACCCACTAAAAAAATCAAAAGATCTCTATGTTCTTATTAGGGTTTTGAGAAACATAAAAATCCATTAGAAGCATTACTAGAAAAATGAAATACTAATATTTAATTTTTCTAATGTTGTAAAAATGTTAGCTATAAAAAGTTAAAATAATCTACAAAGATAAAGTTATGAAGCTAATAAAGTAGATAAAATGTTTATCTGTTAAGATATACAAATAAACTGAATTAAAGATTGACAAAGAAATATAAAATGTAGTTACCTTAAATCTTTTGGCATGTTCTTGCTCCATGCCCATGCAAGAGCCTAGTTATACACTACTAAACACATCCGTAACTTGGTTGCTTGAGTGTTTATTTGCCCAAGATTTTGTATTGTTTCCATGAGTTTTCAACTTATAAGCAATACAATAATATATATTTGATCGTATTCGATCAAATATAAATGTTATATAATAAACGGTCGAAGTTTATAATGTACAATATTTCAATGAAATTAGTTCATTAGAAATAAGCAAATAATGTGTAAAGTGAAATTATGTGTTCAATATGATTGATTACAATAAGGACTTCATTTTGGATTGTTTGACCATTTAGAAAAGAAAAACTAATGAACAAGGGTGGATGTAACTTAGGCATAGTTGTGATAAGGAGAGTGAATAGTCAACTCTTCTTCATGAAGTGATATTAGAAACGAGAATTGCATAAATATTAGTGGATATTTAATATGGAATGAGGAAATGAGAAATGTAATTTTTATTCCAATTATGTTTTTCATACAAAAAATTGTTGAATATAAACTAGTAACAATAAAAGGAATAAATAGCTCATGATAAATAGTTGAATGGAGCTTCTTATTTCATGCGTTATTATAATAATGGCAAAAATAGTGGAAGCATGTCATATAATACTTATCAATGGACGCGTCAAGATATAAAAAATTGTTTTCATAAATATGCCAATATTATTTATGAATAATAATTATTTTTAGTGTTGATTGAAAATGAATATAATTTTATTTTGTTGCGAATATTTTGAATATTCATTATGAAATAAATCTATTAGAATAATGGTATTTGTTGCATTAACTACATTACATAGAAGCATTTATAAATTTTCTAATTATTTTGAAACTAAAGGACAAAGCACTCGTTTAGTGGGAGTAACATAAGAGTTGATGAATTTTTAAGATTGATACATAAAGATGTATGTAGCCGAAAATCCAATGATACCAAAAACGGCTCAACGTACATGTTTAATTCAAATTATTATAAAAATTAACATGTGTATTTGATATACATGTAGTATGTCTATGATAAGTTCGCTGAATATAAATTGTAAGTAGAAAACGTAACGTACAAAAGAAATAAGAAATTTTGATTTGAATTAATAAGTGTGTATATATGAAAACAACTCCAAATGTATCTCAAAATGATAAGATTCAATCTCAAAAGTAACTCTTTCTATATGATACATAATGATGTATCAGTAAGGAGTTAATCAAACTTTATTGAACAAAGTACGATTGATGATGAGTAAAGTTAAGTTAACATATTTCTGTAAGATCGAATACTTAAAAGTAGGTGCATAAGGTTAAATCCAATTTCATCTAAAACAAAGTTTACGCAATCATACAAGATAAGAGTTGACATATACATGGTCAAGGATTTGATTGGTTATGTGAGTTGAAAGGCTACATGTAATATTTACTCGTGAGTGATCTTGTGTGAACCACCCTAAAGCACTTTGGGACCAATCAATGTTGATTGACCAATTATACCATGAACATAAGTTCGTAAACCTAAAACCAAATCAGTTTTATGCATATATACAGACAACTCATAAAATGTTTATGAATACCAAATCCGTTGCACTAAAAAACAATTGTTATTTTAAACACCAGCTTTATGATTTCAATTAAATCTACCATGTAGTGTGATGCATGAAATGGACTTCAATTACATTAACAAAATATGATTTTGGTGGTTATATCCAAAAGTATATGATCTATCGTTCACAAAAGTGTTTTTGAAAAAAAAAGACTAAAGCGATTGGAATGTTTTAAGCTATGTTGAAAATAATAACAATGTAAGCTTCAATTGTTGAAATTAACATAACAGATTCGTCATTTAATGTACTTAAGTTAATTCGGATTTCACTCATAAAATTATTGCTCGATGTGACTTTGAGTTTTGTTATATGAATCATAAATTTTAAATAATAATGTAGAATGTGTTGTTTGCACTTAGTAACCAAAGTGTCTCGAAGTCAGTAGGAGCAACTCTGAATTTGTGGGTTATTGGACATGAGTTAAGGAGTGATACAAAAGTACTATTCGATTGGAGAGTTAAGTGAGTATTTTTACAGAGAAATCAAAAAGATTGATTTTTAGTCAAAATGCATAGGAAGCATATATCTGTAAGAAAGAATATAAATATTTCTAAAACTACAAGTAAACAACAAACTTCTGATTGTTAATGATGTACCAAAATTAAAATCATGTTATTTTGGTTATTTAACATTCGATGTTGAATTTGAAAATAACATCTTTCACAACCTGTATAAAAGAAAGTTGGAGTTGTCCCAAATGATATATGCAGACAGGATATTAACATTATTTAATATGAGCGTGTAACATGGGTTCTTATGCATTGGAAATTGAAATTATCATACATGCTATGTTCTCTACAATATCACACTTCTCTTATGTATTTGATATATAGAGAAAAATATCTGAATCAAGATTACTATATGAAAATTGAGAGTGTGCTCGAGTATTTTCGAAATACTAAAGAATTGTTTATGGAAACAACGAACTCCTTATAAAGAAGTATGTAGACTCAAACTTAACAAATGATATCGAGTATAGTATGTCGATTCTAAGTTCATGCTCAATCTTGAGTTGAGAACTTTAATTTGGAAATGTTACAAACAATAAGTAGAGGCTAATCAGTAGTATTTTTCAAACCTTTTTCATGGTGTCCGCTTTTCAATGATACCAAATCCCTTGTACCAAACTCTCATGTTCCCTCTGTCCTCAACCAATCGTGTACACCGATTTTCAGCCATTTTGCAATTAAACCCAACAACAGAAGAGAGAAAGAAGATTAATTGCAAAATGGCTACAAATCGTTGTCCCCGATTGGTTGAGGACAGGAGGAACAGAAGGGTTTGTTAGAAGGGATTTGGTCTCCTTTCCAATCAATGACATCCCTTCTCACTCTTCTAACTTCACCATACCATCCTTACCTGTCGTCAATACGGCCCATACCTCCTCTAACAACCTCTGTTTTCCCCCACTCTGATCCTTTGACCCCATGAACACCAATCCACCTCCTTCTACTTTACCGCCTACCCCTACCAAACCAATCACCATTAACTGCAACCCTACTTCCTCTGCCGCCGCCGCCGCTGCCTACAAAAACCCCAAAAAAATTGGACATATTTATTCAAAACTAAACCCATCAATGCTGAAAAAGACACCCCTGTTTCTGTCATGGTGAACCACTTCCTGTTCCTACTAAAGTAACTGCTAAAGGATTAAAATACTGGAAGAACAGCTTAGTGGGGTTTTTCTATATTAAATCTCCTAAAACGTGCATGGAAGCTTCAAGGTAATAATAAAGTCAAGTGTGATAACACTCACTTGTATTTTGAATTCTCTCTGAAATTTGATGGACACGGAGTTCTCCAAAGTGATCTCATATTCGTACTTGGGAAAATGTTTATTATTGCAAATTGGACCCTAACTTTTGGAAACTTTCAATCCCAGATAAAAAAAAGTCCCGACATGGGAACATTTCAAATAGAAAATGATTATGTATTGAAGAAGAAGTAAGAAACTGTTATGTAATATTCAGTAGAATACTAAATACAATACACTGTGCTTTGTATATATAGCTATAATACTCTTCTGCAGAAATTACAGAAATGCCCTTAAAACCCTTATACGAATACTAATATAACTCGGCCCATCTTATTTCATTTATACTGTTTCGTTTATTTCCCCCCGACAATGTCGGCTAGGGTTTTCTTCTCCTCATCTAAAAATGAAACCTTCTGTCTCCATGCAGTCAAATCTGCTCTTTTCATCAGAATAACTTGATTTGCTGAGGAAGTTGAGAGCTTTGTGGAAGATAGAGCAAGATGAGTTTGAAGATTGATAGATATGACGGAAGACTAGATCTTTTTGGAATCGCGGGCAAAATCACTTGTTACATGTGGTTTTGTCTGTGAGATCCAGTTTATATGGAATTCTGATGTTGGATCTAAGGCAATTCTTTCTACCAGATCTGAATTCGTCTCCACTTTGAGATCTGACCGAAGCCTCACAAAGTTGTTCTTCGAGATTGGTTTGGTGAGAATGTCTGCCTTCTGATATGAAGCTGGAAGGTGGTTTATGCTGAGTTTCCCTTTGATTACTTGCTCACGAACGAAGTATAAATCAATTTCCATATGCTTCGTTCGTGAGTGAAGGATTGGATTAGCAGAAAGGGATACGGTGCTGAGATTATCACACCATATTACGGGCTTCGTGCTGTCAGTAATTTTTATCTCCTGAAGCAGTGACTCCAGCCACATCACTTCGGCAGTAGCGCATGCAACACTGCGATATTCCGCCTCTGTACTTGATCGAGAAACAGTTGGATGCTTTTTGGAGCACCAGGATATGGGGTTACCACCCAGATAAATGCAATGACCAGTAGTTAACCTTCGGTCGTCTGAATCAGATGCCCAATCGGCGTCTGCGTATCCTTCAATATTTAGTGATTTGCTAGCTTTAATGCATATTCCATAGTTCATTGTCCCCTTTAGGTATCGTAGGATCCTCTTCACTGCTTTCCAGTGTTGATGTAGAGGTTCCTGCATAAATTGACACACCTTATTTACACTGAAAGAAATGTCTGGTCTTGTAATGGTAACATACTGCAAAGCACCCACTATGCTTCTGTACTGCTTAATGTTCTCTATATGCTCACCTTTGAATTTAGATAAATGTAAATTACTTACCATATGTGTTGGCATGGATTTTGCATTACTCATGTTTGCTCTAGTAAGGATTTCAGATATATATTTACTCTAAGTCAGTAGCAATTCATTTTGAGACTTTCTGTTAACTTCTATCCCTAAGAAGTAACTCAGGTTGCCTAAATCTTTGATAGAAAAAGTTTGATGTAGGTAACTGGTGACACGTTTAATTTCATCATTACTATTACCAGTAATTATGAGATCATCTACATACACAAGTATATAAGTAGCACCAGTATCATTTATCTTAATGTAAAGTGAGTTGTCAGACCTGGTTGGCTTGTATTCAAGACTGATCAAAGTAGATTTTAGTTTTTCATACCACACTCTGGGTGCTTGCTTCAGTCCATAGATGGCTTTATGTAACTTGCATACCATTTTCTTGTCACTGGCTTTAATATATCCTGGTGGTTGTTGCATGTATACTTCTTGTTGTAGTTCACCATGTAGGAAAGCATTGTTGACATCAAGATGTCTAATGTCCCATTTATTATAAACAGCCACTGTGAGAATCACCCTGATTGTAGTTGGTTTCACTACTGGTGAAAAGGTTTCTGTGAAGTCAAAGCCATTCTGCTGAGAGTACCCCTTAGCTACCAACCTTGCCTTATATTTGGTTGTTTTTCCATCTGCTGACTTCTTGAGTTTGTAGGTCCATCTGCATCCAATTACATTTTTGTCTTTTGGAGCCTGTACAATGCTCCATGTCTTGTTTTTAATTAATGCATTATATTCATCATCCATGGCTGCTTTCCAATTGCTGTCTGTACTAGCCTCTTCATAATTGATTGGCTCGTCTTGTTTAAGAACAGTAGAGTAGATCTTTGGTTTAAAAATACCATGTTTTGATCTTGTCATCATATGATGTCCTTCTCTTGCAGGGGATGCTGATCTACTTGCACTTGTGTCATGAATTTGGTCTGGACTTGAGGAAGTGTCCATGCTTGATGATGTATCCATGCTGGAATCTGATGAGTCATTGTCTTGGCAGTGATTATTTGGATCATGAGATCCATTAGGCTCATACTGATCATCTGATATGTTTTGAGTGTGTTCCCTTATTAGATGACCAGTTTGAGTCCTATTTATTTGTTCACATGAGTAAGTTGGAACACATTGCTTTTGAGCAGGATGTATTGATGATTTAGCATCATATACTTTATGGGTAGTTTTTAACTCACTCATAGAGAATGGAAAGACATGTTCATTAAAGGCAACATGTCTGGAGACAATTATCTTACCATTATTGGTAAGACATTTGTATCCTTTTTGATTGGTGGGATACCCAATAAATGTGCATGGCATGGATCTAAAACTTAGCTTATGTGAACTATATGGTCTTAAATATGGATAGCATAAACAACCAAATGTTTTAAGTATCATATAATCTGGTGATATATGTAATAACTTCTCAAGTGGTGTTTTGTTTTTCAATACCTTTGTAGGCATTCTGTTGATGAGAAATACAACAGAATTAAATGACTCTGGCCAAAACTTTAGAGGCATTGAGGCATGAGCCAGCAAAGTTAGGCCAGTATCAACTATGTGCCTATGTTTCCTCTCAACAAGACCATTCTGTTCAGAAGTGTATGGACAGGTAACTCTGTGTATTATTCCTTTTTCGATAAAAAATTCTTTCAAGGTTTTGAATTCAATACCTCCATCTGTCTGAATTATTTTCAATTCATGGTTTGTTTGTCTCTCAGCCTGGTTAATAAACTGAATCACTGTATCTTTGGTTTCAGACTTTGATTTGAGAAAATATATCCACGTATATCTAGTAAATGAGTCTACAAAGGATACATAATATTTAAAACCATAATCTGAATCGATTGGGGCTGGACCCCACAAGTCAACCGCTACCATCTCTAGTGGTTTTGTATATCTAGTTGATGATTTAGAGAATGGTAGTTTGTGACTTTTTCCCATTTGACATGATGTACAAACATAAGGTCTGGATATGTTTCCAAATTTCATATTCATATTTTTCAACACATGCTTTACAGTATCAATACAAGGATGACCCAGTTTATTGTGCCACAGATCAAACATTCTTTCATTTTCAACAAGTGAATCATATCTATCATAATTGCACCAATTTCTCTTTTGAGTAGACTTAGTTTTCTTCCACAGTTTGAAAGTGTAAAGGCCATTGTGCAGGTTACCCTGTAATAAAATTTCTTTATTCAGTAAATCCCTAATTAAGCAGAACTTTGGGTAGAATTCAAAGTATACTTGATTGTCATTAGCAAATTGGGAGACACTCAATAAGTTTTTCTTAATTTGAGGTACTCTTAGTAAATTATTGAGATGAAACTCTCTTTTGCCTCTGATTTTGGCACTTCCAGTATGAGTTATTTGAATTGGTTTTCCATTACCCATAAAAATAGATTGCGTACCTTTATATTCTTTATTTCCAAGATTAAGATTGTCAAGATTGTTAGTGATGTGATTTGTTGCACCTGAATCTGGATACCATTCTTCAAACTGTAGATCATGAGTCTTTGGTTGTTGTTCTGTATCTTGTTGACTTCTAGAGTTGTTACTTGACTTTCTTGCATCTGCATTAGTATGAGCAATGTTGATGGTTGGATTATTGCTCCTCTGAGCATTATTCTGCTGATTCATGTTAAAACTTTGATCAAATCTGAAATAGCACTTAATTGCAGTATGCCCAAATTTCTCACAAATCTAGCATCTAAGTCTATTAGAATTATTCCATCTTGCACGACCTCTGCCTCTGTAGCTAAGACCACCTCTCTGATTGTTTGACTGTGGTCTGTTTATACTTGATTTTTCTTGACCTTTTCCTTTGTTATTTGATGCATAGTTTATAGATAAATCTGGATTCAGTGATTTCTTTTGATCAATTCTGCCTTCTTGAGCAAGAAGTGTTGATTGTACATAATGAATTGATGGTAAAGTTTCTGTTGATGAGATAATTGCAACAACTGATTTATATTCTTCATCTAAACCACTGAGAATGGTGAGAATCTGCTCTATTTCTGGTACTTTGTGTCCTGCTGTCTCTAGTAAGTCACAATATGTTTTGGCTTTGGTTAAGTATTCTTGCATTGACATACTGTCCTTCTTCAGATTCTGTAACAGTCTTTTGTAATGCAAGACTCTTGCAGCAGTTTGTGAGTTGAAAATTTGATTAATTGTAGACCATATTTCTTGAGAACTCTTACATCCAACAATTTGAGACAGAAAATTCACACTAATGGATGACATTAACCAAGAGGCTAGCAGACTATCCTGTCTTTGATAGTTGGTGTAATCTTGATTTGGAATCAAATTACCACCTATGTCTTTAATCATCATTGATGGTATAGCTAATGTCCCATTGATGTAGTTTTCCAAACCATACCCTCTTATTGCTGTTTCACCTGAAATTTCCACAGTAAATAGTTATTTTCGTCTAACTGAACTGAAATTTGACTCTTTGGTTTTATCATGCAGAGACTTGTAGAATCTTGAATTGGGTTTGGTGGATTTCTTCTTGTGGGAGAGGTTGTTGCAGAATCACTTTCAGCCATGTGTGCTGCTAAGCACGACTCAACCCTTCACTAAAGATATATAGATCACTTGATTATGGCGAGGCAGTCAATCTGATTGCAGCCAGAGAAGTGATTTCTCTCTTTATCTTGATGAATGCAACAGTATTTAAAACAAGAAATTGATTCTTGGTTTAAAGAACTGTTCAACGGTAACAGCAATGATCTTCTCTGATGAGGATGATTCCGAGGAGAGGAGCTGCAGCCTATCCTGAGTGATGAAAACTGACAGAGTTCAGGCGAGGCAGTGACGAACACATAGTTGGGCAGATCACTTAATCAAGAAATGGTATCTCTACAATGATGATATTATAATCTGAGGAGTGTAATGAAACTAATCATTCAAGTAATTGATCGTTTGATCACGAGAATGTTAGCTTCAGTTTTAATCTGCCGTTTGGCAAGAATTGGCTCTGATACCAAAATAGAAAATGATTATGTATTGAAGAAGAAGTAAGAAACTGTTATGTAATATTCAGTAGAATACTAAATACAATACACTGTGCTCTGTATATATAGTTATAATACTCTTCTGCAGAAATTACAGAAATGCCCTTAAAACCCTTATACGAATACTAATATAACTCGGCCCATCTTATTTCATTTATACTGTTTCGTTTATTTATTTCCACGAAGTACCACCCATAACTTGGACTCTGTTGGATATAAATTGTCTGGCATGCCACATAGGCGAACTCATTTGCTGCAAGGAGGCGACAGAGAGACTAACCAGACTTGAATATGCAAAATGTATGGTTGAAAGATGTTGAAAGTGACCTACCCTACTTTATTAAAGTTGGCAAGGATGATAATTTTTCACTGGTTGAGGTGACATATGACTGGAAACCACTCATATGTACACATTGCAAGACATTTGGTCATATAAAGGAAACATGTGCAGCAAGCTCAAGTGTTCATGAACAACTGCCTAAAATTGCTGCAAAATCTTCCAATATGGCAACTAGCACAGGAAATGGTGCTAGGAAAACACAAAACAAGGGTAAAGCTAAAAGTGGGGCTGTACATGCTTTTCAGTTTAATGCAAAACAGCAAAGGAATAAAAGCGCGCACATCCAAAAGCCACCCCCAACCCAATTTATTATCTCTTTGATACCGACCACCTCAACTTCTGAACCATCAGCTAACTCCTTACCATTCTGACCCGTCCACATCCCACCAACCTAACACCAACACAAAAGCTAACATTATCCCCACTAACACTACCAATCCATCCATTCAAATCAACACCACACTTTACAGCAGCTTTGGTATACTTAAAAGATCAAACAGAAACTTTGTGTATTAATGCACACATGCACAACATTATTAGTAGCACTGATGTTCGTGATAACACTATTCCTATCTCACTTTCCATTCCAAACAACGATCTAACCCAGCTAGGCGCTATTTATGTAAACCCACACATTACTTTTGCTTCATATAATCCCTCTTAACACCGATTCCACAGCAAAACCTCCTCTTCCTTTCTCCAACATCCACCTTCCTCCTGATATCATCTTTGATTTAATGCGGCACAACATAATCCATCCTAACACTTTCCAAGGTCAACTCTCCACCATATCCTGCCATACCTCTTATTCATCATCTCCTCCTCCTTCTCCTTCCTTTTTCTCAATTAACCACTCCTTTAACTCACCTAATTCAAACCTCTTTTCTGAACTCGATCATCTCCCAACTAAGCTGCATAAGAAATACAAGCCTAAAAAAGAAAATATAATAACAAACCTTCCCTTGGAAATGATAGTGACTCTGGGATTTTATCTGAGGATAATGTTATGAAAAAGAACAGATCACACTTCTATCCACCTTAAACCTAATGCTTACACTGTATTTTATCTGAGGATTCCCATCAATTCATCCAGGATCACTACCACTCAATATATGCCTATGTGTGAAGCCATCATGTCTAAACTATCCACATGGCATGCTCCCTTCTCACACAAGCTGGTAAACTTATTATTATCATCTCAACTGCTGTTGGGATGACTAACTATTAGTATAGAATGTTTCTACTGTCTAAAAACCGATACCCATGATTAACTCTGCCCAAAATCGTTTTTTTGTGGCATGGGGATTACCACTCTAAAAACCTGATTCCAATATCTTTCAAAAAAGTATGCAAGCCTAAAATGCATGAAGGTCTTGGTATTCCAGATCTTATCACATGTAACAGAGCTGCTACAATTCGATACATTGATGACCTTCTTAATTAGTACACTAGATGAACTCAAATTACCTCCATACTAACCATTTTTGGACTATAGACATTCCTAACAACTCTAACCGGCTCTTCAGATGTCTGCTCAAATTACGACCATGCATACTTCCTCATGTTATTCAAAATCTCTCCCTTCTAATAAATGCTCTTTTTAGCATGATCCATGGAGGGACTTTGGCCTTATTCTCAAACAAACTATGGACTATAATCATAAAACCATGACTGGAATCCCTGACAATGATGAGGTCTGGCCACTCTGTCATGATGGAAAAGTTATCCTTCCTAACTTTAGCTGTTCCCATATTCATCAGATTTGGAACCATGTTATGCAACAACACTACAACATTTCTGATATTACTATACACTAGATTGCCAAAAGGGAAACACACTCCATTATAGGTACTTATAATGCCATGAAACATCACTCTATTCAACTAAAGTATCCATGGTGCAAAAGAATATAGTTTTGTGCTGACGTGCAACGTGACAGCTTGATGCTCTGGAAAGTCCTTAACAAAGCTTTGTATACCAAAGACAGGCTACATCTAGTAGGTATCAGTCAAAGCGCATCATGTTCATTTTGTTTATTTTCTACAGAAACGATTGAGCATCACTTCTTTGAATCCCTTGTAATTTTCAATGCGAAAAACCATTTTATATAAACTTCATCTTCATAGGCCAGAGAATAACCACAAACTCGAACGACGTAAGGTCTTTAAGTACATTAAATGAAAAAACAGAGTCTC
Organism: Allium cepa; assembly: GCA_030765085.1. Classification (NCBI taxonomy): domain Eukaryota; kingdom Viridiplantae; phylum Streptophyta; class Magnoliopsida; order Asparagales; family Amaryllidaceae; genus Allium; species Allium cepa. The sequence goes on along the minus strand of CM060929.1, from coordinate 520,021,709 downwards.
GAGAATCCTTTTATGCATTGTTAAACTATTCTTAAGGATATATCAGAGAGAAAGAAATAATGGAGTACTTGACTTGAAGCAATGAAGCAGCACTGACCATCTATCTGAACTTACAAGCTTAATAAAAAAGGAATGAATTTGTGGTTCCTTAAAAATCCTAACTCCACTCGTGTTAATTGGCAAGTTAATTAGGTTTTTGGGTTCTTTTGTCTCTTTGTGTTTTTAAAGCATCTCCGATAGTTCGGAGTGCGGAAATTGAATTTTCCATACCTCGAAATGTTAGAGGCCTCATTTCTTCAACAGAAATGAGGCCATGCGCCTGTTGAACATGCGTCTGAGACCAAACGCATGTTTAACAGGTGCGTCTGTTGACCATGTTAAACAAACGTCTGTTATCCAAGCGTCTGTTTAACATGCGTCTCGTCTGCTTTGGATTCCTCAGCCTTCAGCCCCCTTTTCCACACTCTACAATAATCTGCACTCTGTTGGAGCTATTCTTCGGTAAGGATTTGAGAATTCTACATCAGTTGGAGATGCTCTTAGTTTCCTTTTCCTGCATTTTCTAATTCCTTATTTTCACCGTGATTTCACTTTTTTAATTTAACTAGTAGGGACCAGCTTCAAACCCTACGTGCTTATGCAAAATAAGTAGTGACTAAATCAGGCTAAGTACATTGACTTGAATAAAAAGAAGTATAAATAAATGAACAAATTTATAATTGAGCTAAGGGTGGTTTTAAATGTTAAGAATTAAGTGACATTATTATATGATAAGAGTGCTGCGATGCAGTTCTATAACCTAAAGCTGACTAGAAGTCAAGAGACATACTTTGAATAATTCCATATGATAAAGGCAATTTTTCAATGATGGACAAAGTTGATTGACAGAGTAGATAATAAGACAAGATAATATATCCATTCACCAAGGAACTGTCCAGATTAGTTTTGAGAAAACTAATCGAATAAGTTGGAATAAGATTTCATAATTGATCTCAAGTGCAAGTGGAAGATTGATAGAGTTATGGGTATGCCCTAGTTCAAAATTATGTAATTTGTTACATATATCAAACTTGACAATCAATCTTGTTCAAAAAAGGTGCTTTCTTTCTATAGTATACTTGTTATATTGAGATACAATTAATTAAGTGATTAATTTAAAGTATATTAAATAGAAAATCCTTAAATGATATGTTATGTGATAGTAATTATAATGTGTTGTAATCATGAAAATTTTATCGCATTAAACAAAATAATATATTGTTTTAAATATTCCTAGTTGAGATATTTCGAGTATCGATTCATCCATTGAGACTAGAGTACGTAGCACTTTCCAAATGTTGGGTAGTGTACTACTGATGGCTGCTATAGGCACTTAAACATTACGTACTGATAGTTATTGGATAACCATGGAATGACTTACTCGAAAATTCTCCATTAGTTAATATAACTAAGGTCAAAATAGCAGTCTCGAAGTGATGATGTTACACAGTTCCATCAACTTGAAAATATCGTAGAACTTCAATATGGATACTCCACATTGATTATAGTTAAATCATGGCATGACATCCATCGAACGAATATAGTTGGGTTTTGTACAGTTAAAGCATATATTTCTACAGCGATGGAGGTGCAAAAAGTTCTAGCAAGGGTAAAGCAAAGATATAATGGGATATAACAGAGGTATAAAAAGCTTTATTGGAAATAAAATTAAACCTCCAAGGTTAATTTATTCTCATTCTCACATCATTTACGTAGGAAGAAGAAATATTTTTAATCTTATATAACAAAACGAAGAATATCATGATTTATGCTGTCTTGACTTGGTTATTAAAATACATTTCAAACTTATGTTAAGTACTTAGGCCTTAAAATTAGGTCTTTATCCTAACTTTGTTGATTTGCTTGTCAAATTAACCAATTTTTATTAATTTTGTTAAAGTGAGCGCTTAAAAACATTGGTTTAGCGGGTGTAGCAGAATATATTAGGGCTTTAAGCAAATCTACTTTTCAATAGTGCTACATTGAAATAGCATAGTGGTTGAAGAGCGCTACACGCTATAGCGGGGATTTAGCAAGGCTTTAGCGGGGATTTAACTGCATAGGTTGGGTTTGAGTTGAAGTATTGGAAGCGAAATACTATTCAACAGAAAATTCGTGCAACCACTAATTTTGATTAACATATTATTTAGAAAATTAGATAAATTAAATAAAATAATATATTAAGATAAAGAGAATGAGATTTGATAATTAGATGTGGTCGTGCCTTAAGTTATTGGTTAATGAGATTAATTAAACCATAAAGAGAAGGAGGAATAATGTGAGGGGTAAAATAGGAATAACCACTAATTATCTAACCATAAAGCTTCCTCTCTCATTATCCTCATTCCATTTCATTTCATACAAACTAATACAAAGTTGAGGCCGACCATTGCTAAGGAAACAAGAGGAGAAAAGCAAGGGGAATCAAAATTAAAGCTAAAGGGAATGTAATCAATACTTAATCTCAAATCTCTTTATCCAATCAAGGGGAATAGTAGTTATCCATCTCATTTTTGCGTGTTTGTTTCGGTTCTATGCTTAAACCTAAATTATATGATTAAATTATGCCAAGTTATGAGTGATTGGTTGCATTACATGCATATTTGGTAATTTATTGGATAATTTTTAAATTATTTGATAGATTTTAAGTGTTGAAACCTAGTTTATGACCTCCTATCGACTTGAAAATTGGATAAGATGTATAAAATATTAATTTGGAGATGTTTATTTAATTTCATAATTTTTCGAACATGTATAAATATTTTATAAGTTCCCTAAGTAAGGAAAAGGATTTATTTCAAATTTTAATATTATTAAAAATAATTAAATAATTATTTTGGTCTCGAAATTTTTATATATGAAAGAATATGTTAATTCTAATTTTTATTGATTTTGGGAGATTTTTCCCAAGTGATTATGAATTTCTATGAATTTATTATGCTAAAAAAGCATTTAAATTAATAATAATTAAGGGTATTAATTAATTAAGTTGGTAAACATTTTTGAAAAGATAAAAAACTGGCTTGTGGTAGTTTTCTTGAAAGAAATTGGTATGGTTTGTTTTTAACTAATTGAAAATTGACAAGTGATTAGAGTTGGTGAAAAGAAATTCCTTTATATTAAAAAAAAGGATTTTCATATTAATTACGATATTGCTATATCGTATTCATATCGATATCAGTTATTTCATAACTCACCAGAACCATTACGATATCCCTTGTCCGTTTGTTTTGAAATCCATAATACATGGCATTGACGATGTAAGTCTTCAACTTTGAAACATATGCTTTAAAGTTTTAATGTCGCATGTCTTTATTTCTAACAACCTTGAAATAAAAACATAGTCATCGTAGTTTTATGAAGCCGATATCAAACTTTTTAAAGATTTGATAAAGTAAGTCATCATTTTCGATATCAACTGTTTTGTGGCATAATAGACGAAGTACCATATTTTCGATGTCATGATTTTTAAAGTATCGATGCCGTAAGAAATCGATTTCAACTTTAGTAATTGATGCCATAGCTTGTCAGCTTTGATATCACATGTTTCTCCCATTTTCGAAAACCAGTTTATGCGGCTTTGATGCCGTAACTCTTTTATTTCAAAATTAATGCTTTGTGAGCCAAAAAGCCATGATACTATGCAAATCTAATAAAAAGTTTCATAGGTCTGACAATCTATATACTTACATTATGTAACAAGAATAATTTCAGCCCATGTCCTTAAGTTTTATAAATTAGAGTACTTTATTATAACTTCAACATTGAAAGTGGGAAACCATAATATTGCCCATATTGATGCCAAATTTTATCAATTTAAATAGTTTTATTTGATGGCTTGATAGCCTAACATTTTAGAGGTGCGACAACCTCCATTGATTATGAAATTAATGAAAGTTGTTTCAAAGGACACAATTTGGTATAGTACTTTGACTAAGTAGAAGGGTGACTAAGTAAAAGGGCTATATTTTTCTTATTTTAAATATGATTTAAATTGATAAATCATTATAAAGACTTAGTCTCAAGGAAATAAAAAGGGTCTTTTAGCCAAAGATTTTACATGAGAATTATTATTATCACCATTAGATAAATTGTGATAGGATATCTTGGCTCAAGGATTAAAGAATAGAAAACCATATAATGGGACTAGTGTAGGGTCATACCCTATGCTTCAATTATTAGCCTTTAGTTGATATTGGTCCACAATCCCAGTGTGTAGGGCCTTGTTGAGGGTAAAGACTGAAAGTAGGTTTATGCGTAGAATGGAATCTATAACTTAGTTAGATTATTGGTTGGCCTGTAAAACTATTAGTTTCGTAGTGAGCCTAGCAAAACTATGAGATAGACGGATAGTCGGGTTTACACTAAGAAGATTGTGTTCGGACAGACAGTCCAGTTTCCTCCTAATGGTAATTTGGAGAAATCGATGTATCTGATAGGACCGAGTTATCCATATAGGCTAGTAGTAATACTGGAAAAACTATGAAGCAGGAACAAATAATTTATTGATTTAGATAGACTAGCCAGATTTACCCATGTGGCATGCATGCATATGATTATATTATGTTTGTTTAACCATTTTAATTTCAGGGGCATGATTTTGATTAACATATTTCCAAAAGATACTAGTGAGGGAAACCCATTTCGTTCAATGGCACTGTCTCACTAGATATCTAATTTCGAGATGGTGTATTATTGTTCATACGATCCGTAGTTTTTGTTTTTCCTTTAACTCTCGGGTGCTTATTTGAGTAGTTCGAGAGTATGGTATGCAGGTTTTTAAGTTGATGAATAAAGATTTCAAAGATGTGTAGGAGGCAAGTTAGCAATGTTAAGGAGATATTTTGTCCACTGTGTTATCGTTTCATTTTGTCTTGATGTACATAATGGCAGAATGTGTATCTGTCAAGTAGTAAACTCTGATCAATCAAGGGGCATCTTCATATGTCTCTCTTGGAGTATTTTTAATAATTATATTTTATCTAAACCTAGGAAACTTTAGAGATATGTAATTAATATGAAAATTATTAATGAAATGCATTTTGAAATTTTTTATATTCCTATGCTTCTGATGTTATTGATATGATTAATATGCCCGCATTTTATCATTGGAAATAATACTATGGATAACTGCAGCATCCGTAGCGCTTAGTTTTGGGTCTCAGAATGGGAGTGTTACAATTTGGTATCAAGCAATGGTAAAAGAATTTTGAACTTAAAAAGAGTTTTGAAAACATAATTTGAATTAATCAAGGAATAAGATTAGGGTATGCGATAACGCTGTAGTAGCATACTTATATTTTCTATATATAAGTGTATATCTTATCTCTATTCTTCCATCTCTCTTAGACCATTCTTTCATATCTTATTAAGGTTCGAATGCAGATTTAAGGAAAATAAGGTATGGAGGAAGTACCACAACCAATATAAATGTCAGGCCCAATACGAGAAGGAATCCAGGTCGATAAGCAACTGCAAATGTGGGTCCCGGAACGCTACCAGTGGATATAGGAGTTATGTATCATTTCTTTGTTAATATGATGAAAGCTAGAGCTGCAACTGGATTAGTTGGTGGAAATGCTACTACTGTAGGAGAAGCAAATCCTAAAGCTCCTATTATCAATAATTGTGTTGTGTTGAGTCAAGATTATGATAGACTTGGAGGAAAGCCATTTATTGGAATCGAAGATGCTATCGAAGTAGGAGAGAAGGGAAAGGCTGTGATGGAAGGTACACTTTTGATTCATGGCATACCTGTTAGAGTATTGTTTAGTACTGGTACATAAGCTAAGTTTAGAACCATCATACCTTGTTACTTCCTTAAGATTTGCGAACCCAATAGGAGGCTATGCAACTCTTGGGATTAGATGTGCCATTTAGAGTTTAAGTAATTAGGTCATATATTTGCCTGCAGTTTGCATGTATTTGATTTTGTGAGCTTTGGGATTATTTTGGGTGTCGACTTGTTAAGCAAATATGATGCTGGGATATTTTCCCAAGATAGGAAAATATCACTAAGACACCTTAATAGTAGCGATCGAATTATATACTCGGTAGAAAACTCGAATTTTGATGTTTGTGGTTTATTGGGTGCAGTGGAGGAGGAAGACGAGGTATATCAAGTTTTTGTTGTAAGAGAATTCACAGATGTTTTTAAACTGATTATAGGATTACCTCTAGAAAGAGCTATTGAGTTCAGAATAGATGTTGTACCTGGAGCTAAACCCATTAGTAGACCACCTAGCAGGACGACACCTATCGAGATGAAGGTGTTAAAGATGCAGCTAATGGACTTGGAAGAGAAGAGTTTTATCAGACTAAACAGTTCACCTTAAGGAGCAGCTGCGGTATTCGTTAAGAAATTGGATGGGTCGTTAAGGATGTTGTAAGTTGAATGAAAGGACCATAAAGAATCGGTATCCTTTGCCGACAATAGATGATTTGTTTGGTCAGTTGAGTGGAACCAATGTATATTCTCATCTGGATTTGGTGATCGGGTTTCATCAATTAAGGATAGTGAAGGATGGTATTCCTTGAACCGCATTTTGAATGAGGTATGGTTCGTATGAATGGTTACTCATGTCATTCGGGTTGACTAGTGTGTCTGCTTTTGTTGTGGATTTGATGAACTAGATTTTCAAAGAGCACTTGGATGGGTTCATATTAGTATTTATATACGACATTCCAATATACTTTAGGAATAAATGAGATCATGGGACTCATCTTAGAATAATGCTTGATATGTTGAGGCAACATCAACCGAAAGCCAAATTTTCCAAGTGTCACTTTTGGAAGAGAGAAGTACAGTTAGTTGGTCATGTAGTTTTGAAGAATGGGTTATCAGTAGATCTAGCTAAGATCGAAGCTATTAATAATTAAAAGAGACTCGAGACTATGACTGAGATAAAGAGTATTTTTGGATTAGCTAGATATTACCGGAGATTCATTAAGGATTTCTCTTGTATAACAGTGCCGATGACTAAACTAAAAAGGATGGACATAAAATATGTTTGGACCAATAAATGTGAGGTGGCATTCCTGCGGTTGAAACATTTATTGACCAATGCACCAGTGTTAGCTGTTTCGAATGGGAGTCAAGATTTGGTGGTGTATCATACAGAACAAAATTAGGAGCCACGTTGATGCAAAGAGGTAAAGTGATTGGTTATGCTTCTTGACGGCTTAGACCGTATGAAGTTAAATATCTGACTCATGATTTGGAGTGCCAGTTGCAATCTTTGCTTTGAAGGTATAGATACACTATATTTTTGGAGAAAGAATCGAGTTGTTGATGGTTCGCAAATCTTTGAGATATTTCTCTCAGAAGAAGATGAATATGAGACAGCAGTGATGGTTAGAGTTTATAGCAGCTTACGATTTTTCAAATTGAGTATACACTAGGGAAAGGAAATAAAGTCGTAGATGTACTTAGTAGGAAACATCATAGCAATGTTAACTGAATGAAAAGATTTGGAAGCATTAACTACTTATGGTATGTAGTTAGGATCGATGGCTAGTTCTAGTTAAGAAACTTCCATGTTGTCATGTTTGGATGTTCGACCAATAATGATCGAAATGATTGCTTCTAAGCAGGAAGATGATCCATTGTCTGCCAAAGGATTAGAAGACGTAAAGGTGGAATTGCAATTGATGATTTAAATGATTTTTGTCTTGATTGGAATGGATGGTTAAGAAATAAGGGAAGGTTGTGTTTTGGATGTTGGTGACCTAAGTAAGGAGTTCTTAGGGAATGTCATCGATCGAAGTTTACTATTCATCCTAGAGGAACTACAATGTATTAGGATATGAGGAGGAGTTTCTTCTGGGAAGGTATGAAAAGGGATGCATGCATATGGCTAAAGAAATGTTTGAATTGCCCGTAGTGAAACCCGAGCATAAGAAGCCTAGTGGATTGCTTTAGCCTTTGGATATACCATTGTTTAAATAGAAATCTATAGATATAGGTTTCATTGATGGATTACCAAGAAAATGAAAATATTTGGTTTATAGTGGATAGATTAACCAAGAGTGCACATTCATTCCTGTTAAGTCGACAAGAATGACACCTGTATTGGCTAAGTTTTTTATGAAGAATATTGTTAGACTGCACGAGAGTCCAAGTAGTATCCAAGTAGTATAGTCAGTGACAAAGATACTTTTTTTTTACTAATGAATTCTACAAGAATCTATAGGAAGTGTTAGGTACCAAGATGAAGATGAATACTGCTTACCATCCACAGACGGATGGGCAGACAGAGTAAATAAGGTACTTGAAGATTTGTTGAGAGCTTGGGTACAAGGCCTTGAAGATTCATAGGAGGAACATTTATACTTAGTCTAGTTTTCTTATAATAATAATAGTGATCAGACTAGTATAGGAATGACACCTTTTGAAGATTTGTATGGATGGCCATGCAAACCCCCTTGCAAGTTGGTTAGAGACTGGAGAAAGATTGATTCTTAGTCTAGATATGGTGAGAGAAGCCATAGAAAAGATTAGGTTGATCTAGACAAGGGTAGAGGATGCTCAGACGAGGCAAGAAAGTTATGCAGATAAGGGACGTAAGGAATTAGGGTTCTCGGATGGAGATAATGTGTTTGTCACAGTATCGTCGATGATGGGTGTAATTCGGTTTGGGAAGTTACGAAAATTGGCATCTAGATTTGTTAGATTGTTCCCTATCATAGAAAGGATCGGGAAACTCGCTTACAGGATAGAATTATCGAACAATTTGGCAGGAGTCCATAGTAATTTTCATATATCTCATCTTAAGAAGTGTTCTCATGATCAAGAGACACTATCACTCTGACTGCATTGGAAGATTTAGTAGTGGAAGCAGACATAACTTTGGTAAGACATCAAGTTCGTATTGTAGCCAAGGATGAGAAGAAGTTAGGGAACAAAACAGCCGGATTAGTGAATGTCCAATGGAGTGACGATGAAAAAGACTACTTGAAAGATAGAGGATAAGATTAAAGAAACTTATCTTGTTTTGTTTTGATGGTATGTTTTATAACTGTGTTATACGTTTGTTATGTACCTTATCGTAATTTCGAGGACGAAATTCTTTAAGGAGGAGAGTCTGTAATACCCCTAATTTTGATTAACATTGTATAGGGAATTTAATTAGATAAATAAAATAAAATAATGTATTAAGATAAAAAGAACGAGGTTTGATAATTAGATGTGGTCGTGCCTTAAATTATTGGTCAACGAGATTAATTAAACCATAAAGAGAAGGAGGAATAATGTGAGGAGTAAAATAGGAATAATCACTTATTTCGTAACCACAACTCTTCCTCTCTCGTTATCCTCATTCCATTTCACTTCATACAAACGATAGCAAACTTGAAGTCGACCATTTTCAAGGAAAACAAAAGGAGAAAAATAAGGGAAATCAAAATTAAAGCAAAGGGAAATTTAATCAACACTCAATCTCAAATCTTTTTATCCAATCAAGGTGAAAAATAGTTATCCATCTCTCTTTCGCTTATTTATTTCCGTTTTTATGCTTAACCATAATTACATGATGATCTTGTGCCAAGTTATGAATGAGTGTTGCATTATATGCATGTTTGATAATTTGACGGATTATCTATGAAATTATTTATAGGTTTTAAGTGTAGAAACCTAGTTCATGACCTTCAATCGACTTGAAATTTGGATATGATGTATAGAACATTAATTTGGAGATGTTTTTTTAGTTTCATAATTTTTCAAGCTTGTATAAATATTTTATAAATTTCCTAAGTAAGGAAAAGGATTTCTTTTTAGTTTGAATTATTAAAAATAATCAAATAATTATTTTGACCTCGAAATTTTTATATATGAAAGAATATGTTAATTCTGATTTTTAGCGATTTTTGGGGTTTTTCCTAGGTGATTATGAATTTCTATTAATTTATTATGCTAGAAAAGCATTTAAATTAATAATAATTATGGGTATTAATTAGTTAAGTTGGTAAAGTTTTCTGGAAAGAAATTGGTGAATTCTAACCTATATAAATTGATAAGTGATTAGAGTTGGTGAAAAGAAATTCCTTTATATAGATATATCATTTTTCATATTAATTATGATATTGCCATATTAATGCAATTATTTTAAAAAATTTATGTCTAATTAATAAAATGTGTATAATTTTTGTATACATGTAATTATTTAATATGATTTTAGAAATTAATTATATTGGGATAAAAGAATCAATTAATGTAATAAATTTACATTCTCCTAATGCAAATTAAATAAACTGTTAATTTAATAAAAAGTCCTTTTTAATTTATATCTAATTTTTTTGGTAATCCCCTTTGTAAAGATAAATAGCGGTGTATATTTTTCTAAGTTATGAACTTACATAAACATGTGGACTATATTTCTCAAGTTGTTGATAAATAAGTGGACCTAGATGACATCATCATCTCTACTTCTCCACTATAAGTATCATGGCTTAATGCATCAAATATTTTCTAAGTCGCCTAATCTCTAATAAAATACATTCTTTATATTCTTTTATATTTAATTTGCAATTAAAAACTAGAGTTAGGAAAAAAGGTTTTCTAAATGGGATTTGGACGTCAAGTGCCTACAAATAATTTTAATACACAAAATACCCTCCCGAATAAATTTGTGTAAATTAGGTCCCTGGTTGCATCATCCTTTTACAACCAGCTACTATTCTTACGCCCATATTAATATTCACATCTTCATTTGGTTCGAGTATTTAAAACGCAATAATTTTTTATAGAAATATCATATCAATGAACCATCATCATCATTAGATCAAAAAAATTATGATCTTTTAAAAGATACGTGTGATGCCTATGTAAATATTTAGTCGATAATTTTTATTTGAAAAATTATAACTTTTCCATGTAAATAACGTATTTAAAACTGGATCATTCAACTGCATCATTTAAACGATTAGGTTAAATAATAATAAAAATGTAGTTAAAAGTCAATTTTTGTTATAATATATGTAAATTATGAAGTGAATATGCTTGTATATTGTTTTGTTTAGTCCCACATCATGAGATAAGTTCAATCCTTAGCTCTGAAGCCTTTATATAAAGTAGGCTATGTAATGTAAATATATTACTGATCTCTGAATGAATAAAATTGTTCTCTCTCTAATGGCTTCTATTTTATTTATTTTATAACACGTTATCAGCATGATCTTCAATCAAAATTATATATATAAAATTGTAATAATTTAGAAGATCGACTCCATTCATTTTCATTAAAATACAATGGATTCGGGCAAACTAAAATCTTTGCGTAATAATGTGTTAAAATCATGGCGGTCTCAACTTTTCCACCGCCACTCTTTTGTTCGTAATCTTGCTTCCTCAACCCCTTCGCTACACTCCTCTTTCTCCCAAGTCGAATCATCAAAAAGTTTACAATGTCATTTCAGGCCATCGCATAATTTCTCAATGATTGTCTGACGCCATAACTCTGATCTGAAGTGCTGGAGTACAATGTCTTGCCTCGATATCTCTTCATATTCTATAGATACATACTTTGTTTCAGAGGGAGATTCAGAAATACTGAACGGAGATGCGCAAGTCTTTTTTCCTCTGTAAAAATTGAAGCTTGTTGGATGTACATCGTCTTTCTTGGAGATCAATGTCCTGTTTCCTACAGAAAAGTTGAGGCTCACCAGATCTACAACACACTGCTCAGCTATTCCAGATACAGTAAAAGCAATGGATGTTGGGTATAGCTCTAATATGTTTCCTTCAACCATACATTGGATTTTTGGCTCTATTTATGATCCTTTCAACCAGAACACAAAAATGGCCAAAATGGAATAAACGCACTATTTTTTTCAAGTTATGTCAGATCTAGAAACCATATTTTCGCATGATTTTTTATTTATTTTCGCAGTATTTATTGATCCTTTGCTACTTTTCAATCATTATTTTTGTGTCAATCCATGTATTTATGTCTTCGCTTTATTATATCTCTGACTTTTATTTAAGATTAGTTTGATCATCGCTTAATCTCTAACAGCAATAATACTTTCGAATTAATATTTTATCAATTTTGAGATCATTTCTGATTTGAAATCAAAATGACTTTTTCAATGGTTCACTTTATCTGATTACTTAGCTGTTGTTTGTGTTTGAATGTAATATCGAAGAGGAAAACTATTTTAATATTATGAAATCTAGAAGTCCTAGTTTTGTATGTCTAAGATTTGTCGTATTGAATATGTGAAATATGACTAAAATATTAGAGGGTAAGCCAAAAAAAGAGAAAAAAGAGTAATTTCATCGTTAATTAGTTCTTGTCTATTTTTATGAAACACAACATTATTAAAATATTGCCATATTCTCAAAAATCACACTAGCAAGTCATTCTTTTGATGAATACCAATTAAATTTGTCATTTGTTTCATCTGAATAGAAACTACACTTAACCAAAGTAGTTTTATTAACCAAGTTGAAACTAAAACTCAGTTATCACTATTTTAATAAATTATTAAGATAGCAGTCCAAAAATTTTGTATATGATCAGTAATGATATCCAGTAATACAAAAATATTTTTGTAACTAATCCAAATTGTAATTATCACAACTTAGTGCTTACCTTATTGGCTAACATGTAAAGCCCAGCATCTGCATTGTATAAAGTAGAGAATCGTTCCATTTGGGTGCTGGTCTACTCCTTCTAACTTCAGGTGATAATTCAAATGTTAAATGCTCTAGGCATGATGTTTTTATAAATAATATTAATTACTTGATGTCTGCTCATTAGCCATTTCCAATCAATAATACAAACATCTGATAATCAACAAGCAAATATTAGAAGAAAAATATGCTTTATGTAAGGTGATTTGCTAATGTTATATGTAATTTATGTTACGTCCTGAAGATTATAAAGGACTAATTGGGTCGCCTTCAATTTTAGCCTATAGTTGATTACCATATACATCTCTTATGTTCATTATGTATATATATTTTAATAAGTATCAGAACAAAAGTTTGCGGTTAATTATGTCGTGTTGATTTTGATTTGCTTTCTGAGAATACATGTAGAAAAACACTTGTAATAAAGAATTATTGCATAGAATAAGTATTTCGCTTCAAAATGAAAAGTTATTATGCCCTTCATATTAACAGTATTTCAAGCACCGTGTATAGTTATAGACTTTGATTTGCAATTGCTAAGTAAAAATTATATGAAATATTGCAAGTTTTATGAATTATCAAACCAGAGGATTAGATAATTATTACTAAGAAAAGTTTGACTTCAATACTAAAGCAAGAACGCCGACAAATTTTAAGATTTAGATCTTGAAATTCTTATTATTGCTAGCCAATGGTAACTAGAAGTCACAATATATTCTATAACTAAAAGTTGCAACATATCAAATAACTTGAAGTTATTATCGATAAGTCAAACTTGATGCATATGTATTTTCAAACCAGACGTTTTGGAAACTACCATCTAATCTTTGAGGATTCACATTTACATCGAGTGGTAGTCAAAAAAAAAATTATGTTCCATTGCACTATTATACGAGAATTTAATTAGCTAAAGTTCTACAATACATGATATATACTGTAATTTTCAAGTGTCATCCATTGTGTTTCTAATAGTAGAATTAACAGTGGTTCTTTTGGTTATTGTAGTCATACATATGCTTTACCAACGACATTATTGTGCATGTGTAGTATGAGATTATTATAAATAGTTCTAGTGAGATTCTCCCATATAATTTTCTATAGTTTTGATACTATACAAGTAGAAATTGATACAAAATACATTTGCAAAAATCAATTTCCTATTATTATGGACCCGTAGCTCCATCAGACAATTTTAAGAGTAAATAGTGATATGTGATCTGTATGAATATGCGCTTATATGTTTTTGTTTGATGATAATAAACATATATATTCATTTAAATGTATTTGGTAATGTACTATTTTGTTTTTCATAGATTAAATAAATATTTATTGAATAAAATAAATTACACAGAATTTGAATTCAAACAGAACAAGTTACACAGAATTTGAATTCAAATAGAAATTTCATTCAAACAAATACTTATTACAATCTTGAATAGTACAAATTCAAACTCTCGCTATACATATACATTTTTGATTACATCACAATTCAGTTTACATAATTTCCTCACCGCATATCACTCACACTCGTATTTTGTCTTCAACTGCATTCCAGTTTGAATCCAGCATTTGAGCAATCTGCAAAAATATTCACTAACGCAGTAAAATTGAAAAAGAAATGTTTTTGCAATATAAAATAAAATATGATTTTTGAAAATATTATTTGCCTCAGTTATTTGGGTTGTTCGTCATCATTCACACTTGAATTCATCACACACGAACAGTGTGACATGCACAGTGTATCACTGTACATGCCACAAGGCCGTGCACATCAATATACACTTGATAATGCTACAGGGACAGGTGAGCACATGTCAAGCCCAAATGAAAAGCCGGGTTCAACTCACATGCAATATATTTAAAATCACGACACGAGCACAAGGTCAAACCCGAGTTTTTGAAACTGGATTCAACTCAAGTGAAAATTCGACTAGTACATGAAGACTACAATACATAAGTCAGTGCAGTAACGGGTGAACAGAACACAAATGTGCAGCAATCCAAAACAAGTGCAAATACAAACATACAAACAACTCAAGTGCTCAGTGATCAAGCATTCAACACAGTAGTGTACATGAATACATGGAGACAAGATACGCAAGTTCACATGTATGCAAAGACCAGAAGTACAAACTGAAGACTGCATGAAGTGTATGCAAACAATCGAAGTCATGAAGCAATCAACATGAATATCACAAGTGTCACAGAAAAAATGAAGACTGCAAGCTCAAGTGATAAAACCTGTGTCCAGACAACAACACAATGAATACAACTAAAGGCAGATTTGAAGAAATGAAACTGCATCAGATCCCAAATGCAAGACCAAAGGCATAGCAACTACAACTCCAGACCATGCTACAGAATGGATGCAGTGATACAAGACTCGAGTGAATGCAACTGCAATACAATTAAACCAACATGTCCAGTTACAACTACAAGAGTGACACAACAATATGCACAGATGCATTCAAGACTAAAACCAGCCAATAGTGAATGGGAAGACACACATGAACATGAAATCAATCCAGTTCAAATGCAACAGACACACATGAATGAGAAGACCACAAAGACAACAGTCAGTGCCAACAAATGTCCAGAGACCAAGTTCATATGCACAGTGCAGATCACAAAGACTTGTCACTGAATGAACACTTACACTTACAACAATGCAAATCTGATCAAAAACAGAGGCATTGAAGACCAGCAAATGAAGCAGTTAAAACAAATGTACAAATGCAGAACCACACATATGTAACAGTTTAAAACATCATAACAACAAGTACAGTGTTCCTCAAAGACGAATTCGAGCTAGAAACCAATGAACATGCAATCAACTCAAGTACATCAACTACAAGATCAACCTGAAGCAATTGACCACAAACAGCAGGCGAGCTCGAAGTAGTGACAGTAAGCAATGTAGCAACATGCAAATAAGACCAACAAAATACACAAACAAGACCAGAACAATCATGCCAAAAGTATGGTACAACATCAAGGTGATCAAGGCTAAAATTAAAGATGGCCAGAGACGAAGCTCACAGAGGCCAGAAAGTCAAAGTCGTGACTTTATCCAAAATCAAACAAGTACAAGTTGAACAATTCATGCCCCGATGTAAAATGGATTCGAAACCGTGGTGGCCAAGCAAATTGAACAAGTCACAGTTCAAAACCGTGTAATTCAAGCAATTTGAACAAGTCAGAAATCAATCCCAAGCATCAAAACATAATCAAGCGGCCAAAGCACAGTATTGACAAATTCAAACAAATTTATACGAACGCAATTCAAGGAAATCGAACACATATATAAACCCACAATCATCATCGGCTAAAGGCATCGAGTTCAAGCAAGCCAAAACCAGCAAAGCAAAAGGAGTAAAGTACATACCGAAATCGCAGACGAACTCGATCCAAATTGAAGAGCCTTGAGCAAATCAAGGAGCATCGAAGCCTACTATTGAACGGTATCGAGCGGCGCTTCAGTTTGACAAGCCCTAATTTTGCAAAGGAACAAAGCCCCAAATTTCACAGAAGAGCCGAAGCCCTAATTTGAAAAAGAAGATCGGCCGCAAATATTTCACAAGCAAGAGAAGTGGATCGGGTGAAAAAAAAAAAGCAAGGGGCCGGCCTTGTTTTTTATAAAAGGGGTTTTGTTAAATAGGGTTTTAGTTTATCAGGGTTTAATTTTTTAAAGGGGTTTTTTTAAGTTTTATTTGAGCAAAAATTAGGGATTCAAGTTTATATTTTAATTTTTGCTCCTGCTTGTATTTTTGAAGTTGTTTTTACTTTTCAAGTCGAAGAATTTGTATATCACCATCTAGGTTGTAGGTAGTGTCAGATTGTCTAGTTAGAATTAGTTCAGTGAGCAGGGTGTGCGAGTTTGCAAAACTCTATAGGCGGAGCAGAGTTTGCGAGTAAGCAAAGCTCTATAGGCGGAGCAGGGGGTGCGAGTCTAGTAGAGTGTTTGTGAGCGGGAGCAAGGGTTTGCGAGTCTAGTAGAGTGTTTGTAAGCGGGATACTGTTTAATTCTAATAGAAATATGGGAATGCAGTATTAGGCAGGGGTTGCCGAAGCTGGGTAAATTTTGTGTGTGATTTACTTTTCAGCATATTTATTTCTGTAGTTTATTTCTGTGTTTAATTCAAGAAAATTTGCTATGACCCTATTCACCCCCCCTCTAGGGTTAATCTAGGGTTAATCAGACAAATTTAAGAGTAAATAGTGATATGTGATCTATTACTTTTCAAAACTTACTATGAATTAAATGTTGTATGCATAACTATTCTTGAAGAAATATCTTTAGATATTCTCCCGAAGAGATAAATTATATGTCGTATCATAATTTTCACTAAAGCTATATAAATACGGTCTTCAACAAACCTGTATGTGTAACCAATATAATTTTTGTAATAATATTTCAAGGGTCCAGAAGATACTCTTATTTATGTTGTAAATATATCTCTTTTGTTGAACTCTCTAGAAGAGTTATAACTGTATGTTATTCTCTAATAAGTAATCATAATTAATATTCAAAGGTATATTTGAGATATTATCGTGGAATAAAACTTAACAACTTGAAGTTGTGTAAATTGAACCAGAAGTTCAATATTGTTTCAAACCAGATGTTTTGAATATTATTATGCAGTCTTGAAGGATTTACATTGACATTGATCTATAAACAAAAATTTAGTAGTTTGGATCCATGTAATAGTTTGTTCTAAAATCACTAACTATATATATATAATACGTGGACGCATGTATATATCCGTATATGCATATAATGAACTAACAACCTGAAGATTGTTATGAGCTCATCTTATAGATTATACATAGATATCATTCAGCGATTTAAAATTCAATCAACACAAATGGTGAATGACCTGAAGTCATGTATGTATTCAAATGATTTACGCAATAAGTAAATTCCACCAATTGGCTAGATCAATGGATGAGAACAAACTCTAATAAGCAATATCAATTGAATGCATCTTACCAGCTGATAAAAGAATTATCCTCCTATAATTAATATGTATGATGTATTTGCTAGTAGGAATATCATAATGGATCAAAATGAGAATCCAAAGAAAATTATTATTTAATGTGATAATGTTTGTCAACATTGAGGGGGAGGATAAAGGGATACAAGCTCATTTTGATCATCAATGTTAAATATTTGTTAAAATATACAATGACGCAAAATATTAATTAAGTTGAATAAATTATCAATAATATCCCTAGTAGACTTTCTCCAATATAGATTTGAATCCCTGAAGGATCAAAATATGTAAACCACATCTGAAATATGATACAAAAGTCAGTTTGAAATGCTTTTGAAGTAAGTAATAAAGATGTCAAATAAAAGAGATCAGTGTTCTTGAAGAAACACTTAAGGGTGCTCTTGAAGAGACTAATGACATGAATGGCAAATAACCTTAGAAGTGGTTTAGGTACCTAAAACATGATAATTAAAGAGATCTTAATAAATCATATCTAGAACTGACAAAGAAATAATCATCGATGATTAATTTATAAGTAATAAAGCGATTATGTTTAAAAAAAGATTAAATATCTTGAATAAGGGAAAACATGACTAACCATCATGAATCCTTTAATAGTAGAGAAATATGGACTGTAGTCCGCAAAGTACCGAAAGTACTTGAAATGCTTGATATACCCCGAACGTATAAATGTGGTCTAAATCATATTAAATAATGAAACTCTTAATATCCATTGAAGTGATAGTTGCGATAGCAAATACTTATTAAAGTATATAAATTTCTGAAGAATATATATAACTTTTATAGTTATAAAGAATGCAAAAGACATGAAGTGTAGATTACCAATTTTTTCTAAGTATTATTGTAATGAAAATCTTGATATACTTCAAGATGAGTAGATTACTTCCTGCTTTCTAGTAATGTTGTAATGAAATTTTTAATATTCATGAAAGATGTATAGTTGCAATACGCAAAACTGATTTGAAGCACAAAAATTGAAAGCACATGAACTGTTTTTCATAAAAGTAGCATACAAAATGCATAAAATGCAAATCATATTTGGAAGAAACAATCTTAGAAAATTTGACTGTATTGAAGGAAACTATTAATAAATTGTATCATTAATGAGATACATATTTATGGATCCAGAAGTATCCATAACCAATTTGAGTTTTCAAAAGACGAATACGAATTCAGAGGAAACTTTAAATCAGGGGGAGCATCCATAAGTATTTTATAATGCACTCTTTTTGCTTAACTAAGATTTTTCCCATTGGGTTTTTATTAGTAAGGTTTTAATGAGGCATTATCTTGATCCAGAAGTATCTACTCCCCAACAACATTTAAAATAAGTTATAATGTACTCTTTTTTTCTTATTCAAGATTTTTCCCACTGGGTTTTTCTTACTAAGGTTTTAACAAGGCATTAGTTTGATCTTGAAGTATCAAACTTCATTTGATGAAATGGTATAAAAAATATGTCATTGTACTATTTTCCTTCACTAAGATTTTTTCCATTGTGTTTTTCTTAGTAAGGTTTTATGAGACATTGTTTAGATCCCCAAGTATCAAATCTTTCAGAAAGAATATCATTTTTGATATGATTTTACAAGTTGCACTCTTTTCCTCGTTCAAGGTTTTTCATACTGGGTTTTCCTAACAGAGGTTTTTAATGAGGCAAGTGAACAATATCTATAACGATTGAATGGATAAATGCAAGCAAGATAATAATGAGGGGGAGCAATCACATACACGTTTCAAAAGGGGACAATTTCAAGTTATCGGAGCATTTAAGATTTTGAAGACGCATATTCAAGGGGGAGTGTTATAATATATGTAAATTATAAAGTGAATATGCTTGTCTATTGTTTTTTTTAGTCCCACATCATGAGATAAGTTCAATCCTTAGCTCTGAAGCCTTTATATAAAGTAGGTTATGTAATGTAAACATATTACTAATCTCTGAATGAATAAAATTGTTCTCTCTCTAATAGCTTCTGCTTTCTTTATTTTATAACAATTTTACGTTTGCTATGCAAACCAACATTATAATAATGCAGTTATAACTGCATTTTCTTAATGCGGTTAAATTCTGCATTAAGATATGAATATAACTGCATTTTCTTAATAGAGTTAAATTTTGCAATAAGATTGAACATAATAACATTTTCTTAATCTAGTAAAATTGTAAAGTGGATTAAGATTCAATAAAATTATCAAATACAATCAAAATTATTACTACTTCACATAAATGCATTTAAAGTAATTCGAAAATTGTTGTTAAATTATGATTGTATTTTCGTAAAGCATTTAAGTTTAACTGCGTTTTCTTAATGAAGTTAAGTTATAACTGCATTAAAATTTGATAAAATTATCATATGTAGCCAAAATTATTATCGTGTTACATAAATGATGCAAAAATTTAATCAAATTTTCTTAGTGCGGATATATAAATGCATTTGATTAGTGTAGTTAAAAATGCTATGTACGCAACCAAATTTTTGCTATATCAAATAAATATAACCAAAATTGAATAAAATTTTGCCTGAAAAGACCGTTGTTAACGAAGAAGACACAACAAAATCACCAAAGAAGTAGGAAATGTTGAAGTTCCCTAAGAATGCTGCTTAAAAGTTACTTTGGGCTATTCCATAATTATACGTTCATAAGATGCATCATTGATTTTGTGCACCTTCCTTTTGTTTCACAGATAATTTTTTATATTTTAATATATATATATATATATATATGTTTTTTTTGTTTAGCCTTTTTCCCTAATTTACTATTCTAAGATAGTTTGATAATTCTAGTGTTAATTGAAATGTGCAATCCAAAATTAATCTTTCTATGGTTTTGTCTATTTTTTTGTGTTCGCTATTTGCCATTTAATTGAAGTTTTATTGTGTACATAAAAAGATAAATGAACATATGCATTAAATAAATTTTACAATGCATAAATCATAGTTTTGGCATTTCTATGTATACATGCATTTTCTTAATGTAGTTAAAACTACACTTTCTTAATGCGGTTAAAAAGAAATAACTAAATTAGTTTACTGTAATTTTTAGTTATAATTGCATTTCCTTAATGGAGTTAAAAGTGCAATGTAAAATTTTGATTTCAAAAAATATATATTTAGGTATCAACAATGAAAATCATTAGAAACTTTATGAAGTTTGTGATTTAGTAGTGAAAACGGTTCTTAAATCTGATTAATCTTCAAAAAGTTACCATTTTAAATTTTTTGAATTTAAATGAGTTGGCGTATGATCATATTAGTCGGGTGTGATGTTAAAAGAGCAGTGACCTAATATACAAATAATCATATACGGGAACCCGCTTTACATTTAAAACAATAAATATAGACTCGAAGTTAATATTCTACTTTCTGAATGTCGTATTGATGGTTCAACTTGTACCAACTCGACATGATCATTTAAATGTAGTACTACATATCTTATTTGGTTCACATGTTATCATAGTTATATTTATCCATTAAAATATTTAAAAAAAGATTTTTTATTTATTTATATAAATATAAAATTAGATTTAAAATTAAATAATACAAGAAATACATGTATATTATTTTGGAAACTAATAATAAAATTTTCATTTTTTCCCCTTTTTTTAAATTTTGACTTAATATATAATGTTTTATATTTATTAGTATAATAAAACATTTCAAAGTAAATTATACGTATTAAAAATTATTCTTATTTATAAACCAAGAATCAAAATTTTACTTTTTTTAAAAGTAATTTAGTTTGCACACATGTTATCTTTCACGGATGAATTAAGATATACATATATATTTTTTAATTTTTTTATCGTGAGTTTTCATATTTTGAAGAGTTAGAAAATGTGGAATATACCCCAATAATGGTGACCTAAATCACCTCCCTTCAGCTGCTTTTGTCTCAACCAAATCCGTTACCAAGTGCCTTGCTTCATCGCTCATCTTTCGCTCTTCTCTTTGCCTCGTGATTTTGTCCATCTCCAATCGTCCCGCTCCATCTATTTTGAAATCGGGGTTTCTCAAATCTGAAGAATCCATGCCTTCGAACATGTGTTCTGGAAAAGTCAGGCTTTCACTTAGTCTCGATGATGATCAGTTTTCGAAGCTCGGCATAGTTAGGAAAGTGGCTTCGTCCTCATCAACAGCCAAAGCCATGAAATCTGCTATTTCGCCTCAATCCGCTGATGTAAGCAAAGTACACCCTTTTAACTTTAAAATTCCTGACGTTGTCTAAGCCATCATTGACAGTTGTCGATTGCCTAAAGATGCTGTCAGACTGTGCCTGCTTCTGGAACCAATGTTTCCGTGCCTAGCCCTGTCCTCCCCGTTCTTACTGGAAATATTGCATCCAGGCAATATCAGTATATCAATGTCAGTACTCTTTTTGCTGAGGAGGATGTATTTCCTGATTTTCCTGATGCTATTACGAAGTCCAAACCTAATTGTTCAACCTCTGGAAGCCCTCCGCGTCTGACATCATAATCTGTTGTTGATGTCCCACAATGTATATCTTTAAACGAGAATCAGAATCGAAATCAGGCCTCTTTGTTATTTTACAAATCGAGTAATGCAGGTAGGCATGTCACCGTAAACTTTAAAATTGGTGATGTATTGTTCCCCCTAGTGAAGTAAGTGATGTTGGGAACTCTTTTTGAAATAATTATCTTGTTGGTTTCTTCCTAGACAAAAATTTAACGTAACATGTGATGAGACACCTTCTTTGTGTATGGAAACTCAAAGGAAAGGTCAAAGTTATCTTCAACAAGGACATATTTTTCTTTGATTTCTCTTATTTGGATGATAGAGCTAGAATTTTGGAATTGGACTCCTTGATTATTTTCGGTAAAGTTTTCATCATCACTAAATGAACTCCTACTATTGACAAAGCAAGGGAACAAGTTGAATCAACCAGAGTTTGGGCTAAACTATCTAATATTCCATTTTTCTTATCATACTTTAGAAGGCATATATTAGATTTCTAACTATATAGGGAAACTTATTTGTTTTGATGAAGTCACCGAGCATAGGGATAGGATGGCTTACGTGCGAGCGCTGGTAGAGATATCTCCTGAGAAAGAGCTTTCTTCTGCCATTTTTATTTTTCTGTCTGAGCACATTACTGGTCATGTCCAGGCATCCTTCCTCTGGAAACCCCTAATTTGCTCCACTTGCCGTTCTATAGGGCATACTAATTACACTTATATTCATTCTACTCTGACTAACGAGTCCGTTTCGACGATTCCTATCCCACCTTTATCCCTATTGCGTAAAATTAAAGCCATAGAATGGCATGTCAAGACTTCTTCTATAGCACAACCAGAAATTACTTCCAATTCTATTTCTAAAGATGCCCCAACAAATCTCTAGACCTCTCAGATCACACACTCTACCTCTGTGGTAATGGTTCCAGATCCTTCCTACAGTAGGCCTCACTCTCCTTCACCCTCAGCTCCAGGCGCCTTGGTCCCTGACGACCTTGATGAAGGCTTTGAGTATAGTTTGCTCCAGACAGCTCTAGTCTCTAAGATTGTAGCTCCGACATGATCTATATTTATTTATGTTTTTTCTTAGACTATATTATATTGTATGCTATTAGTAGCCGTTTTTTCTAAGCTCGGTGATATTGGCTTTTGATGTATGATACGTGGGTTGTTGTTTTTGTTGCTGAGATGTTTTTGCCTCATACCCGTTTTAACTCATAAAGTGGTACGGCCACAATAATACGGCTTACTTATGCAAAAAAATAGTACTTTGTTTTGCTTGTAAAAAAAATCATGAGTTTTTAAAAACTACTTTATTAGTAATCGAAAGCTATATAATTGTATTTTGACCATGTCATAGAAAGTTGCTATCTAAATTCAAAATTCATTCATTTAAAATGATAACCCTACTTGTTAGGAAACTTTGAATTTCTGAAACGTTCCTTTAATAATAACTTTTTTACATATAAAATTATAACACGTGTTTTTTTGTACTTTTAGCATGTAGGTTATATTATATATATATATATATATATATATATATATATATATCCATGTGTGTGTTTAATATATTAATAAAAATATGCATATATACTAATTAAATAGTAAATATGTGTGTGTATATATGTATGTGCATATGGTGCATGTTATACACACACATATGCATGCACATGTATGTATGGATGGACGTATGTATGTATGAATGTATTCCTAATAACTATGGTTGTCTATATGTGTGTGTGTATCACGTAGACATTAATATAATATCATATATAACCCTTATATGCATCATTAAGTATATCGATACTCCTGATATTGTTCAACTAAACCGATATCAATAATACACATGATAAATATCATTTTAAATTTCAATAACAAATATAATGAATATATAAAATATGATTTAATATACCAATAATAATTTATTCACAATAACGTAAAAAATGATCATATGCACTTTAACCAAAGATTTTTTTAAATTCACCTTTTCACCCCGTTGCATGTACACCTAATGCAACATTTTCCCGAGCCATTACACATTATTATAAGTAAACTGGCCAACATGTGGGGTACTCCATGAATATTCACACTGAATTTATGTCTAAGGAACGCGTATCTAAAGTGGAACTTGCTGCCATTGCCATGAGTTTGATGAAAGTAGAATTCAGGAGGAGGTGCTACCATTGCCATGAAGAAGGGCATTATAATAACCGGTGTCCAAATTTAGTTAAAAAGAGACTAGGTGGGCAAGCCTATGCCACTGAGGTCGTGCCTATCTCTAGTAGACCACCTCCTAGGGACAAAGGGAAATATTGGATGGAAGGTAAAACTATTATTTCGAAAATACTATTCGTACCTTATTTTATTACGGGGCATAACATTCATTCATAACCAAGAATGTAGTTAACACTTTAGGACTAAAGACCAAATTTTTCGCCAATCCTATAATTTTGTCGAATCTTATCGGGGGTTAACACACCTTTATATGATTTGCAAAGACCTAGTGATGTATATATGTAATGTTGATTTTATATGTAACGTGTATGTTCTGGCTTTGAGGGTTGTGGACTTATTCTAGGGATGGGTTGGTTGTCTTACTATGAAGTATCTTAGATTATAACAGAAGGATTGTGTGGATGAAGAGTTGTAGAGGTGAGATATAGACGTTTGTTGCATGCCCCAAAGCTCAATTAAGTTAAGTTGTTTGTATTCTCTTAGCCTATCACAGGATGAGCTCTTATCTGTACTCATAGTTCGAGAATTTCCTAGCATTTTGGAAAAGTCTCCAGTCCCCACAACAAAGGAGATCTAGTTTAGGATTTATTTAGAGAAGGACACTAAATGTAACGATGCAGAATTTGACCACTTTAAAATCTAATATTTAAAGTGATTTTTAAGTATAAAATATGTAAGTTTATATGATTCAAATAATATTAGATAGGATTTGAAAAGAGAAATATACAAAAATAGTAACATTTACTTAATTCGACAAAAGTGACAAAATGCTTATTTTAGAAAAGATAGTTCCAATAGTTAAATAAATTATCTTAATTAATTTATGAGTGTTTATATTTTTAAATAGCACTATACAAATTTATTTTTAAATTTGGTTTACATAAATAAATAGTTTAATTAAAACGTCAAAATGTGACCGTAAAACATTTTGTCGAAAAACGACGTTTTGTCGATTAAAAGTTGTCGCAACGTCGTCGCACCTTTATTTTTTTTTATAGGAACATATATTCTAATAGTGTAAGTATTAATTAATTAACTAATCAAGTTTACTTTTACTAAATAAGGTTAGAAAACTTCTAGAAGTCATTAAGAAAAGTAAGTAAGAATTAACAAAAGTAAGTAAGAAAAGTCAAAAGTAAATATCAAATCAATATCACATCAAAAACCAACATAATTATTATTTTACTTAGCTTAGTTCTTAAGGGATTAAGACATAAAGTAAGGATGTGAAAGGTGATGTTAAGTTTTGAAAAAGTGGAGATTGCTTTAGGTTGAAGTAAGGTTAGTTTGGTAATATGGTAAGAGGTTATTTTGGTAAATTACCACTTTCTTTCCTTTTCTATAAATATCCACTGCCTTCTTCACTTTCATTCACATTTCTTCTTCTTCTTTTCTCAAGCTTCTTCATCTTTTTCCTCTTCTCTCTAATGTCTTCCATGCCATAGAAAAATATTATAAAGAAATAATGTCAAAATATTTACAAAATTCTCAAAAGAAATCAATGTTTATTTTCTTCAAAACAAACTCCTTTTTTTATATATTTTACCTCTTCTTCTTTCGGCCATAAGTTCTTCAATACAGAACCAAAATACAAAAATCTTTTTTTTAAAGCATGTATTTTTCCAGTGGCGACAATTTTCATGTTTATCACTTTGTCTCATTCCAAATTTTACTATGTCAAAAATCTACTTCTTTACAACGCATTTTCTGGCCCAGTTTTTAGACCAGAAAATATGCCATTTTATTTTGATCATAACTTGATCATAACAGATCCTAATTTGGAATTCTTTTTTTAAAACCATATGAAATTTCAGTGGCTACAACTTTTATGTTGATCACTTTTTCAGTTTTGAGGTTTGCTATACCTGAAACTCAATTCTTTGAAGTGTATTTTCGGGCTTTATTTTTATGAATCCGAGAATAGCACTTTTATTTTGAACATATATCCCTCAAAACAACTTGGATTCAAATGATTTTTTTTTTCAAATTCAATAGAAAATAATTTGCAACAACTTTTCAGTTAATAAGTTTTTCAAATTTTGTGAGTAAGAGAGTCAAAAACAAGAGTGAAGATGACCTATTTTTCGGATCTAAATCTTGGGAATTCAAGTTCAAAGCTCTACCGCTTCTTCTCTATATTTTCGGCCAACCTCCATCTCAAGCCTCGGCCAAGCCATTGGATGGGAGAGGGTGTTGTTTGCTAGTGTTTAATGGAGTAGGAATTAATTAGTGAAGTGTTGATTGATTAGAATGTTGGTAGGAAGTTAATCGCTTTGGTTTATGGTGAGAAATTCTCATTTCTTTTGAATTTATATTTTGATTATGTTATAAAACATATTTACACCCTTATGACATATGAATGTTTATACCAAATTGATTGTTAATATGGATGATTTGATAGTTAGTAAATTAAGTAAATTGTGATAATATATCTCGTTATGATATTAATAGTGAATGTTTGATTTGAAATCATATGCATGTGATTGGATTGAATGGATGTTATGTTTGATAAATATGAATATTGGATATGTTAATTTTGATCAAGTAATTCATTTATCTAAAAAGACCATATTTTAGTAATATGAGATATTGTGGAAAAATAAGTCTCTTTTAATTTAGAAGTGAAATTAAAGTTAAAATGAAAGAGAATTTGAATTTTGAAGTGAATTGGATTTGAAAAGGATAGTTAATTAGAAATTGAAATTAAGATGAATAGTGAAATTGAAATTGAAATCGATTTTGAAAAAGTGAAGTTTAGTTTGATATTGAATTGAAGTTTAAATTGAGATTAGATTTGAAATCTAAGTTTTAAATGTGTTTAATTTGATATTAGAATTGAAATTGAGTTGAAATTGGAATTTAAAATTTAATATTAAAATAATGGGAATAAAATAATATTATAATATGGTATAGTGAAAATATATTTTAAATACTTTAAAAAGTGAAAATATTGATTTAAAATGGTTTCTAATGATTTTATAAGTGTTGAAATCAAATTCGAAATGATTATTTCAAGTATTGAAAAATAAGTTAAAACTAGACGCGTCGCGCAATGGTAGTTCGCGATTTCACGCTGAAAAGTTCAAATGAGTGTATAGAGTGGAATATGGCTCGGAATTCTTTGAGATAAGAAAATTTCAGACTATTATATCCATATCTTCTAAAAGAAGAAAGAAAATCAAAGTTTCGATAAGTAGATTTTGAATTAAGTTCAAATCAATTTTCTAGAAAAATCGCGCTAGTGCAGTTTAGTGACCATAACAGGAAATTTGTTTAAATGGATGTTTTTAATTGTGAAAAAATATGGAATAAATTTAATAAATCTATTTAAATGATTTAAAAGAGATTTGGATAGGAAATATGAATTATCTAATGTTTAAAAGTTGTTTAATTCAAATAAGCTTATTTAGCACTTTCCGCAGCACTTTTCTGTCGCGAATTGTAAAACTTTTGGAATATGAGTTTAAATGTAACGATGTTTTCGAGAATCAATTGTGAATGTTTTAAAAAGGAAATTAAGAATTTTGGAAAATAATGTGGAATATTTATAAGCAATTCCAAAATAAGTTGAAAATCTAAGTATGCGGAAAGGACTAGTACATTTATCCCGCCTGTGAGATCTGGGAAGATAAAACAAGGTGTTTAACTAAAGTTAGGGATGGAGCAACCAGTGCCCTTAACTTACCTGGCCTATGTTTTCTTTTCTTAGGCGAGGAGTGGAACAGATCGAAGGGAAAGCCCGGATGCTCTTAAATAAAAAGATTCTGTTAAGTTTTTCGAAATAAAAGAAGATTGGTATTATCCGAAAGTTAAGCAATCTTCAGAAAGAATGATTTCTAAGATCGAATTTACTTCAAAATGTTTGTTAAGATTGATTTAGGGTTTATCGTAAACGATGTCTTAAATAACATTTTTTTGACCCGCTTAAAAGTTAAGAAGTTTGGATCAAGAATTAAGTAAGGAAATCTGAGATATTTTCCAAAGCAAAAGAATGAACTTCTTAGAAATTACTCTAAGTTAAAAGAGAGAGAATTTCAAAATCATCCGAAAAGAATTAAAGTGAAAAGAGACTTAATAAATCCTATATACTCATATTCACTTTTATCGATTGTTGGATTTCGAAGGAACTGGAGTCGGATTTGATTAATTCCTATCCGAAAACCACTTCGAACCAATGTATACGTTCGAACGTGAAGACTTGTTGAAGACGATGATTATTGAAGACCGTGGACCTTCATAGCGTGAGGACTGCTTGTTGACTTGCTCTGGGTAGCTCGCGAGTTATATATAGCAGTGGTCTCCTCGTGATGGAGATTTTGCGGATTGCAAGGGCTTCTCGCTTAGTAATGGCAGAGGAAAGTGCCTTCGGTTTATCCTGTTCCTGTACAACTTGTATGGACGTTTTTCTGACATTGCATCTCTAACGATTACGTACATTGGTTTTTACAAACGTACATCAGTGGTGGCAGAGAAGGCAGCTTCTCTTAGCTTAACACCCTCCTTGCGACTTACGAGCTCAAGGGTTGTATTTTTGTGGAGGGCAATTAATAGTTAAATGAAAATGGCAATGTGGCATTCAAAGATGTGGTATGTGCTTTGTAAAAAGGTAATCGTGACCTCAAGCCTCATCAAACCGGAAATGACCGAAACAGGATTAGATGCGGCAAGGCTAAGTGGGTCATTCCCAATTAGGGTATGATCATACCCTTCTAGATATATTTCTTCCCGCTATGACGTTCGGGATGTATATTAATGTGGTGTATGGAAAACGAGCGCTCGGTTAAAGGTCGGTAACGACCGGGGGATGACATATTCGGTACCATCTAGTTAAGAGGTGGGCCGGTCTTGTGTTGGTAGAGGGCAGATGTTCTGTGCCTCGGGACATCCATCTAGAGGTGTACCCATTTCGGAAGGTAGATCCTGCACCTGGTCATTTGTATGGAAATCCATTCTCCAATAAGAACCTACGGTTTGGTTTGTATAGCATAGTATGCTGGAATTTAATAATGGTAACAATTTCGGCTAAGATTAATAAGTTTATTTGCAAATGTTTTCAAAGAATGTCATTAGAAATAATATCAAATGTTTTGATATAAAAGTGTTTTAGTTATCATAAGATAAAAACCCGTCCGTGTTTATGTGTGGGCGTGGTCTTATGAGATACTCTTTATTTCCAAAGGATTTATAACAAAGGCTGATATATGACACTGTCATTAAGTATTGAGTTTTTCTCATGCTGGTTTATCAAGCCTGATCCGGGTATTTTCAATACTCGGGTCAGATCAGAGTAGTTTCAGGATAGTCGAAGACGGTTGGAGTTTCCAAAGGAGATCTGGAGATACTCATCGACGTATGGACATATTCTGTTATCCGCTTTGATTAGTGTATTATGTTTGATGTTTGTCAGCAATTGTAAAGACAGGTTTTATAACTGTCCAAGCTGAATTTAGGTTAGACTCTGATATATGTATTTAAAAGTTTTCCGCTGTAAAAATATTTGTTCAATATTATATGTTGTTCCATTCGTGTGAGATTCTGTTCTGTTTACTTTTCTTTATCACCCTTAATGATCCGTCTTCTCGTGCAATTTGAGTTAAACATGTATGGTTTATTGTCCATTCAAAGGGTACGAGAAAACGGGCCTTTACACTAAACATATTGCGCTACCATTAAGGCATATGCCCCCCAAAGAAAGGCGAGAGCTGGAAAAACATATTTCAAAGTATTACAAAACGGATTTATTTATCGCAGTACATCAGAGTAAGGAGCACCAGTTGTCTTTGCCACTAAGGTAAATGACTCTTTAAGGCTACGCATCAACTATCGAGAGCTTAAAAAGCTGAGTATGAAGAACATGTATCCCTTACCTAGAATAGACATCTCATTTGACCAAGTTGTTGGGGCCAAAGTCTTTTTCCAACATGACTTGGCCATCAAATTTCATCAATTAAGAGCGGCTAAAAATAGCAAGGAGATGACTGCTTTTCGCATTATGGATGAACTGTATGAATGTGAAGTAATGCCTTTTGGACTGACAAACACCCTTGCATATTTTATGGATTTGATGAGTAGGATCTTTAGGAGGCAGTGCATTTAAAGTCCTGCTACAACCTTGCAAAATTCCGAGTCAGTTTTAGAGCCTTCGCAGATAAAGGAACTTAAGATTTCTTCTGACTTTACTTATTCTCATATGCCAGTATAGATGGTGGCAACAGAGATTAGACGGCTTAGAAATAAAAAGGTTCTGCTAGTAAAGGTGCAATGGTCCGGGAATCCCAAGGATTGTACCCAGAAGACCCGTGAGTATATGCAGTGGATTCATCCTGAGTTATTTTTGGAGGCCTGAGTCTAGTAAATTATTTTTGCTTTTCGATAATTCATTAAATTTTAATTATATTAATTATTCATGTTAGAGATTCCTCCTAAATAAGAATTGAAAGGACGTAATTTTCTTAAGAGGGAGTCTATAACAACCCGGTTGATAATTATCTAATTAATAAGTGATTAATAAATTCTAATTTTTAATTTAAAGACTTAAATTAAGAAGCAAATTTAATTTGGATATTCAGTTTGAAATTTATTTATTTTAAAAGAAGATTTGATTGAAATAGAAATTTTAATATAATTTCTGTTAATTTGTCCGTTAATAGTTTTTAGAATTCTGGTCAATGCGTCTGGCCAATGTTATCGATAGAGGTTCCTAAAACACTACAATGAGACATTTCGACACGGTAATTTAGAGAGATAATTAAAATTTGGATTTTTGTTTAAAATTAAATTTACTTATTAAATTATGAAATGAAATAAATTTTGAAATAAGGAATTATTTTGGTTGAGGATTCTTTTGATGAAATGTTTAGTTAGCAAAAGAATGATTAGAACTAGTAAATTAAAGAAAATAATTTATCATTCTTATTGAATTTGACCCTTGGTAACTCTTAGCCCAATACCTATTTAACTTAACCAAATTCCTAATACTTCAATTCCTTAGTCAAGTTACTAATCTAATTTCTACTCACTTATTTACGTTCATAGTTTCTCAAAGAAACTAAGCAAAGGAAAGAGGTTAAAGAAATCAATTTTAGCCCTAATTGTGATCTTAAGAATTCAAGCAAAAATCCATAAATCTCAGTTCAACTAGGTATGAATTCCTTGCTTCTTCCTTTTACCATTGATACCATCAATTTTATATTTTTATTCAGTTAGTAATCTCTGAAATTTTGTTGATTAGGGGCTGGTTTGAAGTTAATAATTAGACTGAAGTACAATCCTTCAGCCTAAAAATGAAACTTGTTGTCCTTAAGCCTAATTTTTTTCAAAGTTTGTCTTTATGCCTATTTTCCACTTTTACAAATAATATATATAATATGGTTCAAAAATTTTATGTACAAGCTTCATTGTAGCTACCTTGCTATTTAACTTAGCTTGACTTGTCATTTATTTTAATAAATAATTTTTTTACAAGTATTGTTATTTCAAATTTTATTTAAAAGAAATTTTGGTTTTATTTTCTTTTCTTTTTAATTATTTAAAAACAAATAAAAATGATTTTAAAAATATTTTATTTTTTATTGAGGGTCTGGGATTTTATTAGGATTTGTGCTTTTCTATGAAATAATGAATTTTAATAAATGATTGAATTGTCGTATTTGTATGGGATATTTCTTACAATTCTTTCACTTATTATTATAATTTTTTTACATAGAGTTTGCGTGGAAATTACAAGCTTTTAGTAAATACTTGAATTTACTTTCTAGTATGGGACAGTTAGTTAGATCCAAGTGATTACTTAAGTGACAATAAATAACACTTAGAGTTATACCATCTTAGGGTGTTCAGATGTAACATCCCGCCTTTTTGCACGATTTAAACAGACACGCATGCCAATTCAAACCATACGTAAGGGCGGATTGTTATGGGATAAATAAAAAAACAGAGAAAGAAACAGAATCTCACAGCGGAAGGATAAAATATAATAATCAAATATACAGTTCATAAATCTGTTTACAAAAACCTTTGATTTATTTATACAATACATATCAGAGTACACATACCATATAACAATGCAACGGAACAATATGAGTGTAGTGAAACCATATTATCTATAATAATAATAATAAAATCTTCTTCTTCTTCCTCCGGAAATAAAATCTTCAATCCTGAAACGCTCGGACTGACCCGAGCGAATTTGGAAAGACAAAAACACTCGAGTCAGAACTAAAAGATCTTATGTGAGTTACATTAACAGAAATAAATATGAGTGCAGTAACTCAAGAGATGCTCGGGATTTACATCTCCTAAGAATCCGTTAAACTATTTACTATGTAGTATATTGCGCTATTATAATAGTGTCTAATTGTAAAATAAACTTACTTTTAAATAGCGTTAAGGCTTTACATTTTCCACCTTAACACATTTATATATTCCCATAGTCTATACAGTACCGTAATCTCCCCCGTACTGGGCGTCGTCAGAGGGCACTCCATAGGTATGGTACAAAACAAAATCGTATAAGGCACGCTAGGGTAGGTGATACGGCACAACTAGGCAACGCCAGGGTAGATATACCAATTACGCTTCCGGGCCGATGGAAACGCGCAGCACGCAGCTGCCGCCCACCTCGAACAAACTCCCCACATCAAAGAAATCAAAAGTGAAGGTGGCCACCAAAAAATCCAAAGTCAGAGTATAGTATCGAAGGGAAGTGTCCGATCAGAGGTGCTACCTCATTAACCCGTCAATCGCTCCTGTTTTAGCCACCTTATGCCAACTCATGGGAGTTGGGTCCATGTATTTACCTTACAGGAAACGCCGCCACCAACCTACTTCATTCTGAAATCTCCACCGCGTACACGGTTAGTCAAAGTGGTTTTCTGTATATCATTTAAAATAATTATACTTTAAAACCAGAATAAAATATCCATTTCAAAACCATATAAATATGATATCATTTCCTTTTAAAACCCGAATTAATACGATATCATTTTATTCCAATATATATACTTTCCAAAATCATAGGGTTTTCAAAGTAAATATTTAGAGGTCAAAACTCTTGAATATAAAATTTCAAATTATACTACCTTGAAAATCATAATTATGAAACAAGTTTCCATCTCTTAAATGGTCAAATATTAGATTACTTTTATAAAACAAAATAGCTTCTTTACATTTCACAAATCAATTCCAAATATCGATTTAAACTTCCAAATACCATTTTAATTCTTATGTTTCAAAGCTTTAAATATTTCACCATTTCAAAAACAACTCATTTGACAAACCCATATATATCAAATTCAATTACTTATTATTTAGACTTGAAATGTTTACTTAATGAATTCAATATAATCTAAGTAAAACCTTTATCTTCACATAACTGGATATTCTTTCAATTTATTATATATTCATTTAAATCAACCTGATATTCATTTAAATCACTCTACACAAAATCAAGTTGTAAAGACCCGTAAGTCCGTACTCCTTGAATAGACACTAATCTCCTTTGTTTAATTCAAGATGAACGAAAATACGAACCCTTAGGGGTTTTAAGAAAAATTTAAGAAAAGAAAAGGTAGAAGAAGAAGGTAGATAGATAATAGAGAGAAAAGAAAATAGAAAAGAGGACAGAAAATTTTAAAATAGAAGAAAATAGAAGATAGGAAATTTTAAAAATAGAAGAAATAGAAAGAAAAAGAGAATAGAGGAAAAAGGAAACAACAGAACAACAACAGAATCTCACAATTCGCAGCGGAACAACATATAATAATAAATGAATAATCTTTAAATAAAGAACTATATCAGTTATTACATTTCATTTCATTACATCACATCATCAGAGTGTACAACATCATACAACAACTAACAGTGCAGCGGAAAAAGAAATACTATATAAGTAATATGCCATGCCATCCAGCTTGCCTCCAGCAACTCCAGAATATCCAGAATATCCTGATAAACCTAACTCTTAACTGCCCGTGTGGAAATTGGTGGGCACCCAGAGTTTAGGAAGGAAAACAATAAACTCCAAGTCAGTCATGTGACTGGTGTGAGAACTCAAAACAGTTTATTTAACTTCAAAATCAAAATAGAGGAATATTTTTAATCAATTCGCAATGCTTTTAAAAATGAGACTACCATAAGGCCTCCCGCACACACACACATGCAAACGCAGAATCGGAGGAGATTTCTCCTTATGATAGCCAAAGATGCTTGATACGCATTTAAAATAACATTTTATATTATTACTAATGCATAGTGTAGGGAAAATTCATTTCGAAAGTAGAATATAAATCTTAGCCAGCATAGGTACCATTATATTATGCCTACTATAGCTACCTCCTGAGGAAGTAGGTTCTACAACTAAAACCGTACAAGATCGTATTGTTTCTTTGGATTTCCAACGAATGGTCAGGCCAAGGAACTTCCCATTGCCACATGGGATCGCCTCTGGCTGGACGTCCCGAGAACTTAACCAGCTCTCTGCCAACACAAGGCCGGGTTACCTTTATCACTAGGTAACTACTACACGAATATGGCATCCCCCGGTCCCATCGGACCTTTAACCGAGCGCTCGTCACCAACAACACCACACAGAAATAGATATAGTGTATCAACATGAGTAAGTATCTGGGCTCCATACCATAATACCACCCTTTCCAGAAGGAAATGCACATACCCTAAAGGGAGCTACCCCTCATAACCTTGCCGCATCTTTCCTGTTTTGACCATTAACGGGATGTGAGGCTCGACGAAGTCACGTCCACAAAAACATACTTTATACAAAAGCTATGCTTTGGGTCAACAAATGATCAACACAATGATCACTAAGATAGACGATCAAATAAATGATCCTATCACAAATAATCAACACGATGATCATTTCAGCATCACTCAGCATGTCACATTACCAAACTGGGAATATATCGCTGATAACTTCAACTATATAACCTTTGAGCACATACGTCTCAAAGAAGGGTGTTAAGCAAAGAATAAATTCTCCGCCACCAACAGAAATATATTTGAAAGAAATCGGCTTTATATCTCAAATTGTAATGTCAGGCATACAATCCATACAAGTCTGTTTCGGGCTCGAACAGAACCGAAGGCACTTACAAAGAAGTCCTTGCAATCCGGATATTCACAATCCTGATCAGATTCACCATCACATATGGAGAACTCAATACCGTAGCTACTCGGTGCAGAGTCAATCGATAGTTCATCCTATCACTCTTGCAAATACCGGTCTTCAACACCGATCTTCAAATGCAATTCACAACGACGTATCACATATTCGGAATGGGTTATACGACCCCATGGTCCTTTCCCGGTTAACCCGAATAGTGAGCGCTTATTCAAAAATAAGTGTAGCATTCACATTCAATCAATTCACATCAAATACCCATTCAAAGGGAAATATTGATAGTCGGCTATTGAACTATCACTGGATATGCATACATCACCAGATTCCAAATAATTTTCCAAATTATTTATTTTCCAAAATATCTTTACAAGATATATTATTTCAACACTTCAAAAATAAATCAATATTTATTTTTAACAAGTTTCACTTTCACATATAAATTCCATAATGAATTTATATTTCAAAAATATCTATGCATATACAATTTCAACTATCCATTTCAATTTATCTTCAAAAAGATAAATTCTAATTATTTACTTCATTTTGGAAAACATTTCCATACTTATTAAAAATAAGTAATTCACAAATCTTTTTATTTTCAACACTTACAAAATATTCAATATACTTAGATCGAATTAAGTATATATTTCATTCTATTAAGAAAATCCTTTCTTAAACATATCTACTTGGGCCAAAACGAATGTTGCGTAAAACATCGTTACGACAACCCAAAATCACTAGTATAGGGATTCGAAATTAAAATAGATATATAAATCCCAATACTATTCAAAAATATTTCCTTTCGGAAATCATTTACTATAACAACAGTGTTATAGTCTACCATTTCCTTTTATTTCTCGAAAACATCTATTTCAACAATAAACATTGAAATCTAGGGTTTTCGAATCTCAACTCATTTAAAACATCGTTAGATTGTTTTAATTCTATTTAAAACATTACATTCAAAACAATTTCTTTAACGTATTATTCACTATTTAAAAACGTGAATATACTACGTTAACAACTTTCATCCCTTTATTCATTTTAATTCAAAGGATTATTCACTATTCAAAATGTGAATATAACTCTATTTCTAAGTTATAACAATTAACTTATCAAAATAAGCCGTTTGCGAATTTATAAAACAACGTTTATAAATTCTATTTCTATTAATTTATAAAAACTTCCTTTTCTATAAATTCCTTTATTAACATATTTCAGTTTATAACTAAATTATAAACTAAACGTTCCTATTATAAGTTAAATACTTATAAAACGATTATTTTATAAAATCGTTCTTTCAAAGACTTTCCAATTTATAAACCTTATAACTTATAAGATTTATTTATTTAATCAGTCTATTCTTCGAATAATTTCACCAAATTTATAAATCTTACTGTTTATAAATTTTATTTACAACTTCACAGTTTATAATTCTATAAATTTCATTTATTTATGAATTTCATTTCCACTTCATTCAAACACTTATAAAAACTCGTTTTATAATGTCAATATTTCAATTTATAAATATCTATTTATAAATCTCTTAATATAAATCAGTTTATATTATTATTCTAAAACGTCTTTAAATTCCTTTATAATTTCATCATTTCGATTTATAAAAAAAATCAAATTTTATAAATCCTATATTTAAACTTTTATCATATATTCAAAAATCCAATCTAAATTATTTTATAAAATCATTAGTTCATATTTCTTAAAAATCAACTTTTAATCGTATTTCTAAAAATCAGCTTTTTTACTATATTTCACAAAAAACCATAATTTTTATAACTTTAAAAATTATAACGTTTATTTATTTGAAATGGATCAATTCCAAAGATATTTTATCTTTTCAAAAATCACTTTAAAAACATTTTAAAATCCCAAAATCTGGGTCCAATGATGCTACACACCAAATAGTCAATCACGACTAATAACGATATCATATATCGATATGATAATCCATCAAATATCAAAATATCTGAAATTAAATAAATACTGTTGAGGAATCCAGTTGGATCCCTCCAACCTGTTTCCTGCATCCAAAAACATTAGCACAATACCAATTTCGCTCCAGTACGAAATTATCGCGGTATATGTTCTTAATAAATATTATCCGCTTAATAACGGCGTAATAGGGTCTCATCCGCTAAACAAAAAATGCGGGAAATCAATAACTCCAATATATACATATGCCAATATATATATATTGCTACTATATATAATACCAATTTCACTGTTTATGAAATATTCGCGGTATATGTTTATATTAAATAACATCCGCTTACTAACGGCGTATAATGTCTATTTTAACAAACAATAAATAACAGTCATCATTCATACATGCATTCAAATATTTTAAATCTAACTATTTAAAATAAAATCGAAATCTATTCGATTGAGTGAGAAGTTCTCACCTTGGTTTTAATTTCCGTTTAAGCTTTTATTTCGAATAAAATTAAACGCGCGTTTAATTTTACCCGAAATTCTCACTAACTCCAAACGACTCCAAACCAACTCCATCGCGTAGTGCTCGTCCATACGATTCCAACGCAACTGAGTTTGCATTTTTTCGACCTCGTATGAAAAAGTTATGATTTTTACAAGTTTGTACATGATTTATATAAACAATTTACAATATAAGTTTTCATATTATAACCTAACTCAACTGCAGGCCATAGGATCCAACACCAAACTGATCACAGCCCTCCATCATCTCTTCCCCACTCACGCAAATGCCCAGTAACCAAGCCGTAACAAAATGAACCCATTAGCATGATTAGGGTTTGAATTTGCAAACAAATTACTCAATGAAACTCGATCAAACTCCGCCACGTCGAAGAGCACGACATGCTCTATGTTCGGCCCCAAGGACCCCTAGCTCGGCCATCTAGGTGGCGTGGAAATGCGTGCGTGGCTGTAGGATGTCGGCCCCACTTCTCTCCCCCTCCGTCGCACCATTTACGATCATACCCGTATGGAATTAAAGCTCTCTCCATGCTCTTCAATGTTGTAGTTAACAACTTTGGCCAAAACTTCACGGATTGGAAGAGATTAAGGGTTGAAATTGGGACAATTATGACCATTGAAAAATTAGGGCCGGCTAGGGTTATAAAATTAGGTTTAGGGTTATATTTTTATCAAATTTATGAAGATGGTGGTCTATTTATAGAGTTTCGTTCGACACTATTCACCCGGAAATTCCTAACTCCGATTTAGACGCCGTAACCAGCGTACCTAGGGTTTATCCCGCGTTCCGGACACAATGGAACAGGTTTCGGAAGCTAATTCGGAAGTATGTGCGAGTTATGGCTGAAAACGTTCAATTTAAATTAAACCGATTTAAACCGATTTCTAGGCGTTTTAATTCGTACCGGACAAACGGTAAATCCAATTGACTTGAAATTTGAAACCTTACAATAATATCACATTACGGATCCGATGAAACTGGTTTCGTCGAATTCCGAGACTTTTTGAAAAATGGCTATTTTGACTCGCCAAATTTAAATTAAAAACGATTCGATGCGTTTCGAGCTGCCACGATCAAACGATAGCTCCGATTGACACGAAAATTGAAATCCGGTAATAACTAACTATTACGGATCCAATGAAACTGGTTTCGTTAAATTCTGAGACTGTTCAAAAATTGACTATTTTACAGTCGATTATTAAATATTAAAATATTCAATTTTCACAGATTAACTTTTAATTCGATTTTAAAAGTTCTAAAATATTTCTATAACTCCAGTATGATTAAATAAAATTTTACAAATCATTTTCTATCATATTTAACTCCATTTTCAATTATTTCCATAATTTAACATATTAAATTATCAATTTAATAATCCGATTAAATCCAAAAATTCAAATAAAAATTTATTTGACTTATAAATTCACTTATAAATATTTAAAATTAATTAAATATTCAAATTTTAATTTAATAAAATTCTGGGTCGTTACAATCTTTCCCCCTTAAAAGAATTTCGTCCTCGAAATTACAAGTAAGAAAATTACAGAATTTATTTATTTTTCCAAAATTCATAATTAAACTTCTTATGATAACTTTTACTAAGTTTTCAAATCATACTTAGTTATGTTTTCAAAAACAATCTATATCATTTAACTTTCAACTCTAAAACAAAGTTAAAGTTTTTCAAAATTTTCCCAATTTTCTCAAAATTTTTCTAACGCCTTAAATTTCCGGAAAAATTCGCCATGTCTCCTTTGCGCGGCTCGATCCGAAAAAAAAAATGACAGTATATATATCACAAATATACATCTCATCAAGTAATGAGGCATCCCGAAGGGAAAAAAGTATAAAAGTGCGATATTTAATCCGAGATATGTACCTTATATTTTTATTAGCAAGCATATACGGCTAATATAGCGCTAAAGCGAACTCCAAATGCGAAGCAAACGCGATCCGCACCTACTAATCACTCAACAAACAACATGAGAACCATGCATATAAACCATAGTATCAATATACAACATATAGCAACATAACTATACATGTCACATAGAAAATGCAATATATATATTCAACCATCAACCAACTACATTCCATAACCAACAATATTCATTTATATTCTCATTAATATTTAATGAATTGGTTTTCACTTTAAATCACATTTGATTTATTCACATTGGATTTTATCAACCTTCATTCTCAATTTTAATTAGTTTGCATTCACTAATTAAATCCAATTCACTTTCAATTCTATTCAAATTTATTTACTTCTAATTTGAATTCAATTACATAGCTTTCAATTTCATTAACACTTAATGAACTTATATACAATCAATCAACAATCTTATAACATTAGATTTTAATGAATTAACACTTACATTCATTATTTCATATCAACTTTATTCACATTCAATTGATTAACATTCAATCCATCCATTCAATTCAATTACAAAGTTGAATTCTATTACATAACTCAAGTTCATATTCCATTTAACTTTAAATTCACTTTTATTCACAACTCATATTTTATATAGTTTCACTTCTTATATATATAAGTTTATTTCACAATCGTAAACACTTTAATTATAATTTTATTCTTATAATTCATTTGCTTATGCAATTATTCTTTATTTAGATTATTCAAACAACCTAACAATCAACTTATATACACTTTAATAATTTTGAAAAA
Organism: Allium cepa; assembly: GCA_030765085.1. Lineage (NCBI taxonomy): Eukaryota > Viridiplantae > Streptophyta > Magnoliopsida > Asparagales > Amaryllidaceae > Allium > Allium cepa. The sequence goes on along the minus strand of CM060929.1, from coordinate 519,981,013 downwards.
TTATTCCTTTACATATAAAAATATAATCAAGGCAAAATTATTCCATTTACCCAATTTAAAATCAATATTGTGTCGAATTGTTCTATTCAAGTGTTTAGAAACCCCTTCGGCTCAGTTTCGAGGCTGTGCTGACGAAAGTTCATATGCCACTCAATAAACCAATCATCACAATATAAAACAAATTTTATATTCACTAACAAATACGCTCTCATAGCTATTATTACACTCAAACTCATTCTAGAGTACTACTGACTCTATCTCTAATGAGTAATACCCAACAGAACCATGGTTGTCGCTTAACCATCAGAGCTCTGATACCAACTGTAAAGACCCGTAAGTCCGTACTCCTTGAATATACACTAATCTCCTTTGTTTAATTCAAGATGAACGAAAATACGAACCCTTAGGGGTTTTAAGAAAAATTTAAGAAAAGAAAAGGTAGAAGAAGAAGGTAGATAGATAATAGAGAGAAAAGAAAATAGAAAAGAGGACAGAAAATTTTAAAATAGAAGAAAATAGAAGATAGGAAATTTTAAAAATAGAAGAAATAGAAAGAAAAAGAGAATAGAGGAAAAAGGAAACAACAGAACAACAACAGAATCTCACAATTCGCAGCGGAACAACATATAATAATAAATGAATAATCTTTAAATAAAGAACTATATCAGTTATTACATTTCATTTCATTACATCACATCATCAGAGTGTACAACATCATACAACAACTAACAGTGCAGCGGAAAAAGAAATACTATATAAGTAATATGCCATGCCATCCAGCTTGCCTCCAGCAACTCCAGAATATCCAGAATATCCTGATAAACCTAACTCTTAACTGCCCGTGTGGAAATTGGTGGGCACCCAGAGTTTAGGAAGGAAAACAATAAACTCCAAGTCAGTCATATGACTGGTGTGAGAACTCAAAACAGTTTATTTAACTTCAAAATCAAAATAGAGGAATATTTTTAATCAATTCGCAATGCTTTTAAAAATGAGACTACCATAAGGCCTCCCGCACACACACACATGCAAACGCAGAATCGGAGGAGATTTCTCCTTATGATAGCCAAAGATGCTTGATACGCATTTAAAATAACATTTTATATTATTACTAATGCATAGTGTAGGGAAAATTCATTTCGAAAGTAGAATATAAATCTTAGCCAGCATAGGTACCATTATATTATGCCTACTATAGCTACCTCCTGAGGAAGTAGGTTCTACAACTAAAACCGTACAAGATCGAATTGTTTCTTTGGATTTCCAACGAATGGTCAGGCCAAGGAACTTCCCATTGCCACATGGGATCGCCTCTGGCTGGACGTCCCGAGAACTTAACCAGCTCTCTGCCAACACAAGGCCGGGTTACCTTTATCACTAGGTAACTACTACACGAATATGGCATCCCCCGGTCCCATCGGACCTTTAACCGAGCACTCGTCACCAACAACACCACACAGAAATAGATATAGTGTATCAACATGAGTAAGTATCTGGGCTCCATACCATAATACCACCCTTTCCAGAAGGAAATGCACATACCCTAAAGGGAGCTACCCCTCATAACCTTGCCGTATCTTTCCTGTTTTGACCATTAACGGGATGTGAGGCTCGACGAAGTCACGTCCACAAAAACATACTTTATACAAAAGCTATGCTTTGGGTCAACAAATGATCAACACAATGATCACTAAGATAGACGATCAAATAAATGATCCTATCACAAATAATCAACACGATGATCATTTCAGCATCACTCAGCATGTCACATTACCAAACTGGGAATATATCGCTGATAACTTCAACTATATAACCTTTGAGCACATACGTCTCAAAGAAGGGTGTTAAGCAAAGAATAAATTCTCCGCCACCAACAGAAATATATTTGAAAGAAATCGGCTTTATATCTCAAATTGTAATGTCAGGCATACAATCCATACAAGTCTGTTTCGGGCTCGAACAGAACCGAAGGCACTTACAAAGAAGTCCTTGCAATCCGGATATTCACAATCCTGATCAGATTCACCATCACATATGGAGAACTCAATACCGTAGCTACTCGGTGCAGAGTCAATCGATAGTTCATCCTATCACTCTTGCAAATACCGGTCTTCAACACCGATCTTCAAATGCAATTCACAACGACGTATCACATATTCGGAATGGGTTATACGACCCCATGGTCCTTTCCCGGTTAACCCGAATAGTGAGCGCTTATTCAAAAATAAGTGTAGCATTCACATTCAATCAATTCACATCAAATACCCATTCAAAGGGAAATATTGATAGTCGGCTATTGAACTATCACTGGATATGCATACATCACCAGATTCCAAATAATTTTCCAAATTATTTATTTTCCAAAATATCTTTACAAGATATATTATTTCAACACTTAAAAAATAAATCAATATTTATTTTTAACAAGTTTCACTTTCACATATAAATTCCATAATGAATTTATATTTCAAAAATATCTATGCATATACAATTTCAACTATCCATTTCAATTTATCTTCAAAAAGATAAATTCTAATTATTTACTTCATTTTGGAAAACATTTCCATACTTATTAAAAATAAGTAATTCACAAATCTTTTTATTTTCAACACTTACAAAATATTCAATATACTTAGATCGAATTAAGTATATATTTCATTCTATTAAGAAAATCCTTTCTTAAACATATCTACTTGGGCCAAAACGAATGTTGCGTAAAACATCGTTACGACAACCCAAAATCACTAGTATAGGGATTCGAAATTAAAATAGATATATAAATCCCAATACTATTCAAAAATATTTCCTTTCGGAAATCATTTACTATAACAACAGTGTTATAGTCTACCATTTCCTTTTATTTCTCGAAAACATCTATTTCAACAATAAACATTGAAATCTAGGGTTTTCGAATCTCAACTCATTTAAAACATCGTTAGATTGTTTTAATTCTATTTAAAACATTACATTCAAAACAATTTCTTTAACGTATTATTCACTATTTAAAAACGTGAATATACTACGTTAACAACTTTCATCCCTTTATTCATTTTAATTCAAAGGATTATTCACTATTCAAAATGTGAATATAACTCTATTTCTAAGTTATAACAATTAACTTATCAAAATAAGCCGTTTGCGAATTTATAAAACAACGTTTATAAATTCTATTTCTATTAATTTATAAAAACTTCCTTTTCTATAAATTCCTTTATTAACATATTTCAGTTTATAACTAAATTATAAACTAAACGTTCCTATTATAAGTTAAATACTTATAAAACGATTATTTTATAAAATCGTTCTTTCAAAGACTTTCCAATTTATAAACCTTATAACTTATAAGATTTATTTATTTAATCAGTCTATTCTTCGAATAATTTCACCAAATTTATAAATCTTACTGTTTATAAATTTTATTTACAACTTCACAGTTTATAATTCTATAAATTTCATTTATTTATGAATTTCATTTCCACTTCATTCAAACACTTATAAAAACTCGTTTTATAATGTCAATATTTCAATTTATAAATATCTATTTATAAATCTCTTAATATAAATCAGTTTATATTATTATTCTAAAACGTCTTTAAATTCCTTTATAATTTCATCATTTCGATTTATAAAAAAAATCAAATTTTATAAATCCTATATTTAAACTTTTATCATATATTCAAAAATCCAATCTAAATTATTTTATAAAATCATTAGTTCATATTTCTTAAAAATCAACTTTTAATCGTATTTCTAAAAATCAGCTTTTTTACTATATTTCACAAAAAACCATAATTTTTATAACTTTAAAAATTATAACGTTTATTTATTTGAAATGGATCAATTCCAAAGATATTTTATCTTTTCAAAAATCACTTTAAAAACATTTTAAAATCCCAAAATCTGGGTCCAATGATGCTACACACCAAATAGTCAATCACGACTAACAACGATATCATATATCGATATGATAATCCATCAAATATCAAAATATCTGAAATTAAATAAATACTGTTGAGGAATCCAGTTGGATCCCTCCAACCTGTTTCCTGCATCCAAAAACATTAGCACAATACCAATTTCGCTCCAGTACGAAATTATCGCGGTATATGTTCTTAATAAATATTATCCGCTTAATAACGGCGTAATAGGGTCTCATCCGCTAAACAAAAAATGCGGGAAATCAATAACTCCAATATATACATATGCCAATATATATATATTGCTACTATATATAATACCAATTTCACTGTTTATGAAATATTCGCGGTATATGTTTATATTAAATAACATCCGCTTACTAACGGCGTATAATGTCTATTTTAACAAACAATAAATAACAGTCATCATTCATACATGCATTCAAATATTTTAAATCTAACTATTTAAAATAAAATCGAAATCTATTCGATTGAGTGAGAAGTTCTCACCTTGGTTTTAATTTCCGTTTAAGCTTTTATTTCGAATAAAATTAAACGCGCGTTTAATTTTACCCGAAATTCTCACTAACTCCAAACGACTCCAAACAAACTCCATCGCGTAGTGCTCGTCCATACGATTCCAACGCAACTGAGTTTGCATTTTTTCGACCTTGTATGAAAAAGTTATGATTTTTACAAGTTTGTACATGATTTATATAAACAATTTACAATATAAGTTTTCATATTATAACCTAACTCAACTGCAGGCCATAGGATCCAACACCAAACTGATCACAGCCCTCCATCATCTCTTCCCCACTCACGCAAATGCCCAGTAACCAAGCCGTAACAAAATGAACCCATTAGCATGATTAGGGTTTGAATTTGCAAACAAATTACTCAATGAAACTCGATCAAACTCCGCCACGTCGAAGAGCACGACATGCTCTATGTTCGGCCCCAAGGACCCCTAGCTCGGCCATCTAGGTGGCGTGGAAATGCGTGCGTGGCTGTAGGATGTCGGCCCCACTTCTCTCCCCCTCCGTCGCACCATTTACGATCATACCCGTATGGAATTAAAGCTCTCTCCATGCTCTTCAATGTTGTAGTTAACAACTTTGGCCAAAACTTCACGGATTGGAAGAGATTAAGGGTTGAAATTGGGACAATTCTGACCATTGAAAAATTAGGGCCGGCTAGGGTTATAAAATTAGGTTTAGGGTTATATTTTTATCAAATTTATGAAGATGGTGGTCTATTTATAGAGTTTCGTTCGACACTATTCACCCGGAAATTCCGAACTCCGATTTAGACGCCGTAACCAGCGTACCTAGGGTTTATCCCGCGTTCCGGACACAATGGAACAGGTTTCGGAAGCTAATTCGGAAGTATGTGCGAGTTATGGCTGAAAACGTTCAATTTAAATTAAACCGATTTAAACCGATTTCTAGGCGTTTTAATTCGTACCGGACAAACGGTAAATCCAATTGACTTGAAATTTGAAACCTTACAATAATATCACATTACGGATCCGATGAAACTGGTTTCGTCGAATTCCGAGACTTTTTGAAAAATGGCTATTTTGACTCGCCAAATTTAAATTAAAAACGATTCGATGCGTTTCGAGCTGCCACGATCAAACGATAGCTCCGATTGACACGAAAATTGAAATCCGGTAATAACTAACTATTACGGATCCAATGAAACTGGTTTCGTTAAATTCTGAGACTGTTCAAAAATTGACTATTTTACAGTCGATTATTAAATATTAAAATATTCAATTTTCACAGATTAACTTTTAATTCGATTTTAAAAGTTCTAAAATATTTCTATAACTCCAGTATGATTAAATAAAATTTTACAAATCATTTTCTATCATATTTAACTCCATTTTCAATTATTTCCATAATTTAACATATTAAATTATCAATTTAATAATCCGATTAAATCCAAAAATTCAAATAAAAATTTATTTGACTTATAAATTCACTTATAAATATTTAAAATTAATTAAATATTCAAATTTTAATTTAATAAAATTCTGGGTCGTTACACAAGTTGTAAATCATATCCTTTAAAAATTCTAACTTTTTATTAAATTCCAATTTAACTTAATATTCATCTTCAACCTTATTCTCTTTTAAGTCATTAAAACTCTAGAATTTAAATTTAAAATAAATGCTTGATCTAAAAAAATCAAACTTTATTTTATACTTCAAATCCATTTTATACAAAGTTTAAAACCCGAAATTTACTATATATAAATAACCTTTATTAATAACCAAATCAAAACCCATAAACCATATATATAGCTTTACAAAAACCATAGAAAAACATTTCAAAAAAATAATTTTATATATATACCGCGGTGCCTGTATAAATTTTTTTACCCTATGGTCAAGTGATACGAATGTTTATCATTTCAATCCGCAATTTAAAATAAAAATGCGGTTGTATATCATTTCAAACCGCAATCCCGAATGAATGAAATGTATGATAACTTATAGTTTATACAATATAAAATATAGCATCCATTCATCCAAATATCAATCATCAACCATTATATGCAATCATCATCCAATTTAAACAATCATCGATATAGAGCATATAAATTATACAGGTAATAAATAACATGTATTAACTAACAGTTTATATTCAATAATAAATTTAATAACTGTTACTAGCAGTTTATATGCAAAAATAAATTCAAATTTAACTGTCAGTTGATATGAAATAAAAATTTAACATAACTATGACTGGCAGTTAATATGCAAATAAATAAATTCTAACTGTCAAATTTATATGCAATAAATAAAATAAATTAATAGTTAAATTAAATAAATGCAATTTAACAGGGATAATGAATAAAACATGCCAAACAGTCATAAATAAATTTCTACTCATATCTAAAATTAATTTAACAGACATAAGAAAGTTTAGAAGTTGTGAGTGGGTTAAAACACTCACCTTTTGAATTTAAATCGAATTTAAATTCAATTTAAACTCAAAAATTCGACGGTCTCCGAATCGGTCCAAACCAGCGTCAACAGATCTGGAATTTAATTACGATCCTAACAAAAAAAATCTCGCGTGAATCGGACTACTTATGAGAAAGTTATTCGAAAATTTCGATTGAAACAAAAATTAAATAAAACAAAATAAACAAATATACCCCATCACCATGCCACGTCACAGGCCACGTCCTTCTTCTCAAATTCGAGCACGCTACAGCGCCAATAAAAAAAAACGGACAGCACCAACAGATTACGCTCTTCGACAATTATGACATATAATTTTTCTGGAATTTTTAGAGGAGTTTGAAATATTTTTTTTTATTTTTTATTTTGGACTGTAATTGGATCTAGAAATTTTGCAGCCATTGGAAGAGAAGAAGTTGAAGAAAAGAACACACAGAGAGAAATGAAGATAGATGGGGCTAAGGTTTACACAGCCTATAAATAGACAAAGTGAAATAGGATAGGTGGGCACGAATCATAAACGCGCAAAATGGTTGTTGGCCCACCAGAATATTTTATATTAATTGGATACGTTACGGGTTAGTAAATAAATTAATTTCTTCCTCAGACATTTACATTGAATTTTAAACGTATTTACAAATGTAAATTTAGATGCTTCATTTATAAGTTTCAATATAAATTCACAATTTCATTAAATTCCAAATTCATAGATAAGTTTCCATTTTCAACTAAATTTCTAAATTACCGTTATAATTATCTTAGATTTTTATTCATTCTCAATAGATTTAACTATTGTAAATTGACTAAGTTTTCATACTATAAAAATCCACATTTCTATGTATATATACATTTGAATTCCCTACTAAAATATTTTATTTATATTTCGCAATTACTTCCAATCCATTTTTTTTGGCATCGCACTGTTACTTAAATAAATAGCCTATACCAACACTAATTATCATTAATTTGAAAACGGGTTACCAAATTTTGGATTTTATTAATAATTATTATTTATTACTTCACTGTTTATTCAAATTTAGACAATTTAAGATGTTTCTTAAATGCTGAGTACATTATTAACTTCAGCGTAAAAGTTCAATTTTATTTTATCTACAAATTATAAATTAACTTTGCAGAAATCCTTTAGTTGACCTTTCTTTTAATTATCCTATCTATTGGTATCCCATAGATGGGAATTCCTAAAACATCTCCGAATTCCAACTTTAATTTCAATCACATAAAATGTTCTATTCAGTTTCCAATAAATTCAATAAATTCAAATTATCATGTTCTAAATCCAAATGAATCCATATATCCTGCCTTCCATTCTTTTAATCTAACTAATTATCATATTCTGAATAAAGTTTACGTTATTTCCACCTATAAGCTACAAATAACAACGAATGTTGCATTTGATTTAGATTCTAAATAAATTGATGGGTAATAATTAATAATTCTCACTATTGCCCGATTTATTCCCATTCATGCTTAAATTACCACCAAACAATCATTAAATTTACCTATCTTTTATTGATTCCATAAAATCTATTTGCCCTGAGTTAGTTACTGCATTTATCAAATTCCAATTTCGCAATCACCTTAAATACATAAATTGGTATTGCACTAACATTTAAATTTATTAGCTTATGTCAACACTATTAACATTAATTGCAATGTATTACCAATTTTAGTCACTACCCTAACTACTAACTCATATTAACCTACATTATTCCCAAGAATTTCATTGGTTTTTCTTATATTAAATTTATCAACCATATTAATTAAGGTTTTTTAAAAACAATTAATAAAATTCCCTTTAATATATACAACTTAGCAATCTATTAAGCATGGTATTATATTTCACGTAAATGTACATTTAATTACATTTATTACAATGTTATCCAAATAAATTGAATGATCTAAGTATATAACTCCTAATATCTTCCCATCTTGCCTTAATCCCAAATAACATACAAATTAAACTACCCTTAATTTCAATTAACCCTATCATTACTTTTTATATTCCAAACAAATAAATAAATAATAGGTTAATTGAATCAGATTTACAATCCAACTTTAATTATTTGCAAATTTTGTCAGTTTGGACCACTGGGTAAATTCAGAATCCTTTAACAACTTCCTACATTAATTTATTTTTGAATAATCCCAAAATTTTCAATATTAAAGTACAAATCCAATTTATCAAAAATTAAAACTTAAATTTCAAGGAATTTATTTATTTAGGTTTAGATCCCGTTATTCACTAAAATTGGTTGGTATTTATTTCATTCGCCTCTTTAATTGTACGTAAATTTCTCATAAATACACCTAAAATTTCATTTAATTCCAACTACTTCCTAATTTCCATTTCTACGTCTTAACACACTCTATATTAACTTCTAGACATTGTATTACTTATCATATTAATGTAACCTTTACTTAGTGTATTAACATTTATTTCAATTCAAATTCTATCAACCAATTAAACAAGTAACCTATTACTATTGCTTACAAATCAAAATATTGCACCCATTGTCATCTTCTGAATGGAATTAGTCTTTATTTCAAAACTTATCTAAATTTACATTGAGACCATATTTAATCATCTTCGATAATACTAATCCTCAATTTATTAAATGGAATCAATATATCTTACATAACATGTTTTACGCATAAATTTTTAATTAATATTATTTCAACTTATTCCCCATATTCTCAATAATTACCTAACATAAATCTACGCTTATTTTATTCTACGTTCACACTTCCGTTACTCTCAAATCAATAAGTAACGTTCATATAAATAAATGTTATGTCAGTTTCCTATTTATTGCGATATTTTTATTTATTTATTACTGCATAACTTTACTTATTTTCTTCCCATCACTTTAAAATTAATCGTTAAAGTAACGCTTATCAATACGCATCAAATTATTTACCAAATTAAAAGGTTTTGATTTTTTTAACAAATTAATTGACAGATTAATTAGGTAATGTATACGAATTGTTATTATACCCATAAATTTACACTTAACTAATTAAATGCCTTACCTATATTCTCTATCTTCCCATTATATTCAGGTACAATACTTACACCAATTTTTATTGAAAAATTTATTCATATTACAAACAAAGGCTTAAATTACCATTGTTAAATTAGCGTTCAATATATATTTATCACTTTTTATTATTTCTACTAAATTTTTATTACAAAATTATATTAAATAAATTAAATTGTCGAGATTTACGGGTCGTTACACTCTCCCCCACTCAAAACTTTTCGTCCCCGAAAAGTAAAAAGAAGGGAAATGAAGGATTTAGAATCTACATATCTTATTCAAAACATTACCTTATAAACAATTAAATTTACAATATCTGTTACTTTTCTTAAAATATACAGATCTACAACATTATCTTTTTTATACTTAAATTTATTAGAGTTTGGAGAACATTTCAAAATATTTCTAAGTCCAAAATTTAAATATTTAAGTAGTTCCAATCACTAATCATCCAAATTAATACAACAACCATCAATTTCCTCGAAAGCATACATACAATTACAAAATAACCATACAATCACACAATCAAATAGTTGTTTGGGTTCAAACTTGAAATTGTACGGAATGAAAAATAACTATCAAGTGCATCATTTACTCAACAGTCTTAGATGGAACAAAATAGATTATTTATTCACCCAACAACTTCAAATTTCCTTACCCAACCAACCATAAATCAAACAATAACAATTCAAACTAGCAACCAAACTAACTTATTATAAATTTCATGATTTAGTTGTTTGATTTCCCTTTTTGTTTATATAGTGATTTTTTTCTCATTCACATTTACTTATCAAAGGTTTGCTCATTCATTTTTACTTATTACTTACAATTATTCAATTCCATTAACTCGGGTCATGCTTGTTCCTTATATTTTGTTATAATTATTCATTCATTTATAATAGCATGTCCTTATTTATTTACTTTAATTCCTTAAGTTTTATAATCATCTATCTATCATGCTTACCTTTATTTATATTTACTTGGTAAAAATTCAATTATATCTTAAGTTATTGAATACAAAAATTCATTGAATGCTTCATTACCTACTATTACTTGTACAAATTTCTACTACATTTCTTATTAAACATTTCAACTTTTTATATTTGGTAAGTTATATATGTTAAAGAAAATGCAAATGAACTTATACAAGTCTTATCTCATCTTTTAATTAAATTTAATGTTCAACAATATTACTCTTTATCTCATATGTTACAAATTTCAAATTTCCCTTTATAACTTTGCATTAAATCTCTTACCTAAATTAGAGGTTTCAATTTATTAATCACTTACCTTTTATTTCACTACAATAATTTAAACAATTAATAAATGGAAATTTAAGAATTAAATACCGGGTTAAATTTCAAATTATTTTGAAATATTAGATAAATATATTCTTTTAACTTATATACCTCTAATTTTATTTAAAACAATTAAAAATTTATATCTTTTTCGAAAATGAATCTGCAGTAGAACTACTACAGTGGCCTTTCCCCTTCGAAACTCGAAAATGAAAGTCGATGATGCGGCCGCCATCACCGAAATTATTTTCTAGCGATAGAGAGGAAATACAAAAACTTATTTTCTCAAAAATCTTCTTTAAAACGATTCTTCTGAATTATGTTAAATATTTATATCAGAAAATACTTATAAACAAAATTATTAATATATTTCAAAATCATTCAAAAGAAAAACCCCGGACTTAAGTTCTAAATTTCTAAATTTCATTTATCCTATTTTTCAATCTTATTTCTATTATTATTTACACTTTATTGCCTAACAATCAAACTATTGCAGCCAAATATAAATATCAATTGAATTTTTTTATTTTATATATAAAAATATAATAGGCTAAATTTTTTCATTCACCTATATTAAAAACAAATATTATGTCGGTCTGTCCTATTAAGTGTTTAGAAATCCCTATTGATGTCATAGCGTCCCATGCACCAACCAGAATTTATAAATACGAAACGGAACAAATTAACACAATATTAAAACTTTTTTTATAACACTAACAAATACGCTCTCTCATATATACACTCAGCGACTCCCATAGGGTATTACTACCCTATTACAAAGAGTCAAACCCCACAAAGCTAAGGTTTGTCGCTAAACCAAAGCTCTGATACCAACTGTAACATCCCGCCTTTTTGCACGATTTAAACAGACACGCGTGCCAATTCAAACCATACGTAATGGCGGATTGTTATGGGATAAATAAGAAAACAGAGAAAGAAACAGAATCTCACAGCGGAAGGATAAAATATAATAATCAAATATACAGTTCATAAATCTGTTTACAAAAACATTTGATTTATTTATACAATACATATCAGAGTACACATACCATATAACAATGCAACGGAACAATATAAGTGTAGTGAAACCATATTATCTATAATAATAATAATAAAATCTTCGTCTTCTTCCTCCGGAAATAAAATCTTCAATCCTGAAACGCTCGGACTGACCCGAGCGAATTTGGAAACACAAAAACACTCGAGTCAGAACTAAAAGATCTTATGTGAATTACATTAACAGAAATAAATATGAGTGCAGTAACTCAAGAGATGCTCGGGATTTACATCTCCAAAGGATCCGTTAAACTATTTACTATGTAGTATATTGCGCTATTATAATAGTGTCTAATTGTAAAATAAACTTACTTTTAAATAGCGTTAAGGCTTTACATTTTCCACCTTAACACATTTATATATTCCAATAGTCTATACAGTACCGTAATCTCCCCCGTACTGGGCGTCGTCAGAGGGCACTCCATAGGTATGGTACAAAACAAAATCGTATAAGGCGCGCTAGGGTAGGTGACACGGCACAACTAGGCAATGCCAGGGTAGATATACCAATTACGCTTCTGGGCCGATGGAAACGCGCAGCGCGCAGCTTCCGCCCACCTCGAACAAACTCCCCACATCAAAGAAATCAAAAGTGAAGGTGGCCACCGAAAAATCCAAAGTCAGAGTATAGTATCGAAGGGAAGTGTCCGATCAGAGGTGCTACCTCATTAACCCGTCAATCGCTCATGTTTTAGCCACCTTATGCCAACTCACGGGAGTTGGGTCCACGTATTTACCTTACAGGAAACGCCGCCACCAACCTACTTCATTCTGGAATCTCCACCGCGTACACGGTTAGTCAAAGTGGTTTTCGGTGTCGACAAAAAGTATGTCCATATCCGATCCCGGTCTCTTTGCCAAACAATCGTTATTATAGCACCGCGGTCATTTAAAATAATTATACTTTAAAACCAAAATAAAATATCCATTTCAAAACCATATAAATATGATATCATTTCCTTTTAAAACCCGAATTAATACGATATCATTTTATTCCAATATATATACTTTCCAAAATCATAGGGTTTTCAAAGTAAATATTTAGAGGTCAAAACTCTTGAATATAAAATTTCAAATTATACTACCTTGAAAATCATAATTATGAAACAAGTTTCCATCTCTTAAATGGTCAAATATTAGATTACTTTTATAAAACAAAATAGCTTCTTTACATTTCACAAATCAATTCCAAATATCGATTTAAACTTCCAAATACCATTTTAATTCTTATGTTTCAAAGCTTTAAATATTTCACCATTTCAAAAACAACTCATTTGACAAACCCATATATATCAAATTCAATTACTTATTATTTAGACTTGAAATGTTTACTTAATGAATTCAATATAATCTAAGTAAAACCTTTATCTTCACATAACTGGATATTCTTTCAATTTATTATATATTCATTTAAATCAACCTGATATTCATTTAAATCACTCTACACAAAATCAAGTTGTAAATCATATCCTTTAAAAATTCTAACTTTTTATTAAATTCCAATTTAACTTAATATTCATCTTCAACCTTATTCTCTTTTAAGTCATTAAAACTCTAGAATTTAAATTTCAAATAAATGCTTGATCTAAAAAAATCAAACTTTATTTTATACTTCAAATCCATTTTATACAAAGTTTAAAACCCGAAATTTACTATATATAAATAACCTTTATTAATAACCAAATCAAAACCCATAAACCATATATATAGCTTTACAAAAACCATAGAAAAACATTTCAAAAAAATAATTTTATATATATACCGCGGTGCCTGTATAAATTTTTTTACCCTATGGTCAAGTGATACGAATGTTTATCATTTCAATCCGCAATTTAAAATAAAAATGCGGTTGTATATCATTTCAAACCGCAATCCCGAATGAATGAAATGTATGATAACTTATAGTTTATACAATATAAAATATAGCATCCATTCATCCAAATATCAATCATCAACCATTATATGCAATCATCATCCAATTTAAACAATCATCGATATAGAGCATATAAATTATACAGGTAATAAATAACATGTATTAACTAACAGTTTATATTCAATAATAAATTTAATAACTGTTACTAGCAGTTTATATGCAAAAATAAATTCAAATTTAACTGTCAGTTGATATGAAATAAAAATTTAACATAACTATGACTGGCAGTTAATATGCAAATAAATAAATTCTAACTGTCAAATTTATATGCAATAAATAAAATAAATTAATAGTTAAATTAAATAAATGCAATTTAACAGGGATAATGAATAAAACATGCCAAACAGTCATAAATAAATTTCTACTCATATCTAAAATTAATTTAACAGACATAAGAAAGTTTAGAAGTTGTGAGTGGGTTAAAACACTCACCTTTTGAATTTAAATCGAATTTAAATTCAATTTAAACTCAAAAATTCGACGGTCTCCGAATCGGTCCAAACCAGAGTCAACAGATCTGGAATTTAATTACGATCCTAACAAAAAAAATCTCGCGTGAATCGGACTACGTATGAGAAAGTTATTCGAAAATTTCGATTGAAACAAAAATTAAATAAAACAAAATAAACAAATATACCCCATCACCATGCCACGTCACAGGCCACGTCCTTCTTCTCAAATTCGAGCACGCTACAGCGCCAATAAAAAAAAACGGACAGTACCAACAGATTACGCTCTTCGACAATTATGACATATAATTTTTCTGGAATTTTTAGAGGAGTTTGAAATATATTTTTTTATTTTTTATTTTGGACTGTAATTGGATCTAGAAATTTTGCAGCCATTGGAAGAGAAGAAGTTGAAGAAAAGAACACACAGAGAGAAATGAAGATAGATGGGGCTAAGGTTTACACAGCCTATAAATAGACAAAGTGAAATAGGATAGGTGGGCACGAATCATAAACGCGCAAAATGGTTGTTGGCCCACCAGAATATTTTATATTAATTGGATACGTTACGGGTTAGTAAATAAATTAATTTCTTCCTCAGACATTTACATTGAATTTTAAACGTATTTACAAATGTAAATTTAGATGCTTCATTTATAAGTTTCAATATAAATTCACAATTTCATTAAATTCCAAATTCATAGATAAGTTTCCATTTTCAACTAAATTTCTAAATTACCGTTATAATTATCTTAGATTTTTATTCATTCTCAATAGATTTAACTATTGTAAATTGACTAAGTTTTCATACTATAAAAATCCACATTTCTATGTATATATACATTTGAATTCCCTACTAAAATATTTTATTTATATTTCGCAATTACTTCCAATCCATTTTTTTTGGCATTGCACTGTTACTTAAATAAATAGCCTATACCAACACTAATTATCATTAATTTGAAAACGGGTTACCAAATTTTGGATTTTATTAATAATTATTATTTATTACTTCACTGTTTATTCAAATTTAGACAATTTAAGATGTTTCTTAAATGCTGAGTACATTATTAACTTCAGCGTAAAAGTTCAATTTTATTTTATCTACAAATTATAAATTAACTTTGCAGAAATCCTTTAGTTGACCTTTCATTTAATTATCCTATCTATTGGTATCCCATAGATGGGAATTCCTAAAACATCTCCGAATTCCAACTTTAATTTCAATCACATAAAATGTTCTATTCAGTTTCCAATAAATTCAATAAATTCAAATTATCATGTTCTAAATCCAAATGAATCCATATATCCTGCCTTCCATTCTTTTAATCTAACTAATTATCATATTCTGAATAAAGTTTACGTTATTTCCACCTATAAGCTACAAATAACAACGAATGTTGCATTTGATTTAGATTCTAAATAAATTGATGGGTAATAATTAATAATTCTCACTATTGCCCGATTTATTCCCATTCATGCTTAAATTACCACCAAACAATCATTAAATTTACCTATCTTTTATTGATTCCATAAAATCTATTTGCCCTGAGTTAGTTACTGCATTTATCAAATTCCAATTTCGCAATCACCTTAAATACATAAATTGGTATTGCACTAACATTTAAATTTATTAGCTTATGTCAACACTATTAACATTAATTGCAATGTATTACCAATTTTAGTCACTACCCTAACTACTAACTCATATTAACCTACATTATTCCCAAGAATTTCATTGGTTTTTCTTATATTAAATTTATCAACCATATTAATTAAGGTTTTTTAAAAACAATTAATAAAATTCCCATTAATATATACAACTTAGCAATCTATTAAGCATGGTATTATATTTCACGTAAATGTATATTTAATTACATTTATTACAATGTTATCCAAATAAATTGAATGATCTAAGTATATAACTCCTAATATCCACTCATCTTGCCTTAATCCCAAATAACATACAAATTAAACTACCCTTAATTTCAATTAACCATATCATTACTTTTTATATTCCAAACAAATAAATTAATAATAGGTTAATTGAATCAGATTTACAATCCAACTTTAATTATTTGCAAATTTTGTCAGTTTGGACCGCTTGGTAAATTCAGAATCCTTTAACAACTTCCTACATTAATTTATTTTTGAATAATCCCAAAATTTTCAATATTAAAGTACAAATCCAATTTATCAAAAATTAAAACTTAAATTTCTAGTAATTTATTTATTTAGGTTTAGATCCCGTTATTCACTAAAATTGGTTGGTATTTATTTCATTCGCCTCTTTAATTGTACGTAAATTTCTCATAAATACACCTAAAATTTCATTTAATTCCAACTACTTCCTAATTTCCATTTCTACGTCTTAACACACTCTATATTAACTTCTAGACATTGTATTACTTATCATATTAATGTAACCTTTATTTAGTGTATTAACATTTATGTCAATTCAATTTCTATCAACCAATTAAACATGTAACCTATTACTATTGCTTACAAATCAAAATATTGCACCCATTGTCATCTTCTGAATGGAATTAGTCTTTATTTCAAAACTTATCTAAATTTACATTGAGACCATATTTAATCCTCTTCGATAATATTAATCCTCAATTTATTAAATGGAATCAATATATCTTACATAACATGTTTTACGCATAAATTTTTAATTAATATTATTTCAACTTATTCCCCATATTCTCAATAATTACCTAACATAAATCTACGCTTATTTTATTCTACGTTCACACTTCCGTTACTCTCAAATCAATAAGTAACGTTCATATAAATAAATGTTATGTCAGTTTCCTATTTATTGCGATATTTTTATTTATTTATTACTGCATAACTTTACTTATTTTCTTCCCATCACTTTAAAATTAATCGTTAAAGTAACGCTTATCAATACGCATCAAATTATTTACCAAATTAAAAGGTTTTGATTTTTTTAACAAATTAATTGACAGATTAATTAGGTAATGTATACGAATTGTTATTATACCCATAAATTTACACTTAACTAATTAAATGCCTTACCTATATTCTCTATCTTCCCATTATATTCAGGTACAATACTTACACCAATTTTTATTGAAAAATTTATTCATATTACAAACAAAGGCTTAAATTACCATTGTTAAATTAGCGTTCAATATATATTTATCACCTTTTATTATTTCTACTAAATTTTTAATACAAAATTATATTAAATAAATTAAATCGTCGAAATTTACGGGTCGTTACATCAGATTTCAGGCAGATAGATCCTCGAGAGACAATGACTAATTTTTCATCGATCTGCAATCAATACATTCTTAGATTTGCTATGCTGACCTAGTTTGATGGATTAGGTTCGTTATGGTATGACACAGCTTCCCTTTTGACCCATCGACGGGTGTTATATGCAGACCTATCAGTTTATTTCGGGTACAATAGACGATGTTTGCCTATTTTGTAGGATTAAGTAAATTCGCATAGTAGTCTGTTTTATGGGATTAGACTATTACACAATGTGGCTGAGTCTTTTTGTTTTATTAATCTGTTATCTGTTTATTTTGGTTCGTTAGACTCCGTGTCCCTGTTTTTAAACTGATAGTTGACTACCTTTATTATTTCATTAGTGGTGATTATTTCTTCAGAGATTTTGTGATAGATATTTAATATCTTCTAGCCTGGAGAAATTTTGAATTATTATCACCATATTTTTTATGATAGTCTATTTGACTTGATATGGATTTGTGAAATGGTGATTTAGATTTGATATGCCTTTTTATGATTTTGATTTTAGGCATATTTTTATTTATAGCTTATTTTTATTGTTAAGTCGTAAAATTGCGACATCATTATGTCATCTTTTTGTTAGATATTGTCTGAACAGTTTATTTTAAAAATACTTGGGTCTAGCCGAGACTCTACAAGTACTAGGACTTCTTGACCTCTTGATCTTGGGCTAGCATTGAAGTAGACTGTTTTAACCATTTTAGTTTACTTCACACTTGTATATATTGACAATAGGAGTTTATGTCATGTATATAATCTAGTAGTCATTGTATACCTGATACAATACTTTTAGACATGATGTATATATATTATTTGGGTATAGTACTGATATTTTGTATACTCGCATTCTATTATATATATGCTGTATATTATTCCGCTGTGATCTGTGGCTCTGATTCTATTTTATCTATATTATATACTATTCTGAATCTTTTTAATCGGTTTTTTATTACATTGTAATAATATTGTACATGTTAATTTTTTTTAGTTTAGATCCTCTAAAGGTAATAAAGACGTGTCAGTGTTAGTACAAAGGCATATTCACATTCGATCGCCCTTTACCAGCTATATTCTTTGTGTTATTAGACGACATTAATTTTAATGTTCTTTAATAATATGAGTATAACGGTGGAGTTGTTACATATAGCCTATGAAAGTAGGTAGTTGATGGACCATGAGAAGTGGTAATCCACTCATGACTTAGAGTTAGCATTTATCATATTAGCTTTGAAGATATGGAGGCACTATCTTTTGGAGGAAAGGTTTGAGCTATTCACTAACCACAAATCCCTTAAATAACCATTTTCCCAAAAATATTTGAATCTTTTAGGAAACATAGGTGGATGAAGTTTATAGAATCATATGAATTTGAAATTCAGTACATCCTCGAAAAGGGTGTCGACGGCCTTAGCCGGGGGCATGCTACCCTAAGTGGAGGCAGCTGGAATTCCTCTCGAAATTCAATTTCCAACAGCCATCAAAATCTACTTTAGGTTATCTAGTGGCTATGGAGGTAAGGCCAGCATTGTGGATTACATCGGTCAAGAACGGAATAGGGATGCAATAACAATCGATATTTTGAGCAAGTTGGGTAGTAGAGAGCGTCGTAGGTATTCAATTGATGAAAGTGGGTGGTTAAGGAGAGATGTATGACTGTATATTCTAATAGTGGAGGATGTTCTAGAGGAAGTGCTGGCAGAATGCTAGTGCTCTAAGATGACTATTCATCAAGGTGGAGATAAGATGTGTAGGGATATCAGATATGAAGCGAATTTTCTATTGGTCGGCGATGAAGAGGCGAATAACTGAATACATCACTAGATGTTTGATGTGCCAAAGGATAAAAATATAACAAGGTAAGCCCGCAGATCTGTTATTTCCATTAGAGGTACGAACTTGGAAATGGAAGCATATATTGATGGACGTTATAAGTGGATTGCCTAGAACTCAAAGAGGCAATGAAGTTATATGGATTATAGTGGATAGACTCATTAAGAGTGCCCACTTTGTTCCCGTAAGAAGTAATAGAATAACAGCATCTCTAGTGCAAATTTATATCATAGAAGTGATATGATTGCATGGAACTTCGGTCAACATTGTTAGTGATAGAGACCCTTATTCATTAGTGAATTTTGGAGAAGTATGATATCAGTCTTAGGAGTGACATTAAATCTTAGCACCGTTTAACCATCCGTAGACCGACCGACAGACAGAAAGAGTGAAATGAATTTTGGAGGATTTATTGAGGGCATGCATCATGGATTTTGGGAGGACATTTGGAATAGCATTTACTCTTGGTAGAATTTAAGTACAATAATAGTTATCAAGCGACGATTGGTATGGCACTCTTTGAAGCCTTATACGGAAGGCCGTGCAAATCACCTAACTATTGGGTGGGAAAATGTCGATTTTTTTTACTTTGACCAGATTTGATTCATGAGACCATGGAAAAAGTTAAGGTGATTAGGCAGTGAGTGAAGAATGCTCAGGATCGACATAAGTCTTATGCTAACAGGCGAAGAAAGGAGTTGGAGTTTTCGGTTGGGGACATGGTATTTATTAAGGTTTACCCTCTTAGGAAGGTTATGAGATTTGGAACATCGGGGAGTTGGATTCGAGATTTGTTGGTTCTTTTTCGATTTGGTAGAGGACAGGGAAACTTGCATATTAAATAAAGCTTTCGACTAAGTAGCGGAAGTTCATGATGTTTTCCATGCATCACATTTAAGGAAATGCCTTCTTGACACCACCACTGTAGTAGAGCATGATCAATAGGCAGGTATGAATGCGGAGCCAATAGAATCCCATGCCATCGAACATATCGTGGAGCATGGAGTTAGGAAGTTTTGTAACAAAGAAATTAAGCTGATCGGAGTGCAATTGGGAGATAATACGGCGGAAAGCACATAGGAGACATAGGGGAAGATGAAGGCTTCTTATCCTAGCTTATCTTTGGTAAACTTTCTTACTCCAGATTGGTATTGTATAGGTTTTGATTGCATCGTCGTTACTGGATTGGATGGTAGTTTTGATTATTATTCTTGCACTCATGTAGAATCTTACACATATCTAGGATGTTTGCATACATGCATATGTGTCACTATTTTGCATTCACACTTGGGTTGACCTCACTTATAATATATTGCATACATGACCACATTACGTTTTTGGATGAGCGGATGGTTCTGTAGATAACCTTGTTGTATAACATGATTGTAGATTGCGCATTGCACTATTTGCCCCTTAGGAATTTCGAAGATGAAATTCTTTTAAGGAGGAGAATGTAACACCTTATAGAAATTAATAATTAATAATAAGAGCAAAAATTAAATTTTTTTAAACATCGGAATTTAGTTATGAAACTTACACCATTATGTTCATGGCGATTTTCTAAGCAATTTTGATATATAAGGTTTTATGATCGGAGTTCAAAGGAATAAGTTATCGATCATTGAAAATTTCGGATTGAAAATCATTCAAAATGAATTAAGGAAATTTATTTAAAATAATAAATATTTAAGATAGATTAGGGTTAAAGGGGCGGTTAACATTAATTAAAAAGGTAATAAATTAAAACAATGGCAACAAATAATTCTCAACTGGAAACAAAGGCCAATTGATAGCCCATATTGGGTCAGTCGACCGGTTGGAGGATGGTGGATAGGGTTTGCCTAGGCCAAAAATGGCCCGGATATAATTTAATAAAAATATTCTTGATTCGAAGGCTCTAACGCATTCCAACCACTATAAATAAGTGGCTAACTCCCTCACTTTTATTCACAAGGAAAATAGAAGTGATGGCGAAACTCTTTTAGTTGTCTCCCTCCTTGACAAACTTTCTAGATCCAAGATTCAAGCTTTAATGGAAATTCATTTGGATTAAAAAGGAAAAAGGTAGTAAGTTTTAGATGTATGTATATTTATCTAAGTAAATAGGTAGTAATTTTTAGATGTATGTGTATTTCTCTATTATTCCCTAATCCCTGAATTTTGAATTTAATCTATATACAATTAAATTGCTGTATATTGAAAAATTAAAAGATGGTAACTGGAAGGGGAAATAGGTAACGACATGGAATAGAATCCAAAGAAATTTAGGGAAAGTTATCCATGAGTGGAAATTTTAGTTTTTCTCTTTATAATAATTTATGTTGTACAAGTTTGGATTTTTTTTATGCCTTAGGCAATTTTGTATATGAAAACCTAAAATCTTAAACCCTTAAATTCCCCTATAAAGTGTCAATTCTTGGATTAGTTGGAATCATTTATTGTTTTATGTTAATATAGTAGAATTTAATTTATTATTTACAATTTGAATAATTTATATTCTACTCAACTTTCGCTTTCGAATTTCTTTTTGTTGTGAGGAAGGGTTATAAAATAAAAGAAGTACGAAATGGTGAGCAAAGTATGGGTTTTCCTTATTTGTAGTTTGCACCACCTATATCCGTAATTTAAGTAAATATAAATCCTTTTTTGCTTCACGCTTATATATTTAAAAGTTGAATGGAAATATATGTAACATCTCTAAATTGTTGATGTCATTATTCAGGAAATTTAATTAGATAAATTAAATAGAATAATGATGACAACGAGATTGAGATTTGAATAAATCATACAAAGGGTCATGCTTAATAATAAAATAAATGCGCTTAATTTGGTTAAGGGTTAATTATATTACAAATGGGCATATTAGTAAAATAGCCTCTTTATTTTACACGGCTATAGATTTCTCACTATTGTCCATTCAGGTTCATTTTTTCTCAAATAAAAAATAAACGCAAAAACCATAAGGAGTCGGCCATTATCAAAGAGGAAGATTATTATCTAAAGCTAAGAATCAAAGCTAGGAAGGATTAGTCAACAAAAAATCTCAAATTCCTTAACATATCTAAGGTGAATAATAATTTGTATACCATCTTTATTTTATTCTATGTTTATATGTTTCTAGATTTATAATTGAATTCGTTTTTATGATGACATGATGATTATATGCTTGAACAATATTATGTTTGATTTATTTTAATTCATTCATATGTGAATTTGCACGGTTTAGGGTAAAACTGAGAGTTTTGATTTTTAAAATTCCATGAAAAATTTATAGGTTAAATAAAACATGATTTTGGAGATGAGCTCTATTTTTCAGAATTTTCCAAGCTATGGAAATTTTATTATGAATTTTTAAGGAAAATATGATATAATTGGGTTTAAAATTTATTTCAAATGTTTCATAAAGAAATTGGGTCCGAAATTTTAATATGTTTAATTATATGATGAAAGAGATTTTCTGTGATTTTTAAGGATTTTTCCCAGTTGATTTATTGTGGAAAATAAATTATTTTAAATGAGGGACTTTTCTGCAAATATTGGTTTTGTCATATTGAAGGGTTTAACGTTATAATGCTTTAATTTAAATCTAATAAATGCGGCATCTTTTAATTGTAAATTATTTGAAAAGTTTTAAAGTAACCAATCATGGAATTACTATTGGCAGGTTAGCTATAAAGTACTTTCCATGTTTTACTATAAATCAGCAAAAGGTGGTTCCACCTGTTTCAGAGACACCTTTCGACTCCTTTACTTCAGCATCAATCCAGTCGAAACTAATACACATGGTATGGTATCAATAGAATTGGTTGAATTGGTAAGTAGCGGAAGGTAGGGTGTCAAAAGCAGTGTTTTCGTCAGGGTCGAAACCAAGGTTCACTTTTTAAAAAATAAGCGTCTGCCTAGTTTTTGAAGGGATTTCGACTGAGTCGATACCCCATAAAGTCAAAACCTAAGTTTGTTTTCTAAAATTGATGTCTACCTTGTTTTACTTAAAGCTTTTGACATAGTCGAAACTCATGCTTTCGAAAGGGTCTCCATATCCAACTTTCAAAGAAATGCCTTTCTTTTTAAATAAGGGCTTTCGACGGGATTGGTTTCGACTAAGTCGAAACCCAACCACAAATTTTAACCTTTCTACTATATAGAAGCCAACATGCTTTCGACGGTTTTTCTTGTTTTTTGTTTAATTTAAGCCTTTTTCCTCAATGAGTTCGAAAGGGGTTGAGGGTTTCGAAGGCAATGGAGTCGAAAGGGGACTTCGACTCTATCCTTCAAAGTTTTAAATTAAAGATTGTGCTTTCGAATAGATGGTTCCGACATCATTAACTTTTTCCTGAAAACAATTTTATAAGGGTTTTGAAAGAGATACTTTGGTATATAACCACTTTGAATCAAAAGATGTTTTTAAAGAGAAAACCCAATACATTCGAAAGGGGAACTTTCATTTGTTTTGAAGCTATGTTTTGATACCATTGAAAGGTATATTGGGTTCGAAAGGAATTATTTAACAAGGGCTTCGAAAGATATTTTGTTGTGTTTGAAAAGAAGTTTTCTTTGCTTTCAAAGCAGGTTAGAGGTTTTGAAAGTGATATTTTAAGGTTTCAAAACAAATAACCCACTCTAACATTTAAAAGGAAATACCATGGCATAAATAAATATTTATGGAAAGTATTACTTTTTCATATCTCCATTTACATTGTTATTAACCATAACAGTATTTTAGGGAAAGGTAGAATAACCACCCAGTAGTGAATATAACTTTAGAAATGAAAAATCCTAATTAAAGATATTGGCATGGGGTAATAGGTGCATAGTCCGCCTATGAAAACAATGATTTGCACTACTAGAAAAAAGCGAAATAGCGATGGCTCGGGACGACGGCTTCCGACGGTTAATTTCCGACGGCTTCCGACGGGCCGTCGGCGGCCGTCGGAAGCCGTCGGAAATTCGCGAATACCTGCAGCCGGCCGAGCCTTTCTTCCTCATTTTCCAGCTTCCCCCAATCTCACCAAAAACCCCCAAATTCACATTTTCCACCTCCATTCGCCAATTTCGTGATTTTTTCTCCTTCCACGCTGCTGATTCAACACCTCTTTCTCTCAATCTCAGGTATAATCTCTTATTTTTCTGAAAATTTCAGTTTTTACCCTAATTTTAGATTTACATAAATTGATAAATTAGGGCGAATTAGCGATTGCAATTGTTTGCATTAGCGTAATAATGGTTTATAGCATCACATGGCATACATATTTCATCTTTTACTGTGAAATTGTGAAAAACACGTATATCACATGTCCTGATTCGACGATTGTATACGTTATTTGGCATACGATAAAATGACTGAATGAACTAGGAGTATTATATTGTGCACGTATTTACTTATGAAACAAAAAAATGCATTACTCTAAATTATAATTGTGTGTATTAAAAAAAAGACAAAAATGTTAAACCAGCCTTTTTGATGCGTAATACGTCGAATAACTGTGTTAAATTTATATATATTTTTGTAAATGTGAACAGTGAGTAAAACTGTATTTTTGAGTAAAATGCGCGCATGTTAACCGACAAATGTCCCTTAGAGAGTTTTTGGCCCCGTCTGACGAGTGTTGTACATGATCGTTGTATAAATAGCCGTTTTTTTCGAAAAACGACCATTTATATTCATCTGGTACAATGTTTGTCGGATTTGTCCCTGTTTTGGACAAGTTATGAACACAGTAAGAATTTACATTTTGTATACTACTTCGTCTCAAACGGTTCATAAAATTTCGCCCTAACTTTTTTTTTTGTTTCCTGCGTACACGCATTTGTGTACAATGCAGGGAACAAAAGGGAAATGCTGCCGAAATTTTATTGAATCGTTTGAGACGAAGTAATATACGAAATGTAAATGCTTACTGTGTTTGTAATGGGAAGTAGGATGTCTGACCAATGAAAAAAAATTATATATATTTTTAATCGTTACGTACGTTAAAAAATGAAATGTGCCCCATTTGAAAATATTTTTAAATTTGTGAAGTTGTTCTTTAAATTCAAAATATTACACGACCATGAAAATAATCTTTTTTGAATTTGTATTCTTCAAAATAAATATTAATTTTTGAACTTCTCATTTTGTCAAATAGGAAAAATGATTGATTATTTTGTTGATCGGAGGAGATGGATGTACCAAAGAAAAGGACTAAGGGGCTCAATAAAAGAAGATTTTTATAATGGTATAAACGTGTTTGTTGAATTCGCTTTAAGTAATAACGGAAACGATCCAGAAATTCGTTGTCCGTGTAGTAGGTGTAGACATTTGAAGTATTTGTTACCAGATATTGTGAAAGTTCATTTGTGCCAACACACCCGAATATTATGTTTGGGATCGGCATGGAGAAGTTGTAGCAAATACTTCTGTAGAGTCTGAAAGTGTCGTTAACGAAATAGTTTCAACGACCCGTATAGAAAATATGGTCGAAGATGCAGCACGATCAATGTTTCCTATGGTTCAAGTTGACGACGATGATGGAAATGTTGAAGAACCAAATATTGAAGCTAAAAAATTTTACGATTTACTAGATGCAGCTAAGAAACCTATTTGGGATGGTTGTAAAAGCGGCACTCAGCTGTCAGTAATCGTAGAATACATTGCGATGAAGTCAAAATACAACATCACTGAAGCTGGGTTTACGGCTGTTGTACAAGCTGCAAAAAGACATATGCCACCCGATAATCTAATGTGTGAAAATCACTACGAAGTTAAAAAACTTATGTCGGCTTTTGGTTTACCGTATCAGAAAATAGATACATGTTTAAAAGGATGCATGTTGTTTTGGAAAGAAGACGCAAACCTTAGAAATTGTAAAGTTTGTAACCAGGAGATATACAAACCAAGAAAAAAGAAGGGGAAGGAAGTTCCGTACAAGCGTATGCACTATTACCCATAACTCCAAGACTTCAAAGATTATATGCATCTTCTGTAACTGCGTCTAATATGAGATGGCATAGCGTGAGAATAGAGGAAGAGGGTACGTTGACACATCCGGCCGATGGAGAAGCATGGAAGCACTTCGATAAAACATATCCAAATTTTGCAGCGGAGAGTCGAAATGTTAGATTAGGATTATGTACGGACGGTTTTTCTCCATTTTCTCAATTTGGTTCTAAATATTCATCATGGCCCATTATCGTCACACCGTATAATTTACCTCCATGGATGTGCATGAAAATGCAATATATGTTTCTTACTGTTGTCGTTCCTGGCCCCGACGATCCGACACAAGGAATCGATGTATATTTACAACCGTTGATTGAGGAGTTAAAAATACTGTGGAACGAAGGAGTAGAAACATACAATGTGTCCAAGAAGAAAAAATTTCGTATGTTTGCTTCTTTTTTGTGGACTATAAGTGATTTCCCTGCCTATGCAATGCTTTCGGGATGGAGTACTGCCGGTCGTCTAGCATGTCCATATTGCATGGATGAAACACGAGCGTTTTCTTTACCTCATGGTAAGAAAATTTCATGGTTTAACTGTAATCGATGTTTTCTCCATGTAAATCATCCCTTCAAAGGAGACAAGAAAAACTTTTTAGCTAATAGAGTAGAAACCAGACACCACCGACGATATGGTCAAGCGAAGACATATATGAACTTGTTAAGGACTATCCAAAGATATATGAAATTGGCGAGCAAATAGAAATTGAAGGCAAATCAGTTGTTCATAACTGGTGCAAACAAACTATTTTTTGGGAGTTGCCGTATTGGAAACATCTTCTGCTTCGCCATAACATAGATGTGATGCACAATGAGTAAAATGTATTTGATAATGTTTTTAACACAATTTTGAATGTGAAAGGGAAGACGAAGGATGATTTGAAATCAAGACGTGATATAGAAGAATTATGCAAACGTCCTGAGCTTCATATGAAACCAAATGACAATAAAAAACCCAAAGCTTGTTACGAATTAGATAATAATCAAGTTAAAGCTGTGTTAAAATGGGTGGAAGGGTTAAGATTTCCTGATGGGATATCATCAAATCTTCGTAGATGTGTTGACTTTAAAAATGGTAGATTAAGCGGAATGAAAAGTCACGACTGTCACATAATGATGGAAAATTTATTCCCCATAATGTTCAAAGAACTACTGCCGTTAAAAGTTTGGAAAGTAGTAACGGAGCTTAGTATGTTTTACAAAGAACTTTGTTCGACTACTTTAAAAGTGCAACGTTTACGTAAACTTGAAGTGGACATTCCTATATTGCTTTGCAAATTAGAGAAAATATTTCCGCCTGGTTTTTTTAATGTGATGGAACATTTACCTGTTCATCTCCCATCTGAAGCACAACTTCGAGGTCCTGTCCAATAAGGATGGATGTATCCATTTGAGAGGTATGTAATATATATGTTATAACGTAATTTAATTGCATTTGAAAGATGAAGTTAATTTAAATTAATGTTTCGTAGATATTTGAATCACCTGAAGAAAAAAGTGAGGCAAAAAGCACGGGTTGAAGGTTCGATATGTAAATCTTACATCGAAGAAGAGGCTTCGTTCTTTTTCTCTCACTATTTCAGTGACCATGTGAATATTTCATTTGAAAGTGTTCCTCGTAATGACGAAGGCGACGAACAAGAGTCCACTCAAGCAATGTTATCTATTTTTAGACAACATGGTCGGCCATCTGGAAAATGTGTAGAAATATGGCTAGACGATAAAGATCTTCATGTAGCACACACTTATATTCTTCTAAATTGTGCCGAGCTTGCACCGTTTGTTAGGTAATCTGAAATAATAATTTGTGTCTTATTCTTTTCTTATATGCATGCGCGTGTATAACCTAATGTAACAATTTGTTTATATAAACAGTGTTTATGAACGTGAACATCCGAACGGAGATCTCAGTAAAGAATTTTCCGGTTGGTTTTCAAATTACATTTATGAGCCGAGAAATTGTGTTGTTGACGAAGGGTTGAAACATCTTGCGATGGGACCAAAAAGAGTGGCCAAGACATATCCAATATATTTCGTCAATGGATATAAATTTAACACCAAAGAATACGGTGCAGAAAAATTAACTAATAATACTGGTGTATTTGTTAAAGGTAGTGACGATCCAGAAAATCATTTAAATGATTTTTATGGCGTTCTGACACAAATTTTGCAACTGACATATTTCTCACGACCCGCGGAGGAGGTGTTTCTATTTAGATGCAATTGGTTTAGCAATGTTCCAGGTTCTGGAATTAATGTGCACAAGGATTATAATCTTATCGAAATAAAGCATACATCGCACTATCACAAGTATGATCCTTTTGTACTAGCCAAACAAGCATTGCAAGTTTATTACGCTCCTTATCCGTCTCTAAAAAGAGATAAAGCAGATTGGTCTGCAGTTTTTAAAACAAAGGCCAGATTCACATTCGATGGGAAGAATATTCCCGACGAACAAGCTTATCAGGCAGATCTTAAGCAAAATAACGAAATAATAATTACAGACGATCATACAGATTTTGGTCCCTTGATCGATGAATCAAATGTTTTGGTAGAAGCGTTTGACAGTGCAGAGGAAAATATCGTCGAAAACGAGACCGAATTTGAATCAGAAGACGATGATGACTGATACAAATTTGAATCTGTTTTTTTGCAATTGATGTAACCGTGTTAAATTCTTGTTGTATTATGAAATTGATGTAACTATGAAACCAAATCCATTTACTATTGTTTGCATGTTGAATTCTTGATGTATTATTAAATTGATGTAACTATGAAACCAAATCCGTTTACTATTGCATGTTGAATTCTTGATGTATTATGAATCAGGTATAACACACTTCCATTTCTATTTCCATTTCAGTCATTAATTAAGCTGCAATTTGTACCGTTGATGTCATTTTCATATGAAATATATTTCATTATCATGTTTTTATACTCTTATATAATGATGTGTATATGTCACAGGTTTATCAGTATGTCGTATAGAGGTAGGAGCTCTTCCCGATCTTCAGGAGGCGATGGTAGTGGCCCATCGCAAGAGCCACAGCGTGCTGTTGTATCTTTGGTCCCTAGAGAAGAAGGGTAATTAGAATTAAATTTTATTCAACATCTTATTTTTTCTATGATATACGTATGTACTTATCTATATCGTACTTAAAAACAGGGGGTTCGACCTGCTTCCCTCTAAGGTTGTGCTGGACGTCTCTAGAGCAGCATATCGCAGCAGGATGAGTGCGTGCTGGCCGAAATGGGATTCCATCCCTCCTCACATCATAGAGTGCATATGGCAGGATGTTCTAGTATGTATAATTTTTCTGTTTTCCATTTTTAATTCGTTTTTGTCGTTTTTCTATTGTTTATCGTTTAAAGTGTAATCATTTTTTCAAACAGGCTGAGATAGACATCCAAACGGACGATATAATGCTGGTACGAGCATACTGGATGAGGAAGATGCACAAGAACTACAGGAACACGATCTCTGAGATTAAGAAATCTGGTAAGAAACCAAAGTGGATGGGAGAGAGCGTGTGGCAAGCTTGGTTGAGCTACTGGGAGACGGACGAGGCGAAGGCAAATATACTATTTTTTTTTGAATTATTAATTGACGTGATTGAAAAATAATGTATCAAATTTTGAATGTACAGGCAGAGTCGGATAGAAACTCTGCAAATAGAAATAAGAATCCCGTCACTCATCGCGGAGGATCGAAGTCGTTTCAGCAGTATCGGCAGGAGTTGGTAAATTTACTGAATAATAAATGTAAATAGTTTATGCTATATGATTCTAAATGTATAATAATTGTATGTAACAATCAAATTCAGGAAGCCGAGGCACATGGTCCTGTCAGCTATATGGACGTGTTCACCCGTACGCATGCCGTCGAGCATGTTAATCCAGACGGGACTGTTTCGTACACATGGCAGGACGATAAATCCAGCAAAAGCCATGTAAGCATATTTCATTTTATTCACTATTAGTAATTGTTTTAATTGTTAAATTATGATGAAATAAGATATGATATTATTAATTTGTTAATGCAGGAGATGTTTATGGAGCAGCGGCAGAAACTCCTTGTTGATACAGGTCGAGAACAGCTGACGACCGATGAGGACGTTATTTTTGAGTCCGTTATGACTCCAGCTGAGCATGGTCGACGATACGTATTTGGCAATTTAGCGGTAAATAATTTACTTTTTATTAAAATACTTAAAATATGATATTTTTACCTTTTCAAAACAATAAACTTGGATTTTATTTATTTTTCAATTATTGCAGTCCAGTAGTCATAGTAGGGGACGGCGGAGCAGACCACAGAGCGATGTAGCAAGTATAGAAGAATTGCGGACTAGAGTGTCCTAATTGGAGGAGCAGAACCGCCAAGAGGCCTTGCAGACCACACAGTTGTTAGAGTACATGCAGCAGTTTGGTGGCCGCTTCCCTTCCTCGGCTGGCTCTGGATCTGGAGGAGATTGACTCATTGCTTGCTTGTTCGTCGTTCAGGTATGTTTTGTTTGTGTAGAATGATTTGATAGACGTTGCGGGTAATTATTGGTTTGTATAATTATGTATGATACACTTGGTTTTCTAGTTTTATTAGGACATATGCATGAGAATATTGATAAATTTATGTATTAACAATATGGTGGAACAGTTATTGTTAATGTTGGAATGGATATGTATGTTTTTTATCTTATTTTGATTGTATTTTTATTTATTTGTGCGTTTGTTAAATATGTTGTAGTTTAGGTTTGGATCTTTGATTGGATTATTGTATATTGGGTTGTGAAATATTGATATCATAGTATTTGGAAGAGAAATGTGGTTGGAAGGCTATATTTGCAGCAAATATAAAAAATTTTTTTGCAGATTTCCGACGGCTCCCGACGGCTTATAGGTCAAAATTTCCGACGGCTTCCGGCGCTTTGAGTCGGTCTGTAACTCGTTATTTCCGACGGATTCCGGCGTACGCCGGAATCCGTCGGAATCCATCAGAAACCGTCGAAGTTCGTCGGAATAATATACGGCGCCGTCCGTCGGAAGCCGTCGGAAGTACTGCTTCCCGACGCAGTCTTTTCCGACGGCTTTTTCCGACGGCGACCGACGGCTTCCGACGGCCGTCGACGGTTTCTGGCCGTCGGAAATTCTGTTCCTCCTTGTACTGTTGATGCTGCCATGGGCTAGTTGGTTTGTAATTATCCCATGAAAACTATATCCGGATTGAGATATTGACTGGTTAGTCAATAAGTTCCTAGTTAGCCCATGAAAACTAGGAAAAGAGATAAGATATTGGAATTACCAATAGGTTCTTAGTGATCCCATGAAAACTAAGATATTGGACAAATAGTCCATAAATATTTAATAGATTAATAATAACCCTAGAAACTATAATTGAGACAGATAGTCAGAATGAATGGGGATGTGTAATCCAAATTTGATTTACTTGTTTTGCATATCATCATAATGTTTTTGAAACACTATGTTTTAAACATTGTGGATGCAGGAGAATAGTATACGGTTTTGTAAATGTTTTAGAATACTAGTGAGGGTAAAACTCATTCCATTAAGTGGCGTGGTCTCAATAGATATCTAAATGGTTTGAGATGGTAAATTATTATTCATATCGGGCTTTATATACGACTTGAAGTTTTTGTTTACCCCTTAAACTCTCGGGTACTCAATTCATTTTTAGTAGATTGAGAGCTAAGGTTTCCAAGTGTTCTTTTAGATGAATAAAGCTTTCGAGGACGTGCAGGAGGCAAGCTTGTTATTAGAGTTCTTTTATTTGCGTTGTATGTTTGATTGTAAAGGCAAAACTATTTTAGTGCCTTATTTATATACTCTGATCAACCAAAGGGGCATCTTCATATATCGCTCTTGGCGTATTTTGTAATAATTATATGTTATTTGAACGTGGTTTGTGAACTGGGATTATGTAATCAATTTGGAATATTTTAAAATGGAATATGGAATTTGTTAGCTATTTAATTTTTTTTCTATATTCTTGTGTTTCTGTGTATCAATGTATCTAATATCGCTGTATTTGGTCGTTGAGGATTAATAACTATAGATGACTGCAGTATCCTTAGCCGTTAGTTTTTGGCCTCCACATAGGGGGATGTTACAATATAAGGGATTTAAATCGTAAAGTTTTATTTCTTGGCGTTAATTCTACAATGTTAATGTAAAATAAGTTGGATGTTTTGATTCCATTCTTTTGAATATGTGTGTGTGTGTGTGTGTGTGTGTGTGTGTTTGTGCATGTGTATGCAAGTCTGCGTTGTTTAGCTAATTTAATTTGTGATTTTAGCTACTTTTAAAACTAGTGCATTGGACCGAGACTTATATGGATATCGAAGTTTTGACATATATTTTATCTTAGTAACTCGTATAAGAAGCAAAAACCTTAATATAGAAATAACTTTATGCACGTCTAGGAATACTTACTAAAAATAGTTAGTCTAACATTTATGCTAAATATAGATATATTAGTAACATATAAGTCATTATGTATAAAATAAATAGGTAATAAATAACGCTAGTCTCTATAGAAAGGAAATTAAGAATATTATAGTAATTACGCCATAATTAAAGGGTAAATAAAGAGTTTTCCTGATATGGCATTACAGCATAAATGCGGGCGAGGTATACTATACATGAATAGTGTGTGTGTGTCCTAGTATATTTTGATATTTCAGAGGGTGGAAATATGACTAAGTTATAGGGATGCGAGGTTAGTTAAAAGTACATAGATTTCTACCCAACCAAGAAGTATTAAATGGTCCGAATTATCTACTAGGCGCAGTAGTGGAAAATCTCTGGAAGGGGTATGTTTGAAACAAAAATGGCACAAACACCCAAGAAAAGTATGTAATAGAGATTAAATGGAGTAATGTGAACGAAAATAGAGTAAAAACAAGCACATGCAAATTTATAGTGGTTCGGAAATCTTGGCATACGTCCACTTGAATAATTTTATTGTTTTTGCACTAGATTTTGTGATTAAAAGTAGGTGGGGTCGGTAAGGATCCTAGAGTACAATGGAGTAAGAGTGTAATGCCAGCACAAGGATCCTTAGAATGAACCATGCCGCATGTATTTATAGGTGTAGACGCCCAAATATCTCATTGATATTTCGCCAATAGATCCTCACGATGAAGGCGAAGTCCTCCAAAAAATCTCGGCCTCGGATCCCCTAGTGATGGGGATCGGTTTCGATCTCTCTAAGTTGATCAATACTGATCCATATGTATGTACCATAAGGTCTTGTGGCTTCTTGTATTGGCTCATCTTGATGTTGTTTTCATGTTTCCAAGTTTGTTTTGCATAGTCGCCTAGGTGTTTATTGGTCCAAGCGATGGATCTACAGAAGGTTGAATTGCTACTTTATGCTGTATATAGAGATTGTCAATACGGCGCATAGAAATCCCAGAATAGCGCAGGAATCGGGATTTATGTAGATATAGAAGAGTGCCATAGGAGTAGAGGCTACTTTGGGTGTACCCTTAGGAATCGATGCCGATCCCCTATGTAGGGTGGAGCATTGATCTATAATTAGTGTATTTTAGGGTGCTGCTGATTCTAATGCTCGTGGAGATTGACTGAGAATTGCATAGATCACAGGAAGGGAACTTGAAACATGCTTTTGGCATCATTACTAGTGAGTGGAGAAGTCAGGATCAATGATTTGGGGATCGACACCGATCGCTTAGGGAAGGGATCTGTACAGATCCCACACTTAGTAGGATTCAGCACTTGAGTTGGTCTTGCTTTAGGTGTGGGATCGGTGATAATCCCTTACCTAGTGATTTTCTTCCATATGTGCAGGATCAGTGATGATCCCTCACCTTGTGATTTTATGACTTTGGAATTTCTTAGGATGGCTTTCCCCCCACTTTGTTGTCTTGTTTGTACTTGGTATCTGGACGCTAGGATCATCTCTTTGAGTGGTTTGCCACAGTAATCGTCAAGTCTAAGTCCAATCAATCTGAATATAGTCAGGTCAAAATATCGGATAATACTCGCCCCTAAATTACATCTTGTTGCAAACATGATGTGCTTTGAATCGAGACAAATTATGATCGTTATGAAGGATTCCATTTGGTATCTCGAATTATTACTCTTTCGTCGAGTTAATCTTACGAAGAGTTTTTCTCTAACTATTCACTGGGATGCTTGGTCGGTACCTAACTTTATAAAATAGAATGTATTTTCTTGGCAATCGTCTATGTTCGGTTCCATTGAGCTAGTTGATTGAGTTAGTAGGCCTAGATTATTTAAATTAGATTCTTTTTCTAAAATTCCAGCTGATAATTCAATTCTCATCAATTCAGGATATTGCATGTCGAGTATGCATATGCGATCGTACTTCTATGCACATGCTTTTGCCATTGGCTCCCAAGCATGTTCATATGCTTATATGTTGTTTCCAAGTTCCATGGAATTGTAATCACAAGTTGTTTTGATTTTTAAATACGAGTAGGACTCGGTACTAATCCCTATAGGGGGTCCTGGTACTGTCCAAGTCAGGGATGCTCACAAAGAAGTTGTAGGTGGCTATATACAGGCAGAAGTAGGTTACACTAGTCCTGTCGTGCCCTCGGTCCCTAGTCAGGGTGTCGAGGAAGCTCAGGATGATGTCGAGGAAGATGAAATAATAGATGGTGGCGATGAAGCTAGCCATGACGACATGGATTCATGTAACAACCTTGGTCGAGTTTACCTGACATTAAATCTAAAACATGATTTAGGATTATCTTAATTAATTTGAAGATAAATTGGGAAATTTAATTGTTAACTATCAAATTTAAACAGATTTGGATTTAATTAAATTGGATATTTCATGAAATATCCTTTTGTGTAACTTAAATTTTATTATTGTCTAGACAAGAACAATCTTGGAGGAAGATTTGGGAAATTTTATTTGCTTCTATTTTAAAACTTAAATTGGATTTGAATCGGAAAATTAGTTTGGGAGTTTTATGAAACGCTAAGTTATGCGATTTAATTCTTATTTTTAATTTATATGGATAATTTTATGGAAAATAAGTAATTGAATATATGTGTAAAAAATATATACTTAAAAATGGGAATGACAATGATATTTTATCCAACTAATTACTTATGTATGAAGGATTGATAATAAATATTTCGAATTTTAACTATCGCAACATAAATGTTATGAATTTAATAGAAATGTTAACATTGATATTTACTATTTAAAATGATATTTTTGGTAATTAATACTTTATTTTATCAACTAATAATAAAAGCTTTTATTTGTAAAATTATTATTTAATATTTTTCAAAACGCCTTGATATCGATAAAGAACGGTAACTCTTGTTATTTTGGTGTTTGTCAAACTTTAAGGAATCAATATATGCTATATATAACACAGTTTAAAAGTGTGAAATAAATGTTGAGGAATAAAACTGAAAAGTAAAATGAAATGACAATTCTTTCTTATTGGTTCCATGATACTTTTCTTTGCCCATGTTGTAGCCTAAAAATGAGCATATACACTCATTTTCTCTTACACTCTAATCAGTTTCAACTTAAGCAAAATCTGAAAATAAACCATACATATTAGCAAACCCTAGAATTAGGAATTTATCCCCAAATTTGAATCAAATCAAAGGGATTTTGATTATTAATAGCTATAAGGGCAACATAATCCCTATTGCCCTATCTTGCATCAAATTGGGTTTTAATTTTAGTTTTGATCTGATTGTAATTCATTCTTTGCAATTGCTAAAAATCAAACTTAGGTTTTTGCTTGACGTTGGTCGACTATGAGAATTCGGGTAATTTGTTACCAATTCAAGTTCAAATAAGGCGAATTTATCTCATACTTCTAGACTATAATGATAGCAAGTTGTCGTATCATTGTTTGATTGAGTCTATGTTGAAATAGCTCTCAAATTGGTTGTGATATTCATATACTTTGTTATTTCATTCATTGTTTTGCTTAAGCCCGCATCCTATGAGTGTGAATTGCATCAAATTGTACATGTTTGGTTGCTTGCATGATAGCTTTCAACCTAGTAGATGTCTAGGTTCAAGTTAGAGAAGAAAACACCACAAATGGGCAACCGGAGTATGCCGACGTCGCTTGGGACTCAGCCCAAGCATGCCAGCCGATGCATAGGTTACCATGACTGGTGGATCAATTATGACCTAGGCTAAGATCCATGTCATGCCGTTCCAGTTTCCGTTTGTGCCCGTTTTCTCTTCCGTTCGTCCATTCGATCGCTTGAACCCATTTGCTTGATTTTGATGCTGTTTTCTATGTCGATTTGAATGCAATTTTTGAATTTTAATTTATGAATTTGTGAATTCATCTTGGAGTTTATTAAACTATAGAATTGCTCTATTGGTCCATGATGCAACACACAACTTTCGTTGCACTTTTCAACTAGAGTTTTCAAAAGAATAATTTTTAATCTGAACCATTTTAAAATCATTTTAAGTATGAATATATATTTTCTATAAAAGATATTTGGAATATTTATATGTATATATAAAATATATTTATTTATAATAATAATGGCTTTAAAGTTGATTTGGAACAATGGTTTAAAAATTTATGTGTGTATGTATGTGTGTGTGTACTAGCAAGGGCTTTCCAACATGTATATATATGTCTGTATATATACATATACACATACACGTATATATTCTAGTTGATAAAAACAATATTTTTGAGAGGGATTTCAAAGTAAATTACTTCTTTTAAAATTACATGACATCAATCGAATGAGAAAATGATTTAAATGGATTAACAAAATGAGTTGTATAAAATGCTTGCGTTTATTTTTTCGACTAATTCCCGAACTTGTTCGATCGAGCCATTTATACACACGAGTGTTTTTACTGCCTTATAGTAATGTTTAAATAAACTCGTGTGGTGTGGGACACATGGTTATTATTTATTCGATTTCTATTCGGAGGTATATACTTATCGATGAGTATATGACTCTCCTTTGAAGTTTATAGGTCCCGTGCCTATCTTGATGGCTATAAGACTCATTCCTATCTTGATGTTTATATGACTTGCTCCTATCTTGATGTTTATAGGTCTAGTACGTATCTTGATGTTTATAGACTTATGCATCTATCTTGGAGTTACATGCATATAGGTGAATTTATTCACCAATTTTGGAGTTTTTGTGCCTTTCCTCTTTTATGTTATTTCCTGGATTCATTATGATTTTTAGATTCGATTGTATTTGTGTTATCACCGAATAATTTTGGGGATTTTGGCTTTTAGAAGCTATTTTGGGTTTTGATATTGTGATTACACACTTTGAATTTATTGAAGCATTCTTGTTGTTAGCCAATTCCTGGCTTTGTGTTCACATTTGAGATTTGTATCATTACATCCATTTTTTATCTTGCTTAACCTATTTATTATAGTCTAGAATGACCCGTTATTATTTTATAATACTCGGATCAGACTGAGATATTTCAGGCAGTCTAGTTTGATAGTTCTAGAGAGGATCTCACTCCAATTGTTTGGTTATCGTTCATCTTATCTTCATCTCGTATATGTGTACATATTCATATAGTGTTGTATCTATATTTGAGCCAAGAATTTTTTGTGTACATATTTTTTTCAGGAGATGTAGTACAGATGTCTTATGTAGATCGTTTTGACCACAATAGTGTATTTGATGTTATGTATCTTTCGATTTGATCAGCTTGTGTCATTTTGTATTCCGCTGTGTATATTCTATGATGTATGATTCTGTGATTTGTATTTATTTTATGTTATTTTGGATTATTATTTTAGCCACTATAGTTTTGTTTCAAGCTTGGATTGCATATGTCGATTCCACTTGTGATAAAAAAAAGTCAATTAATCAATACATCAATGTTCGCTTAAAGAAAAATTCACAGATGGTCGTTGCTAACCAGCCTTATTTTCTGCACTAGCAGACAATATTGCTCATTAATACCTTTTGTTAGTATAGGTCTTGGGGTGGGGCATCAAATTCAAGTCATGAGCCAGTGATCAGGTGATTCTGATTGTTCCATCCTAAGGCATCTTTTGGTTTTAGCCTTAAGTCGTATCGAACAATAGGTATGAGCCAAAGTGTTAAACTATCGTATCTAGCTTTTGGGTGATTGTGCAGTCTTGGGTTAATGGAGTTAATGTATAGATGGTCGATTCTTGTCCTTATGAGGCTATACTTTTCTAGTCGGGTCTAAGGTCTGAATTAGCGAATGGGTAGTCAAGTTAGACCTATTCTTAACCGGTACTCCCTTTATCAGATCAAAGGTGGGAGTTGGCGAATGTCCATATCATATGTAGTGTCAACTGATGGATGGTTAGATCATATCCATCCCAGGTTGTGCTTCTGCTCCCGTGTCAAGGGAAGAAGCTAGTGAGTGAATGGTCAAGTCGTGTCCATGTTTGTTTTGGCGGTCAAAGTTGGCGAGTGGACGGTCATGTCATATCCATTCTAATTTTATACTCCTCCCATTGGATCAAGGGAGAGAGTAGGCCAATGGATGGTCGGATCACATCCATCTAGGGTCAGACGGTCGAGTTACGTCCACTTTATGATTTGTACTCTTCCTGCGGAGTCAAGGAAAAGAGCTAGGAGTCGGATGGTCAGGTCACATCTGCTCTAAGTTTAGCTGGATGGTCGGATCACGTCCTTTTGTGTTTAAATTCCCTTGTCGTGTCAAGGAAAAGATTTAGGAGATGGATGACCAGTCACATTCGCTCATTTATTGATTAAGCTCCCCTTGTAGGATCATGGGAAAGCGTTAGGCTTATGGATGGTCAGTTACATCCATTTTGGTTTGAACTCCTCCTATCGGGTCAAGGGATAGAGTTAAGTTGATAGATGGTCAGCCACATCCATTTTGGTTTATGTTTTGGGTCCCCATGCCAAGGGAAAGAGTTAGTGTATGGATGGTCATGTCACGTCCATGTTAGATCGGGTTCTATGTCTGCCGAGCTCCAAGCAAGGCATAAGTGCTCTGGAAAATGCCAGGTATGAACTTGTGAGGGAATGGTAGGGTCACATCCACTTTTGGATGATGGTCTTGTCCTCGATTAGGGGCAAGAGTTGGTTGATGAGCGGTCGATTCATGCTCTCCTCAGTAGAGTTACACATGTCTAACCATAGGCTATGGAGGATTGGTGGGTCTAACTATGGATAACCACACACTTACATTATTCATATGAAGTTTCATTTGAGTTGGTCGTGGTTCACAAAAAAATTGCATAAAGGTAAAGTTGCATGGAAAGAAAGCCATTTTATTGAAAAATACGGAGTCTGTCCTATGACATAATTCAAAGCAAATAGGAACAAGTTTTATTCTCAAGCGAAATAGCATAATAAATGCTCGCTAATCCATTCTGCTCCAGCTCTTTACAATAGATGACTGTCAGCGGTCTAGTTTATGATCAATCTCCTTTCAGGCCGCTTAGGTTCGCCAACATTAGGAGTGGTCTGCTGTCATTGGGGTCGAATGTTCCTTGCTCATAATACTATGGGTTTTTCACAAACTGTTGGAGCCCTTTCTTTCGGATCAATTCTTTGATCATATCACGAAGGTGTCTGTACATGTATGTGTCATGATCATATGTCTCGTGAAATCTACAGAGCTTTCCAGACTTCCTTTGGTCTTTAGTTGATTCTCTCGAGACCG
Organism: Allium cepa; assembly: GCA_030765085.1. Classification (NCBI taxonomy): domain Eukaryota; kingdom Viridiplantae; phylum Streptophyta; class Magnoliopsida; order Asparagales; family Amaryllidaceae; genus Allium; species Allium cepa. The sequence continues at coordinate 519,940,561 of CM060929.1, read as the reverse complement.
GTTTCCTATATTGCTCTGAGTGGCGGGTAGCCAAGTAAATATTTTCAATTGAGTCATTTAGTGGAGCGTACGTGTCATAACTCAAGAGTCTTGATCACCTCTTAGAATCCATGTTCTCGTCTGGGTCCCCACTATGGCCCTTGTTCTGACCATCGCTTTTGTTTTGCACATTTATAGCTATGTGTCGAGAACTCGCTCGGGACTGTTTCATAGCAACGTTGCTTTGCATTGCTTTGGCCTAATGGCCTATATCTTTCCTTCTTCTAGTCAGTGTAGCCTCCTCCTTGTGCAAGTATCGGGCTGCCTTGTTGTAGAAATGATCCATAGTAGAAGGAGGCTTTTTTGATAACCATTCGCTAAATTCTATATAGGGGTGGATCCCCTTGATCAAAGCTATCAAAATTATGTTCTCCTATGGGTTACTCACCTCAGTCACTATAGTATTAAATCTATGTAGAGAATCCTTGAGAGATTCCCCTGGTCCTTGAAAGAGGTTGGATAGTGACATGACATCCTTGGCGCGAGTCACGTGCATCCTGAACCGCTCGATAAACTTTCTCACAAGCTGATCAAACGATGAGATAGACCTTGGTGGTAGTCGAGTAAACCAAATGGTCGCTGCTCCCAATGGAAATGGGAAAGAAACTACAATTAACTCCGTCAATTACTCTGACGAAGTCCATATGCCACTCGTATTTCATGAGGTTTTGCATAAAATACGTATTTCTTGACTATGACGACAATGTCAATATGTTGAATCTTCACGGTTACTCTTCGTGTAAGATTGCTTTAGTAAGGGGATTTCTATTCGAGGAGGAATCACAGTCGTCTTTTGGTTGGCCTTAAATTTCTCTCATAAGCTACCTTACTATATCTGACAAGTTCGACACTTGGGTACCTGTTGGGCTAAGGTAGTTGTAACCTACCACTTGTGCTTGGTCGGGTAAACTATCCTAATTCATTCCTCATCGCTTAGGTTCTCCTAACTCCAGAAGAACCATCTGTCCGACAGCTCCACGTTCATCACTTAGGGGTAATTCAACAGAAAACCCTTGATTTTAGTGCACACAGATTGCATTTACTTCCAGCTTGAAGTCCTACTTCTTGATGGATGAGTTTGGTACCGACCAATATAAGAGTTGATCGATACCAACCCCTATGCCTATATGAGAGCCGGTTGCATTCCCCCACCTAGAGGTTCTTACATCATATGCTTCCATCCTTCGTCTTCTATTCCTTCGAAAATGGTCAAATGATGAAGAACTACTTGATTTTGAGTATGAAGGAGTTGGCTCTCTCCTAGTCTTCCTACGGTGAGTATTCAACTGCATCATCAAGTTTCTATTCTCTTGGATTTTCTAGTTCAACTCTATATGGCTATCTTGTAGCTCTTTCATCATATGCTCAAAATCGATCCTGGTGATAACATTTAAAGGATTCTGGGTATTAGCAGTTTCTTGTTGTGCACATCCAGGACGTGAAGGTTGGCGTTCCCTATTTCATGAGTAACTCTTGAGGAGGCAACAGCTTCGTCTTTCCTGAGTGCCATTGGAGATAGCTTCCTATAGACTTTATGCAAATCTGGATAGCATGGAAAGTAGTTGAGAAAGAATTGGGTCTCTTCTTTGGATTATAGGCAATCCAATAGTGGACAAGGATTCAAACAGCCCGAGAATCAAGTTTCTCAGTAAAAGAACCAAAATGTTTGAACAAAAAATGGTACAAACACTCAATAAAAATATGTAGTAGAGATTAAGTGGAAGAATGTAAATGAAAACAGAGTAAAAACTAGCACATAAAATTTTTATAGTGGTTCGGCGATCTTGGCCAATGTCCACTTGAAAGATTTTATTGCTTCTGCACTAGATTTTGTGATTACAAGTAGGAGGGATCAGCACATATCCCAGAGTACCATGTAGTAAGAGTGTAATGGCAGTGTAAAGATCCTTAGAATGAACCATGTGACTTGTATTTATAGGGGTAAACACCCAAATATCTCATGGATATATCGCCTACAGATCCTCTTGATGAAGACGAAGTCCTCCAAAAAATATCGGCTGTAGAACCCCAAGGGTTGGGATCGGTACCAATCCCTCTAGGGGTTTGGTACTGATCCCTAAGTATGCATTATAGGGTCTTGCGACTTCTTGTGTTGGCTCGTCTTGATGTTGGTTTCATGTTTCCTTGGTTGTTTTGCATAGTCGCCTAGGTGTATATTGGTCTAAGAAATGGATCTATAAAAGGTTGAATTGATGTTTTAGGTCGTACATGTAGATTGTTAATACGACGCATAAGAACTCCAGAACAACACTTGAATTAGGCTCTATGTAGGTAGAGAAGAGTGTCACGAGAGTGGGGGCTACTTTGGGTGTACCCTTATGGATCGGTACTGATCCACTATGTAGGGTGGAGCACCAACCTATACTTAGTGTATTCCAAGGCCTTGCTGACTCTAGTGCTCATGAAGATCGATTGAGAATTTGCAAGATTCATAGGAAGGGAACTTGAAACAGGCTTTTAGCATCATTAGTAGTAAGTGGAAGGAGTCAGGGTCACTTTAGAAGAAGATTCGGGGATCGGTACCGATCGTCTAAGGAAGGGATCAGTATTGATCCACACTTAGTGAGATTCAACACTTGAGTTGGTCTTTCCCTAGGTGTGGGATCAGTGATGATCCCTCACCTAGTGATTTTCTTCCTTAGGGGCGGGATCGGTGATGATCCCTCATCCAATGATTTTTACGACTTTGGAATTTCTTAGGATGGTTTGCCTCCCTTTAAGGTCTTGTTTGTATTTGGTATCTGAACCCTAGGATCATCTCTCGGAGCTGCTAACCTTGATAATCCTTGAGTCTAACTTGTCCACACAGTCTGAATATGGTTGGGTCAAAAGGCCGGATAATAGGGTTTTCTTCGGGGTTGAAGTATTAAATGGATGTTGGAGGACATGCCTCTTTCTGTTAAAGAATTTTAAGTGGCCTTAGAGGATTTCTTATAATGTTAGCTAGGAAGTACCAGACAAGGATCCACCTTTGGTCTAGGCATTAAATGATGGGGATCTGCCTAGGGTATAGGTATTAAATGGTAGGAGTTTGCCTATTTCTCATTAAAGAGGTATTAAGTAGCTCAGGTACTTTCTCTCGCATGTTTAGGACATGGTTGAGGAAGATGGGTCATTAAACCTCATATTTGCATTGTATCCACGTGATAGTTACAAGTTAGATTGGAAAAGGCCTTTGGCCTATAGTTGGAGACACACTATGGTGTTGAACTAGAGGTTGTAGCATCTCGTATATGGAGGCCAATGGAGGTCAAAAGCTAAGCGTTATAGATGATGCAGTCATCCATATTATTAACTTTTGGTGATAAAATACAGTAATAATAATGATATCCATGGTATCAGAAGCACTTGAATATGAACGAAATCACAGATTTTCAAAGACGCCATTTTACTGATTACATTTCAAAACAAATTCATATCCAAGTTACATAATCCCATAATTGTTTCCCAGGTAAAGATCAATTATAATTACAATAATACATCAAGAGCGACATATGATGATGCCTCCCTGGTTGATCAGAGTCAATATAGTCATATCTGACTTAATATACACGGCGGAATCAAAAGAAAATGAAAATATAAATCCTAATTAGCTATCCGTCAGCCACCTACTCGTCTCTGGAAGCTTTATTCGCCAAAATTTATATACCTTAACCCTCAACCTACTCATATCAATTTTGAGCACCCAAGAGTTTAAGGAGAAATAAAAACTTTGACTCAGACATAAAGCCTTGTATGAATAATAATGTTACATCTCAGTTTGCTGATATTAATTGAGACCAAGCCGCTTAGCAGAACAGGTTTCCCCTCACTGATATCCTCTTTAAAACATAAATTTTGGAAATCCTTTCCTACAACTAAACCAGATAATCAAACTAATATAATAATTCTAATAATATTTAAGTCCGGTAAGCTATAATTAGATAACTAATGGACTATCTATCCAATAGTAGTAAATGGACAATCTGTCCGAAATATGGGCTCACTGCCTACGTACTGTAATAACTGTCCGCAACTGGACTAAATGTCCGAAATCTGGGCTAACTACCCACATACTGGACTAACTTCCCGAATCAAAATGGGCTATCTATCCAAATTATTTTATTAGGATTAACTACCCTTCATATTTTTCCTTGAAAACCTTTTCAAAATGATTTAACTTTTTAAATCATACCTTTACAAGAAAAATATTTTTTTAGCTTTACTCTAAGCTATTTGGCCATGATATATATATATATATATATATATATATATATATTATACTCAAAATAATATTGACGAATTTTAATGAGGACTGACTATCCTTCCAAAATAAGTTAAAACCTTTTTTAACTTGAAAATACGTAGGTTATATTGCCTACTTAATACATTCAAAACCTTTGTTTAAAACCTTTAAACAACCATTTCGAAATCATTGAAGGTAACCCCTTCGAAACCCTTAAAACCCTTTCAAAAACATTGGAAAAATCTTTCCTTTCTTTTCTCTAAAAGCTTCAAAACATTAGACATCCTCCTTTAAATATTGCCTTCAAAAGCATAGAAAAAACCATTCCTTTCAACCCTTTCGAAGCCCTAGGGAACCACTCCTTTCGAAACCATTCACTAAAACATTTCAAAGCAGTCGAAACTCAGTCATTTCGAATGCACTTTGGGTTCAATTAAAAACATGTAGAAACCTTTCAAAACCATTCAAAAATATACTCCTTCGAAACCTTTGAAAAACATCTCGGTCGAAACCATTTGGATTATTCCTTTAAGTAGAGCAAAAGGATCAAAAACCCATTAAAGTCGAAAGCATCTGTTTCGAAACCACTTAAAACTATCTCTTTCGAAACCATTTGGGTTTTACGTTAATCATAGAAAAAGGGTCTTTAAAACATTTAAGTCAAAAGCAACTGTTTCGAAACCATTTCTTAAGTAATGTAGTGATGGTGTCAAAACCATCCCTTCGAAAGCATTGGAGAAGTGGCTAGGTTTTTAGAAAATAAAATAACCCTTTCGAAACCATCTGGATCGAAAGATAGGAAGCAGTGGGTAAAAGATTCGACTTAGTCGAGAGCAATCATTTAGAATCAATGGCACAACCCAATCGAAACCGTTCCTTTTAAAACCATTTGACCCAGTCGAAAGGCAACTAAGTCGAATGCTACTTAGTCGAAAGCAAGCAGACGCATTTTCCTTTAAAATCAAAGTAATGCCTCAACCCCTTCGGAACCCTTGGTTTTGACTCTATTCCTTCCGCCTACTTCCAATCCACTATGTACTAGTTAATTAATACCATGTACATTGGTTTCGGCACTGTCGGAGACAAAGGTAAGGAGGCGGAACCTGGTGCCGAAAGCATCGAAACAGTGTAAAACATGTTTATTTGTATTTTTAAACTATTTCTTGTGTACCTAACCTTTCTTGTTTGTCTGAATCTGATTCTTTGCCATTGTACTTTTTCAAAAGTGCTGTCAACTTTCCAGAATTAAAAATATAAATTAATTTACAAAAACCCCCTTCACCTTCCTTAATTATATAAAACATTTAAGTCCTACACCTTAAATAATTTAATATAACCATTAAAACACTTGGGGAAAATTCTATAAAAATTCTAGAAAATATCTTTTAATATGTTTTCCAATGTATAAAAATTTCAAACCCACTTCTTTTATTATTTGACCGTAAATAACTATAACCCAAATTAACATTTTCTTTACTAGAAAATTCATATAAATTCCACATAAATTCAGAAAATTATGAAAATTGAAAGCCGTCTCCAAATAATATTTCTGGTTTATATAAAAATTCGCAAGGCATTTGGATGCCATTTTATAGGGTTTTCACCTTAAAACATAACATAAATTCAATATGAGCAACCATAATTCATCAACAAGTATATATAACCATTCCATCATTCAAAAACATGGCACCTTAGCTTTTGAAATCGAAAACAAAACAAAAATGAGATGTAAACATTATTCACCTTAGCTTTCGAGATTATAGAGATTGAGATGTGAATGGATTTGATTTGAATTAGATTTCCCTTTAGCTTTCGTTAATCTTCTTCCCATTTTTCCTTGTTAATGGTGGCCATTCTGAGTAAATTTTTTTAAGAAATGAAATAAACGTGTAGAGATACAAGGCCTAAGGGAATAGATATCGGAATGGCCTCTTTCCTATTTTACCCCTCCTCTATTTCTTTTTAACTCTTCCTTAATTCATTGCTAAATGGCACGGCTACGCCTTAATTAAATATTAAATCTCAATTCCATAATCAATAAAAAAAAATTAATTTAACTAATTAAATATTCTAAATAATGTTACTGAAAATCTTGGGTGTTACAAAGTCCCCTCCTCAAAGAATTTTGTACTCAAAATTATGGTAAGGCACACAACACAATCAATCAAAGAGGTAAAACATATCATCAAATAAGTCAGGATAAGTATCTCTAAACCCGCTCTCAATCTCTCAAGTACAGTCCCTGCCATCGTCGCTCCACTGGACTTTGACTAATATGATCGTCTTGGTTCTAAGCCTCTTCTCATCTCTCGCAACAATATGAATAGGCTTCCTCGCTATAGTCAAATATGGTTCTACTACTAAGTCATCTAGCACAGTCGATGCAGTATTAGTCTTTGGGTCTCTAACACACTTTCTGAGATGAGAAACATGAAAAACATCGTGGACTCCTGTCAAACTAATCGATAATTCAATTCTATATGTGAGCTTCTTGATCCTCTCAAAAATAGGAAAAATTCCAATGAATCTTTGTGCCAACTTTCCTAATCTTCCAAATCTGATCACACCCTTCATCGGTGACACCTTAATAAAAACCTTTTATCCAAATGAGAACTCTAAATCTTTCCTTCTCTTATCTGCATAACTTTTCTACCTAGACTGAGCCTCCTTCATTCTAGCCCGAATTACCTCAATCTTTTATGCAGCTTCTCTGACCAAATCTGGACCAGAAACCAACCTATCCTCGGTCTCTAACTAACATACGGGAGATTTGCATGGCCTTACATACAAAGCTTCAAATAGTGCCCTACCAATACTATTTTGATAACCGTTATTATATGAAAACTCGACTAAATGCAAATGGACTTCCCTTGATCCCCCAAAATCTAGCACACAAGCACTTAACAAATTATTTAGGATTTTTCTAACTCTCTCCGTTTTTCCATCTGTCTGCGGATGGTAAGCGATACCCATCTTAAGCTTGGTTCCCTAAACTTCCTGTAGACTCTTCCAGAACTCGCTAGTGGATAAGATATCTCTGTTACTAACTATGCTACTAGGAATTTCATGCAGTCTAACCACATTCTTTGTAAACAACTTTGCTTATATAGGTGTCGTTCTGGTTGACTTAAATGGAATGAAATGGGAACTCTTGGTCAATCTGTCAACTATGACCCATATGCTATCAATTCCTCTGTTCGACCATGGAAACCCGTCAATAAAATCCATGGAAATAGAATTCCACTATCATACCAGAATATCTAATGGCTGAAGCAACACACTTGGCTTCTGGTGTTCGGCCTTTGCCTATTGGCAAATCAAGCACTGCTTTACACACAAACCAATATCCAGCTTTATACCTTCCCAAAAGAAACTCCTTTTCATATCTTGATACATCTTAGTACCTCTTGGATGGATAGAGGATTTCGAACGATGACATTCCTCCAAGACTTCTTTCCTAACGTTTCCTATACTCAGAACACATAATCTTCCTTTTTTCTCAACCACCCATTTTGGTCAAGACCAAAATCTTTCAAGTCATCACTTTTGGTTCCATCTCTCAACTTCCTGATCCGTTCAGCTTACACTGATCCTCTATCTGTTTAGAAGCAATCCTTTCGATCATCATCGGTCAAACTTCCAAACAAGATAATACAACGGTATCTCCATTAGACCCAGCCTCGGATCTCTGCTGCACTCTACAATCTGCTAATTGTTATAAATCTTTCCACTAAGCAATCATCGTCGATACTGCATTCTGATGTTCCCTGCTAAGTGCATCTACAATCTTGTTGCCTTTCCACGGTGTGTACTTAATCCCAAAATCATAAGCAGTGATAAACTCCAACCACCTCTGCTGTCTCAAGTCCAGCTCCTTCTGAAAGAACAAATACTGCAACGACTTATGACCTGTGTATAACTCAAAACCTCTCACCCAAAAGGTATTGTCTCCGCACCTTCAAAGCAAAAATAACTACAACCAATTCTAAATAATGCATCGGATATCTGACCTCATGCGGTCCAAGCTGTCTAGAAGCATAGGCAAACACTTTACCTCTTTGCATCAGCACAACTCCTAATCCTATTCCACACGCATCGGTATAAACCACCAAATCCTGATTCCCTTACGAAACAACCAACACAGGTGCATGGGTTAATAAGTGTTTCAAACTCTGGAATGCTTCCTCACACTTATCCATCCACACAAACTTCACATCCTTTCTTGTTAGCTTAGTCATCGATGCCGCTATCCACGAAAAATCCTCAATGAACCTCCGATAATAACCAAACAACCCAAGGAAACTCTTTATCTCCATCACTGTCTCAGGTCTCTTCCAACTATTCACTGCTTCAATCTTAGTCGAATCCACTAATAACCCTTTTTTCGAGACTGCATGACCAAGAAACTTCTCTTCTTTCTTCCAGAAGTGACATTTCGAAAACTTCATTTTCAGTTGATGCTACCTTGGCATCTCAAGCACCACTCTGAGATGAACTTCATGACCTCTTTCATCCTTAGAGTATATTAAGATATCATCTATGAAAATCAATACGAACCTATCCAAATGCTCTCAAAAAACTAGGTTCATCAAATCCACAAAGAAAGTTGGTGCATTAGTCAGTCGAACAGCATAACTAACCATTTATATGACCCTTATCTGGTCCTAAATGACTTCAAAGGTATACTATCCTCTGCTACTCTAAGCTGATGAAAACCTATCGCCAAATCTAACTGTGAGAATACCTTGGCTCCACTCAACTGGTTGAACAAATTGTCAATCCTCGACAATTGATATCGATTCTTTATCGTCCTCTCATTCAACTTACGATATTCGATACATAGCCTCAATAATCCGTCTGGCTTCTTAGCAAACACCGCGGCCGCTCCTCAAGGCAAACTACTCGGCATGATAAAACTCTTGCCTTTTAAATCCATCAACCGCACCATCAACTCCCTCATCTCTATAGGAGTCATCCTACTCGGTGACCTACTTACCCGGAACCAAATCTATCTGAAACACAATGGCTCATTTCGGTGATAATCCAATTACAGGCTCAAACATATCTGCGAATTCTCTAACCATGAAAACTCGATCTAACTCATCATCCAATTCCATAACACCCAACAAAGTATTTACTTCACCACTAGAACCATCTACGGTATAAACTATCTGATCACTACAATTAAGTTGCCAAAGCAATATCTTCCTATCCTGGAAAAATATCCTAGCATCGCACTCACATAACCAATCCATACCAAGAATGATTCTGAACCCCACAAAATCAAACACATGCAAACTGAAAACAAAAGCATGACCTAACAAGTCAAACTCTAACGGGCTCCTTGCACTGGCTCTTATAGTGGCCTATCTGGTCATAGTTGAAGCACCTGACATTCTTCCTCCCAGCTACTTCCATTGCCTTTTCAGCACAACACTCATTAGAAAAGTGTCCCTTCTTGTCGCACTTGAAGCAAACAATCTTAGACTTCCTCTTATTAGCTGCACCCTTCTGAGCGCTCTTCTTAGGAAAGAACTTCCTCATCTAATTCTGCCTAACCTGGATCTCCTTAGCCTTACTCTTCTCTAGAGAATCAAGTAACTCCTCGTGCCTTAAGGCCATCTCACTACAAAATCAGAAGGATCTCTAATATGAGTTAATGTAACCCTGGCCAACTCAGGCTTCAACCGTTGATAAACTTCTCATTCCTCTTCATTACCGTATCCGCTAAAGTATACCCATATCTGGCCAACTCCTCGAACATTCTGACATACTCCAGAAAATACATCTCTCCCTGCTCAGCAATCTTTCCGATCAGAGCTGACTATGCCATTGCAGACATGAACCTCTTCTGGAACCTTCTCTTGAAATCCTCCTAGGTCATAGTCTCCTCATCCACTGCCACAGTCACACTATTCCACCAGAACAAAGTTGCTCCCTTGAGCTGTTTAGATGCCACCCTCCTCTTCTGCTCATCGTTGAGCCCCAAATCTGCAAAAATCCTTTCGCAGTACAACAACTAATTCTCTACCTTAATGGCATCTTCTGTTTCAATAAATGGCTTCCCTCCAAGCTTGGTGTAATCTCCACTCATCTTAGCATAATGGTTAACTACTAGAACTTCCAAAACCCCTACTCCTACAACATTTCCTCCTAACACTCCAGCTGCTACTCCCGCCCGCACCATATTCTTAAAAAACTGATACATAGCTTCCATTCCAACTTGCGGGACTCCATCACCCACATTCTACGCTTGTGCCTGACCTTGACCTCTTCTCACATTAGGCCTGGCATTCCCGTCGATGTCATCCCCTCCTGGGTTAACTCTTCCTCTTCTACCTTCCATATTTGTATTCAAATCTCATGAGCTATAGAAAAATACCCTAACAAAGATAGGAGACCAGAGATAAAGCATATACTTATATATAATAAATACAAGTACGTTACTATAGGGTTATCCCATACCCCAACCTTACTCTCATTCTTTAGGATTATGTTTTAAAAACCCGATTTTAGTTAAAGTTTTTCATATACCTACGCTCTGATACCAAGTTGTAACAACCAATATATGAAGGCCAAAAGTCAAGCGCTACAGATGCTACGGTCATCTATAGTATTAACTTCGGTGACAAAATAAGGTAATGATAATGATATCCGTAATATCAGAAGCACTTGAATATGAACAAAATCACAGATTTTCAAAGACAACATTTTACTGATTACATTTCAAAACAAATTCATATCTAAGTTACATAATCCCATAATCATTTTCCAGGTAAAGATCAATTATAATAATAATAATACGCCAAGAACGACATATGATGATTCCTCCTTGGTTGATCAGAGTCAACATAGTCATATCTGACTTAATATACATAGTGGAATCAAAACAAAATGAAACTATAAAGCCTAATTAGCTATCCATCAGCCACCTACTCGTCTCTGGAAGCTTTATTCGCCAAAATTTCTAAACCTTAATCCACACCTACTCAAATCAAATTTGAGCATCCGAGATTTTAAGGGAAAACAGAAACTTCGAGTTAGACATATAGCCTGGTCTGAATAATACTGTTACATCTTGTTTTACTGATATTAAGTGAGACAACACCGCTTAGCGGAACGGATTTCCCCTCACTAATATCCTTTTTAAAACATATATTTTGCAAATCCTTTTCTGCAACCAAACTAATATGATAATGCTAATAATAGCTAAGTCTGTTAAGCTATAATAAAATAGTTAATGGACTATCTGTCCAATAGTAGTAAATGAACTATCTGTCCATAATCTGGACTGATTGCTCGCATACTGGACTAACTGTCCGTAACTGGACTAACTGTCTGAAATATGGGCTGGCTGCCCGCATACTGGACTAACTGTCCGAATCAAAATGGACTATCTGTTTGAATAATTTTTCTTAGGGTTAATTATCCTTCATATTTTTCCTTGAAAACCTTTTAAAAATGATTTAACTTTTTAAATTTTACCTTTATAAGGAAAATATGCTAAGTTAAATTTTACCTTTACAAGGAAAATATATTCTTAGCTTTACTCTAAGCTATTTTTCCATGTTATATATACTTTACTCAAAATAATGTTGATGAATTTTAATGAGGACTGACTATCCTTCCAAAACAAGTTAAAACCCTTTTTAACTTGAAAATTCTTAGGCTATATTGCATATTTAATACATTCGAAACCTTTCTTTAAAACTTTTAAACAACCATTTTAAAATCATTGAAGGTGACCCATTCGAAATTATTAAAAACCTTTTAAAGACATTGGAAAAACCTTTCCTTTATTTTCTCCGAAAGCTTCAAAACGTTAGACATCCTCCTTTCGAAAACATAGGAGAAAACCCTTCCTTTCAACCCTTTCGAATCCCTGGGTAACCACCGCTTTCGAAACCATACATTAAAACCTTTCAAAACAGTCAAAACTCAATCATTTCGAAAGCACATTGGGTTCAATTTAAAACATGTGGAAACCTTTCAAAACCGTTTGAAAATTTGCTCCTTTAAAACCTTTGAAAAACGTCTCGGTCGAAACCATTTGGATTATGCCATTAAGTAGAGCAAAAGGACCAAGAATCCATTAAAGTCAAAAACATCTATTTCGAAACTATTTTAAACTATCTCTTTCGAAACCATTTGGGTTTTACTTTAATCATAGAAAAATGGTTTTTAAAACAGTTAAGTTGAAAGCATCTATTTCGAAACCATTTCCTATGTAATGAAGTTATGGTGTCAAAACCATCTCTTCGAAAGCATTGGAGAGGTGGCCAGGTTTTTAGAAAACAAAACAACCCTTTCGAAACCATCTGGATTGAAAGGTAGGAAGCGATAGCTAAAGTCTTTGACTTAGTCATGGCTAATTATTTAAAATCAAAGGCGCAACCCAATCGAAACCATTCCTTTTAAAATAATTTGACCCAGTCGAAAGCCAACTAAGTCGAAAGCAACCAGGCGCATTTTCCTTTAAAATCAAAGTAATGCCTCAACCCCTTCAGAACCCCTGGTTTCGACTCTATTCCTTCCACCTATATCTAATTCACTACGTACCAGTTAATTGATACCATGTACATTGGTTTTGACAGTGTCAGAGACGAAGGTACGGAGGCGGAACTTAGTGTCGAAAGCATCGGAACTGTGTAAAACAAGTTTATCTGTACTTTAAACTATTTCTTTTATGCCTAACCTGCCTTGTTTGTCTAAATTTAATTGGTTGCCATTGTAAATTATCAAAAGTGCCGTCGACTTTTCAAAATTAACAATTTAAATAAATTTACAAAAAGCCCCTTCTCCTTCCTTAATTATATCAAACATTTAAGTCCCACACCTTAGATAATTTTATATAACAATTAAAACACATAGGAAATTCTACAAAAATTCTAGAAAATTTCTTTTAATATGTTTTCCAATGTATAAAAATTTCAGACCCACTTCTTTTATTATTCGACGTATGTAATTTATAATCCAAATTAACATTTTTTTTTACTAGAAAGTTCATATAAATTCCACATAAATTCTAAAAATTGAAAACCATCTCCAAAATAATATTTCTGGTTTATATGAAATTTCGCAAGGCAATTGGATGTCATTTTATAGGGTTTCCACTTTAAAACATATCATAAATTCAATATGAACAACCATAATTCATCAATAAGTGTATATAACCATTCCATCATTCAAAAACATGGCAATCAATGCAAAATATTCGGAATTCACCTTAAAACCGAAAACAAAACAAAAATGAGATGTAAACATTATTCATCTTAGCTTCAGAGATTATAGAGATTGAGATATGAATGGATTTGATTTGAATTAGCTTTGCCATTAGCTTTTGTTAATCTTCTTCCCCTTTTTCCTTGTTAATGGTGGCCGGCCTTATTAAAAAAATTTAAGAAATGAAATAAACGTGTAGAGATACACGGCCTAAGGGAGTAGATATAGGAATGGCGTATTTCTTATTTTACCCCTCCTCTATTTCATCTTCCTTAATTCAATGTTAAATGGTATGGTTACACCTTAATTAAATATTAAATCTCAACCCCATAATCAACACATAATTTCATTTAATTTAGCTACTTAAATATTCTGAATAATGTTACCAAAAACCTTGGGTATAACAAAGAGCCTTTGGCCTACAATTGAAGGTATGCTCAATGTAACGACCCATAATTTCAATCATTCGAAATGGGAATATTTAATTGGTTTTAATTATTCACAAGTAAATTTTATAAGTTGAATAATTTATATTTCAAATATAATAATTAGTTTGGATAGTTAAATTATTAGTTAAATATTTGAAATTGTGAAAATAATTGAAATTTGAATTTAATGTGAATAAAAATGAATTATAAAGTTGAATTAAATTGTATTTAAATTAGAATGATGTTAGTAAACTTTTAAAATTGAATTAAAAGTTAATTTATTGAAATTGAAAATTTTAATATTTAATTAACATGTGAAAATAGTCATTTTTGACACGGTCGCGGATTTCGGCGGAACTAGTTTCATTGGATCCGTAATGTTATATTACTATAGAATTTCAAATTTCGTGTCAATCAGACTTACGGTTTGGTCATATGAAGCTGAAACAAATAGAAATTTATTTAGGTAAATTTTAATTAAAATAATTCTATTCGAAATCCTATTTTTCAAGTATGTTGGAATTGGCTCTCGATATATATTCTATTGTGTTCTTAATAGGGATAAAATATTATAAATGCTAGGCGGCACGTTTCGATTGGAGTTCGAAATTATTTCGCGTGAACAATGTTTTGTAATTGTCTATATAAAGAAGTTCATTATCAAACCTTAATTCCCCTAGGGCTAGTCGCCAGCTAAAAACCGATGGCCAGAATCACATCAACTTCATCCGCTCTGATCTCCTCATCTATCCACTTTCATCGAAAACCTCCAATATGAAAGTCGAAGAGCTCGTCGTGCTCTACGATATGAACGGTGATGATTGAAAACTATGCGGTGGATCAACGGCGAATTGGCCACAAAGGGCCGACATTCATGCGCTCTTTTTGAGACGATGGTGCGACCGAGCTTCAAGCGGCTCTGGGTGGTGGTGCTGCATGTGATGGTTGTTCGATTGGTGGTCCTTGATCATCCTCCGGCCGCATGGAGGAGGAGTGACGATTGATTTTTGGTTGTGTGCAAATGGGTTAAGTCGTTTTCCTGGATACATTTGTGATGGGGATGAAGAAGCTTACATGCGCGGCCCAGATGTGATCAAGTAGGAACCAGTGGCAGAGATTATGGTAATATACAATAATAAATTTTTTTGTAATTAACTATATATAAAATCATGTAATCTTATAATTGCAATAACTTTTTCACACGAGGTCGAAATCGGACGAAACAAGTTGCATTGGATTCGTATTCGCGAACACTATGCAATGGAGCTAGTTTAGAGTTGATTGGAGTTAGTAAAAATTTTGGGTAAAATTAAACGTCCGCTTAATCTTATTCAAACCTTCGTACGCGTGTCTATCTGCCTTGAAGCGGACATTGTACATATTTTCTCATATGTATATTTGTTGCTGGTGACAGGTTGGAGGGATCCAACTGGATTCCTCACCAGTGTTGATTTTTATTTATAGATATTGTAACATATGTTGTTATCATGCGATATATGGTGTTTAGATGTCGTGACTGATGTGAATTCCTTATTTAGTGCTGTTGTAGCATTGGGCCATATTTTGGAATTTTAAAAATATAAAAATGATGATTTTAAATTAAAAGGCTATTTAAGTTATTTTTGAAGTTATATAAGTTTTAATAATGGTTTGTAAATTATTAAAAGAAGAAGTTTATTTAAATGGAATAAAAATATGATTTTTGAAATATGGAGATAACTATTTTGTAAATTAAGTTAAATTGGGATTTTGGACTTATTATAAATGGTTTATATATAAGGTTTATAAAATTGAATTTTTATAAATAAATTAATGGAATTATAAAGGAGTTTTATAAGCGTTAAAATGAAGTTATAATTGGATCTTATAAGTGAATAAGATTTATAAATTTAGGAAGTTATAAAAGGACTGAATTTGTAAATAAAAAAATTTATAAGTGAATTAACTTATAATTAGATTTTGGCATATAAATGAGATTGGTTAACAAAGGAATTCCGTGTATGGAAGTTTATAAAATATAAATGGAATTTATAAACATTATTTTATAAATCTAAAATTAGCTTATATTAATAAGTTAAATATGAAAGTTTAGTAAAGGGTTTTATTCATGATTTTAGACAGTGGATAATCCTTTAATAAATGCATAGAAATAATGAATTTAGTTAGAGAATTATATTCATGATTTTGGACAATGGATAATCCTTTAATAAATGTGTAGAAATAATGAATTTAGTTAGAGAATTATATACACGATTTTGGATAGTGAATAATCTTTTAAATAAAATGGATATTTTTGGAAAGTGATATTTTAAAATGGAGTTTGAATGGTTTAAAATTAAAGTAAATTGTAAATCACTTATTATTGAAATAAGTATATGGAAATGTTTTCCAAATAGTGAAACATTGAAATGGTTTTAAGAATATATCTTTTTAAAGATAATTTGAAGTGAAAATTTGGAAAAGTGATTTAATTAATAAAAGATTAATTAAATGGGCCTAGCGATTGCTTATGGTGCTAGATAATTGTTGTTTGCTTCGATAGTTGAATAACTGACTATCAAATTTGGCCATTTCAGTTCCTCGACTTGATGTGGGAACTATTTAGTCATACACTTAGTACGTATCCATCTATTTAGGCTTGATTATCTTTTGTGTTGAGAATTGGATTCATGTAGTGCGGAGTGATTACTCTAATCTATCAAGCTTCCTTCTTGGCCGAAGGATAGGAAGTTGAAAGTTGGAGATGTGATAAGTCTATGAGACTTAGTTTCTATGTGAGGTTGAGAAACGCTTTTGCATTATTGGTGCGAAGAGACCGGGATCAGATTTATCTGAAAATCACTTCGGAGCAACGTATATGCGACATTTGTGCAGGTTGGTCGATGATATTGATGTTTAGGATTTTTATAGTGAAGGACTGCTTGTTGATCGTTTGGGGTTAAAATCCCAATATACATCCAGTAGCAGTAGTCTCTTCGCTGAGAAATATCCAATGCAGGACCATTCGCTACTAATCCTAGGGATTTTCTGACAGGATGTGGTAGGAAAGTGCCTAAGGTTTATCCTGTTCCTGGACAATTGTATGTACGAGCGTTTGACATTGCATTTCTAAGATTACGTACATTGGTTTTTACAAACATACATTAATGGTGGAGGAGAAGGAAACTTCTCTTAGCTTAACACCCTCCTTGAGACATACGAGATCAATGGTTGTATTTTTATGAAAGGCAAATAGTAGTCAACGAAAATGGCAATGTGGCATTCAAAGTGATGTGATATATGATATGTGAAAGGTAATCGTTACCTCAGGCCTCATCAATCGAAGATGATCGAAACAGAGTTAGATGCGGCAAGGCTGAGTGGGTCATTCCCAATTAGGATATTATTATCCCCTTCTAGATATATTTCTTCCTGCTATGACGTTCGGGATGTAAATTAACGTGGTTTGTATGCTATGAGGGCCTCGGAAAGGTCGGTAATGACTGGGGGATGATATATTCGGTACTACCTAATTATACAGGTAGGCCGGTCTTGTGTTGGTAGAGGATCCTTTGTGATGGTCCTTGGTACATTCCTCTATAGATGTACTGCCGAAAGGTAGTCCTTTCACCTGGTCATTTATATGGAAATCCAAACTCCACTACATGCCTGCCATTTTGATTGTATTACCCATTTTGGGCTATATGCTGGAATTTAATCGATATAACAATTTCGGATATGATTAATATTATTTGTGCAATAGACACTATTATAGTATAAGAGGATCTGATATAATAGGTTTTTCTTATCGTAAGGTAAAAACATGTTCGTGTTTATGTGTGAGCGTGTCTTACGAGATACTTTTGTTTTGAAAAGGAAAGTTTGATAATTTAATAAATTCAGTTGAGTGTGTTTTCTCATGCTAGTTTACCAGATTGATTTGGGCCTTCTTCCCTTTCAGTGCTCGAGTCAAACCGAGTATATTTACAGGTTCATATTGGTGCTTTTGGAGCTTCAGCAGGAAAGCTGGAAATTTTCATTTTCGTATAAATGTATCTGTTTATTTTTCGCTGCTTTGTTATTTATATTATTGACAATTGTAAGGACAAGTTATTATAACTGTTCAAACTGATGATTAGTGATTGATTGTTGAACTATGATGATGTATATATGATATTACTGTTTCTGTTTTGTAATAATCATTGATATGATATTATATGTTATTCCACTGCGATGTGAGATTCAATATTGTTTTGTTTAGTTCTCTCTTCTCTCTTTCTTCTCTTCTCTTCTTCTCTCTTCTTTTCTTTCTCATGGCTTTCCGCCAGTCTGCGTATTTTAGGTCGGACATGTGTGGTTTATTATCGATTCAAAGGGTACGGATTTACGGGTCGTCACACTCAATAGGTTAGAGTATAAGATGCATAAGACATAATTCTTATCTAAATGATATTGTCTAAATACTATTATGGTATGACTAGAGATTTTCATTCACCACACATTATTGTTCTGACTCGTTATAACCCACATGTTAGGGGAAACAATGCTAATGAAGAAGACGAAGGAGGCAGTGAAGACTTGTGGAAGTTTAGTTATTTATCTATGTTTTTGACATATTCTGATGTACCCAGCTTTTAGACATGTTTGTAAGTTATTTTGAGATATTATATTATGGATATTTGGGATGTCGTATTTTTGAGATTTGGCATATGCGAAATGGGTACTTATTTATATTATTATATTTTATCCCTTCCACTGTGGGATTCTGGAAGCACAGATAGATAGCTCTACATACCATTAATCTTACCAATTAACAGCCAGCTCTGGAATGGACATAAGTTTCGATTGGGTTTTTATTGGGTAAAAAATTAGGCGCATTTTGGAGAGGTTTATTACACTCTTGCTCGTCGAAATCATCTTTTCTCTATCATTAAATTTCAAGGACCTTAGATACAAAATCAAATCAAATACAATCGCCTGTGGTAAAGCTGTTCAAAAGCTATCAATTTTTGGACTTGGAATTGGATCAAGGAGTTTAGTTCATCATTTCAAGATGCGAATTGGCTTTGGTGAAAGGTACATCTCTTTTCTATTAACATATATAAATGCTTATTTGATTATTAAATAATATGGTTGTTAGTTAGAAATTAACACGAATCTATATATATTGGTGCTATCATCATCTAATGATAATGGTACATGTTTGTAATAATAAATTATATATGTATAGCTTATGGCAATAACTAAAAAAGTTTTTTGTTTAAAATAATACTAAAAATGATTATTTATTAAAACAGTTTTTAAATTCAAAAATAATAATATAAATTATATGATTATCATTTTATTAATTAATAAATATAATTTAATTTCAAGGAATTTAAAAAAACCCAAATATAATGTGTGTGTGTATTAATGTAAATATTGTATGTTATTAAATATAGATAAATATAGGTATAAAATTATAAAATACATACACGAAAATATTTATAAAATATATACTTATTTATAATGGTTTCGAAATTAAAAAAATTCTTTTAGTTTTTGCACGAAAATCAAAAATTAAAAAATTATTAACCAAAATAATTTTAAATCGAAAAAAGGATTTATTTATGGTTATGTATGTTAAAGTATATATTTAATAATAAAGTTACATTAAACATATTTATATGCCTGAATTTTGTGTGCATGTATAATTTTACAAATAATATTTTAATATGTATGTGTATATGTGTGTGTGTGTAAATTGATTTTGAAATGTATATATATAATATATAGATATTTATTCAAATTTTAATATATTAAATTTGAATTTCATAGTTACTAGACTTTATTAAGTTTATCTAGATCTTAAGTATAAAATTGAATTTTTAATTTGAATTTAACCTTGTAATTTTTTATATTACCATTTACAATTATATTATATTATAATAAAGTATCTATATTTATATATAAATAAATAAATAGTATAATCACTTACATTATGTATATGCGTATATCTTATTATACCATGTGTATGTTATCATATATATGAGTGTCTGTGTGTGTGTGTGTGTCTATATCCATATATACTAGATAGCACACATGTATATAAAGTGCCTAACATGTCCATTGCAGTGTAAATCTCGGCTCTTATACACGGGCATGTTAAACTATGTACATTATTTATGTTGCACGTGCACGTATACACACTTATGTGTATATGATACACATGCATATATTATATAATACAAATTATACAGTAAATAAAATATCGATTTTATTTAAAACAAAATTTAGATAAAATCTAAATAAATTTGGACTTTATAAGCCCAATAAAGACCCAAATGGAATATTTGTTTTGAAATTTACCCATTTACTCTGCTACGTGCTGGCGTGGTTCCAATAATGTTATCAAGCCCAATAGCATATGCCGTCGAAGTTAGTCATATTGGGGTTAATTTATTAAAGCTTATCCATATAGTAGGTGTTTAGAAAATTAGTGTCTATGGTTGGGTTTGGGTAATCTAGCACTCTGCCCTACTTGGCTACTAGCCTAGCCCAAAATGGTGGGGTAAGCGCAAAAGGTTACCCCTAATAGAAAATGCCAAATTTGATTTAGGCCTTAGGCGAATTCAAAAAAAAAATGAAAATGAAATTAAAAGTTTAAAATTTAGAGGTTAAATTAAAATAAAACACATTATAAAAGTTAAAAAACAATTTTTTTTAATGTTTGAAAATGTTATAAAATTAATTTTGAAATAATTATTTATTAATAATATTTATAAATAAATGAATTAATTAAATATATATACATGTATAATATGTAGAATGATAAATATTATGTTGTCTTGAATTGCTTAAGACAATGCGAGTATACATGTATGTATAAAAGAATTTTTGAAATTAATAAAAATTAATGTTTGATTAAATAAATTAATTAAAAGTTAAGATATATGTGTATTACTATAAAGGTTGTGGTATATATATTCATTATAATATGTTATAATTGAATAATATAATAATTAATTAAAGTGTTAATTAATTAAATGAGATTTAATTAATATAATGTTATATATAAAATACTATATAATTTAAATAAAGTATAAAGGTTATGTAATAATATTACTTATATAATATGAATGTATTAACTAAGGGTGGAACAGTAAGAAACCTAATTAGACTTAAGGAATATATACACACGCGAAAATACGTACGTCGTGATTTCTGATGTGTTGGACATCTGAATCGCAAGGGTATTTCATAAAAATACATTATTCCATAAGTCAGTATTACTCAATTAATTATGTTGAAGATTATAAATCTTTAATAAGTGTTGTCCTCTACCATTTATATATTAATAAATTACTTGCATACTCTCTGATTGTCGAGCAAACTCAATCTAAAGATGTTTTCTATAGTATTATTAATATATTAACTAGACGATGTAAGATAACTATATGTATTTGTTAAGAGAACTCAATGTACAAATATTATATTTAGGCCGACGCGAAATGATAGGCATGAATGAATAATTTCTTTTGATTTGTCGAGAAAACTCAAAGGTCAAAATGAGATTAGGACAAGGAACCATGGGTTAGGGGCTGTATATGATACAACCGATGAGCAATTATCTATCATTTGTTGGCTATGACTTGTTGAACAACTCAAGGTCATAATCCCAAGATAGACGAGTCCAAACACTCACTAGTGAAGTCAAAAGACAACTATGTTTCATCTTAGAGTTTGAAGAAACATAAAAGACTAATGGGAGCCATATTAGAAAAATGAAATTGTAACATTTAAAATTTCTAATATTATAAGGACGTCTGCTATATGAAGTTAAAATAATCTACACCGACAAATTGTAGTTAATATAATTGATAAAATGTTTACTGATTAAAATATACAAACGAACTAAATTAATACTGACAAATAGAAATATAAAATATACTCGCTAATAATTTTTTGCATGTTGACCCATGCAAGTGCCTAGTTTTATAACCATAAAATAAGTTCGTAACTTGGTCACTTATGAGTTTACGTGCCCGAGACCGTGTATTGTCTTCAATGAGTTTCAAACTCTAAAAACATAAGGATATGGATATTTGATCCATATATGATCACAAATAAATGCTATATGGCGAATGATCAAACTCCATAATGTAACCTAGATGAAATTAGTACACTGAAATAAGCAAGTACTCTATAGGATGAGATCATGTATTCAATATGATTGATTATAATAAAGGTCTTGTTGTGTTAAATGCAACACTGACCAAAGGCTATAAGATAGATCTAAGAATTTGATCACTAAAATGTTGGTTTGATCGGTTTACATAAAGTACAATTTATTTGATTTCCTTAAAAGTTAACCATAACCAAATGCGCTTTTGAAAGATTTCATTATGATATTGTAGTAAGGCTTTCGACTGAATCGTTCGACCATTTGAAAAGGAAATTGAATGTATAAGAGTGGATGTGTCCTATGACACAGTTAGGATGAAGAGAGTGAACGGTCATTTCAGCTTCATAAAGAAATTCAAAAACGAAAATTGTTAAATAATAGTATATACTTAACATTAGAATTAGAATTATTATTTCTTTTTCCAAAAAGTATTTTCATTAGAAAAATATTTTCTATGATATTTATTTTTTTGAATTTAAGATACTTGATCTGAAACTTCTCAACTATAAACCAGCCATAATAAATGAAATAAATTGCCTATATTAAGTGGTTGAATGGAGCTTTGCATTTTTCATACACTATTATAGTAACGGTGGAAATAGTGGAAGCATGCCATATAGCACTTATTGGTCACATAAAATTATGAAAATTGTTTTCGTAAAACATAACAAACATTATTTATGAAATAATTATTATTTTGCAGTACTGACTGAAAAATAAACACAGTTTTTTTCAATATGAATACTATCTATATTCATTACAAAATAATACTGGTATTTGTGATGTGTTGGAAAAAAAGAAGTATCTAAATTTATTTGCAATTATTTTGGAATTATGGACTAAGCCACAGTTTTGAGAAATAATTTTCTGTTATATGATATGAATCATATGGTACTAGTAAATTATATTTCAAACAATAAACGCAAAACACTCATTTAGTGAAAGCATCACAAGAGATTTTGAACTCTTAGGGTTGATATATATATATATATATATATATATATATATATATATATATATATATATGCAGATATATTACAAAAATGTTTCTACATACATTGTTGTATTCATCGATGAGTTATCACAGACATGAACATATATATTTGATACACAATTAGAATATATTTGATAAGCTCATTGAATAAGAAACAGAAGTAAATTAGGGGTGGATATTTAACCGACTTAACAGACTTAACCAACCTTAACCGAACCGCATTAACCGGTAAATTCGGTTAATCGAACGTTCGGTTAACCGACCGATGTTAACCAACGAAAGTTGGTTTGGTTAACGGTTAACCATATAATATACATCGGTTAACTGTTAACCGAAAATAATTTTCCCCTAATAACCCAACAATGAATTAGCCGCTTCGCTACCCGGCCCATCTCAATATTGCATAACAAAACATAACCTTAAAATTTTCATCGTCCCCTCCGCTTTCAATTCAATACCTCTTTCCCAAAAACTCTCGTTTTCTAGTTTCCTTATTAGCTAATTGTCTGTTCTCTGATATTTTCCTTATTACCTAATTGTTCCCAAAAAGCACATATCAACACAAATTTGTACTGCTGCCTTAGCCGTCGTCGATCTACAAATTCAGATATGGAGGCTGCTAGTAGGAAAAGGAAAAAAGTGAGTTTTCATTTATGTGTTTTTTTTACTTATTTGTCTTTTTACTGTATAATTCATTATATACTGTGAAATCAGGATATGAATTGAAAATCTGACCAAAATTATATACTCTTAATTTGACTAAAATCAGATCTACAAATTGTTATCAATTTCGATGCTGCTGGACAATCAAGATGATTAACTAACTATTAAACTATATAAGATTAATAAAATAGTGATTATATGAACTAACTATAAAAGCAACTTATATAGCTTGCTTGGGTTTAACAGTTTTATAGCTTGCTGTTATATCATCAGTTGATGATATATAGAATAATGATATTAACTTGCTATAGGGTTGGATGCTCTAATGAAATTCATTTTGCATTTACTTTCTTGAGTTAAACAATGGAATGGTTAAAGGAATAATTTTTTTTATATTATCCGTCATTTCTTTTTTCTTTCATAAATAAAATCATATAAGGATTCTTGGGAAGCCCTAACGACTTTAACATGAATTACTAATTGATAAGAAGTCTTTCTCTTAGCCTTTACTAAAGATTACAATAACCAAATATGCAACTAGTCAAATATGAATGGAAACCAAGTGTTTACCAAAACTGCCAATGCTTTGAAAACCCCAAAAGTTAAAGCATGTTTAAAAAAATTGGGTACTAAAACCAAAAATAAATGAGAGCAATAATAATGATATTATTGTTATTTGAACAACAAAATGGGGAAGCATAAACCATCCTAGTGCTAACATGGACATAGAACAAGAAGACAATAGTGACAATTAAAACAATGCAATCAACCAAATATGAACAAAATTTCAGATGCTAAAAGCTGTTGAGGTGAAAATAACAAATAAGCAGCGTGCAATGTCAATATTACAAACTCGAGTCCAAAGCCCCTCTATCTTAATACATCAAGTTGAAAGTCCTAATAAGGATAGGCAACAATAAGAGATAGAACATCGGATGGTATAAAAACAAAAGGAAAAAAACATACAAATGACTCAGGGACATAAAGTTATGAACCATAAAGCGTAGATATTGAACTAATTCAAAAAGACCATAATAAAATAACTATGAGTGATCTATAGACATTTTCATCTCAGCAACCTATAAGAAACCAATAATCACTCTTTTTCATTTGTTGTTTAAGGGAGAAGGTATTTTTATAATACCATTGTCAAGCACATTTCATAAGAGCAATACAAGAAAAAGTGTAATATGAGTTAGGAAAAGAAGTGTGGCTAAGTATCTGAATTTTGTATAATTTACTAAGCTTGTATATGCATTTATTTGCAATAATAGTTTTGTGTGTTACGGTCAACCATATATTATGTAACTGACTATTAATTAAGTTTGTATGAACTAAGCTTAAATGCACATATACATAATACATAGAACTAACTAACTAAGCTTGTATATGCAATTTACTAACAACGTTTGCATATGCATTTTACTAATATTTTACTATCAACTATATATTAATCTTAGTTCATTTTCATGCAAGCATATATATTTTATTTCAGCTAATACTCAATTCATTTATCTTTTTACTATCATGCTCAGTTAATACTCAATTCGTTTTACTGTTATGAAATAAGATTGTAGTTATATATGAATTCAAACTAAGTTAAAAATCAGTTCATATGTCATGAAGTCATTTATTGTAAACATTGAACAAGCCAGTTCAATTTTTACGCCAATTTTTCAGTGGCAGTGATAGCGTAATACACGATATATCTTTCATTTCAGTTCGACCAACTTATATCGACTAACCCTTGGACAGAGGCTTGGAGATTGGAGAATGAAGTTACAATATCTTTGGCAGTTTATTCCTGTAATGTTATGTTACTTGAGTTGGACCCCTTTTTATTGAAATTATGTTAATGTATTTCTATTTATGTTTGGACTTTGGGGTTTAAAACTTTGGATTGTGATGTATCATAATTTGTACGGGATTGGGGTTTAAAATTTTGAATTGTGATCAATGTGATGTGTTTTATTATGTTATTACTATAATGCTAAATGCTATATGTAATGTATTTCTACAAGTCAATTCTATAAATATATTTAAATTTATAGTTTTTAACTTTATACAGTGTTGTATGTAATGCCAGTAATAAGTATATGGATTTAACATGCATATATGTTATAAATTATAGTTGCGGGCTTGTGGTTCATGCTTCCATCGGTTAACCAGTTAAATTATCCAGTTAACCAGTTAATTTAAACGGTTAAATAGTCAACAGTTAACCATTTAAATTAATCGGTTAACCATTAATTTAATCGGTTAACCGTGGTTTAAATTAATCCGTTCGGTTGGTAGTCTACTAACTGCCTTAACCGACCACATGTTAACCAAACCACATAACAATTTCGATTAGCCGAAAATATTAACCGATTCAGCCGGTTAACCGACCATTCCCACCCTAAAGTAAATAACATAACCTGCAATAGAAAATAAAAATTATTTGATTTGATCGAATAGGTTAGTATATTAGAAAGCGTTTCAAAAGTACCTAAATTGAACAAAGGTTGAATCTCAAAAGTCACCCCTCCCTATGATACATAATGATGTATCGATAAGGAGTAATTAATTTTTTTTGAACAAAGTATGATTAATAGTGAGTGAAGTTGAGTTAACTTCTTTCTATAAGGTCGTAACTTAAAAGTAGTACACGAGTTTAAAATTAATTTCTACTAAAAAATAGCCTGCAAAATCATACAATATAAGATTTTATAAGAAACCCGTCAAGAAGTTGGCAGGTTGTGCGAGTTGAAAGACTGCACATAATAATTGTATATGAGAGATCTTGTATGAATCGCCCCAAATAATTCTTGGAACGTTAGTCATTAGATGACTAATTTATGTTTTAAACATAAGTATAGTACATTAAAAAAACAAATTAGTTTCATACATAAGGCAATTCATAAAATATTTATGAATAGCCATTCCGTTGAACTGACCAACTTCATAGCGACGGAATTTCTTTTAAAAATTATTGATAGTAAAATGGATTTGGATACATTCTAAGGATAAAACTAATTTTGAGGGATGAAATGAAATTAACCAAACCTAAATGAACACAACCCATTAGAATGTCTAATAAGTATTTTTGCACGTCGAAGAGAAGCTATGAGTTTCTTATTAATGTCAAGAATAGATAATCCTCTGTCAATCAAACCATTAAGATTATTGAATCTGCCATATGGTATGATGCATAAATCTGAAAGGATTTGAAATGCATTATCAAAATATGATTTTCATAGTTGTACCCAAAGGGGTGTGATCCATCGATCGTGGTTATGTCTTTAAAAGCAAGACTAATGCAGTTGGAATTTAATAGGAAGTATAAAACCATAAATTTTGTTGAAATTGATGTAATAGATTCATCATTCAACCTGCTCATGTTGATTCAGATTTACTTACAAAATTATTTCCTGGTAAATGTATGTTTTGGTACATATGTATTGATGTGGAAAATTCTGAATAATGATTTAGAATAGACCGTTTTCCCATAAAAACCAAAGTGTCTTGAAGTTGGAAGTGATACTGAGTTTGTGTTTTATAGATGCGATCCAAGAAATGATATGAAAGTATCATTCTAAAACCATTAGAATTGAATAAGTATTTTGATAGAAATTTCAAATAGTTTGATTTTCAGTCAAAATAGAGAGGAAGCATGTGTCCATAAGAAAGAACGTTAGTAAATACATAGATATTTCTTGTTTATAAGTAAACAACATACAGCCGACTGTTAACGATTTACTTATGTTAAAATAAGTAATACTTTAGTTGTTCAGTACTGGATATTGGATTTCTAAACTACATCTTTTATATTCAATATTAGGCATATTAGGAATGTTCCAAACGATATAAAAAGATACCATATTAAATTGTTTAATAAGGAACATGTAAGATGGATTCCTTATGCTTTAGCAATGGGAATTATCATACATGTTTTATTGTCTATAATATCATAATCTTCTTAAGTATTTTATGCATGAATAAATATCAAATCCAAATTAAGATCACTAAATGAAAGTTATAGAGTTCTCGAGTATTTACGAAATACTAGTGAATTGTTTACAGAAACAATGAACTCCTTATGCAGGAGTATTCGGACTCAAACTTCCCGAGTGATATTAAGTATAATATGTCAATATTAAATACATCTTTCAAACATAATTAAGTTGGAAATGTTCTAAACAAAAAGTTGTGGCTAATTCAATAAAAAAGGCTACGTGCATCATCTTTAATAGCGCCAAAATAAAAGCAATATATATGAATATAAATGCACAAATTATAAGCCTTAATCCCCCCACAAGGGACTGGTCAAAGCATTATAAGCCTTCTGTCCTACCTATAAGGCCTGACCGTAGCACCTCTTAAAGGGAGGTCGGAGTAGGCCTCTAGTCCCGCATACAAGACTTGGCCAGAGCACCGCATGCCTTCGGTTCCACCTACGTGGCTTGGCCAGAGTTTTTACTATATGGAGGATGGAGCAAGCCTTTTGTCCTACCTAAGATGGTTTGCCCAAAGCATTGATCAGCCTTCGGTTCCCTATATAAGGCCTGACCGAAGCTACCCTTAGAGGGAGGACGGGTAAGGCTTTGATTCTGCCTAAAATGGCTAACCAAACGAACCATCCAGCCTAAATCCATACCTAAAAGGTAAGAAGGGGTAAAATAAATCAACCAAAGCTTAAATCCTTACCTAAAAGGTAAGAAGAAGCAAAAGAAATCAATCCAGCGAGTCTAGTTCCATCTTAGAGATGGGCCAAAGCAATCTTTCAGAGGAAGACCATCAAACACATTCAATCCTGTGCAAACTTTAAAGGAAAGGTCAGACCACTTCTATGGCGGAACATTATTAAAGACAATGGTCGCAAAGGAAATTCTAAATCTTTTTCGTCGAAAGCATAAATTACTATCATAGCCTGGGGTATTATTCTCTAAAATGCTAAAATAAATTAGCTCTCATTCTTTTATTTCTGGGTTGGAATCCAAATTCTCTATCAAATAACGGGAATTTTCATTATTGGTTAGATTTCCGACCTTCTATTAAGCTGGAATGATAATTTTTCCAATAAAATGAAAGTTTCCAAATGGATTTCTGACCTTCTTTTAGATGTATTTCTAATTTTCTTACCAGACGGATTTCTGGTCTTCTTATAGATGGATTTTTGATCTTCCGACTATATGGATTTCTGGTCTCCTTATCTAATGGATTTCTGGTCTTCATACTAATTGAATCTCTCTTTTCTCATTAGATGGATTTTTGGTTTTCATGTTGAATGGATTTTTGGACTTCTTATCGGTTAAGTTTCTGGTCTTTTTACCATGTGAATTTCTGGTCTTCTTATTAACAGGTTTCTAATTATAAACCTTGCCCTTAAAATGGAGTTTGTGGAACTCTTGCTTTTGTAGCCAAGTTCTCAATCTCAGGGCACAAATTCAGATTACCCTCTATATGACAATGATTTTTATTTAGATTTCTTGTTTCTTTATTATTACAAGTTTGACTCTAACATTCCAGTTCACCTTGTCCAACATGGCAATTGATATGGCACCTTAAGAGAATAGGGTTCAAAGGGAAAATCTTATGGAAAGAGAGAGCTGGAATGATGAGAAGATACTTGGTTTTACACTAAAGTGTAAAAAGCTTCCGTTATATAGGAGGCAAATGTTATCCACATATTTTCTGACTACTATGCTAAAAGAAAGTCAAAGGAAAATGAAGTAACTAAGTTACTACTATAAATATGTATATCTAGCATCTAAAGAGAACATGTCAAGTTTGGGATTGACAAGGGAGGTCGAGCCTGAAGAAAGTAAAATCATCAAGCATTCAACGTTTAACAAAGGATAGCGAACTTTAAGCAATTACTAGAAGGTGTCGAATATCTAATAGGAAAGGGGTGTCAAGCCTCTATATCAAAAAAGTGGAGGTCGAACCCCAAGCAGTTAGCAAACAGTGAACATGTGCCGAGTCATTAAAGAGGAATGAGTCTCTACAACAATAAGGGTTGTCATGCATTTAACAACTAGAAGGTGATGTCGAACATAAGAAATAAAGAAGGGTATCAAGCTTAAGAGGGTAAACATGTCGAACTAGCAATTTCTTAGCGATATTGAGCAATAACAAACACGAAAGAGCAAGAGATGTTGAACCTCTACAACACAAAATGTTGTAGAGTATGTGGCAAAGGAAGGATGCCACGCCACTAAAGGATGTTGAGCAACTAACTACAAATGGTGGATATCAAGTTTCTATGTATAACAGGCCTATGATGCATCAACCATTATTGAGCCTTTACAACAGTAACTATTGTAGAGCATTTACCAATAACGATATCGTGCTTCAACACGAGCAACGGGTTTCGAGCTTTTACAAGCGGCAAGGGATATTGAAACTTTAAAAATGTAAAGAATGTCGAGTTTCTACAAGGGAGGTTATGATTTCAAACTTATATAAGCAAGTGATGCCGAATCTCAAAATTAAGATATAGAGACTTCATCAAGATGGTGCCATTGGATCCCTTAGATTCAAAGTCGTGCCACTTGTTAATTTATCCCGCATGACTGACATCCCTATAAATAGACGCCCATTGATACCTAGAGAGGGACGAATCATTTCTTTTTAGATTTCTCGATCAAAATTCATAAATCCTAAATTGATTTAGGGAATTTTAGAGCCGATTTCAACTCTTGTAACTTTTTGCATATAAGGACTTGGACAACAAGCCTTACATGGCATATTACCTTAAATGTGCATCTTTGATTACTATTGAATGATGGACATGTGTATAACCTTATCTTTGGACTTGGATTTAAACTCAGACTTGCATATTATTTTGCATAAGGCCACTTAAGCCCTTGTTTAGATTGGAGTTTATCATGCATATCTCCTATTATACCCATTGGCGTATGAACAAGGAACTATAACATATGTGAATTGCCTATTTTGCCACTTGACATATAAATAAAGAACTATTGCATATTTATGCGATTCGCTTATTTTTCCCTTGAACATGTTACTAGTGTTTTTGAACAAAAACCAAAGTGGTAATTGGAACATTTTTAGATATTATCACTTTGTACAACATCTTGGGTGTTAAACCAACTTTTGGTTTAACAATTTAGCGCAAGAGTGAGGGTTTGAACTTCCATTTCGCCTTTTCTTTGCTTTGAAACTAATTAGGTTAAACTTTTTCGAAGGAAAATGGCGAGGACTAAGAAAGTCAGTGTTCTGAATGTAGAAATTGTACAATGGACAACCTTTTGAGGGTAATGTCACTCCAAACTTCAATTTAGATAATACAGAGATGGGAGAACCTTCAATCTCGGCAAAGTCAATAGGTAGTGAAGTTAAAATTCACGATTTAACACAGTGACCTACAGTTATGCAAGAGCTTCTTGAGAAGGTTTCTCCCAAGAATCTTCCAAGACAAGGTTTATCGAAGGGGGAGAAGAAATGGAATCTCCAAAGAGGAACATAGACACCTCAATACTCAAAAGTAAAGATAAGGGAAAAAGTATCATGGGCCTACAAAAAAGAAATGAACCCAAGATGAAGAACTGACAACGTATTCTCCAAAATCACAAGAGAAAGAAGATAATAAACTAAGATGAATTGTCGAAAGGAAAACCAAGAAATGCTGTCAAAAAGATCTCCCAAGCAATCAAGTGGCTTGATCTCATACAAAGAACATAAGCACTAAAGAGGGGACTATTGTGGTAATGAAATCTACCTAAAGGACATGGCCAACAAAATGGTTAAGGTTATGCTTGAGTTTAAGGGAAAAAGGGCCCATGACCCAAGGGTTAACAGTAATTTTTGAGAGGCTCCTTTTATAGAGAAGATAATGTTCGTAAAAATCCCTTTAGCATCAAAATTCCTTTGTTAAAGTATAACGTAAAGTATAATGTAACTATTGATCTAGATGACCATCTGTTGGCTTTTGATAGCCAAATGGACTTGCAAATGCCTATGGGGAAGTTCGTTGCTGACTTTTCCCTACAACTTTTCACAAGGCAGCTGCCAAATTGTATAGGCACTACCGATAAAAGACCATCTATTCTTGGGAGCATTTTTCTTATGACTTTTCGACATAGTTTTGCATATCCAAATATCCTACCATAGATTCCAGTGTGCTTGCTAACATTAAATAAAGACCAAGGGAATTACTCGATGAATATCTAAGGAGATTTAGTATGGAAGTGTTAAAAGTGGAAAATATGACGGTAAGGGTGAAGCTGATGATAGTATATTCGAGGTTAATTGACCAAACTCCTTTTGGAAAGAACTCTATATTTATGGGTATATAGATCTATAAGACTTCTTTTGCCAAGTTGATAAGTTCGTACGCATGTAAGAAATGTACCATGCCAGAAAGAAGTCTTGACCAAAGAAAGAAGGAGGAAAGTTTGGTTTTAATCACCCGAACAAAAAGCTAAAATGGGACGAAAGTAAAAGAGGAAAGTGGGAGGAGTCCCCAAATCTAATTATGTGGACTTGAACAAACCAATCTCATGCTTTTTTCAATGGCCAAAGACAGTGGAAATTCCCCTACTACTTATAAAGAAAGGAATAATCCTGAGACGAAGAGAGGGGGAGATTATTGTGCCTATCACAAAGCAAATGGGCATAAGACCAATGAATGTTGTGCCTTGGCGGGCATAATTTAGAACATGATCGGGTTAGGATTCCTTAAGGAGTTCGTTAAGGAAAATGAAAAGTCTTCTTGTCCAAAGAGAATAATCAAAAACCTTCGACCAACGTTGCTAATTTTATAGAGCATAATTCCCAATAAGACTTCATTCCTCCAATTAATCGCATAGAAGTCATTCATAGAGGTCCACACACTACTAGGAATAGCAAAGGAGTTAAGAGCAGGTATGTAAGTAAAGCAAAGGATGGAACTTTCTCAATCCATGAGCAACCACCATTCAACAATAGTAGGTTCTGACTTCGAATGCCAAACTTGACAATAACTCAACAAGAGCTAAGGGGATTCTATTATCTACATAATGACCTGCTAATGATAACTGCTCAAGTTCGACTCTCTATGGTGACAAAATTTTTGGTAAACACTATAAGTGCAGTAAATGTCATTTTCAAACATACATTTGATCAAACAAATATATTGCGAAAGTAAAATTAGAACTGTAACGACCCTGAATTTTGGCCCTGTTTATTTTAATAAATATTTAATCTGATTAAATAAAATGTGAACTGATTATTTTCAAATGGATATGATTTTGGAATAATTGCCATTTGTTTATATAAATTTGTATTTTTAAAAGGGAATTTGATGCTGGAGATTTAATAAAATTTCTTAATAATATTTACCTTATATAACTGAATTAAAATACTGTACTTTGTTTACATTTGGAAATATACATATGGATGTTAATGTTTAAATTAAAATCTAATTCTAACAATATAAAATATAAATGTAAAATATAAATCAAATATGTGCATATAACTTAATTTAAATAATGATAGTAAAGTACAAATAGAAATGAATACAAATATAAGTAAGTTAATCATTTTGAATATAACTTAAACATTGATAGTCAAATATAAAATACAAATGTAAAATTTAAAATAAGAATTAATTAGTTAAAATTTCATACAACATAACTTAACAATTTGTAAACAAAGTTAAAATAAGAACAAGGTATAAAAACACAAAGTATAAAGTAAAATGAAATCAAATGTAATGTAAAACCAGACTCTAACTTTTATGTATAACTTATGTAAACTAGAAGTTAACAAAACAAAATATTTTCATATACAAATCAACAACAACCATATATATGTAAATTATTCAAGTTAGAAACAATGAAACAAATTATTTTCAAAGCAAACCAAAGTAAAAATAAATTTGACCCAAACATATTCATTATTCTAGCAAGCAATTAATAAAATATATTTTTTACACAATATCTTCACATATAAATCTAAACTTAAAATAAAATAAAATAAAAAAATGTTTGCAAAAGGAATAATCCTCATTCACAAGTATCTGTAAACATGAAGAAACCTGACAAACTCAGGTAGATTGAAATACAAGCATTAAATTAACATGTCTTCCTATGCAAGCCTTTAGCCTTCTTGCTGAAGAACACAGCCCCATACAAATGCATACAATATCTTCATGGTATAACATAATCATAATTATGTAAACAGATTAAGCAACATAACATTTATTGCTCATCTGTTCGAGCATATATTTTTGTCTATTCAAGATGTGCACAAATCTTTACTTTGCAGAATAAAATCTGATCAACATAATTAAATAGCAGTGAGATAAGTATAAAAAAAAAAAAAACAGGCTTGTATATATGTAACCTGTAATGATTATGTAGGCAAGTGATAAAAGTCTATGTACTAATAGGATTACGGTAGACATTAGGTACTTTAGCATTAAATGTTGCATCTTCTCAGCAAACATTTGGTCGAATTCAAGAATCATATCAGCCCCATTAAAAAAAAAACAAAGCTTGCCTGATAAAACCAAGTGAATAGTGTACTAGCAGATAACACCTAACCAGGTTAAAGCTTTTTCCCATTCATACATAACTTCTTATCTTTTATATATATGTGAAACCATCTTTTATGTTCCAGTCCATTCTGCAATTCATAAAAAAAAAAGAGAAGTGAAACCAAATTGAAATCCAACTCAAATGTATCTAACTCAAACAAGAACAGATGGGACTGCAGGCATCAAATATGCTCTGTTCAACAGTTTGTTTTTAGTGAGTAAACATTTTTTTTAAGTTTTAAGTTAATTAAAATCAATTTAAACTTTATTGATAATTTGGATTGTGTATGCTACAGCTTGTAAATGGTTGTGTGATTTTTCGTGCTTTCCTGAAGTTGGTACCGGTTGCATATTTTGTGCAAAAACTCAAATCATCCTTATTTAAATCATGGATAAGCTTTGATTTCTCAACAACATAAGATATAAAACTTAAATTAAGATTTGTAAAGGTTGATTAAACCATTTTTATAAAATATGTCACTGTGATATTGATATTCAGGGAATCAAGTGATAGTTGATACAATTCGACTGTTGTAAATTATTGATTCAAGTTTATATTTTGAATCCTTATGTAAATTGATGAATTTTAAAACAAAAAGAAAGATTTTTAGTGTAGTAATGTAAGAGCAGCACACAATTGAATGAAAATTGTATTGTTATCAATTTCCAGTGATTTAATCAACTTTAAATGTTCAAATTCGTGTTGAAGCAAGTGCGAGCATTGGTAATGTAGTAAAAATTATCAGTTAATTTTTCTATTAAGTGAATTAAGGATATGAGATTGATTTAGGGTTTTTGTTCAAAATTTTGACATGCCTGTAAATGCGACGAGTTCGTCATCCATTCGTGATCGAGTTGTTCGAAATTTCGGGGAATGGAAGGGTGGAGTGTTGTCGAGGTGCGACCAAAAGTTGAGGGCTTCCAGTGGTCACGGCGGCGGTGACGAGATGATTATGTTGATGGGGTTGAGCTCTGCATATGGGTCGAATAGTTGTTTTTCGATTCGACATTCCTGAAGGCAATTCGATATTGGGTTTCGAATATACGAGTGTTTTGTGATGTGTCTGAGTCGCTGGTGTTCGTCGAAGTTTGGTGGTACTGCCGTGCACGTGCACGGCGTGGAGGAGGAAGTCGACGTTGGTCAGTGGTGGATTCTCGAGTCGTACACTAGTGTTTGAGTAGGTCGCTTCGAGTTATCGCGAGTTAGTTTTAAGGCTGTTGTTTTTTTTTACTTAGCAAGGTTAACTGCAGAAAAAAAAGTGGAGAAGAAGAAGTTGTGTATAGGGAGTGAGGCTCGAGAATTAGCGTTTTGTACTTGGAGTTATACTCGGGTATGTTCAGGAATGGCGCGAGTTTCCTTGGAACTGCAGTAATGCATTTTAATGTTGGAGTTAAACAAATTTGTTTTCCTCAAATTTTTAAGTACTGAGAACATAATGAATGTTTAACAAGTTTTAATTAAAATTTTGATTCAAGTTAAAATGATTTTTGATTAATACTTAACGAAGTTTTTAAAACATTTAATTATTATATAATCTAGTAATTATTTTAATTAAGTATAAAGTAAATTAACAATTAAGTTGTTGTTAGTTAAC
This sequence comes from Allium cepa, assembly GCA_030765085.1. Taxonomy (NCBI): domain Eukaryota; kingdom Viridiplantae; phylum Streptophyta; class Magnoliopsida; order Asparagales; family Amaryllidaceae; genus Allium; species Allium cepa. The sequence continues at coordinate 519,904,709 of CM060929.1, read as the reverse complement.
ATAATTGATTTCCAGAATCAATGAAGGCTTTTAAAAATGTTAGTTAAGCTGAAAAATTAATATTAATTGATGACTTCAGGAAGTGGATAAAAATAATTACTTTCTAATTTTAATTAGAGATGGATTATAAGTAATAAATAAATTAACTACTTAAGTAAATTAATGATTAATGGTTAATTGATTAAATAATTTAATTAAGAATTAATAAAGTGATAAATTAAGTAATTAGTAATTAATAAATGGATAATTAAGTTTTGTTAAGATGTTAAATTATGATTAAAGAATGGTTAATTAAGTAATTAAGGTTAAACAAATTGATTAGGACGTAATAAATTAAATAGTGTGAAACAAATTGATTAAGTGATTGAGTAATTAAGGAAATTAATTACTTATTGTAATTAATGAAGTTTATGATGAATTATTAAGTTAATTAATTAAGTTTAATTAATTTAAATAATTATTGAAGATGTGATAAGTATAATTACTTGAAGAAGTAATTAATGATAATGACTGGGTATAATTGATTGAGGATGATTTAATAATGGAAGTAATTTGAATATAATTACTTGGGCAATTAATCAAAGGATTAATTTAAAAGGGGAATAATTGAGGTGAAGTTAAGTGATGTGATAAAGTAATTAAAGGTGGTTAATTACTGAATAGTATTAATCAAGAGTGATTAATAAATATAGTTTAATTGAAGATTAATTACTTAAGGTAATTAATTTAATACAGGGTAATGAAATAAAAAGGTAATTAGTAATCATTAATAGTTGAAATTAATAATAAGAGATTAAAGAGTAATTAATTAGTGTAATTAAGAAGAATGTAATATTGGTAATTTAAGGTTAATTTCTATATTTAGTTAAGATAATTTATTTTTATAAATAAATTAAAGGATAATACTTGAATGTAATTAAAGGTAGTTATACAAGGATGGCTAATTAAATTGAATAATTGGATGATGATAAATTAATTGATTGATAATTGGTTAATTGTTATATAAGCAAGATTTATAATGGTGAAGTAATTAATTTAATTCTCTTTAAATAAATTAAAGATGAAATAATTAATTTACTTCATTTTAAATTAATTATAGCTGATATGATTGCTTATGTATGGATGGATGATATTGTTTACCTTGAATGGTTTGAGATATCTAGTATAAGATAAATGATGCAGTGTGAAATGTATGCTTGATTGTAGTATGATAATAATATGGATTATCTGTTGTGATGATAATATTGCCTATCTATTTATGGTAATAATGTTGATTGTCCATTGTGATATTGTAAATTATCTATCTGAGTGTATTATGGATAATTGAATTGTTTTAAACTTTAAAAAACTTGGCCTTAAAAGACACGTTTTGGATTTCGATGAGACCGGGATCGAGTTTCCATATTGGGACATCTGAAAACCACATCGATCCAAATTAACGATAGGTCGTGAATCTGATGTGAAGGTGAAGATTTAGAATGTAAGGGTTGTCGTCGTTAACTCTAAGGGTGATTCCAAAATGAGTGTAAGGAGATAATGCCTTCGGTTTCGTTCGAACCCGGAACGAACTTGTATGGATTGAATGCTTTCAGCACATCGTCAGGCGGACGATGAGCATTCTAAGGAATATGTTCTCTAAAGGTAATCGTAGCCTCAAGCCTCATCAACCGGGAATGGCTAAAACAGGGGAGGTGCAGCAAGGTTAGGTGGGTCATGCCCAAGCAGGACAATATTTTCCCCTGTCTAGATGTCCCTTTTTATTCGGCTTAGTGAGCGGTTGGTCGCGCCAATTGCGGGGTTATCTTGTTCGGGACTGTTCAGTAAGGAATGGTTCCGGCCTTGTGTTGCAGGGGAGCGGGTGTACTCCTCGGTACGGTGATCTACGCCCCGTACTGTGACGGGCGGTACCCCAGCAGCCCTGCCATTGTATGGAATCCATTTTCCAATAAGTGCCAACGTTTTTGATTGTATTACCCACTTTTGTGGCTAGTAGCTGGAATTTAATAATGTAACAATTTCGGCTATTTTCTGTTTACTTGAAAACCCTAGACACTATTATAATATCACAGAATTTCCTATTAAATGTTTTGGTTAGCGTAAGGTAAAAACTTACCCGTATTTATGTGTGGGGAGTCTTACGTGGTCCCTTTATTTTCAAATGTTTTTCAAAGTTAAACAATTTAAACTGTTTACTCATACCAGACCCATGTCTGACCCAGAGTTTATATTTTATATTTTCATAAACTCTTGGGTACTCAAATTTTTACGAGTAGCCAAGTGATAGATTCTTGGATTGTTGAGTTCTGGAGGAGCTTGGAGTAGGAGCCCAAACGTATGTAGATATGTATATAGTTCCACTGTGATAGTTAGAGTATGTTGTATTTTGAGATGTATGTAGTGACAGATGTATATAAAATTTGACAAGTGTATAATATTGTATAACTCTGATATAAACAAACTATGTAATTATTATGTGATGTATTATACTTTATTCCGTTTCTGCTGTGAGATTCTGTTGTTGTTCTTTCTTTCTTTTTTCTTCTATTTCTACCTCTTTCTTTCTTAATGATGATACGTCTTTCTGGTAGTAGAAGAGCGGGTCGTCACAGTTGGTATCGGAGCTGAAAGGTTAAGTGAGAACCTTGGCTCTGGTGGAGATTTCTCATTAGAGATAGAGTCAGTAGTACTTGAGAATGAGTCCGAGCGTAATAATAGATATGAGCGCGTATTTGTTAGTGAATATAAAATGGTTTTATATTATGTTGGTTGATTTATTGAGTGGTATATGAACCTTCGTCGGTGCAGTCTGCACAACTGTACCGAAGGGGTTTCTAAACACTTGAACAGAACAATTCGACGTAATATTGTTTTCAAAGGTGAATGGATTAGATAATTTCATACAAATTATATTTTGATAAAAAAAATATTTGCAAATTATTATTATAATTATAGTATTTGGATGATCGTGTTACAGATAAATAAGATTATAAAGATTTACAATGCCTTACATAACCAATGGAAGTATGAGATTGAATTTGGAATTAAAGTTAAAAGTGAAGTTAAAAAAAAAATGATGAGGATTTATTTTGGATTAAGTTGAAAGTTTAATTTAATTTTGGAATTAAACTAATGATTAAAAATATAATAATAATAAGGATGTAAATAAATTGATGAAGTACATCAAATTTAGAGTTTAAATGAATTGGATTGGGAAATTTAATAGAAATAAAATTTTGGTTGAGATTAACTTAAGCTTAATAATTGGATTTAAATTTGAAATTGAAATGAAATGAATTGAGATATGGATGATATTGAATGAAATTAAGTTCTTATTTAATTAAATCCAAGTGAATTGGTAGATTTAAGAGAATAATATGGTGCTCCATTTAACGGAAGTTAAGTTAAACAAATTAAATTGAAATAAAATTCAGTTGAGTTATAGAGGATGTTTAATAAATTTAAATTTTTACTTAAATAAATAAAGGAAAGTTAAAGTGAAATTGAATTGGAATAAATTTATTCCGATAACTTATAAAGGAAATTGGCAACACATTGATTAAGAATATTTTGGCGGTAGATGAGTGTTCAATCTCGAGTTAAAATGAAATATGAATATATATTCAAGCTTAAATTGGGCAAAATGTGTATGTGAGACTTATAAAAGAAATATGGAGAAGTAACATAGTAAGCCAAAATAAAATTGTTTTGTATTTAGAGAATGAAATAAAAATCCAAACTTGAATTATAAAATAAAATGGAACACAGATAAAATAATAAGATGGTGTTTGAAGATAAAATCCAATTCAAGTATGGATGAAATAAATATGGCCTTGGATTTAATCTTAACAAAATAAATGGAATTTGATCTAGGTGAGTATAAATAAGTTGGAAATAAATTTAAGTATGAAATTGAAACAAGTAAATTAACATAAGACTAAACTTTATAGAAGTGTAGCTTCAAGGAAAGTGAGAGTTTATTTAGTAAAAGCTTTAATAATTTAAGTTGAATGAAATAAAATCATTATTCGAATAGAAATAGTTGGATAAGAAATTAAATTTGTATAAATAAACTCTGATGGCTTATCAAAAGAATTTAAATGCTTGAAATAAAAAGTATGTTTGTTTAATACAGGCAAGATCCGGAGCTTAAAGTGAAAATGAATATGATTAAGAGTAACTGGATGTAGTGTGGTGAATAAATGAATTTGTGGCTCATAAAGTTTAAAAAGTGGAATTATAAGCCAAAATAAAATTATTTTGTACTTGGGAAATGAAATAGATATCCAAAATCATAATTAAAAACTAGAAATAAACTCAAGAACTTTAATGAAGTGATTTTGTGATGAAATCAAATATTGAATTGGAAGTGGAAATAAACTAATTTGAAACAAATTAGTAAATTAAGTATGTAAATGAAATTGGAATTGGTCAAATAAAGTTGGATGGTGAATTAATAAATTTGATTGTAAATTAAAATAAATGGGAGGCTGAGACCTTGAGTTGTATATATATATAATTCAACTTGGATTGGTGTTGTATCTCTTACAGGATTGGATTGCCAGAACGGATGTCTGGAATTCATAATGTATTCCATGTATCTCATCTAGGAAATTTGTTCAGGATCATCATTAATTGTAGAATCGGTAGTTCAGGGAGATTTGGAAGTCAAGCGGAGTTTGACTGTAGTCAGGAATCCTATTCGGATTGTTGATCAGGATGAGAGGCAACTCGGGAGTAAGTAGTGAGGCTTGTCGAGTGCAGTGGAGCGAGGATCCCAGTGATTACACCTGGGAAACTCTGGATAATTCTAGGGAAGTTTATCCGGATTTGTGTTCGGATAGCTAGTGTTGCTTGTTAGGATAGACTGTTTGATTGTTTGCTAATGTATGAATGATATGTATGTGTGAATGGTTGGTATAACAGCTTTTAAATTATCTTTGTTCAAAATTTCGGGGACGAAATTCTTTTAAGGGGGGAGGAATGTAACGACCCTGAATTTTGGCCCTGTTTATTTTAATAAATATTTAATCTGATTAAATAAAATGTGAACTGATTATTTTCAAATGGATATGATTTTGGAATAATTGCCATTTGTTTATATAAATTTGTATTTTTAAAAGGGAATTTGATGCTGGAGATTTAATAAAATTTCTTAATAATATTTACCTTATATAACTGAATTAAAATACTGTACTTTGTTTACATTTGGAAATATACATATGGATGCTAATGTTCAAATTAAAATCTAATTCTAACAAGATAAAATATAAATGTAAAATATAAATCAAATATGTGCATATAACTTAATTTAAATAATGATAGTAAAGTACAAATAGAAATGAATACAAATATAAGTAAGTTAATCATTTTAAATATAACTTAAACATTGATAGTCAAATATAAAATACAAATGTAAAATTTAAAATAAGAATTAATTAGTTAAAATTTCATACAACATAACTTAACAATTTGTAAACAAAGTTAAAATAAGAACAAGGTATAGAAACACAAAGTATAAAGTAAAATGAAATCAAATGTAATGTAAAACCAGACTCTAACTTTTATGTATAACTTATGTAAACTAGAAGTTAACAAAACAAAATATTTTCATACACAAATCAACAACAACCATATATATGTAAATTATTCCAGTTAGAAACAATGAAACAAATTATTTTCAAAGCAAACCAAAGTAAAAATAAATTTGACCCAAACATATTCATTATTCTAGCAAGCAATTAATAAAATATATTTTTTACACAATATCTTCACATATAAATCTAAACTTAAAATAAAATAAAATAAAAAAATGTTTGCAAAAGGAATAATCCTCATTCACAAGTATCTGTAAACATGAAGAAACCTGACAACTCAGGTAGATTGAAATACAAGATTAAATTAACATGTCTTCCTATGCAAGCCTTTAGCCTTCTTGCTGAAGAACACACCCCCATACAAATGCATACAATATCTTCATGGTATAACATAATCATAATTATGTAAACAGATTAAGCAACACAACATTTATTGCTCATCTGTTAGAGCATATATTTTTGTCTATTCAAGATGTGCACAAATCTTTACTTTGCAGAATAAAATCTGATCAACATAATTAAATAGCAGTGAGATAAGTATAAAAAAATAATAATAAAACAGGCTTGTATATATGTAACCTGTAAATGATTATGTAGGCAAGTGATAAAAGTCTATGTACTAATAGGATTAAGGTAGACATTAGGTACTTTAGCATTAAATGTTGCATCTTCTCAGCAAACATTTGGTCGAATTCAAGAATCATATCAGCCCCATTAAAAAAAAACAAAGCTTGCCTGATAAAACAAAGTGAATAGTGTACTAGCAGATAACACCTAACCAGGTTAAAGCTTTTTCCCATTCATACATAACTTCTTATCTTTTATATATATGTGAAACCATCTTTTATGTTCCAGTCCATTCTGCAATTCATAAAAAAAGAGAGAAGTGAAACCAAATTGAAATCCAACTCAAATGTATCTAACTCAAACAAGAACAGATGGGACTGCAGGCATTAAATATGCTCTGTTCAACAGTTTGTTTTTAGTGAGTATACATTTTTTTTAAGTTTTAAATTAATTAAAATCAATTTAAACTTTATTGATAATTTGGATTGTGTATGCTACAGCTTGTAAATGGTTGTGTGATTTTCTGTGCTTTCCTGAAGTTGGTACCGGTTGCATATTTTGTGCAAAAACTCAAATCATCCTTATTTAAATCATGGATAAGCTTTGCTTTCTCAACAACATAAGATATAAAACTTAAATTAAGATTTTGTAAAGGTTGATTAAACCATTTTTATAAAATATGTCACTGTGATATTGATATTCAGGGAATCAAGTGATAGTTGATAAAATTCGACTGTTGTAAATTATTGATTCAAGTTTATACTTTGAATCCTTATGTAAATTGATGAATTTTAAAACAAAAAGAAAGATTTTTAGTGTAGTAATGTAAGAGCAGCACACAATTGAATGAAAATTGTATTGTTATCAATTTCCAGTGATTTAATCAACTTTAAATGTTCAAATTCGTGTTGAAGCAAGTGCGAGCATTGGTAATGTAGTAAAAATTATCAATTAATTTTTCTATTAAGTGAATTAAGGAAATGAGATTGATTTAGGGTTTTTGTTCAAAATTTTGACATGCCTGTAAATGCGACGAGTTCGTCATCCATTCGTGATCGAGTTGTTCGAAACTTCGAGGAATGGAAGGGTGGCGTGTTGTCGAGGTGCGGCCAAAAGTTGAGGGCTTCCGGTGGTCACGGCGGCGGTGACGAGGTGATTATGTTGATGGGGTTGAGCTCTGCATCTGGGTCAAACAGTTGTTTTTCGATTCGACATTCCTGAAGGCAATTCGATATTGGGTTTCGAATATACGAGTGTTTTGTGATGTGTCTGAGTCGTTGGTGTTCGTCGAAGTTTGGTGGTGCTGCCGTGCACGTGCACGGCGTGGAGGAGGAAGTCGACGTTGGTCGGTGGTGGATTCTCGAGTCGTACACGAGAGTTTGAGTAGGTCGCTTCGGGTTATCGCGAGTTAGTTTTAAGGCTGTTGTTTTTTTTACTTAGCAAAGTTAACTGCAAAAAAAATGGAGAAAAAGAAGTTGTGTATAGGGAGTGAGGCTCGAGAATTAGCGTGTTTTACTTGGAGTTATACTCGGGTATGTTCAGGAATAGCGCGAGTTTCCTTGGAACTGCAGTAATGCATTTTAATGTTGGTGTTAAACAAATTTGTTTTCCTCAAATTTTTAAGTACTCAGAACATAATGAATGTTTAACAAGTTTTAATTAAAATTTTGATTCAAGTTAAAATGATTTTTGATTAATACTTAACGAAGTTTTTAAAACATTTAATTATTATATAATCCAGTAATTATTTTAATTAAGGATAAAGTACATTAACAATTAAGTTGTTGTTAGTTTACATAATTGATTTCCAGAATCAATGAAGGCTTTTAAAAATGTTAGTTAAGCTGAAAAATTAATATTAATTGATGACTTCAGGAAGTGGATAAAAATAATTACTTTCTAATTTTAATTAGAGATGGATTATAAGTAATAAATAAATTAACTACTTAAGTAAATTAATGATTAATGGTTAATTGATTAAATAATTTAATTAAGAATTAATAAAGTGATAAATTAAGTAATTATTAATTAATAAATGGATAATTAAGTTTTGTTAAGATGTTAATTTATGATTAAAGAATGGTTAATTAAGTAATTAAGGTTAAACAAATTGATTAGGACGTAATAAATTAAATAGTGTGAAACAAATTGATTAAGTGATTGAGTAATTAAGGAAATTAATTACTTATTGTAATTAATGAAGTTTATGATGAATTATTAAGTTAATTAATTAAGTTTAATTAATTTAAATAATTATTGAAGATGTGATAAGTATAATTACTTGGAGAAGTAATTAATGATAATGACTGGTTATAATTGATTGAGGATGATTTATTAATGGAAGTAATTTGAATATAATTACTTGGGCAATTAATCAAAGGATTAATTTAAAAGGGGAATAATTGAGGTGAAGTTAAGTGATGTGATAAAGTAATTAAAGGTGGTTAATTACTGAATAGTATTAATCAAGAGTGATTAATAAATGTAGTTTAATTGAAGATTAATTACTTAAGGTAATTAATTTAATACAGGGTAATGAAATAAAAAGGTAATTAGTAATCATTAATAGTTAAAATTAATAATAAGAGATTAAAGAGTAATTAATTAGTGTAATTAAGAAGAATGTAATATTGGTAATTTAAGGTTAATTTCTATGTTTATTTAAGATAATTTATTTGTAGAAATAAGTTAAAGGATAATACTTGAATGTAATTAAAGGTAGTTATACAAGGATGGCTAATTAAATTGAATAATTGGATGATGATAAATTAATTGATTGATAATTGGTTAATTGTTATATAAGCAAGATTTATAATGGTGAAGTAATTAATTTAATTCTCTTTAAATAAATTAGAGATGAAATAATTAATTTAATTCATTTTAAATTAATTATAGCTGATATGATTGCTTATGTATGGATGGATGATATTGTTTACCCTGAATGGTTTGAGATTTCTAGTATAAGATAAATGATGCAGTGTGAAATGTATGCTTGATTGTAGTATGATAATAATATGGATTATCTGTTGTGATGATAATATTGCCTATCTATTTATTATAATAATGTTGATTATCCATTGTGATATTGTAAATTATCTATCTGAGTGTATTATGGATAATTGAATTGTTTTAAACTTTAAACAACTTGGCCTTAAAAGACACGTTTTGGATTTCGATGAGACCTGGATCGGGTTTCCATATTTGGACATCCGAAAACCACATCGATCTAAATTAACGATAAGTCGTGAATCTGATGTGAAGGTGAAGGTTTAGAATGCAAGGGTTGTCGTCGTTAACTCTGAGGGTGATTCCAAAATGAGTGTAACGAGATAATGCCTTCGGTTTAGTTCGAACCCGGAATGAACTTTTATGGATTGAATGCTTTCAGCACATCGTCAGGCGGACGATGAGCATGCTAAGGAATATGTTCTCTAAAGGTAATCGTAGCCTCAAGCCTCATCAACCGGGAATGGCTAAAACAGGTGAGGTGCAGCAAGGTTAGATGAGTCATGCCCAAGCAGGACAAGATTTTCCTCTGTCTAGATGTCCTTTTTTATTCGGCTTAGTGAGCGGTTGGTCGCGCCAACTGCGGGGTTATCTTGTTCGGGACTGTTCAGTAAGGAATGGTTCCGGCCTTGTGTTGCAGGGGAGCGGGCGAACTCCTCGGTACGGTGATCTAGGCCCCGTACTGTAACGGGCGGTACCCCAGTAGCCCTGCCATTGTATGGAATCCATTTTCCAATAAGTGCCAACGGTTTTGATTGTATTACCCACTTTTGTGGCTAGTAGCTGAAATTTAATAATGTAACAATTTCGGCTATTTTCTATTTACTTGAAAACCCTAGATACTATTATAATATCACAGAATTTCCTATGAAATATTTTGGTTAGCGTAAGGTAAAAACTTACCCGTATTTATGTGTGGGGGGTCTTACGTGATACCTTTATTTTCAAATGATTTTCAAAGTTAAACAATTTAAACTGTTTACTCATACCAGACCCATGTCTGACCCGGAGTTTATATTTTACGTTTTCATAAAATCTTGGGTACTCAAATTTTTACGAGTAGCCAAGTGATAGGTTCTTGGATTGTTGAGTTCTGGAGGAGCTTGGAGCAGGAGCCCAGACGTATGTAGATATCTATATAGTTCCGCTGTGATAGTTAGAGTATGTTGTATTTTGAGATGTATGTAGTGACAGATGTATATAAAATTTGTCAAGTGTATAATATTGTATAACTCTGATATAAACAAACTATGTAATTATTATGTGATGTATTATATTTTATTTCGTTTCCGCTGTGAAATTCTGTTGTTGTTCTTTCTTTCTTTTTTCTTCTATTTCTACCTCTTTATTTCTTAATGATGATATGTCTTTTTGGTAGTAGAAGGGCAGGTCGTCGCAAGAACCAAGTGTGAAGCCCATCTTTGGATTCAATAATAAAGGACCCACTCTAATAGGGTAAATGCTCTTTGTACAGATGGGAATTTCGCCATACTGCGGAACCTTAGAAACTCTTTTCGTAATCATGGATCAATCCTCCGATTATAATGCTTTCATTGGGATGCTCTAAATAAAGTGGATGTCTTTGTCTCATCCAAACATCTAATAGTGAAGTTTTTAACTAAAAATGGCAGGTGAACCATAAAAGGGGAGCGGTTTAGCTCCCGAGAACCATATTTTTTGCTACACTTGAGAAATTTAATAAAGATGGCGCTTATTGTTAGGAATCGACGAAAAGTAAATTGAACCAAACCAAAACTGAGATGTCCTCGTATGGTAACTAGTAACATCCCCTACTTGGAGGTCCAAAACTAATGGCCACAGATGCTGTAATCATCCATAGTTATTAATCTTCGATGACCAAATACGGTAATATTAGATACATTAATATAACAGAAACACATGGATATGAATTTTTTTAAAATCATTAAACAACTTTCACATTCCATTTCAAAACATTTCAAATTCATTACATAATCCCATATTCGAGAACCACGTTCTGAGAAAATATAATTATTACAGCATACACCAAAAGCGACATGTGAGGATGCCCCTTTGGATGATTAGAGTATATATAACAAGTCAATTAATTAAATTTTCCTTTACAACAAAACATAGCGAAATTAAAATAGAAAATAACTCTTAATAGCCATCTTGCCTCTTGCACATCTCCAAAATCCTATTCGTCTAATGAGGTACCTGAAAACCAAAACTCTCAAACTACTCAAAGTTAATTGAGCGCCCGAAAGTTTAAGGGGAAAACATAAACTTCGAATCAGACATAAAGCCGGGTATGAATAATAATCTACCATCTCAAACCATTTAGATATCCAGTGAGACGACGTCGCTTAGCAGAATGGGTTTTCCCCTCACTAGTATCTTATCCAAAACTTTATAAAAACCATATATTGCACTCATGCATCCACAATGGTTAAAACATAACAATTCAAGATATTATGATGATATGCAAACAAGTAAAATCAATTTTGGATTACCCATCCCCATTCATTTTGACTAACTGTCTCAGTTATAGTTTCTAGGGTTACTATTAACCTATTAGTTTTCATGGGCTTACTAATAACTTGTTAAAAATTATGGACTCCATATCCAGTTATATAGTTTTCATAGGATCACCAAGAACCTATTGGCCCCTACCAATAACTTCATGGTTTCGTGGGTTCTACCTGAATCTATTGGTATCTTCAACAACTTTCTTCTTATCCTTGTTTTAATGGATTGAGTAGGAACCAATTGACCTATGTCTATAACTTAATTTAGATCTAGTTTTCATGGGTCCACTACAAATCTATTGGCCCCTGCAAATAACTCTTTCTAATCATAATTTCCATGTGTTTACTATGAACTGTCTATCAGACAACTTCTTTAACTAGTGTTTAGGCATCCTATGTTCTGGTTTTCCTAACATCCTAGATGCAATTATACTCATTTAGAAGTTAACTCAATTTATATTCACTACTGGGTCAACCTAGTTGGTTACTCTACCCTTTTCCCCAAAATTCAGTTATATTACCATTTTATAGTGAATATGTATATTAGAAGAATCAAGCAAAATAACATAATAACACATCTGTGGTTTAATATCCTTGAAATCATTTTCATATAAAACATGGTTAATCCCTTTAACCTATTATTTTATCAAGGAAAGATTCTTCCCAAATTTCATACTTAAAAGCTATTTAAAACTCTTTTATTATGCAATGGATTTCCTTTAAAAATGTGATTGGGTTCTTTATTCTGAAAACTAAGGCTTTCAAAATCTTTAACTTTTACTTTCTAAACCGTTGGATAACCTCCTTCGAAAGCATTCAAATCTTCTTTTCAAAACACTAAGCATAAGCCTTTCGAAACACTTCAAAGCATCTTTTTGAAATCCTCAAAACATACCTTTTGAAAGTATTAAAGTATTACTTATTAGCTCTTAGAACCATAGATTCGAAACCATTGAAAGTACCCCTTTCAAAACCATTTGAAAGGTCGCTTTCGGAACCATTGGGTTTATCTTTAAAAATATCTTTCGGATCAAAGTGAATATAAACGGAAGTATTCCTTTCGAAATCATTTGAAAGTATCCCTTTCGAAACCATTGGGTTTATCTTTAAAATATCTTTTGGGTCAAGGTGAATATAAATGAAAGTACCCCTTTTGAAACCATTAAATTCCATATAAAAGAGTTTGGGGGTAAAACTGATGGCTTCGAAATCATCCATTCGAAAGCTTAAATCATTTAACTAAAACATTTAAAGGATAGCTTCGAAACCCCTTTCGAAGCCATTGCCTTCGAAACCTTTAAACCCTTTCGAAAGCTTTAGGAAGTGACTTATATTTATAAAAACAAAAGCTACCTTTCAATCTAGTTAATGACGTACATCCAATTGAAAGGCATAAGGTCGGCAGGAGAATTTCGATTTGGGTTGAAAGTACCCCTTTCGAAAGCATTAATTTAAAAACACGGCAATTCTTTCGAAAGCTTTGCTTTAAATAAAAAAGTGGAAACATAATAAAGGCTATTTAAAACACCATTTCGAAAGTATTAGTTTCGACTCCTTCGAAGGTATTCATCAAAAACAAGGCAAGCGCTTTTCTTTAGATTATAAACAGAGACCTTCGAAAGCTAACTGGTTTTGACACCTTCGAAAGCATGGTTTCGACACCATACATGCCTCTTTATCTTCCAATCCACTACGTACCAATGTATGATACCTTTTGTATTGGTTTCAACTTAGTGGATTTCAACTTGGTTGACGCGGAAGTATAGGGTCGAAAGGTACTACTGAAAGAGGTAAAACATAATTTTTGGGTAAAAACTGTTTTAATGTCTTTTAAACTAAATGCTTTTTAACTAACGTGCCTATTTGTAAACATTTAATTGGGTGCGATAAACTTATCAAATTCTTTCTTAAAATAAAACTATAGCATAATTTCAGATCTAAACAAAGATTAGTTTAACAAATAAGCCCTTCTATTAAGCAAAACAATTAAACCGTTTACGTCCTCATTCTAAAATAATTTAATTTCCATAGTAATTCACTTAGGAAAAATCCTCAAAAATAACGGAAACTCGGTTTTAATATAAATTTCAGGCCCAAATTCTTCATAATATAGCCTAGATTAATTTTTAAACCTAATTATTCATAATTTCCTTTTGGAAATTCATAATAAATTTTTCATAGCTTGGAAAATTATTAAAATTAAAACCCTACTCCAAAATAATGTTTTACGTAACATATAAATTCCTCATGGCATTTGAAATCCAAAATAAATAATTTTAGCCTGAAAACCATATAAAACAATTATCAAACAAACTTCTTTGAATGTATCATATCATGAAATCCTAGCATATCATCATCAAATTCATCATACTGGATTTAAACTTAAAACCGAAAATCAAATGATCATAAAAACAAAAACAAAGATGGTTTTGATTATTATTCACCTTGATTGGATAAGGAACTTGAGATTTGACTTAGATTAATCCTCCTTGCTTGATTGCTTAACTTTAATTTGATTTTTCCCTTTTCTTCCCTTGGTGATGGCCGACTTGAACTTTTTGTTTGCGTTTTGAATAATGCAAAATGAACGTGCAAAGGAAAGTGGAAACGAGATTATAAGGGAAATGGTGAGGCAATTACCTTACAATGCCCTTGTGTTAATTAATTTACATATAAAACCATTCATAAGCCCATTTATTTAATCAAGCTCGGCATCTATTTTTAATTTTCAAATCTTAATCCCTTTATCACTCTAATACTTACATTACTCTATTTAATTTATCTAATTAAATTCCTTGAATAATGTTACTAGAAACTAGAGTTGTTATAGGCTCCTCTACTTAAAGAATCTCATCCTCGAAATTCAGTAAGGACTAAATACTAAGCATAGCAATCATCTACAACAACCATACTAGCCTACCTGACTAGAAACTATCTATAAAGCTAATATAGACATACCCTCAAAGCAGATAAAGATAAGTATCTCTAATCATGTCTTTTGTCTCCCAAGTACATCCCTTCTCGTTATCGCTCCACTAAACTTTCACCAACCTGACTGTCTTGTTCCTCAATCTTTTCTCATCTCTTGCTACACCCTAAACCGATTGTCTAACAAAAGTCAAATTAGGCTCTACTATCAAATTTTTTAACCCTATCGGTGGAATAGTAGTCTCTAGATCATGCACATACTTGCAAAGATGAGACACATGAAACACATTAAGATTACCTGCATACTTCTCGGCAACTCTACTTTGCATGCGAGCTTTTTGATCCTCTCTATAGCTTGGAATGGACCAACATATCTCGATGCCAGTTTCCCTGACTTTCCAAATCATACCACCCCTTCATCGGTGATATCTTAATGAAAACCTTATCTCCGACTGAGAGTTCTAGGTCTTTACGCCTCTTATCTGCGTAACTCTTGGCATGGACTAAGTTTCCTTCATCCTTTCTCGGATCAACTCAATCTTCTCTATTTCCTCTCTAACCAGATCTGGACCTAAGACTAATCTATTTTCGGTCTCCAATCAACATACTGGTGATTTGTATGGCCTTCCATACAAAGCTTCAAAAGGCGTCGTTCCTATACTAGCCCGATAACTATTATTATAGGACCAAGTGTAGGTGACCTTCCCAAGATCCACCAAAGTCCAATATACAAGCTCTTAACAAATCCTCGAATACCTTATTAACTCTCTCTGTCTGCCCTGTTTGAGGGTGATATGCAATGCTCATCTTAAGCTTGGTATCCAACACAACCTGTAGACTCTTTCAGAATTCACTAGTGAACAAAGTGTCTATATCACTGACTATACTACTAGGAATCTCATGCAGTCTAACTATGTTCTTCATGAACAACTTTACTAAAAACAGGTGCCGTCCTGCTTGACTTAACTGGAATGAAATGGGCACTCATGGTCAACCCCATCCACTATGACCCATATACTTTCGTTTCCTCTATTTGACCATAAGAACATGTCTATATAATCCATAGGTATCGAATCCCATTTCCAAACTAGTATCTTCAAAGGTTGAAGCAGACCACTCAGCTTTTGATGTTCGACCTTCACTTGTTGAATGTTTGCATACTGCCTAACCCTCAAGCCAACATACTTCTTCATACCTTCCCAAAAGATGCTCCTCTTCATATCTTGACACGTCTTTAGTCCCTTCAGAATGAATCATAAATTTGGACCGATGACATTTTCCAAGAACATCTTTCCTTAAATCCTTAACATTCGAAACGCATAATCGTCCCTTCTTTCTCAACCATTCCCTTTGGTCAAGACTAAAATCCTTTAGATCATCGATCTATGATCCCATCTCAAGTCTTCTAGTATCCTCAACTAAAACTGGATCCTCCTTCTGCTTAGAAGAATCATTTCGATCAATATTGGTCGAACTTCTAAACAGGTCAACATGGCTGTGCTCTGATCGAAACTAGCAGTCGATCTTAACTGCACATTACAAGTAGTCAAAGCTTCTAAATCTTTCCACTCTGCCAACATAGCTAACTACACATTCTGATGTCTTCTCCTAAGAGCATCCGCTACTTTATTACCTTTTCCAGGTGTGTACTCTGTACCCAAATCATAAGCCGCTAAAAAATCTAGCCACCTCTGTTGTCTCATATTCAACTCCTACTGAGAGAATAAATACCTTGAGAACTTATGATCTGTGTATAGCTCAAATCTCTCCTCTAATAGATAATGTCTCCAAATATTCAATGCAAAGATCACCGTGGCCAACTCCAAATCATGAGTAGGATATCTCACTTCATGCGATCTAAGCTGTCGTGAAGCGTAGGCAATAACCTTACCCTTCTATATCAATACAGCTCCTAGTCCATTCCCACATGCATCTGTATACATCACTAACCCTTGGTTTCCGTTTGGAACTACTAACACAGGTGTGTTGGTCAGCAAATGTTGTAACTTAAGGAATGCTTCCTCATATTTGTCGGACAAGACAAACTTCACATCCTTCCTGGTTAACTTAGTCAAAGGTGCTGTATCTATGAGAAATCCTCAATGAGTCTCCGGTAATATCCAGCAAGTCGAAGAAAACTCTTTATCTCAATCACCGTCTCCTGTCTCTTCCAATTATAAGCAGCTTCGATCTTATTTGGATTGACTGACAAGCCCTTCTATGAAACCATGTGATCAAGAAACCTAACCTCTTTCTTCCAAAAACGACACTTGGAAAGCTTTTCTTTTAGCAAATGCTACCTCAGCGCCTAAAGCACTACTCTAAGATGCCCTTTATGCTATCTTTCATCCTTACAGTATACTAAAATTTCATCTATAAACACCAACACAAACTTATCCAAGTACTCTCGAAAAAATCGGTTCATCAAATCCACAAAGAAAGCAGGTGCATACGTTAACCCAAATGGCATACTAGCCACTCATACGAACCATACCTAGTTCGAAATGCTTTCAACCGAATATTGTCCTCTTCCACACTTAACTGATGGAAACCTATCGCCAAATTCAACTAGGAAAACACTCTAGCTCCACACATCTGATCAAAGAGATCGTCCATTCTTGGTAAAGGATACTTATTCTAAATCGTCCTCTCATTCAACTTACGATAGTCGATACACATCCTCAATAACCCATCCGATTTCTTCACGAACACCGCGGTTGCTTCCCAAGGCAAACTGGTTAGTCTAATAAAATTCCTTCCCTCTAGATCCACTAACTGCACCTTTAATTCCTTTATCTCGGTCGGTGTCATCCTGCTAGGTGATCTACTTACAAGTTCAGCTCCTGGCACAAGATCTTTCCAAAACTCAACAACTCGTTTTGGTTGTAATCCTGTAAACGGCTCAAAGACATCTACAAAATCTCTTGCTACTCGAACCTGACTTAACTCTTCTCCTACTTCCATAGCACTTAATAAAGCACAACTACTCCGATTAGAATTCTCCACTTATAATATAATTCAGTTATGACTATCGGGGTGTCTTATATTTCCCTATCTTGAAAAAATTTCCAAGCCTCATATTTACCCAACCAATCCATACCCAAGATGATCTTGAAATATATGAAATCAAGAACATAGAGATTGCATGCAAACTTATGACCTAACAAATCAAGTTCTAACTAGTCACATCTCATCTTCAGAGTTGCATATCCTCCTACCGGAGTCGCAACCCTTAAGGAAGTAACAAGATATATGGGTTCTAAGCATAAACTATCAACCAAACACTGAGATATAAATGAATGTGATGGACTGGTATCAAATGGTACCGTAACCGGTATATTTTGAATCAAAAGCATACCTTCCATCACAGTCTTCCCTTTTTGAGCTGCAGTTGGCCTAGCAGATGATGGTCCAACAGCAAAGACCTTCCTTTGTTCGCCTTGACTGGTTCTGGACACCGATTCTTATAATGCCCAACTTGGACACAATTGAAGCACTTTAAACTCTTCTTTTTTGCAACCTTCTTCCCCTTACCCGACCGGCACTCATGAGCATAATGACCTTTCTTGTCACACTTGAAGCAAACTAAATCAGCCTTTCCTTCTTGGCAGCTTCTTCCTTCTGGGCTCCCTTCTTCTCAAAGAACTTTCTCCTTTTTTCCTGAGAACCGTGGGTTTCAATTGGATTTTCTTTTTCCCAAATAGTAAGCATCTCCTAATGTTGGATTTCCATCTCCACAACTACATTACAATGTTCACGGAGATGTGTCAGGGTCGCCCTAGCAATCTCAAGTCTCAATCCTCGAATGAACCTCTCATTCCTCCTGATGACGATGTCTATAGTAGCATACCCATATCGGGATAGCTCATCAAATTTAGTAGCATACTCAATTACCGAGATATCTCCCTGCACCAAATCCATAAAATTCCTAAAAAATGGCGACTTGGAAACTTCGGATAAAAAACTCTGTTCAAATCTCCTTTGGAATTCTGACCTAGTCAACTCTTCCTCCGAAACTCCAGCGGTAACATTATTCCACTAATGAAGCGTTGCCCCTTGCAACTGTCTAGAGGCCGGCCTCCTCTTCTGCTCATCATCTAAGCCCAAATTAGCGAAGATTCTCTCACAATACAACAACTAATTTTCAACTTCTATGGCATTCTCTGTTCCCATAAATGGCTCCCTACCAAGATGGTGTAATATTTTCTCAATCTAGCATAATCATTCCTAATTAGAGCCATAGGATTAGCTCCTCCAACATTCCCAGCAACTCTAGCAGCGGGTCCTACTTGCATCAGGTTGACGAAGAACTGATACATCGCCCCCATATCCATTGGTGGATTTCCAGCACACACATTGGCATCTGCACTTTGGTTAGCATTAGCCCGTCGACTCGGGATCCTCCTGATAGGCCAAACATTTTTGTTTGTTGTGATGCTTCCTCCATCGAGATTTCTTCTTTCATTTCCTTCCTCCTTGTCTTCTTTCTCGTAAATCTGCATATGAACCTTAGTAAGATACAGAAGAACGGTCTAAAAGAGAGGGGAATACATATACATACATACATACATAGATATATATATATCAAATACAAGTACGTTGCTATAGCGTTATCTTAAACCCTGATCTTATTTTCTGATCCATTGGGTTTTTTCTGAAAAATCTTTTAGATTTAAATTTCTTTTAAGTTTTTATAAACCTATACTCTGATACCAATTTGTGACATCTCCCGCTTGGAGGCCCAGAACTAATGGCTACGGATGTTGTAGACATCCATAGTTATTAATCCTCGGTGACCAAATATAGTAATGTTAGATACATTGATATAACAGAAACACATGGATATGGAAAATTTTAAAATCATTAAACAACTTTCACATTCCATTTCAAAACATTTCAAATTCATTACATAATCCCATATTCGAGAACCATGTTCAGAGAAAATATAATTATTACAACAAATGCCAAGAGCGACAAATGAAGATGCCCCCTTGGATGATCAGAGTATATATAACTAGACAATTAAACAACTTTTCCTTTACAATAAAACATAGCAGGATTAAAATAGAAAAGAACTCAAAATAGCTATCTTGACTTCTGCATGTCTTAGAAGCTTATTCGTCTAATGAGGTACATGAAAACCTCAATTCTCAAACTACTCAAAGATAATTGAGCATTCGAGAGTTTAAGGGGAAAACATAAACTTTGAGTCATACATAAAGCCTAGTATGAATAATAAACTATAATCTCAAACCATTTAGATATCTAGTAAGACCACGCCGCTTAGCGGAATGGGTTTTCCCCTCACTGGTATCTTATCCAAACTTTATAAATAATATATACTGTGCTCCTACATCCACAATGGTTAAAACATAACAATTCAAGATATTATGATGATATGAAAATAAGTAAAATCAATTTTAGATTACCCATCCCCATTCATTTTGACTATATGTCTCAGTTATAGTTTCTAGGATCACTATTAACCTATTAGTTTTCATGGGCTTACTAATAACCTATTTAAACTTATGGAATCCCTGTTTGGTTACATAGTTTTCATCGAATCACTAAGAACTTATTGGCCCTTGCCAATAACTTCATGGTTTCATGGGTTCTCCCTGAACCTATTGGTATCTCCAATAACTTCCCTTTTATCCTAGTTTTCAAGGGTTGAACAGGAACCTATTGGCTTCTATCAATAACTTAATCCGGATATAGGTTTCATGGGTTCACTACAAACCTATTGGCCCCTGCCAATTACTCTTTATAATCATAGTTTTCATGGGTTTAGTATGAACCCGTCCATCTGACAACTTCTTTAATCAGTGTTTAGGCATCCTATGTTCTGGTCTTTTTGACCTTTTAGATGCAATTCTACTCATTCAGGAGTTAACTCAATTTATTTTAACAACTGGGTCAACCTAGCTAGTTGTTCTTCCCATTTTTTCCAAAATACAGTTACAGGTCCATTTTACAGTGAATATGTATATTAGAAGAAGCAAACATAATAACATAATAACACCAACACCTGTGGTTTAATATCCTTAAAATCATTTTCATATAAAACATGGTTAATCCCTTTAATCTATTATTTTATCAAGGAAAGCTTCTTCAAAAACTTCATATTAAAAAGCTATTTAAAAAATACTTTATTATGTCATGGTTTTCCTTTAAGAATGAGATTGGTTTCTTTGTGTTGAATACTAAAACTTTCGAAACCTTAAACTTTTACTTTCGAAACCATTGGATAACCTCCTTCGAAAGCATTCAAATCTTCTTTTCAAAACACTAAGCACATGCCTTTCGAAACACTTTAAAACAACTCTTTCGAAACCCTCAAAACATATCTTTCGAAAGTATTAAAGTATTACTTATTAACTCTTAGAAGCATAGCTTCGAAATCATTGAAAGTACCCCTTTCAAAACTATTTAAAATTATCCCTTTCAAAACCGTTGGGTTTATCTTTAAAAATATCTTTTGGGTCAAAGTGAATATAAATGAAAGTACCCCTTTCGAAACTATTTGGTTTATCTTTAAAAAAATTCTTTTGTGTCAAAGTGAATGTAAACGAAATTACCCTTTCGAAACCATTAAATTTCATATAAAAGAGTTTGGGGAAAACTAATGGCTTCGGAACTATCCTTTCAAAAGTTTAAATCATTTAAGTAAAACATTTAAAGAATTACTTTGAAACCCCTTTCGAAGCAATTACCTACGAAACTATTAAACCCTTTTGAAAGCTTTAGGAAGTGGCCTATATTTATAAAACAAAATTTACCTTTCGATCTAGTTGATAACTTCAATCTAGTCAAAAGGCATAAGGTCGGCAACATGGTTTCGATTTGGGTTGAAACTACCCCTTTCAAAAGCATTACTTTACAAACATGGCAACTCTTTTGAAAGCTTTGCTTTAAACAAAAAGGCGGAGCTATTTAAAAGACCCTTTTGAAAGCAATATTGGTTTCGACTCCATCGAAAGTATTTATCAAAAACAAGGCAAACGCTTTTCTTTAGATGTAACATAGACTTTCGAAAGCTAACTGGTTTTGACCGCTTCGAAAGCATGGTTTCGACACCATACTTGCCACCTTTTCTTCCAATCCACTATATACCATCGTATTTATACCTTGTGTATTGGTTTAAGACTTTGTGGGTTTCGACGTGGTTAAGGCGGATGTACATGGTCGAAAGGTACTACTGAAATAGGCAAGACATAATTTCTAGGTAAAGACTGTTTTATTGCCTTGTAAAGTAAATATTTTTTAACTAACCTATATATTTGTAAACATTTAATTGGTTGCCATAAACTTTTCAAATTCTTTTTTAAAATGAAAATACCGCATAATTACAGATCTAAAAAAAGATTAATTTTACAAATAAGCCCTTCCATTAAGCAAAACAATTAAATTATATAAGTCCTCTTAAAATAATTTAATTTCCATAGTAAATCACTTAGGAAAAATCTTCAAAAATCATGTAAATTAACTTTTAATTTGTTATCTAACATATAAAAGTTTTAGACCCAATTTGTTTATAAATAGCACAAATTAATTTTTAAACCCAATTGTTCATATTTACTTTGGAAATTCAAAATAATTTTTTCATAGCTTGGAAAATTATAAAAATTAAAACCCAACTCCAAAATAATGTTTTACAAAACATATAAATTCCTTATGGCATTCGAAATCCAAAATAAATGATTTTAGCCTTAAAACCATGTAAAACAATTATCAAAAAAATTTGTTTGAAAATATCATATCATGAATCCAAGCATATCATCATCAAAATCATCATAATGATTTAAAATTAAACCCTAAAATCAAATGATCGTAAAAAAATAGAGATGGTTTTGATTATTATTCACCTTGATTGGGATAAGGAACTTGAGATTTGATTTAGATTAATCCTCCTTGCTTGATTGCGTGACTTTAATTTGATTTTTCCCTTTTTCTTCCCTAGGTAATGGACGGCCTGAACTTTTTATTTGCATTTTTGAATAATGCAAAATAAACTTGCAAAGGAAAGTGGAAACGAGAATATAAGGGTAATGGTGCGACAATTACCTTATAACGCCTTTGCATTAATTAATTTACATATAAAACCATTCTAAAAACCATTTATTTAATTAAGCTCGGCCTCTATTTTAAATTTTCAAATCTCAGTCGTCTTATCACCTTAATATTTACATTATTCTATTTAATTATCTAAATAAATCTCCTGAATAATGTTATTAAAAATTAAGGGTGTTACATAACATCTTGAGCCTACTGTTCAAGACAATTAAATAGGCAGATGTAGGAGTAAAGCATGTGAACATGTTGAAAAGATTCAACTTCTCCTAGAGAAAAGGAATGCTAAAAGAAGTAAACCAAATGACTAATGAAATAGAGTGTAAGCAAATTATTACCGAAGTAGATTGCGGAAATGAACAAGAAAGGATGAAATCTACCAAAGAACTAGAAGAGGTAAGCCTAGATTTGTTTAACCGAACCAAAATAGTAAAAATTGGAAAAGAACTAGGAGACAATCCCAAAAGAAAGCTTATTTGATTCCTCCAATCTATCAAAGATGTATTTTCTTGGACTCACTCAAACATGGTCGGGATAGACCCAGTAATTATGAGCCACGTGGATCCAAATGTCATTCTCGTTCGACAAAAGAAAAGGCGATTTGATAAAATTCTAACTAATGCATTAAAGAAAGAAGTTAAAAGATTGCTTGAGAATGGGTTCATTAGAGAACTACTCTACCCCCCAAATGGTTGGATAATCCCATAATAGTTAAAAAGTCCAATGGAAACTGGAGAATATGCATCGGTTATGTTGATCTCATTAAGGCATGCCCCAAGGACCGTTATCCTTTGCCTAGAATAGACCAATTTGTTGATGCCATCAGTGGACATAAGATATTATCATTTATGGATGCATACTTAGGATATAATAAAATCCTCATTTTCAAACTAGGTGAATAAAACACAAGTTTTATAACGAAATAAGGAACTTACTGCTATAAAGTCATGGCTTTTGGGCTGACGAATGCTGGGGCCACGTACCAAAGGCTAGTAAATATAACATTTAAAGAACAAATAGGTTGAAACATGGAAGTATATGCAGATAATATGCTAGTTAAATCCTAAGAGGAAATTAACCACTTGAAAGATCTTGAGGAAACATTTGGATTACTAAGTACAAAATCAAGTTAAATGCGCAAAAATGCTCTTTCAGAATACAATCTGGGAGATTTCTTGGATATATCGTCAATTGTTCAAGGAACGATGCTAATCCTGATCAAATCAAAGCAGTTAAGGACATGGCAGAGCCAAAAAGAAGTAAAGATGTGATGAGACTAAATTGAAGGGTGCCAGCTTTAAATAGATTTATCTCTAAGGCTACTGATAAGTATTCTTTTCTTTGATATGTTTAAGAAAAAGAAGAACTTTGAGCGGGGAGAAGACTGCCAAAAAGCCTTCAAAGAGTTAAAACTCCATTTTGAAAAACCTCTGATCTTATCTAGTCTCATAGAAGGAGAGCATTTACACATTTACATGGCAGTCTCCGAACATGCGATAAGTTCGGTTCTAGTAAAAGAAGAAAATAAAGCTAAACTTCCGGTGTACTATATTAGTAAAAGGCCAATAGAGGCAGAATTTAAATATTCAGTTATAGAGAAGCTAGCATACTGTCTAATTCTTACTGCTCGAAAACTAAGAGCCTACTTTTAGGCTCATCCCATCAAGGTCTAAACTAATTTTCCACTTAAGCAAATCTTTAGTGAACCTAAAACGTCGGGAAGGCAGGTAAAATAGGGAATAGAGCTAAGTCAGTATGAGATTGAGTTCTATCCCCGACAGGCAATCGAAAGACAAGCTCAAGCTAATTTCGTTAATGAATGTACAAGATATATTGAAGAACAATCGAGAAAGGAAAAGGATCAGAAAACTAAATGGAACTATTCTTTGATCGAGCCTCAAACGAGCAAGAGTCTGGTGTGGGATATTTTATCACTACTTCTAATGGACATCGGTTACATTATGCAATGAAGTTAGGTTTTCATGCCATCAATAACGTGCCTGAATATGAATCAATGGTAGCAGGACTTACCTTAGCTCTTCAGCTAATGATTCCAAGGATTGAAATTTTGGTTAATCGACTAATCAAATTTATCAAATGAAGGATGCTAGGTTGGTCATTTATGTTAAGAAGATATTGAAAATGTTATCTTAGTTTTAATATTTTTCAATACACCAAGTAACCAAGGAAAGAATTCACAAGCTAACTCTTTGGTTAAATTAGCTAGCTCTGGAGGAGCACTAGAAACTCGAATTGTGCTAGTAGGCTTCTAACAAAATCCCAATATTGAGGAAAAAGCCCTCGAACCAGAAAATGAAACCATGGTGTTAACTAGATCCTAAGCTCTTATACACATGGAAAAAGAATATGAATTAACAGGTGGTAATGGTTAAAACAAGAAAGAACCATTCACTTAGAAATAGATAGTCAATATGAGAACAATTGGATGACACTCATTATTGAATACTTGGTAAAAGGGGAAACTAATAAGAGAAAAAAGGGAAGCGAGAAGGATAAGACATGTAACGACCCAGAATTTTATTTAATTAAAATTTGAATATTTAATTAATTTTAAATATTAATAAGTGAATTTATAAGTTGAATAAATTTTATTTCGAATAATTGGATTTAATTGAATAATTAAATCGATAATTTAATATGTTAAAATACAGAAATAACTGAAAATTGGGTAAAATATGATTGAAAATGATTTGTAAAATTTTATTATATCATGTTGAAGTTAGAATGATGTTTTAGAACTTTTAAAATCGAATTAAGAGTTTATTTGTGAAAATTGAATATTTTAATATTTAATTAACTAGTGAAAATAGCCAATTTTCAAACAGTCTCGGAATTCGACGAAACCAGTTTCATCGGATCCGTAATGTGATATTATTGTAAGGTTTCAAATTTCAAGTCAATCGGATTTACCGTTTGTCCGGTGCAAGCTAAAACGCCTAGAAAATCGTTTAATCGGTTTAATTTTAAATTGAACGTTTATTTCCATAACTCGCACAGATGACCGAATTAGCTCCCTAAACACGTTCCATTGTGTTCGGAACGCGGGGTAAACCTTAGAAACGTCAACCGGCACGCTTCGTTTGGAGTTCGGAAATTCCGGGTGAATAGTAAATTGGAAATTTTTCTATAAACCCCCCCCTCTTTTCATTTTTGCAAAATTATTAAAACCTAGGTCAAAAACTTACAGCCGCCTCCCCTATTATGAATGGCCAGAAATTATCAATCTTCTCCCCTCAATCTCTCTCAATCCATGCAATATTATCAAAAACTTTCTAAATGAAAGATGGAGAGCACGCAACGAGCTTCGAATCTATACGGTCAAGATGTAAATGAAGCATCGTGGAGGTTCTAAAATGGCCGCGTTCATCTGTAGTTCACGCGCGCATCTCGAGTTTGTAGGGGGGCCGAGCTCCACCATGTTGAGGCTTTGTGTCGAGCAAGCTATGGGCCTTCGAATGGCGGCCTCCGATCGTGGTCAAAGTCAAAGGGGGTGGCTCGATAATTAGATGATTAACGGCGGCCGATGGGTGTAATTGACCTGGATATTCACGCGTTTGGAGAAGAAGGCAGGGACGGTCTTGATGCAAGCAACAGGAATCAACGGCTATGATAGTTCAAGGTTTAAAAATTTATAATAAATGTTGTAATTTATATATATATAAATTCGTAAAACTTGTAAAATGCATATCTTTTTCATACGAGGTCGAAAACGCGCGAAACCAGTTGCGTTGGAATCGCATGGACGAGCACTACGCTATGGAATTGGATTGGAGTCGTTTGGAGTTAGTGAGAATTTCGCTAAAAACGAAATTGAAATCAAGGTGAGAACTTCTCACTCAACCGAATCGGTTTCGATTTTAATTTTAAATAGTTAGATTTAAAATATTTGAATGCATGTTTGAATGATGATTGTTATCTATTGATTGTTAAAATAGACATTATGCGTCGTTAGTAAGCGGATGTTATTTATTAAAAACATATACCGCGAATATTTCATAAACAGTGAAATTGGTATTATATATAATAGCAATATATATATATATATATTGGCATATGTATATATTGCAGTTATTGATTTCCCGCATTGTATAGCGGATGAGACCCTATTGCGCCGTCTATTAAGCGGATAATATTTTAAATCTCATATACCGCGATAATTCCGTACTGGAGCGGAATTGGTATTGTGCTAATATTTGTGGATGCAGGAAAACAGGTTGGAGGGATCCAACTGGATTCCTCAACAGTATTTATTTGATTTTGAATATTTTAATATTCGTTGATTATCATATCGATATATGATGTCGTTGTTGTCGTGATTGACTGTTTGGTATGTAGCATCATTGGACCAAATTTTGATAAGTAAATTGTTGTAACTTATTTATGGAGTTATATTCACGTTTTAGACAGTGAATAATCCTTTAAGATAAAATGTATAGAAGTGATGAAATTGGTTAACGTAGTATATTCACGTTTTAGAATAGTGAATAATATGTTAAAGAAAATGTTTTGAATGTGATGTTTTAAATAGAATTAAAACGATCTAACGATGTTTTCAAAATGTGTTGAGATTCGAAACCCTAGATTTCAACATTCATTGTTGAAATAGACGTTTTCGAGAAATAGAAGGAATGGTGGACTATAACACTGTTGTTATAGTAAATGATTTCCGAAAGGAAATGTTTGTATAGTATTGGGATTTATATATCTATTTTATTTTCGAATCCTTACACTAGTGATTTTGGGTTGTCGTAACGATGTTTTACGCAACATTCGTTTTGGCCCAAATAAATATGTTTAAGAGAATGATTTCCTTAAAGAATGAAATGTATACTTAATCTCGATTTAAGTATATTGAATATTTTCCAAAGGTTGAAAATAAATAAAATTTGTGAATTACTTATGAATAAATAAGTATGGAAATGTTTTTCCAATGTGAAATGAAAAGTCTTTTCGATTTATCTTTTTGAAGATAAATCGAAAATGAATAATTGAAATCGTATATTCACAGATATTGTGAATTATAAATTCACTATGGAATTTATAAAAGAAAGTGGAATTCGTTTAAAAATAAATATTGATTTATTTTGAAGTATTGAAATTATATATCTTGTAAAGATATTTTTGGGAAATAAATAATTTGGAAAATTATTTGGAATCTGGTGATGTTGTGCATATCCATTGATAGTTCAATAACCGACTATCAATATTTACCTTTGAAAGGTATTTGTTGTGATTTGCTGAATTTGAATGCTACACTTATTTTTAAATTATTGCGCTCGTTATTCAGATTACCCATTCCGAATAGTGATACGACGTAAGGGATAGCATTGATGACCGGTGTTGAAGACCGGATATTTTTGAAAGCTTAAGGACAACTCGTCGATTGTCTTTGCACAGAGTAGCTACGGTATAGAGACTCCCTATGTGATGGGAAGTCCGGACGTGATTAGAGATTATCCGGATTGCAAGGACTTCTTTGTAAGTGCCTTCGGTTCTGTTCGAGCCCGGAACAGACTTGTATGGATTGTATGTCTGACATTACAAATTGAGATATAAAGCAAATTTCCTTCAAATATATTTCTGTTGGTGGCGGAAAATTTATTCTTTTAGCTTAACACCCTTCTCTGAGACGTACGAGCTCATAGGTTATGTAGTTGAAGGTTATCAACGATATATTCCCAATTTGGTAATGTGACATGCTGAGTGTTGCTGTGAAATGATCATTGTGTTGATCATTTGTGATAGGATCATTTGTTTGATCGTTTATCTTTGTGATCATTTCTATGATCATTTGTTGACCCAAAGCACAGCTTTCGTATAAAGCGTGGCTTTGTGGACGAGACTTCGTCGAGCCTCACACCCCGAAATGGTCAAAACAGGAAAGATGCGGCAAGGTTATGAGGGGTAGCTCCCTTTAGGGTATGTGCATTTCCTTCTGGAAAAGGGTGGTATCATGGTATGGAGCCCAGATACTTACTCATGTTGAAACACTTTATTTATGATTATGTGATGTTGATGATGAGCGCTCGGTTAAAGGTCCCAAAGGACCGGGGGATGGCATACTCGTGTCAGTTGTTACCCAGTTAGGGGTAACCCGGCCTTGTGTTGGCAGAGATCCGGTTTGGTTCTCGGGGACGTCCTTCCAGAGGCGTTCTCATGTGGCAATGGGAAGTTCCTTGGCCTGACCATTCGTTGGAAATCCAAAGAAACAATACGATCTTGTACGGTTTTAGTTGTATAACCTGCTATGGAATGTGGCGGTAACCTGCTATTGAACATGGTAGCTATAGTAGGCATAAGTGCGGAATGCCCATGCTGGCTAAGATTTATATCTTTATTTTCGAAATGAATTTTTCCTACACTATGCACTAGTAATAATATCAAATGTTCTCTTTTTAATGCGTATCAAGCATCTTTGACTATCATAAGGAGAAATCTCCTCTGATTCTGCATTTGCATTGTGTGTGTGTGTGCGGGAGGCCTTATGGTAGTCTCATTTTTAAAAGCATTGCGAATTGACTTTAAAAATATTCCTCTATTTTGATTTTAAAGATAAATAAACTATTTTGAGTTCTCACACCATTCTTGCTTATGCTAGGTGATATGTGATGGGGGGTTCTCGCTTCACGGTTTGGTGGCGAACGGGAGACTCTTGCCCCCACACGTCCTCTTTTAGGGGGTTGGTTAGGTGTAACCTGAGATAGTCGAGAGGCTGGCCGTAAAAGCAAGTTTGGGGTATCACTGTGAGCCACGGTGGAGCTGGGATGGTTGAAAAGCCTACCGGTCGCTGCTGGCGGAAATGAGGTCCTTCACAGGTGGTATCAGAGCATATGGTTAAGCGACAACCATGGCTCTGTTGGGTATTACTCATTAGAGATAGAGTCAGTAGTACTCTAGAATGAGTTTGAGTGTAATAATAGCTATGAGAGCGTATTTGTTAGTGAATATAAAATTATTTTATATTGTGATGATTGGTTTGTTGAGTGGCATATGAACTTTCGTCAGCACGGTCTGCAAAACTATGCCGAAGGGGTTTATAACCATTTGAATAGAACAATTCGACACAATATTGTTTTAAATTGGGTAAATTAAATAATTTTACCTTGATTATATTTTTATATATGAAGAAATAATTTTTCAGAAGTATTAAAGTGTATATATGTGGGTTGTTTAGTTGTTTGAATAATCTAAATTGAAGAATAATTGTATAAGCAAAAGAATTATAAGAATTGAATTATAATTAATGTGATTTACAATTGTGAAATAAACTTATATATATATATATATATATATATATAAGAAGTGAAATTATATGAATATATTTATGAATAAGAGTTGTAAATAAAAATGAATTTAAAGTTAAATGAAAATTTACTTTAGAATAAGAATCTGAATTGATTTATAAGTGGGAATTTAAGTTAAGTAAAACCAAGTGATGTTTGTAAAATGGGAATATAACTTAAGTGATGTTAAATGAAGTTGATTTTGGTATCAAAGTAAATTAATAAAGTTAAGTGATGGATATGAACTTGAGTTATATAAATAAAATTCAACTTTTGTAATTGAATTGAACTAATGAATTGAATGTAAATCAATTGAATGAAATTAAGTTGATATGAAATAATGAATGTAAGTGTTAATTCATTAAAATCTAATGTTATTGGAAGTTGAATAATTGAATGAAAATCAATTTAATTGAACCAATTGAAAGTGAAAGTGTTAAACCAAATTGAATGAATATAAGCAAAGGAATTTGGTTGTAATAGATATACATTGGTTGTTATATGATTGTTAGTTGATTGTATATAATTCATTAAGTATTAATGAAATTGAGTTAATGAAATAGAAAGCTAAAGTAATTGGAATTCAATTGGAAGTTAAGTGAATCTTAAATAGAATTGAATTTGATTTGGAAGTGAACCAACTTGAATATGGATTAGTGAATATAAACTAATTGAAAATGAATGTTAGTAAAAAAATCCACTGTTAATAAATCAAATGTGATTAAATTGAAAACCTAATTCATTTAATATTAATGAGAATATGAATGAATATTTATTGGTTATGAATGCTTGTTGGATGATAGTTGGTTGATGGTTGAATATATTGCTTTTACTGCATTTGCTATGTTGGCATATATAGTTATTATGTTGCTATATGTTGTATATTGATACTATTTTCATATATGCATGTTCTCATGTTGTTTGTTGAGTGTTTAGTAGGTGTGGATCGCGTTTGCTTCGCATTTGGAGCTCGCTTTCGCGCCATATTAGTCGTATATGCTCGCTAATAAAATATAAGGTACACATCTCGGATTACATACCGTACTTTTACACTTTTTTCCCTGCGGGATGCCTCATTACTTGATGAGATGTATATTTGTAATACATATACTGTCATTTTTTTTTCGGATCGAGCCGCGCAAAGGAGACTATGGCGAATTTTTCCGAAAATTTAAGGCGTTAGAAAAATTTGAGAAAAATGAAAAGTTTTGAAAACTATAACTTTGATTTTGGAATTGAAAGTTAAACTATAGTAGTTGGGTTTGAAAAGATAACTAAGTAGGATTTGAAAACTTAGTAAAGTTATTGTAAGAAGTTTAACTATGGATTTTGAAAAAATTAATAGATTCTGTAACTTTTCTTATTTGTTAATTTCGAGGACGAAATTCTTTTAAGGGGGGAAGTATGTAACGACCCAGAATTTTATTTAATTAAAATTTGAATATTTAATTAATTTTAAATATTAATAAGTGAATTTATAAGTCGAATAAATTTTATTTTGAATAATTGGATTTAATTGAATAATTAAATCGATAATTTAATATGTTAAAATACAGAAATAATTGAAAATTGGGTAAAATATGATTGAAAATGATTTGTAAAATTTTATTATATCATGTTGAAGTTAAAATGATGTTTTAGAACTTTTAAAATCGAATTAAGAGTTTATTTGTGAAAATTGAATATTTTAATATTTAATTGACTAGTGAAAATAGCCAATTTTCGAACAGTCTCAAAATTCGACGAAACCAGTTTCATCGGATCCGTAATGTGATATTATTGCAAGGTTTTAAATTTCAAGTCAATCGGATTTACCGTTTGTCCGGTGCAAGCTAAAACGCCTAGAAAATCGTTTAATCGGTTTAATTTTAAATTGAACGTTTATTGCCATAACTCGCACAGATGACCGAATTAGCTCCCGAAACATGTTCCATTGTGTTCGAAATGCGGGGTAAACCTTAGAAACGCCAACCGGCACGCTTCGTTTGGAGTTCGGAAATTCCGGGTGAATAGTAAATTGGAAATTTTTCTATAAATCCCCCCCCCCCTCTCTTCATTTTTGCAAAATTATTAAAACCTAGGTCAAAAACTTACAGCCGCCTCCCCTATTATGAATGGCCAGAAATTATCAATCTTCTCCCCTCAATCTCTCTCAATCCATGCAATATTATCAAAAACTTTCTAAATGAAAGATGGAGAGCACGCAACGAGCTTCGAATCTATACGGTCAAGATGTAAATGGAGCATCGTGGAGGTTCTAAAATGGCCGCGTTCATCTGCAGTTCACGCGCGCATCTCGAGTTTGTAGGGGGGCCGAGCTCCACCGTGTTGAGGCTGTGTGTCGAGCAAGCTATGGGCCTTGGAATGGCGGCCTCCGATCGTGGTCAAAGTCAAAGGGGGTGGCTCGATAATTAGATGATTAACGGCGGCCGATGGGTGTAATTGACCTGGATATTCACGCGTTTGGAGAAGAAGGCAGGGACGGTCTTGATGCAAGCAATAGGAATCAACGGCTATGATAGTTCTAGGTTTAAAAATTTATAATAAATGTTGTAATTTATATATATATAAATTCGTAAAACTTGTAAAATGCATATCTTTTTCATACGAGGTCGAAAACGCGCGAAACCAGTTGCGTTGGAATCGTATGGACGAGCACTACGCTATGGAATTGGATTGGAGTCGTTTGGAGTTAGTGATAATTTCAGATAAAATTAAACGTCCGTTTAATTTTATTCGAAATAAATCGCTAAAAACGAAATTGAAATCAAGGTGAGAACTTCTCACTCAATCGAATCGGTTTCGATTTTAATTTTAAATAGTTAGATTTAAAATATTTGAATGCATGTTTGAATGATGATTGTTATCTATTGATTGTTAAAATAGACATTATGCGTCGTTAGTAAGCGGATGTTATTTATTAAAAACATATACCGCGAATATTTCATAAACAGTGAAATTGGTATTATATATAATAGCAATATATATATATATATTGGCATATGTATATATTGCAGTTATTGATTTCCCGCATTGTATAGCGGATGAGACCCTATTGCGCCGTCTATTAAGCGGATAATATTTTAAATCTCATATACCGCGATAATTCCGTACTGGAGCGGAATTGGTATTGTGCTAATATTTGTGGATGCAGGAAAACAGGTTGGAGGGATCCAACTGGATTCCTCAACAGTATTTATTTGATTTTGAATATTTTGATATTCGTTGATCATCATATCGATATATGATGTCGTTGTTGTCGTGATTGACTATTTGGTATGTAGCATCATTGGACCAAATTTTGGAACTTTAAAAGTGATTTTTGAAAATATACTATATGTTTGGAATTGATTCATTTTAAATAAATAAACGATATAATTTTAATGTTATAAAAATTATGATTTGTGAGAAATATAGTTAAAAGTTGATTTTTGAAAATATAGGGTTAATGACTTTATAAAATAATTTAAATTGGGATTTCTGAATTTATTGTGAAAAGTTTAAAAATAGGATTTATAAAATTTAATTATTTTATAAAGCAAAATGATGAAATTATAAAGGACTTTGAAGACGTTTTGAAATAATAATATAAATTAATTTATATAAAAGATTTATAAATTGTTAATTTATAAATTAAAATATTTGAATTATAAAACGAGTTTTTATAAGTGTTAGAATGAATTGTGAATGAATTTCACAAATGAATGAAATTTATTGAATTATAAACGGTGAAGTTATAAATGGAATTTTATAAGCAGTAGGTTTATAAAATTTGTAAAGGTTATTTGACGAATAAGTTTTGGGTAAATAAATGAATCTTATAAGTTATAAGATTTATAATTTGGAAAGTCTTTAAAAGAACGATTTTGTAAAATAATCGTTTTATAAGCATTTGACTTATAATATGAATTTTTAGTATATAATTGAGACATGAATTGAGATAGGTTAATAAACGAGATTTATAAAGGAAGTAGTTATAAAACAAATAGAAATGGAATTTATAAACGTTGTTTTATAAATTCGCAAACGACTTATTTTGATAAGTAAATTGTTGTAACTTATTTATGGAGTTATATTCACGTTTTAGACAGTGAATAATCCTTTAAGATAAAATGTATAGAAGTGATGAAATTGGTTAACGTAGTATATTCACGTTTTTGAATAGTGAATAATATGTTAAAGAAAATGTTTTGAATGTGATGTTTTAAATAGAATTAAAACGATCTAACGATGTTTTCAAAATGTGTTAAGATTCGAAACCCTAGATTTCAACATTCATTGTTGAAATAGACGTTTTCGAGAAATAGAAGGAATGGTGGACTATAACACTGTTGTTATAGTAAATGATTTCCGAAAGGAAATGTTTGTATAGTATTGGGATTTATATATCTATTTTATTTTCGAATCCCTATACTAGTGATTTTGGGTTGTCGTAACGATGTTTTACGCAACATTCGTTTTGGCCCAAATAAATATGTTTAAGAGAATGATTTCCTTAAAGAATGAAATGTATACTTAATCTCGATTTAAGTATATTGAATATTTTCCAAAGGTTGAAAATAAATAAAATTTGTGAATTACTTATGAATAAATAAGTATGGAAATGTTTTTCCAATGTGAAATGAAAAGTCTAGAGAATTTATCTTTTTGAAGATAAATTGAAAATGAATAAGTGAAATCGTATATTCATAGATATTGTGAAATATAAATTCACTATGGAATTTATAAAAAAAGTGTAATTCATTTAAAAATAAATATTGATTTATTTTGAAGTATTGAAATTATATGTCTTGTAAAGATATTTTTTGGAAATAAATAATTTGGAAAATTATTTGGAATCTGGTGATGTTGTGCATATCCATTGATAGTTCAATAACCGACTATCAATATTTACCTTTGAAAGGTATTTGTTGTGATTTGCTGAATTTGAATGCTACACTTATTTTTAAATTATTGCGCTCGTTATTCGGATTACCCATTCCGAATAGTGATACGACGTAAGGGATAGCATTGATGACCGGTGTTGAAGATCGGATATTTTTGAAAGCGAAAGGACAACTCGTCGATTGTCTTTGCACCGAGTAGCTACGATATAGAGACTCGCTATGTGATGGGAAGTCCGGACGTGATTAGAGATTATCCGGATTGCAAGGACTTCTTTGTAAGTGCCTTCGGTTCTGTTCGAGCCCGAAACAGACTTGTATGGATTGTATGTCTGACATTACAAATTGAGATATAAAGCAGATTTCCTTCAAATATATTTCTGTTGGTGGCAGAGAATTTATTCTTTTAGCTTAACACCCTTCTCTGAGACGTACGAGCTCAGAGGTTATGTAGTTGAAGGTTATCAACGATATATTCCCAATTTGGTAATGTGACATGCTGAGTGTTGCTGTGAAATGATCATTGTGTTGATCATTTGTGATAGGATCATTTGTTTGATCGTTTATCTTTGTGATCATTTCTATGATCATTTGTTGACCCAAAGCACAGCTTTCGTATAAAGCGTGGCTTTGTGGACGAGACTTCGTCGAGCCTCACACCCCGAAATGGTCAAAACAGGAAAGATGCGGCAAGGTTATGAGGGGTAGCTCCCTTTAGGGTATGTGCATTTCCTTCTGGAAAAGGGTGGTATCATGGTATGGAGCCCAGATACTTACTCATGTTGAAACACTTTATTTATGATTATGTGATGTTGATGACGAGCGCTCGGTTAAAGGTCCCAAAGGACCGGGGGATGGCATACTCGTGTCAGTTGTTACCCAGTTAGGGGTAACCCGGCCTTGTGTTGGCAGAGATCCGGTTTGGTTCTCGGGGACGTCCTTCCAGAGGCGTTCTCATGTGGCAATGGGAAGTTCCCTGGCCTGAACATTCGTTGGAAATCCAAAGAAACAATACGATCTTGTACGGTTTTAGTTGTATGACCTGCTATGGAATGTGGCGGTAACCTGCTATTGAACATGGTAGCTATAGTAGGCATAAGTGCGGAATGCCTATGCTGGCTAAGATTTATATCTTTATTTTCAAAATGAATTTTTCCTACACTATGCACTAGTAATAATATCAAATGTTCTCTTTTTAATGCGTATCAAGCATCTTTGACTATCATAAGGAGAAATCTCCTCCGATTCTGCGTTTGCATTGTGTGTGTGTGCGGGAGGCCTTATGGTAGTCTCATTTTTAAAAGCATTGCGAATTGACTTTAAAAATATTCCTCTATTTTGATTTTAAAGATAAATAAACTGTTTTGAGTTCTCACACCAGTCACATGACTGACTCGGAGTTTATTGTTTTCCTTCCTAAACTCTGGGTGCCCACCAATTTCCACACGGGCAGTCAAGAGTTAGGTTTATCAGGATATTCTGGATATTCAGGAGTTGCTGGAGGCAAGCTGGATGGCATGGCGTATTATTAGTATATAGTATTTCTTTTTCCGCTGCATTGTTTGTTGTTGTTTGTTGTTGTACACTCTGATGTAATGAAATGTAATGTAATGTAATAACTGATATAGTTCTTTGTTTAAAGATTATTCATTTATCTATTATATGTTGTTCCGCTGCGATTGTGAGATTCTGATATTATTGTGTTGTGTTGTGTTCTGTTCTGTTCTATTTTCTTTTCTCTCTATTTTCTATCTTTTCTCTCTTCTTCTACCTTTTTCTTTTTCTTTCTTTTTCTTTCTTTTTCTTAAACATTGAGAATTCGTATTTCTGTTCATCTTGAGTTAATCTATGGAGATTAGTGTATATTCAAGGAGTACGGATTTGCGGGTCTTCACAAGACACCAAGCTCCAACTTGTATTATGTCGAATGAAACACTTTATAAAAAAGGATATTCACTTTCTTACCTGAGGTGTGTCAACCTGGAAAATGGCACAAAATTATTAAGAGGCCCATGAAGGGTTCTACGGGGATCATTTTAATGGCATAAAGTTGACAAAAAAGGCCATGAGATAGGATTTTTATTGGCCCCATATGTATAATAATGTTGTGAGTTATGCAAAGAGATGTAAAAAACATCAAGATTTTCAATAATCCCACACACGTCATTAAATGGATTAAGTCCAATCTCAAGTCCATGGCACATTGATGTGTAGTGAATTGACTTAACAAAACCGTTACCTATATCAAAAGGTGAAACCAAGCTTGCAGTAGTAGCCATCGACTACTTTACCAAACGAGCAAAGGCAGAACCATTGCCAAATATAACATTAGGAAAAGTGCTAAAGTTTATAATTAAGAATATAGTCACTAGGTTTGGAATACC
Organism: Allium cepa; assembly: GCA_030765085.1. Lineage (NCBI taxonomy): Eukaryota > Viridiplantae > Streptophyta > Magnoliopsida > Asparagales > Amaryllidaceae > Allium > Allium cepa. Next base: position 519,867,466 of record CM060929.1, on the reverse strand, counting down.
AAATAAGCTAATAACCGATAATGGGATCTAATTTAAAAGTGAGGAATTCACCAAATTCTACGATAAGAATGGGAAATCAAAAGTTTTTCGTCCGTAGCTCATCCCATGGCAAGTGGATCTATTGAAGCCACCAACAAAACCATTAAGACTGTCCTCAAAAAACAACTAGACAAAGCAAAAGGCAATTGGGTAGAAGAACTACCTCTTGTGCTTTGGGCATATCGAACTTCTACAAAGACTGCAACAGGGCATACTGTTTTCTTTGACATATGGAAGTAAAGCAATGCTTCAAGGTTGAAGTTGAGATACCATCCTATCCAAGAATTGCATATGCCTTTGACCTCAATCTAGAGCTAAGAAAAGAATCCTTAAATTTTATCGGTGAACTAAGAGATGAGGCGACCATGCGAATGGCCAAATATCAATAAAGGATATCAAGTTATTAAAACTCTAGATTTGAATAGAGATCATTTTAAAAAGGAGATTTAGGCAACCTCATCCCCGAAAAATGCAATTAGCCATCTCCTTTTTATGTCTCGTGGATAATAATAGCCTAGAAACAACCTAGAATGGAAGAGGAACTGCGGGAAAAAGGAATGAATAAGCTATTGATAATATTTTTGAAACGAATTGGCCATTAATATACTGGGGACTGATGGAACGTCCAATTCACCCCTTCTTCTTTGTTAGGTCTAATCTGGGATCTTTCAAAGAATTTGTGCCAAATCTTGTACCGGACCAATAATCCATCTCTTGACCGTTGGACTTGTGGATGCCCTCTTTTTCCATTCTCCGTGTGCATTAAGGTGGATATGACTTAACATATGCCCATTCTTGATTTGGTATCCCAGCCAGCCATCTCATTCGCTATTGGTTGCAACTAATCTCTTTTTGAACGAGGTGCCCAAGAGTAAATAAGGGCCAAGGCATACGGAAATGGACCATTTCAACCAAACTAGGAATACCACTTGTTATCCATAAAGCAATCTCACCAGAAACTTAATGATTAAGCCGACTCAATGGTAATGTAATAGAAAGAACTTGGAATGCCAAATATTTGAGGCCTTATTTTCATACAACGGAATGGTAAAGAAATTGAGACAAATATATCTATCGAATAGGTAACCAATAAAGAGGAAGGAAGTCATAAAATGAAGGAAAAGCGTTTGATCCCACCAATGCCTGGTCATAGCATTATAAGCATTTAGTCCCACCTATAAGGCCTCACCGTAGCACCTCCTAGAGGAAGGTCGAAGTAGGCCTCTGGTCCTGCTTATAAGGCATGGCCAAAGCAATTCAAGCCTTTTGGTCCCGCCTATATGGCCTGGCCGGTGCACCTCCTAGAGGGAGGATGGAGTAAGCTTTTGGTCCTACCTAAGATGGCATGACCAAAGCACCGACCAACCTTCAGTTCCACATATAAGGCATGAACGAAGCACTTCCTAGAAGGAGGACAGGTAAGATTTTGGTTTTGGCTAAGATGGCTAACCAAATGCACCAACCCGCCTAAACCCTTAGCTAACAGGTAAGAAGGGACAAAAAAATCAATCAAAGCCTAAATCCTTACCTAAAAGATAAGAAGAGGAAAAATAAATCAATCCGATGAGTCTAATTCCACCTCAAAGATGGGCCAAAGCAATCTTTCAGAAGAAGAGCAATCAAACACGATTAATCTTGTGCAACCCTCAAAGGAAAGGCCAGACCACTACTATGGCGGAATATTTTTAAAGACAATAGTCATGAAGAAAATTCTAAATCTTTCTTGTCACAAGCATAAACTATTATCAGAGCCTGGGGTATTATTTCCTAAAATGTTGAGCTAAATCAGCTCTCAATCTTTTATTTTTGGGTTAGAATTCAAATTCTCTATCAAATAATGAGAATCTTCATGATTAGTCAGATTGCTGACCTTCCATTAAGCTGGAATGATAATTATACCAATAAAATGGAAGTTTCCAAATGAATTTCTAGCCTTCTTATAGATAGACTTATAATTTTCTTACCAGATGGATTCTGGTAATCTTATAAATAAATTATTGATTTTCTGACCAGATCGATTTTTGTTCTTCTTATCAAATGGATTTCTAGTCTTCTTACCAAATGAATCTCTCGTTTTCTTCTCAAATGGATTTCGTTTTTCTTATCGAATGGATTTATGGGTTTCTTATTGGTTAAGTTTCTAGTCTTTTTACCTTGTGAATTTCCGGTCTTCTTATTAACGGGTTTCTAGATTATAAACCTTGACCTCAAAATGAATTTTGTAGAAATCTTACTTCTGTTGTCAAGTTATGAATCTCAGGGCAGGACTTTAGATTCTCCTCTATATGGCAATGATTTTTCTTTGGATTTCTAGTTTCTTTATTATTAGAAGATTGACTCCTACAATCCAAGCTCCCCGTCTCCAATGTGACAATTAACATGGATCCTTGGGAGAATAGGGTCTAAAAGATAAAATTTTATGGAAAAAGAGAGCTAGAAAGGTAAGAAAATACTTGGTTTTATACTAAAGTGTAAAAAGCTTCTTTTATACAAGGGATGACAAATATTATCCATATATTTTCTGACTACTATGATAGAGGAAAGTAAAGGGAAAAAGAAGTAACTAAGTTGTTATTAGAAATATATATATCGAGCATCTAACGTGTCGAATTTTGGATTGACAAGGGATGTCGAGCTTGAAGAAAGTAAAGTCATTAAGCATTCAACATTTAACAAAATATAGTGAGCTTCAAAATGCCACTAAAAGGTGTCGAATATTTAGTAGGAAAGGGGTGCCGAGTCTCTATATCAAAGGGGGATGTCGAATGATCAAGTAGTTAACAAGCGTAGAGAGGTGCCGAATATCTAAGGATGTCGAACCCCAAGCAGTTAGCAAATAGTGAAGAGGCGTCAAGTCTTTAAAAGGGAGTCGACCTCTATAATTGTAAATGTTGTCGAGCATTTAACAAGTAGAATGGGGTGTTGAACATTAGCAATGATGAAGGATATCGAGCTAGTAAGAGGATGAAGATGTCGAACTAGTAATTGCTTAAGATATCGAGCTACAACAAACCTAGAAGAACAAGAGATGTCAAACATCAATAACATAAAATGTAGTAGAGTATGTAGCAAAGAAAGGATACCGCGCCACTAAAGGATGTCAAGCATTTAATTGTAAATGGAGGATATCAAGTTTCTATGGGTAACAAGCCTATGATGCATCAACTATTATCGAGCCTCACAATAGTAACTTTTGTAGAGCATCTACTAATAAATGGTAACGAGCTTCAACACTAGCAAAGTGTTTCGAGCATCTATAAGCGGCAAAGGATACCGAAACTTTAAAGATGTAAAAGATGTTGAGTTTCTGCAAGGGATGTTATGATGTCGGACTTATGTAAGCAAATGAGGCGAATCTCAACACTAGGATGCCGAGACTTCATCAAGATGGTTCCATTAGATCCCTTGATTTCAAATCTGTGTAAGGTTCCAATCATCCTATATGATTGACATCCCCGCAAATAGCCTCCATCGACATCTAGAGAGGGGCGAATCATTTTCTTTCTTTATTTCTCATTTATAATTTGTAAATCCTAAATTGATTTGGGGTATTTTAGATTCGATTTTAGATCTTGTAACTTTTTGCATATAAGGACTTGGATAATAAACCTTGCATAGCATAATTACCTTGAAAGTGCATTTTTGATTATTATTGAATGATGGTCATGCATATAACCTTATCTTTGGACTTGTATTTGAACTCGGACTTACATATAATTTTGCATAATACATAATCCCTTGTTTAGATTGGATATTATCTTGCATATCACTTATTATACCTATTGACATATAAACAAGGGGCAATAACATATGTGAATTGCTCATTCTTCCACTTGATTTATAAATAAAGGACTATTGCATATTTATGTGATTCGCTTATTTTTCCTTTGAACGTGTGACTTGTATTTTTTTTTAAAAATCAAAGGGGTATAATTGGAACATTTTTAGATAATATCACTCTGTACAACATCTTGGGTGTTGAGCTAACTTTTGGTTTCACAATATCTAACTTGATAACCATTCTTGTTCGAAATAAAAGTTTTTTCTGTTAATTCCTCAGTTATTGATTTTGATGATTACTATGTTAATAAACAACAATATACATTTATATAATATATGGATATTGATGTTTTGTCAAGCTATATAGTATATAGTGCAGGAAATTACAAAGGTGTTGAATTGAAGACTGTACAGTATAAAGACTCAAGAAATGGACATGAAGACACATGAGTATCAAGACCAAGATATGATGATCTCAAGATTATAATATACTATACAGAGTCATTGTGTTTTGTTAAAGTACTTGGTAGCAGTCTTTGATCTCTATTTTTTATTTTCTTATCTTTTATAATTTTAACAAAACATATTTTCAAAATATCTTTAAAAATATTTTATAAAAGTTTTTCAAAGTTAAAATTGTTTATAAACTTTGTCTAAATTATTTTACAAGGTATCAAAATATTTTACAAAATATAGTATTTTCAAAATGTTATAAAAGAAAAGGGTTTCCAAAATAAACATGCATATGTCGACTTATGTATAGGAGGTATGTCGACATGCATGCCGTAGATAAATTTTTCAAATTTTGAATTGAAGAATCTATTTGTCGCAATTATTCACGGATGAACACATCTGTTTATATACTATACTTAAGAGGTTTCAATAGATTTTTCAGTTAGTTATTATCTTATTTTCTTTCCTAGTCTTTCTCACTTGAAAACTCCATTGAATTTATATCAAATTCTCTTCAAAATCAAATATTATCAAATCATACTTTTCTTCATTGATTCAACAGTAATTTCTTATTATTTTGGAATTATCTCTCTCTCAAATTAAAGATCAAAGTCTTGTCCAAGAGGCTATAGGATCCACTATACCAAAAGTTTAAGAAATTGTCTTTGGAAAAACTATCCTCTATTTGCATTTGCTTGTGTATGATTATAGCCCATTCAAATCAATTAGGTGTGCTTGGTAGCCTGAAATCAGAGTGGGAATGCTTGTAGCCCTTCCAAATGAAATTGGTGTACCCTGAGTCTGGAAAATGTAATGACCCGGTATTTCAAATCATTCACATCCGTACATGACGGACTCGAATTGCTCAAAACAACAGACTGTTAATTTATATTTGGCAGAATGAAATAGACGTCTTACTCAGAAAATATTTTACATTTTTATTGCATAAAAATATTCAGGTTTCGAAAACATTTTAATTTCATCAAAATTTACCGATTTAAATTTGAAATTGAAATTATACCAAAAAACTAACTTTCATATTTATCAAAGAAAATTTGCCATTTTCTATGTTTAAATAGACGTATTTCAAATATCAAATTTTCATTTCAAAAATTTACTATTTAATTTCAAGAAAAATTTCAGTTAATTACGTTAATAAACAGTTAAAATTTTACGAGTCGTTATAGAAAATCGGGAGGTTATGTCTCATAGCCTCAGAATCGACATTATAATTGGGTTTGCCTTCTATCCGTTTGAAGATTGGCATTTAAAAAAGAAATCTGTACAAGCAATTGCATGAGACTGTATGTAGGAGAAATTCGAACTAGCATAAAATTCCTGGTTCATCTTTCTAAATCTCTACTTTACTTTATGGCTTTAATTTTTTCTATGATTACATCTGTGATTGATTATTGATGTAGTTCTATGTTGAAAATTTGTGATTCAATATTAAACTTCAAAGAAATTTAAATTTTTATAGAAGTTAGAAAACACTATTTACCTCCCCTCCTCTAGTGTTTAATTAACTTTGAGATCCACAATTCTCAACCCATCTTTGGTATCAGAGCACAAGGTTTTTAAAAACTCGTAATTTGATTTTATTTTTTTTGAAAAGTTTTAATGGCTAACAACACCGTTGGTACATTTGTTGACACTTTTTTGAAGGACAATCTATCGCCAGACCCTCACTTTTCAATAGTCGTAACTACATTTATTGGTCATTTAGAATGAAAATTTACTTATAGCCTAAAGGTTTAGATACTTAAAATGTTACACAAAATAAGTACGCTGAACATAAGACTAATTTTGTACAATGGACTGCTGACCAAAAGACACTTGCACGGAATAATTCTAAAGCCATGAACATTCCATATTGCTCACTAGATAAAATGAATTTAATACTCTATTTGTAAGTTTGCATATGAAATTTGGAGCACACTGCAAGTTACACATAAGGACATTAGTAAAGTGAAACAGACCAAAATTTCCACGTTAACAAATCAATTTAATTATTTAAAATAAATCCAAATGAGTCTATTTCTAACATGTACCGTCGATTTCAAGATATAGTGCATTTATTAGTTTCATTAGGTAAAAACTTTTCAGAAGAGGGCAAAGTAAGAAAAATCCTCAATTCACTCTCTTTAAGTGGGATCAAAAGATACTAGCAATAGAAGAGGCTAATGATATTGGTACCTTGAAAATTGAAGAGTTAATGGGAAATTTAATGTCCAATGAAGCACAATTGCAGGGCAAAAGGGAAAGTAAGGTAACAAAAAAGAAATATTGCATTTTCAATGCAATAATTGATGATCAGTATTCAAATGATGACAATGACGAGAAAAATGCCTCCAAGACTAGAAATTTTAGAAAATTCCTGATGTATAGGAAAATGAAAACTTTTCAAAAACCTAAAAAAAACCCTACAACGGGAACTGCTACTAGAAGATTCAACTGTGATGAACCCTATCATGTTCAAAGAGATTGCCCGCATCCGAATAAATCAAAGATCTAACCAGTTAATGATTTGTTCAGAAAAAGAAAAGGGCTTGTACAGTAACTTTGGATGATTTAGACACTTCCTCCAGCGACAATGAACTAGATACTGAAAATGTGAATATGTGTTTCACGACAATAGCTGACTAGTTAAAACTGATCAATAAAAAAAGGTAAAAGTGGTACCTTTTATCTAATAATTTTTATTCTCATATTTTGGTCGATTGTGGTTTTTAGGAATAACATATAAAGTTATAATAATATTGGAAGAATATAAGTATATAAATTTGTGTGTATCTGGGAATATATTAGCTTAGTTTTTTTTTTGAAATTTCGGGCCATGTGTTGACATATCCACAAATCATATATCGATATACATGCTAGAAACTAAATTGAAATCTAATTCGAAATTCAAATTTCAAATTTCCCTCTCATTTGCACTTCATTTTCTGAAAAGGCACCTTTTTGACCAGAGAACATGACTCTTCATTCTCTATTAATTCAATCTATCTTTATCCACTCATTCTCTCCCTTTATTTCAAATTTCAAATAACTCTTCATTCTCTTATCTCCTCAAAAATTGCTTCCTCAAGTCAAACTCAGAAAACCATAAGGCTCTCTTAGAAAACTAAAAGCTTTCTTTTCATTGAGAAAGATGTCACCGGAACCTATATGGAGTATGCTATTTTTGGAATCCGGAAGATTTGCTAAATTCAAAGATTTTTCTTCAGATAGTTTACAAGATCTTTGTTTTGAAAATGAAATTTTTGGTTTAATTGAGTCTTCTTAAAATGGTTTTGTTTATTATTTAAATTTGGTCAAAATGTTTGGGGCGAATTTAAATAGAAAAAATTTCAAGGAGAAGAGGGACGAATTAAGAGTGGTGTTAATGGTGCTTAAATTGTTTTAAATTATGAAATTTTGGGTAATATTCTTGGTTGCAAATCTAGTGGAATTGACTTCTCCACTTTTCAAATTGATAAACAAAATCATGAAGTTTTTCATGGTATTTTTAAAAGTGATGAAGAATTTGATTTTAAACACAAAAATCTTCGACCAAAATCGAGACTTATGAGTCTCATTTTACAATAAAGTGTCACGATGAGGAGGGTAATTACAACAACCCTACTAAAAAAATTAAAGCTTTTTACGCCATTTACGGAAACAGCAACATTAATTGGGCACAAATCATGTAACGATCTAGAGTTTCCGTCGTTTGATTTTGATAATTTAAATGGTTTTAAATATTGGATTTGGAATATAAATTGATTTTTGAATGTGAAGATTTTGGTCGAAACTATAGAATGAATTTAAATTTCAAATATAGCTATTTATCGTAATACGGGAATGGTGAATAGTTGAATTTGAGTTGGATATGAATCAAAACGATTTCTAATGTTGATAAAAATACAATTTGAATTAGACTTTAGTTAGTAATTTCTTAAAACTAGTATTTCGAGTAATTTCGTTGATTTTGAAATTCGTTGTTTTTATCAATGCGTTAAAATAGCCTTCTGGGGATTAGTCTCAGAATTTGACGAAACAAATTCCATTAGATCCATAATAGAGTATTATTATTTGATTTCAAATTTCATAGCGTTCGGAGTTATCGTTTGGTCGTACGGGATAGAAGCGTTGAAATTAATATCGGAAATTAAATACAATAGTGCAGTTTAAAAAGCTATCTTCTCCATATGATCGAATTGGGGCTCGAGACTAGTTCCATTGGGTTTGTAATAGGGGTATAACATGCATCGTAGTCTATAGATACTACAACCTATCATTTTATTTTGTTTATACATTTAGGCTATGTATATCTCTTTCGGAAGGTAAATTTGCAGAGGACATATTAGGTGCACGACTACTATTTTCTTTGAGCGGTGTCCCTAATCTACAGTCTCTTTCGGAAGACTTTGTGTCACCGTATTAAACTGATAGATGACTACCATTATTATTTTCAGAGATTTTTAGTATGGATATTCCGTATCCTTTATGGCTTTGAAGAACTTTGAATTGGTTATCACCATATTTTAAGATGATAGTCTATTGGGACTTGATTGTACTTATGAAATGGTGATTTGTTAGATATGCTTTATGTGAGTATTTTTTGGGCATATTTTATTTATGACCTATTTGATTATTGTTAATTCGGAATTTTGAGATCTGTATTTATTGGTTTGATATGCCTTTTTGAATTTTTTTGATTTTAGGCATATTTTGAGATGACTTATTTTAGACTTAAGTCGCATATGGATTTATATAGTAATTTAATTAATATGCCTTTTTATAATTGTTTGTTCGGCATATTTTATAACTTATTATTTTAAGTCATATGGTTATGATATTAATTTCATGCCCTTCTTATTTAGATATAGTTTGACCCATTTATTATTTTAATACTCAAGTCAGGCCAACGCTTTACAGGTACAAGGATCCATTGACCTTTGGATTTTGGGCTAGTATTGAAGTAGACTAGTTTGATAGTTTTAGTTGTTTCATACTTGTATATATTGACACCTAGGAGTTTATGTAATCTATATTATATAGTAGTGACTTTGTACCTAATATAAGATTTTGGATATAATGTATGTATTATTATGGGTCTAGTACTTATATTTTGTAGACTCACATTTTATTACGTATATGATGATGTATAACATTCCGTAGTGATCTATGACTCTGATTCTGATTTATGTATATTATATACTATTCTAAATATATTAATCGGTGTGTTTATTACTTTGTATTAATACTGTACACGTCTAAATTCCAGTTTAGATCCTCAAAAAGTTAAATAAGATGTGATAGTGTTAGTACAAAGATATATTCACATTCGATCGTCCTTAACTAGCCGTATTCTCCGGATTAGTAGATAATTTTAGTTGTAGTGCTCTTTGCTAAACTAGGAATAGCGGTGGGGTCATAACAACTTGGTATTAGAGCTGAATTTAGAACATTTTAGAATATGATTGACATAGAGTCGAGATCTGAACCTAGACAGACAAAAGTCCCGTCCTTTGGGTGTGTAGTATAAATAATTTAATTAACTAATTAGGAATAGGAATATAAATAATTATTAGGAATAATCATTGGGACGCATTTGAAAAATCTTTTGAGAATACTATATAATTTATTGTTATGAAAATTTTGGAACTCACTTTTGTAAAGAGCGAGATTTAATGGATATTAAAAATTAGTAAATGTCTTAAAATTAAATTATTGTGTCCTGATTTGTTAAGTGATCAGAGTGCACAGTGGAAGCTAGAAAATAGCTTTCCGCTGAAGGCAATTGTTTGTTTATTTCATTGAAATGTATGTTGTTTGCATTAATGGACGTTTGATTGTTTTGAAAATTCTATATAATTGTTCAATTAGTATTCAGTAGGGATTTTCATTTGAAAATTTATAACTTGCTCAATAATAACAATAAGAACGTGTGGTGTCTTCAGTAGTGTAGTTATCACAAGAAATATTGAAAATTTAAATTTATATAAAACGAAATGTTAATTCATATAATGTGGTTAATTAAATATTAAAATGAATTTCATTTTTTTGATGTTTGTTTGAAGTAAATGTGGATGAATGAGTGTTATGTAATTGTTATCAGTAAATTATTAATACCATGGTAGCATTAATATTGATTCAAAGAATTTTAATAAAAGCAAGCATCTATTTAAATTAAAATCTTTGTGATATTTGGTATACATATATATGGAATATGGTTATATTTATTATAAACAAGCAAATATTTGGGGAAAAAATCTAAAGTAATAAAAGAAATATGTATATCTTATAGAAAATAATTTTGTGTTAAATTGTCAGTTAAGTGTTTTAAGAATTCTGGTCGATGCGTCTGATCAACGTTGCCGATAAGAATTTCCTAAATATCAGGACGAGACAGTCGGACACAGTGTTTTGAGCAATAAAATATTCTCAGAAATGATATTTAGTAAGTATATAATATTTGAAAAGAAGATAGAATTTTGAAACATGTTAAATGTAATACATGATAAATAGGATAATTTGGAAAAGTGTTTTTGAAGATAAATAATATTTTATGGCAGTATGTAAGCTATATTCCGAAAGAAGGTATCATAAGATATTTTGATAAATAAAATAAAGAAAAAAATTGAGAATGTGCATTATTTGGAAAAACGTAGTATTACTTGAAAAGGATATTTTCAAAAAGAAATTAGACTTGATATTTATAAAATTTCGGATAGTGGTGTATTATGTAGTATTTGTAAAATTTGTATATTCATTTGCATGCATGTTAAAAAAAATTGTGTGATACCTTTCTGATGATAATGCATATTATATTGTTAATTGAATGAATGTCAAGGTTCATATTTTTAATAAAGCGTAGAGTGAAATAAAACTTACTTATATGAATTTTCAATTTAAGCGAAGTTTGAAATGAAACTACAATTCTATGATTGTAGTAAATTATTGAATGTCGAATACTTCGATTAATGAAGAAAAAATAGTTGCTCAAATATGGCTTTGCATAATAAAATGAGGTTCAAATGCCTTTTTATAAAGTAAAGATAAGAGGGAAATGTGTGAAAATAATTTGGGGATAAAGTAATTTGTGTATAAAGATATGCCATGCACCAAATAAAAATTTAAGTTAACGAATACTTTATTAAGAGAAAATATTCTGAGTAAAAGAAAAGAAAATCCCTTTTGTTTTATACACACACAATTTATTATTGTTTGTTGGGATGATACTTAATTTGTAGGCATTAATATAAATTGCCTCCTATAAGCATTAGGTTATTTTCTTTTCAGTAGAAAGGTTTATAATGCAATTATAAGTAAGTTAGGTCCTAAATTCATATTTGAAATATAAGTAAGAATTTGAGTTTGGAATAAAGCTGAAAAACAAAGAATATTTTTAAATATATATATATATATATATATATATATATATATATATAACTTAATTTTTTACTCAAATTTCATTTGTTTTTAAAAAAAATCCAAGAAATGAAGGAAGTACTATCTTTAAATTCTCTAGAAAGTAATTGGACTATTTGGAAATTTATAGAATTTTAATCTAATTAGTTTCAATTGAGAAATAATAGGATTCAAATGAACTTAAATCTAAAATCAAATGTGATGGATATTGATGATAAGTATATATGATATAAATATTTTGTTTTGACATTTTGAAGCTAGTAAAGCTATTAGGGAATAAAGTAATTTATTTTAGAAATTCTAGTTTAAATTAACTTCGGTTAAATTTTTAATTTTCTATTATGGAATTTTATAGGGTTTGATTCCCTATATTTTCAGTTTGAGATTTTCAAATATTCTGATTTCTATTTTTAAGATTGGCTATGAATTTTGATGTACGACTTTGGTGCATTTGGAATATGACATTAAAATTTTAAATGAATCCACTTTGAAATTTTAGTGGTTTAAATTTCGTTTTCACTAAAGTAAAAAAAAGACAGCAATGAATTAAATTGAGTGCAAGAATTCACTCTTAACTTAAACAATACATGCCAATATTTTAATGCCATGGTATAGTAAAAATAAACAAGTCAAGGCAACAGGAAGGTACACAATTTTTCTTCCTGTAAAAATCAAGCAGCCCATCCTCTTTTGTTTCATCCTTACCATGTAAAGGATGGGCACGCATTTCCTAATATGTGGAAGTAATTTGCTTTGATTTTATATACCCTATCTTTTTTTATAATTTTCTTTGAATTGTTACGACTGATGCCATTGCACTTATTTCCTAAATTTGATGTATTTTGTTCCTACCAAATGCTTGTGCATATTTTATTACAAAATATTCTTACTTTTACTTTCAACTTATGTTCTAACTTGTGAAAGCCAATACAATATATTTTACTAGCCTTGGTTTGACATCGCTACATACTATTATTATGTAGCAAACCTTACAAGGTAAATATATTGCCTGTACATGTTTTCACCTTGGCATTCTATAATGACCTAATAATAATAGGAGACATGCTTTGAAAATAAAGCTAAATAGCATGATACTGTTCTTACTATCCTTTGCCTTGCATTCTAGCTTGTGCTATTATGAAAGTGGTTGGCTGTATAACACAATTTTTCATTTTTTTTTGTTTTGTTTTGCTTGCCTTGAATTTTGAAAGTTGCCTGACAGCTTACATATACATATTTTGGTTGAAACTTAAACAATGCATACTTCGTACGTATTTTTGGTAACTGACTTGGTCTTGCATTTATATAAGCACACTTGTTCTTTGCATTGAAATATGATTATACTAGCAAGCATTCTTGCCTTAACAAAAGTCAAAATACCTGACATGTTTTTTTTCTTTTCGTTGTCCTTTGTTCATCCACCTAACAATTGTGGCTTTCATAAATTTCGAAATAAGTGCTGCTGGTTTAAAATTTTCAACTTAATATTTCACACTTTGTTTTGAGGTATGTTCACACACAAGTGTTTTTTCTTTTACAATTGTTGGCTGACATATTGGATAGTTGTACAAACTTTATAACAGGCTTTCATATTTTTATTTATATAACTTGGTCGTGCATTTCAAAATAGGTGAGCTGATACATTTATTTGGATTCTACATTTTTTTTTTGTCTTTTATGACATGCTTGTATCTTATTTGTAAAACATGCATATACATGCTTTTTATTTAATTGCTTTTCCATTTAACTTAGCTTAACTTGTCATTTAATTGAAAGAACGAAAATTTGCAAGTACTTTTTAGAAGAGTATAATGTTGCAACAATGCTACGTAAAAACTCGCCGTTGGAAATAATTTCAAAACTTTTGATAGTAACCCAACCCCAACCGAGATAATATATGATATGCAAATTTGGGTTTCTAAGCCTCTCTTTTGGTCCTAGGAAAGTACGTAAACACGAAGCCCATCTATACTATACTATGATTATTGAGTTTGGTTTCAAGAGCGCACAGACCTTCTCAATATTTTTATAAAATGACCAGTCGTATTCTATTATTTCTTCATTTTCGTATGGAGCTTTCCTATTATTCATTTAAGATAAATCTTTCTTTCTTTTCATCGTTTCTTCCTTCTCATCGAAACCTTAATATTGATTTCTCCCAATTTTAAGCCCAAAATCAATTTTCATTTTTTCATTATTCTTTGAAGATGCAAGATGGAGGAGCGAAGGGATCTTCGGGTTGAATCTTATTCAAATATGTCAGAGATTGCGGTGGTGAAAAGAGCTTATGGTCGAAAATAGGATTGCGATTTAATCGTCGATCCGATCACTACAAAACAACCTTCGTTTAGCGGCCGGTACTAGCGACGGCTAAAAAAGGCGTCTGCCGTCGCTTTACGCGTATATACAGGCAACCAGAGAACCGAAATCACACTTCATCTTTCCCCCAAATCACTTCAGCTCCTCTCCTCCACTGCCGACGCCCCAGCCGCCGCCCCTCGACGCGAGCTGCCGATCTTCCCGTCGCAAAAGCCACAACGCTCCAAAACTCTAAGGTATGCTATTGCTTCTAATTTCAGCTTAATCTAGGTTTAATCAAAACCCTAATTTTGAAAATTGGTTGATTATATGTGATAGAAATTGATGACTTCGCGTTAATAGTTGTTCATAGTAACGTATTGATTGATTTAGAGATATGTTAAGAACCCTAATTCGACAAATTAGTTAATTATGGGTTTGTTATTATGTAGTAGTTAATGATAATATTGTATTTGTTGAGTTGGTGATATTAATTAGTGGTTTGACTGTTTAATTCGTAATTAAAAATTAGGGTTTATTTATAATCCAAAAATTAGTGTAGATTACCGATTGATGTGGATATATATATAATTAAGTTTACGCGAATATTTGTTATAGTTAATTAGAATAATGTTTATTAGAGTTTGCGCAAACATTAGTGTACAATTGTTGATTAATATGCTGCTAGATTGGTACAGTTAAACAGAAGTAATATTTTTTATTTAATTAGCGTGTGTGTATTCTAAGTATTAGTTGTTAGTATAAAATTAAATTATTACAGTTTATTGCAAGTGCTAACATCTAATTTTCGTTTACAAAATTGATAAAAAAAAATTAAATTGTTAGCTAAATTTTAAAATACGTTTTGAAATTTCAAATGTATTAAATAAAATATTTAAATGGTTAAATGAATTATATAATTTTGAAATGAGCATAACAACAACAAATATTATATTGAAATCAATTTTTGTAGAAAATTAAGAAACGAAAATAACAACAATAAATATTCTTGTAAAATCGATTTTGTAAAAAATGACGAAATGAATATAATAACATTTAATAGTTTATAAAATAGTTTTTGTACTTTTTCTAGTTGTAGTTTTTGTAGTTTATAAAATAACATTAAATCAATTTTATAAAATAGTTTTTGTAGTTGTTAAAATCATAACTCATAGTTCCCATTTGTGAGATAAGGCATATTTTCCGAGTTACTGATGGTTCTCATGGATTTTGATTCATAATTAAACGAATTCTATATGGCCACATTACTAAAAAAATTTAAGATCATTATTTCACTACAGACCACTAACACTTCAATATAAATATTTTTTAATTTTTCTTTATTTATATGAACCCCTTAGAGAATTTTTGGCCCCGTCGGACAAGTGTTGTATATGATCGTTATATGGATATTCGTTTTTCCACAGAACGGACGTCTGTATTCATCTGATACAACATTGTTGGATTTGTCCTAGTATTTGGATAAGTTACAAACACAATAAAGTAATCATATTTTATAAATCATTTCAGTTTAAACGATTCGGAAAATTTCGATGGCACTTTCTTTTTTTCCTGTTTACACGCATTTGTGTACGATACAGGGAAAAAAGGGAAGTGCTGCCGAAATTTTGTAGAATCGTTCAACCTGAAATGATTTATAAAATATGATTACGTTATTGTGTTTGTAATGGGAAGTAGGATAACCGGCCGTCAAAGTAAAAAAAACAATAAACTTAAGAATTGAAAATTTTAATGCAGTATTTATTTGAATTTGTTAAAATAGTAAAGGGATATATATGAATTTTTACAAGACTTTAATATGAAGTGTTTTATTCAATCTTCTAACCTACATTTTTCAAATCAGGAATTATGTTCGATTATTATGTCGATCGTAGTTTGATGTATGAACCTCGAAAAGGTATCAAAGGATCAATAAAAGAATGTTTCTGTAACGGTGTACACGTATTTATTAGATTTTCTCAATCTAATAATCGAAATAACGTAGAAATTCGTTGTCCGTGTAGTAAGTGCAAACATCTGAAGCATTGGAAACCAGATGTAGTAGAAGTACATTTGTACAAATTTGGTTTTGTGCCGAATTATTAGTTATGGGATCGTCATGGAGAACTTGTTCAACCTACACCTAATTCTGTAGTGTTAGAGGACGATAATACAATGACCAATCCTATAGAAACATGGTGCAAAATACTGCAAGATCAATGTTTCCTACCTTTGGCCAAGGTGATGATGGGAACGAAAATGTTGACGAAGAGCCGACCGCGGAAGCTAAAAAAATTTATGATTTATTGGACTCTGCTAAGAGGCCATTGTGGGATGGATGTACAAGCGGAACCGAATTATCTGTAACCGCCAAATACATCACTATGAACGAAATTTAATCTTACAGAAGGTACATTTACAGCAGTTGTACAAACTGCAAAACGACACATGCTACCTAATAATTTGAAGTGTGATAATCATTATAAAGTTAAAAAAACTTATATCTGCTTTTGAATTGCCATACCAGAAGATAGATATATGTGTAAAAGGTTGCATGCCGTGTTGGAAAGAAGATGCTCATCTTACTAAATGCAGAATATGTAACGAGAAAAGATACAAACCAAGAAAAAAGAAAGGAAAAGAAGTTCCATATAAGATGATGCATTATTTACCCATCACTCCCAAACTTCAACTGTTATATGCATTTTCTGCTACAGCATGTCATATGCGATGGCACGCTGTGAGAACACCAGAAGAATGAATTTTGATACATCCATCTGATGGAAAAGCATGGAAACATTTCGATAAGACTTATTCTGAATTTATGGCAGAGAGCCGTAATGTTAGGCTAGGCTTATGTACGGATGGATTTTCGCCATTTTTCCAGTTTGGTAGTAAATATTCATCGTGACCTATTATTATTACTCCTTATAATTTACCTCCATGGATGTGTATGAAAACTCCATATATGTTTCTAACGATTGCCGTTCTCGGTCACGATGATCCGACTCAAGGAATTGATGTTTATCTACAACCACTAATCGACGAGTTGAAACACTGTGGCATGAAGGAGTTGAAACGTATGATATTTCGAGAAAAAGGAATTTTCGTATGTTTGCTTCTTTATTATGGACTATTAGTGATTTTCCAGCGTATGGCATGCTTTCAGGTTGGAGCACATCTGGACGTCTAGCTTGTCCTTATTGTATGGATGAAACACGAGCATTTTCATTAAAGTATGGAAAGAAAATTTCTTGGTTTGACTGTCATCGGTGTTTTCTACATATCAATCATAAATTTAGAACGGATAAAAAGAACTTTAAAGCTAACAGAGTAGCGAATATGCTACCACCTAAGGTTTGGACAAGTGAAGAGGTATATGAAATTGTAAAAACCTATCCAAAGATACATGAAACTGGGGTACATGTTGAGATTCCAGGTAAATCGGACATTCATAACTGGTGCAAGCAAAGTGTATTCTGGGGGTTACCATACTGGAAAAATCTCCTACTCCGATATAACATTAACGTCATGCACAACGAAAAAAACATGTTTGACAACGTGTTTAATACAATTTTGAATGTGAAGGGGAAAACCAAGGACGAAGCGAATTCAAGACGTGATATATTACACTTTTATAAGCGGCCCGAACTTCAATTATACGATGATAATAAGAAACCAAAAGCATGCAATGAGCTAGACAATAAGAAAGTAAAACTCGTTCTAAAGTGGGTGGAAGGACTTAGATGTCCTGATGGGATTTCTTTTAACCTCCGTAGATGTGTTGACTTTAAAAACAGCAAATTGAGTGGGATGAAAAGTCACGATTGCCACATTATGATGGAGTAATTTTTTCCCGTGATTTTCAAAGAACTGCTGCAATATGGAGTGTTATAACAGAATTGAGTATGTTTTATAAACAGCTTTGTTCTACGACGTTAAAGGTAGATCTTATACGTAAACTTCAAGCAGAAATCCCTGTACTTCTATGCAAACTGAAGAAAATATTCCCGCCTTGTTTTTTTAATGTAATGGAGCATTTACCTGTTCATCTTCCATCTAAAGCACTCCTACGTGGTCCTGTGCAATATGGATGTATCCATTTGAGAGGTAATTTAATTAATTTCGGTTTTTGTACCACTATATGAATTTAATTAATTATGTTTTAGGTACCTGAATCATTTGACGAAAAAAATTAGACAAAAAGCACGAGTAGAAGGTTCGATTTGCAAATCGTACCTTGAAGAAGAAGCTTCATTTTTTTCTCACATTACTTCAGTAACGATGTGAACTTATCGTTTGTAAGTGTTCCCCGTAATGAAGACACTATTCAGCAGGATTCTTCTCAAACAATGTTATCTATTTTTAGACAACATGAAAGACCTGCTGGAAAATATGTGGAAATATGGTTAGATTATAGAAATTACCATGTGGCACACACATACGTTCTTTTAAATTGTGCTGAAGTTGCACCATTTGTTAGGTAATTATGAATTCATATATAATTCAATTATACATATATATATTAATTATAAAGGAATATAATACATATTTGCAGCATATACGAATCACAACATCCATTTGGCGATCTTAGTAAACAATTTGCTGGATGGTTTTCAAACTATGTTCATGATGTGGAAAATTGTGTTGTTGACGAAGGATTACGACATCTTGCCATCGGACCAAAACGAAATGTCAAGACTTATCCAATATTCTTCGTCAATGAATTTATATTCAACACCAAAGGTTACGGGGCTGAAAAATTAACATATAACAGTGGTGTATTTACCAAAGGAAGTGATGATCCAGAGGAGTATATAAAAGATTTTTACGGCGTCTTAACACAAGTTTTAGAGTTGACATATTATATGCAACCTGCAGAGAAAGTTTTTTTACTCAACTGCAACCGGTTTAGCAATGTTCCTAGCTCTGGAATTAATGTGCACAAAGATTATAAGCTAATTGAAATAAGGCATACGTCGCATTACTATAAGTATGATCCTTTTGTATTAGCTAAGCAAGCTTTACAAGTTTATTTTGCTCCATATCCGTCCTTAAAAAAAGATAAAGCAGACTGGTGGGTTGTTTTTAAAATGAAGGCAAGATATACGTTTGATGGAAATAATATTCCAGACGAAGCAGCATATCAAGCGGATCTCGAGCCAAATACTGAAATAGTGATAACCGACGACATTGTTGTAGTGTCGTTGACTGATGAGATGAATGTTTTAATAGATGCATTTGTAAGTACTGAAGAAAATGATATAGAGTACGAGACCGAGTTTGAATCAGAATATGATGAAGACTGATCATAGATGGCATCGCTTGTTGTTAAATGTGAGCTATGTATTAACAATAATGACTATGTTCTGTAATATTCTGAGCTATGTAATAATAATGATGACTATATATGATCTGTATCATTCTGAGTTATGCATTATTCTTTTCATGTACGCTTTTGTCGATGATTATGTGCAGAGTATGTTTATGTGATGATTATCACTTGATTAATAACTATGTGTTGATTATGCGATGATTAACGATTATGTGATATTGATTGATGATTATGTGATGCTTATGTTATGTGATATTGATTGATGATTATGTGGTGATTATTAATGATTATGTGATGCTTATGATACTGATTGATGATATTGGTTAACGATTATGTGATATTGTATATATGTTTGTCAATTATGGCTGATAGACGACGTGATCGACGTAGTCATCTCGGTCACCTTCACTTGGAGCATGTCCGAGTACCTTTGAGCCAGAGATCCGTCGAGTTGCGGAGATAGTTCCGAAAAGTGTTGGGTATGTATCAAACTTATTTGAATTATATTATATGAAATATATTGAATATATACATCAACATTTCTACAGAGGGTTCGAGGTGGACCCGTCCGATTTCATTTTGCAAGTATCGAAGGAGGCATACAAGAGTAGGATGTCCGGGTGTTGGCCTCAATGAGATAACATTCCTACACATATAAAAAATGCAATATGGGCTGATGTTATGGTAAATACAATTTTGAAATATATAATTATGCCTTATATGAAACCAAAAACAATATGTCATCATGCCTTATGATATCAGTTTTACGTATTCTGTTTTGCTGATTGTTTTTTAATTATATAATCTCTTTTACATAACAAATATGATAATTCAATATGCATGCAGCTGTACGTGTGGATCCGCATGATATGGATGTTTTTATAAATCACTGGAATAAAAAGATGCGGAAAAATTACAGAGAGACTCTGTCGCAGGCTAAGAGTTCTGGGAAAAAGCCAAGTTGGATGGGGGACGATGTTTGGGCTGGATTCCAACAATATTGGGAATCTGAAGCATCTAAGTTATATTGTCAATATATTTTTACATTTAAACGTGTTGAATTATTTTACTTAATAATGTGTATAAATTAACAGGAATTGTCAGAAAGAAACAAGGCTAATCGGAACAAAAATCCCGCTTTACATCGTGGTGGCTCGAAATTCTTCCAACAATGTAGGAGGGAATTGGTAAATAAATTAACCAATATTTATGTTATGCATGTATATATTTACTAGTTTCTCTTTACCATACATTCTATTCTTGTATGTAATGTATTCTTGTATATACTCATGCAAATTATCAATATAACATATTCTTGTATATATTCAGTGGGCAAAGTATGGTAGGGAGCCCACAACAGCTGAGGTATTCAGAGTCACACATGCAGTGGAGCATATAAATGAGGATGGGAATGTTTCATATGATAGGTCGGACGACAAAGCTGCTTCTGTAATGGTAAATATGTTTATTTCTATAATGAAAATATTTCATATTCGTTTATTTCATAGAAATAAGTAAATTGTATAACAATTGTGTCAAAAATCTGTTCGTAATTGTAGGAGAGATATAACGTAGAGTATGCACAAGCGATACAAGCGAGTGGACGGGGGTCGCTTACGGTTGATGAGTGTAATCGGATATGGGATTCATCATTGAACCGGCAAGTCGAAACAGGCGTTACAGATTCGACAATATGGTATGTACTCAACATTTACACAGTAGAAACCTGTATGCCATGAACTTCTTATTCACTTGAGTTTATTACCAATAACTTGAGTTATCGTATTGTTATTGTATGTCATGAACTTCTTATTCACTTGAATTATTTCACAGGCTCTTAATTTTCAAAGGTCATATAAGAGATCCATAGATGAGGAAGAGATTGCTCGGATGCAAACTCAATTGGATGAGCTCAATGATTGATGGAAGAGTCAGTTGGCGACGCAGATAGATGAGTGTATTGCTGCGTTCTATCAGGAGCATGGGTCAATGCTCAGGGAAGGAGGTGCAGGTGATGATGATGCTTAGCTGGTTTGATTTGGACATGGGTATGCTTTATATATATTTGTGTACATATTATGATGTGTATATATATGGATGTTGTGATTGATACTTAGTGTTTTGGTGGGTTTGATATTTTGGTTGTTGTGATTGATATTTGAACAAAGTGGTTTGGTCTGGTGGATTTTCGTATTTGGTTATGTTGATTTTCTTATATGATTTTGTAAATATATGTTAGAATATACAAGATTTGATGATTTGATTGTGTTGATATTGATTATATGGTACGATGGAATGGTATTATATGTGTGAAATAATGGAATTATATTATTTGGATTGATTGAGATTGAGGGTTGTAGGTGCTGTAATTTGGTTGAAAATTCTTTCCAGGTTTGCAACGGCTAGCAACGACCATCTAGTCAAAATAAGCGACGGTTAAATTGTAACGATTTGCAACGGTTTGCAGCGACAACCCGGTAAACCAACAACTCAACGGTTGCTTTCACGTGGACAATTAGCCGTTACGAGCCGTTGCAAAATGAACAATGGAGTCGTCGCTAAGGCCGTCGCTTTCTTTAGTTGCAACGATGTAATTTGTAACGACTATTAGCGACAGCTAGTGACGGCCGCCAACGGCTTTTAGCCGTCGCTAAACAGTGTGTATTTTGTAGTGGAAAAAAATCTACCTTCATCTATCCTATCTCGGGTAACAACCCAAGCTTTGTTTGTTTATACATTTCAATTTGTTATGCATTACAAATCTTGGTTCTTTTTGGATTTGCAGTGTTGTTTTGCGGGCGGTGAAAGAAGTTTATGGCCAAAGTTAGAATCGCGATTTATTCGTCGATCAGGTAATGATCTGCCTTTATCGATCCAATGTTTTAAGGTTATTTATCGTCCTCTCTAACTATTTATGTTTGTTTTGTGATTTTGGATCAAAGACGATTTTATTTTCTTGGTTTATTTAGGATGTAAGAGATATGGATTCACATATGAGTTTAAAGACAATCATTAATTCAGGGAATCAAGCTGCCATATTATATTCAGAAATTAAATCAGTAGGTATCCATTTCCATCATAGTTGTCATTAGTTCAACTAAAGAATCATATGCTATGGGTTTCATTTGCTAAGGTTGATGTTCATTGACACAACATGGGAGGTGAGCAAAAATTGATAACAAGCTATTTTGGACTATCATTTGGGTGTCATTGGCACGACATGCTATGTATGTATGTTGCATGTTTATTCCTGCTTTATGTGTTGGACTATTGTTTGACTTCCAAATAAAAATTTAATAATATAACTGGTTCATTTTGTTACTAAGGTGTTTTTCAATAAATCATATATTTTTATAGTTTACCATTATAATTTTCCATTGGATGCATCCATGCTAAAGTAACTATAACTTGGTTTACTCACATAGGGACAAAAAATTGTGATATGATGAAGGTACTGTTGGAATTCCTTAAGAAATTGAATGAATGGAAATATACAAAGTCCCACATCGCCTAATTGTTGAGAGCTATATTAGTTTATAAATGGCTTTCTCATGAGGAGGTTGGGGGCCTGGGGCTCCCAAATGTATGCTTCGTTGTGAGGAGGGAGATCATGTATCTCCACCACATACGCGCGCGCGCCGCCACCGTCCGTCCGTCCGACCGACCGACCGAACCGGGCCAGGCTCGGGTATGGGTACGGGTCTAAAATGACTATTCTTTTTGCTAGGCCATCGTTTAACAGTTTTGGGCTTCGACTGAAACTGGGCCGGGCCTGTAATTTAAAGAGAAACGGGCGGGTGAAGACGGACGCGACTGTTCATAAAGCGGACGGCCGTTGGATGCGGCATGAGCGGGTGCGACCCGATTGAAGTGGCTCGGGCAGGCGGATGCGACTGTACGAAGTGGTACGGACGCAACTGTTTGAGCGAACGGGTGCAGACACGACCGTTCGGAAGAGATACGGACCAACTATAAATAAGAAGGAAAACTAATCACTTTCCTCACTCATTTTTAAGAATCCTAATCTTCTTCTTCTCTTCTGCTACCGTACTCTAAATCACAGAGTGATATACTCATTACAATCTCGAGCAGAATACGTCTGTTGAATCTTGGGAGAATTTTGAAATAAAATTCTTAAGGAAATCGTTACGACGAGCCTCAGACGTAATCCGGTTAGAATTCTAGTCTGTTTGTATATTTATATACATTATTCTATATTATATTCGTTATTCTGGTTATATTATTTATTCAAAATAGTATAACTCTATTGTTGTAGCCTATTTACAACATTCATATTGTTATAATAATTAATACAAAATTCCAGTGTAGTGGAAATCTAAGTTATAAACTTGTGCGACGAGTTTATAATTGATTATTCTCTGTTTTGGTATACTAGACATATAACATCTTAAGAATTTTACTGTTTTATAATAAAACAGAGATGGCAACAGTTGACAACATGGAAATGGATAAGTCCAACTTTTCAGCGGTTATTTTCGAATGCAATCTGGTTCAGAATCCTAACCAATGGTGGGTAGATGCAGGCGCTACTCGTCATGTTTGTTCTGAAAAATCCATGTTTTCAACATATCAGAAATTCGATCAGAAAGAAATACTCTACATGGGTAATTCTGCAGTTTCCATGATCGAAGGTAGTGGCACAGTTATCCTCAAGTTCACTTCTGGAAAAACTGTCAAATTAAATGATGTGCTTCACGTTCCAGACATACGCAAGAATCTGATCTCCGGCTCAGTGCTATCAAAGAAAGGATTCAAAATTGTGTTCGGATCAGAAAGATGGTTCTGTTCAAAGCTGGAATGTATATCGGAAGGGGTTATTTACGTGATGGCCTATTTAAGGCAAACGTAGCCGTTATCGGCAATAAATCTATGTATTCTGATTGTGCTATCAATAAAATTGAAGTTTCTTACTTGCTTTAGCACGAAATTTTATTATGGCACGATAGATTAGGACACATAAACTTCCGAAAAATAAAGAAATTATCAAACTTGGGATTGATTCCAAATTTCCAAGTAGATAAGAACTACAAATGTGAGACGTGTGTAGAAGCAAAAATGGTTAAAAAACCATTTCAATTTATTGATAGAAGCACCGAACTACTAGGTTTGGTTCACACAGATTTATATGATTTTAAATCATTACCTACAAGAGGTGGGAAAAAGTATTTCATTACTTTTATTGACGATTATACGCGATATTTCTATGTATATCTTTTAAATAGTAAAGATGAAGCAATAACAGCGTCTATAAAATACAAGGCTGAGGTAGAAAATCGGTTAAATAAAAAGATCAAGATACTAAAATCTGATCGAGGTGGAGAATATGAATCACCATTTGAACAGTTCTGTGCCGAAAATGGTATAATTCATCAAACAACAGCTCCATATTCACCACAACAAAATGGTGTAGTCGAGAGGAAGAACAGAACGTTAAAAGACATGATTACTGCCATGCTTTTAACTTCTGGTCTACCGACGAACTTGTGTGGGGAAGCCTTAAATATGTCTAATCACATATTAAACAAAGTTCATCACAATAAAACGGGAACAATTCCATATGAGATATGGAAAGGACACAAACCAAGCTTTAAATACCTCAAAGTGTGGGGGTGCTTGGCAAAAGTTCCAGTTCCGCCTCCCAAGAGAGTCAAACTTGGACCAAAAACAGTAGATTGTTATTATCCTGGGCCAGCCCAAAATAGTAGTGCCTACAGATTTTTGGTATTCAAGTCTGATATAACTGATATTCATGTAAATACAATCATGGAATCAAGAGATGCCTCATTCTTTGAAGATGTGTTTCCGCACAAAAGGAATGAAGAAAATAATGTCTCAAAAAGGACAAGGAAAGAATCGAACGATTCGCATGAAGATGAAACTCATCATGAAATTGAGGATGCTGAACCAAGAAGAAGCGTAAGAGCTAGAACTTCCAAAACATTTGGTTCGGACTTTTTTACATATGTATTAAAGCACGAACCTCAAACGTACAAGGAAGCAATGTCATCTTCTGAGTCCTCATGTTGGAAAGAAGCAATCCAAAGTGAGATTGATTCAATTCTAAGTAATAAAACTTGGGAAATTGTTGATATTCCACCACGAATAAAACCAATTGGCTGCAAATGGATTTTCAAGAAGAAAATGAAAGAAGATGGCTCTATCGACAAGTATAAAGCCAGATTAGTAGCCAAAGGATATCGTCAAAAAGAAAGAGTAGACTTTTTTGATACATATTCGCCGGTAACACGAATAACCTCTACAAGAATGTTAATAGCAATTACGTCCATCTATAATCTAGAGATTCATCAGATGGATGTAAAAACAGCATTCTTAAATGGAAATCTCGATGAGGAGATTTACATGGAGCAACCTGAGGGATTTATTTCCAAAGGAAATGAAAACAAAGTTTGTAGATTAGTCAAATCATTATACGGACTAAAACAAGCTCCAAAGCAATGGCACGCAAAATTTGATAGTGTCATGATGAGAAATGGTTTTCGTATAAATGAATGTGACAAATGTGTTTATTATAAACAACTTGGACAATCATATGTGATGATATGTCTATATGTGGATGATATGCTAATATTCAGTCCAAATACTCAGGTAATTAAGACCATAAAGAAAATGTTGATCAACAATTTCGACATGAAAGACTTGGGTGTTGCAGATATTATTTTGGGAATAAAAATAATAAGAACACCTAATGGAATTGAGTTATCTCAATCACATTATGTAGAAAAAGTGATTGAAAGATTTCAAAATTTTGGAATTAAAGGAGTAAATACAACTTTTAATCCATCAAAAGTACTGCATAAAAACACTAACGAGAGTGTAATGCAACTGGAATATTCTCGTGTAATAGGATGTCTCATGTATCTCAATTTCTTAAGGAATTCCAACAATATCAACAACATTTTATATCTTATGCACAATTATTTTCCAATGCTGCTCGGTTGGTGTAAACCAAAATTAAAGAGTCGTGTCTGCTGAATGAAAAGTCATGTCTATTTGAATGAAGAGTCATGTCTATTCGAATGAAAAGTCATATCTGTTCAGTGAAGAGTCGTGTCCGTTCACTGAAAATCGTGTCTATTGAAATGAAGAATCATGTCTATTAAGTAAAAGTCATGTCTATTGAAGTGAAAGGGTGTCTATTCAAAAAGATATGTCCGTTTGTAAGGGTTGTAAAACACTATATATGTGGTCATTTTGTTATGTTGTATGCAAGTTGTAGGCAAGACAAAAAGCAAGTTATAATAAAAAAAAATTGTCTATTCTCCTCTAAAATTATAATTCTCTTCTCTTTTCTATTTTAAAAAATTGGTATTGGAGTTTGGTTGAAAAATGTCAAACAACCTTATTTCCCTTGTTCCTCGATTCATCGGTGAAAAGTTTGATTATTAGAGCAATCTAATGAGGCTCTGTCTTGAACTTGTGGACAGTTGTTGAAGAAGGTGTTGGTGTGTCGGAAGATGAGATGCAACTCACAGTTGCCCAAAGAGATCTTTTGAAAAGAAAAAAACAGAAAGATCGGAAGCCTCTCTTCCAAATCTATCACACACTTGAAATTCAAGTTTATGAGAGAATTTCAAAAGTTGCAAATGCTCAGGAGGCTTGGAAAATATTGAATACAACGTATTCTGGCCAAGATCAAGTAAAAAAGGTTCGCCTGCAGTCACTACGAGCTGAATTCGAAAAGCTCGAAATGAAGGATAGAGAGAAAATCTCAGAGTATTTTACTCGTCTCACTTCCATCATAAACCAGATGGCTTCGAACGGAGAAGTCGTGGAGACTCAAAGAGCCGTTGAAAAAATTCTACGGAGCCTACCAATCAAGTTTGATCATATTGTAGTTGCAATTGAGGAATCAAATGATATTGCTTCACTTTCTCTTGAAGGCTTGCAAGGAAGGCTGGAAGCTCACGAGGCTAGGATCTTGATGAGAAGTAAACAAACAAATTCTTCTCAAGATCAAGCCTTAAAATCTCAATTCGCATGCACAAAAGTTCAAGGCCCATCCCATGGCAAAAGTAACAGCAGAAATAGTGGAAAACGTGAAGAATCAAAGGAGGAGAAACCATCATTCCAAAATAACAAGGCGCGAGGCAAATATAAAGGCAAAAAACCATATTTTGAATGCAATTTCTGTCATAATCCGGGTCATAAAGCAAATGATTGTTCGGAGAAACATGCTGAAAAGAAGCCAGTTGCTGGTTTTATGCATAATGAAGCAGAAAAATTTGAATCTTTGTTGATAGCTTCGGATGGAAATGTTGAAAACGTATGGTACTTGGATAGTGGTGCAAGTAGGCATATGACTGGAAATAAAAATCTATTTTCAAGTCTTGTGGAAGCTGATGATGGTCAGGTTACTATTGGAGATGCAAAATCATACAAAATTCAAGGTGTTGGCGAAATTTCTTTCAAAACCAAGGCTGGAAAAGTTGAAAAAATGTCGGAGGTTCTTTATGTACCAGGCATACGCAGCAATCTTCTTAGCGTCGGTCACTTGCTGAAGAAAGGATTTGATTTTCGATTCGTTGGAGATCAATATAGCATGAAGAAGAACGACCAACAAGTGGCAAATATTGTGATGGGATCCAACAAATTATTTCCGATCAAACTTGACATCATAAGCAGTACGTGCATGATTGCTACTTCTAATGATGAAGTTTCCAGGTTATGGCATGAGAGGTTTGGGCATTTAAACTTTCGGAGTTTGAAGGAGATGTCTACCAAAGAAATAATCCAAGGGCTGCCTAAACTTGAAGTAATAAACGAAGCATGTGAGGAATGCCAATTGGGAAAACAACATCGTGAATCTTTCCCATACAAATCGAAGTGGATTTCTCAATCACCTCTGGAGCTTGTTCACACCGACCTCTGTGGACCAATGCAAGTGTCATCGCTTGGAGGCAGCAGATATTTTTTGTTATTTGTTGACGATTACACAAGAAAAATTTGGGTTTACTGTGTCAAAGAAAAATCAAATGCCTTCTCTTGCTTCAAAGAGTTCAAATTTCAAGTTGAAAAACATTCTGGTCATCAAATAAAAAATCTAAGGAGTGACCGTGGAGGAGAATATATGTCCTCTTAGTTTGAAGAATTCTGCCAAAATCATGGAATCCGCCATGAGTTAACTGCTAGTTACTCACCTCAACAAAACGGAGTCGCAGAGCGCAAAAATCGAACAATAATGAATATGGTCAGATGCATGTTGAAGAAGAAGAACTTGCCTGCATGTTTTTGGGCTGAAGTGGTCTCTTGTGCCGTTTACTTAATCAACCGATCACCAACGAAGAGCTTAAAGGATTCCACTCCAAATGAAGTCTGGTATGGAAAGAAACCAAATGTTGCTCATTTAAAAACTTTTGGTTGTCTTGCATACTCTCGTATTCTTGATGCTTTAAGTTCGAAGCTCGACGACAAATCTGAAAAAGGCATTTTCATCGGTTATAGCCAAAGGACTAAAGCTTACAAGCTTTACAATTCGAAGACGAAGAAGATGGTTATCAGCAGAGATGTTCGCTTTGATGAAAATGGCTGTTATAATTTTTCAGATTTTGCAGAATTACCTAGATGGAAAACTCTAAATCTTGAAGAGGAAACTTCTTTGGAACAAGGTGTTGATGCTGATGTTGGAATTGAAGAACAACAGCCTAAAAATAATGGGGCTGAATAGGAGCAAAATTCACCACCAACGGCGGAAAGAAGGACGCGATCCTTGAGAGAAATTATGATGCAACCGAAGAAGTTGACACTACAGATCATGTATATTTTGCATTTTTTGCGGGAGAAGATCCAATCACTTATGAAGAAGCATCAAAGGAAGAAAAATGGGTGAATGCAATGAAGGATGAAATCAAGTCTATTGAGAAAAATGGTACGTGGGAGCTTACCACTTTGCCTTCACACAAATCAGCCATTGGTGTAAAATGGGTGTTCAAAACCAAAACAAATCTTGATGGCTCCATCAACAAGTACAAAGCACGTTTGGTTGCGAAGGGGTATAAGAAAAAGGAAGGGGAAGATTTCAATGAGGTATTCACTTCTGTCTCTCGACTTGATACGATTCAATTGTTGATTTCTCTTGCTGCCCAAAATGGCTGGAAGCTGCTGCAAATGGATGTGAAATCAGCTTTCTTGAATGGTTTTCTTCAAGACGAAATTTATCTTCAATAACCTCCTAGTTTTATGAAGACGGGCAAAGAGGAAAAGGTGTATAAGCTGCGGAAAGCTTTATACTGGCTGAAGCAATCCCCCCGTGCATGGTATGTTCGTATCAATAATTTCTTCTTGAAGAATGGCTTTGAAAAGTGTCCTTTTGAACACACTCTTTACAAGAAGAAGCATTCAAAATGAGGTTTCATGATCGTGAGTTTATCGTGGATGATCTGATTTTTACTGGAGATAATATGGAGATGTTATCTGAATTCAAAAATTCAATGATGAAGGAGTTCGAGATGACGGATTTGGGAGAATTACATCATTTTCTAGGGATAGGTGTTCAGTAATCAAAATGTGGGATTTTTATCTCGCAAGAAAAATATGCTGCTCAAGTATTGGAGAAGTTCAATATGATGAATGTAAATCCAGTTTCAACTCCTTGTGTTGCAGGTTTGAAATTGTGCAAAAATGTTGAAGGAAAGTTTGTGGATCCAACTATTTTTCGAAGCCTAGTTGGAAATTTGATGTATCTCACTGCTACAAGACCCGACATCATGTACGCAGTAAGCTTGATTAGCAGATTCATGGAGAAGCCTTTCTCAAACCATTGGGAAGCTGCAAAAAGAATTTTACGATACGTTAAAGAAACTATTGACTATGGCATTTTCTATGAAGCTCATGTGCCTGTGAAGCTTGTTGGATATACGGACAGCGATCTAGGTGGAAGCATCGATGATTCAAGGAGTACTTCGGGTTATGCATTTAACCTTAGAAGTGGAATTATTTCTTGGTGTTCAAAAAAACAAACAGATGTGGCACTTTCTACCACTGAAGCGGAGTACATCGCAGCATGTCTAGCAGGATGTCAAACTTTATGGTTAAGAGAAATTCTTGAAAATCTAAGCTTCAAGCAAAAAGATCCTACGATCATTTATTGCGACAATAGTTCTACTATCTCTGTCTCAAAGGATCCTATTTTGCATGGAAGAACAAAGCATATTCATCTACGTTTCCATTTCCTACGAGAACTCGTTCGTGAAGAAGAAGTGAGTCTTGAGTATTGTCGAAGTGAAGAACAAATTGCTGATATCTTCACAAAGCCGCTTGGAGAGACTGCTTTCTCAAGAATTGTTGCTGCATTGGGTGTTCGAAGGAATTTTAGTTTAGGGGAGACATTGTTGGTGTAAACCAAAATTAAAGAGTCGTGTCTGCTGAATGAAAAGTCATGTCTATTCGAATGAAGAATCATGTTTATTCGAATGAAAAGTCATATCTGTTCAATGAAGTGTCGTGTCCGTTCACTGAAAAGTCGTGTCTATTGAAATGAAGAGTCGTGTCTATTAAGTAAAAGTCATGTCTATTGAAGTGAAAGGGTGTCTATTCAAAAAGGTTATGTCCGTTTGTAAGAGTTGTAAACCACTATATATATGTGGTCATTTTGTTGTGTTGTATGCAAGTTGTAGGCAAGACAAAAAGCAAGTTAAAAAAAAATTGTCTATTCTCCTCTAAAATTATAATTCTCTTCTCTTTTCTATTTTAACATGCTCAACCTTTTTCTTCCATTTTATGAAAGTAAAGAATGTGAATCTTCTGACAAAAGCAAAATTCCAATCAAATTTCTAGAGCCCAAGTAAAGATTGTTTAAAGTTCAAGATATCATCTTCTTATTTCACTTTGGTTTACTGTACTTTTATGTATTAATCCTACTATAAAGTACTATATTGGACCTATAGGTTTTGCAACTAACTCTGCACTTATTAATGAACACGTTATTTGCAAGTGAACTTGAAACATTGCCCAATATTTTGTGACAGTTTTGTTAAAGTTTCATTATATTATTAGTATTTAAAACTTTTGTTTTTGTCCAGTTATACTAATATAATGGTTTCTTGATAGTGTAAGCACTGTCATATTTTGTTATCGTTTGCTGAAAATTTATCTTATTCATGATAGCAGTAGAGAGTTTTGTATGGAAAGGTGTCAAAACTTCATTTTCCCCCCTTAAATGTGGCTGTAGCTGTATGGTGAAATGTCAGATTTACTCATGTCATAAGGTTGTTAATGTGTAGACATAGTACAGTTTTGTTTAGAACCTTTACACAATAGGAAAAGTTTTGTGGACTTTTGAATGCGTTATGCCATTGTGTTGGTCTTCCTATATAAAACGACCAACATAGTGATTAACCTGTACAAAAACAGCTTTTCATCAAGCCTATGATTATTTTAAAATGTTAACAGAAGTTTTGGTTTGCCTTACGTACACTAAACGGAATACTTTTACTGCCAAAATAATCGGTTCACCCATAAATACTAAATTAACAGATAAATTTCTCATAAAAATATAACAAGTGATTTTTATGTTACAATCGATATATCTTGCTGCAGAAAATATAACTGGCCAAAATTAACACTTCCCGCATACGTAGTAAGGATATCTAACTCCAAAATTTGGCTAAATTAGTTAGTGCATTGCATAAAATATTTATTATTGCCATAAACTATATGGGAAAGTTATAATCGTATTAAACAAAGTTATGTCTTGTATTAGCATTGATGATCATGCTCATTTGAATTTACATGTGTAATCTATTTAAAAGAACAACTTTTGAGTGTTGGATGTATGTGTTAGTACGTAGGAAACACTCCTTTCTGCGGCTTTTTTTTTTCAGATGCAAGGCTGATGTTGACATGCTTAGTTTTAATTTAGTCCGTGTGAACTAAAAAAATGAAACACTAAAAAATATGAACTTTTCCAGAGAGCTAATTTTTTTGATCAATTTCTGCCATGTGGTTATGGTTTGAGTTTTCTTCCATTTAGTTAAAAAAGCACCTTTGTTTGAGTTGCCACGATCATTTTGGTGGCTAAATGCCAATGTTGGTTGGTTGAGATAAACTTCATGTACTTTGGAGTCATGACAAACATTTGATACGAGGTTTACGGATAAAGGTTCAGGTTTTTTCTTCCTTTTTGCTGGATGCAAACATATACGTTCTTAAAATATCTTATTTCACTGTCCTCTTTTTATTATACACTTTTCCATTTTTCCATAATAAACCAACGAACTTGAAGGTTTGTATGTTTCGTTTGTGGGAAAAGGTACAAGAGGTTCCAATGTACGATGGACATCACAAAAGATTTCTTTTTCAGTTATTCATACCATATTATGTGCATGTATCCATCTATGAATCTTCAAGATCCATTTAAAATGTACGTAGCTTTGGTTAAGAAAGTAAGTCGCTAGGTGTTTTTTGACATTGTTCTCATTGTTCTTGATGATACGATGCAGATGCAGATATTCATCAAGGCACTGACAGGAAAGACCATCACTCTTGAGGTTGAGACCTCGGATACAATAGACAATGTAAAAGCTAAGATACAAGACAAGAAGGGAATCCCACCTGACCAGCAGCGCCTTATATTTATAGGCAAACAACTTGAAGATAGGAGAACGACGGCAGATTATAATATCCAGAAAGAATCAACCCTCCATCTGGTTCTGAGACTGAGAGTAGGTATGTAGATCTTTGTGAAGACACTTACAGGAAAGACCATAACTCTAGAGGGGTGTGTGTATAATGGTGAAAGTGGGCAAGTTTACGAAACAATGTTTTTATGAATTGAGAATCTGACGTGTGGGATCCAGAATCATCTCAAAAACAATACAACGTGGACAGCTGCATTGGTTCATGGATTTTTTTTTAACTGGTACTTTATATACAACAAATCATTGGGACAACATATCATGGATTCTTTTTTAAGCTATCCTTATTATTACATATCTCTGCTTGTACTTGAATTGTGGGACTTTTTTGGTTCTATTTGATTTTTATTTCCTTTTAATTTCCTTCTATAATACAAAAAAATTACTAAACTATGATATTGATTACGATCCCAATAGCTTAAGGTGATATTGTAGGTTATAAGTAGGTGTAGTAATATTAATAATTATATATTTTTACCATAGGCTCAAATTTTGATGTTTAGCTATAGGTGAGGGTTTTAGTACTCAACAACTATCTGATTTTGTTTATTTACCATGTGTCCAATATTTACCGTGTTGCTAATTAGATATTTGAAAAGCGGTGTCAATGTGGATGGTAGAGTAGCTAATGATGTTGAAGCAGAAAAAATTGTTTGTGAAAATATTCTTAAACATACTCATGTTGTGTTATCATCTATCGTACATATTCGTGGTTTGGTTCCACACCTCTTCCGGTCCCAATAAGGTTCATGGCACAATATAAAGCTTGACATAATTTGTAAGTTAAAAATTAGCTTATTTTCAACTGATTATGTTCTTTAAATGTTAGCTTTCTTGGCCCGCACAGCCCTCCAATTATTCAATGCATAAGGACCAAAACTATGATTCCACTAGGAGGCATTTTTATGCGATTACATTATTACTTTTGACTGTGCACTTTAAAATGAACCATACAACGCTGTTAATTATGTAGAAATGAATTTATCTATCATGAATTTTTGTGTAGGCCATATGTTTTAGGTTAGTTTTATTAGTTTTACTGCAGTATATCCACAATACAAGGTGAATTTTTTCTTTCATCCAACCAGTTTGAATATGCAAAAAGTTAGACAAACCATTGCTTACGAATTCTTTTTCCTCCATGATTTGGTCAATTAAATCAATATTTTAGCAACATAATATGATGATAAAATTGTGAGATAGATTTATAGACGGTTTCATTATATACTTTGTTTTTATGATGTCATATATTTAAATTACTCCTAAAAATGTCTGCATGTGTGGATATTTTTGTATGACAATTTTATTATAGCATGCATATAACTGATACCTGTGTGCGTAGCACGGATTCACACTAGTTATAATCTATAAGGTAGTAGAATTACGAAGTAATCATGTAGGAGTTTAATTAGCTAAACAAATGCTATACTATTTACAAAACTTATGTGTTTGATTTGAGTTAAGTATAGGCACACGAAGGCTATATGGATTGGAATATGGCACAAACCCTCTTTTGCTCACATTTGAGTTAAATATATTGCTTTAAATGCTAAAATAAAGGTACGTTTTCGGATTAAATAAAAAGTGTTAAATATAATTGGTTTATATTGTGTTTCCGAACATGTGGTAGATGTATATTGTTCATATTATATTTGTAAAATTGAAAACGACTCTCCGTATAAAGGAGACTCTGCCGAAATTTTTTAAAATTTTTAACATTTAGAAAATTTTCAATAAATTTTCGTATGCGTAGAAATAGAAATTAATAAATGAATCTATTTAATAATATAATATAATATAAGTTTGATTCTAACGTCAACTACTTAAAGTTTTGATCGAGATTAAAATTAGCAATAAATTCGAAGAGAGTTAATGTTTGCATGTGTTTTTGACGTCTTCCTGTAAGAAATTGCGTGGACGCAACTTTCATGGGGGGAGGGGGGGTCTGCAACAACCCTGTTTTCGAAACCATAATATTCTATAAATTTAATTATAGTAAAAGTATTCTAATTCGATTTTTGATAATTAGTACTTGGAAATAAGATTTTATTTGATTGGAGTCTTTTTAATAATAAATTTTTGTTTAATTGAATTAATTAATAGAATAATTTTCTGAAATTATATTAAATTGGATAAAGTGTTATTCTTAAATATAAAATATTTTAAAGTCTAAATAAATTTGATATCATTGAAATAGTTGGAGAAAAATAAATTTATTTTACATCAATGCAATGAATGATTGAAATAAGATTCATTTATGTTAATCTATTTAATAATTAAATAGAATGAAATTTTTATTATAGTCGAAATACATATATTTTTGTAAAATGAAATGCAAATTTGTTTGAAATTAAATTGAGATGTTAACTTTGTAAAATTGAGTTATACCTGATTTTATTTATTCATGGGCCTTTGAATTACACATTGTCAAGCCCATTATCCAAATGACCCTCTCCCTTATCTTTCATCAAATCCATTGTTGTATATAACCCAAAAGAAAGAAAATAAACAAAGTAACAAACCAGTTTTCCCCTTTCCTTAACCCAATCCCTGAATTGAAAATTCAGAACTAAAAAGAAAACACGCGCGGCGTGCGATATCGTGATCGAAAGTGACGAGGCAAGGAGGCTGAGGGTAGCACGCAAGAAGGGGGGAAAGTGTAATACACGGTGACGCATGATCGGCGTGATCTTCAATATGGAGGAGAGGTTGAGTGTGGCAATTGGAGGAGAATGAGCTTCATGGCTCGGGCGATGCGAACTTCGACGACAATAATTTGGGTCGCGACTTCATGCTGAGCATCGAAGCATGGGGGCGTGTGTGGGGATTTTGAGGCTGAGATGCTGGGTTTGCCAAAGTCTAAGACTCGAACATTTAGGTTTGAGATGGTCAAACGTGGAAAGTTGTTGCTACTGTTCTAGGGGTGGCAGTGGCTGTGTTAGAATCCGACAAGTCTTCAATTGGCCAAATCAGTGAGTTAATCTATTTAACGCACACACGTATCTTTATATTATAAATTGTTTATCATATACTCTTCTTTGATTTGATTTCGATGAATTATGAAAGTGAATGGATGAATTGATTGAATTATGGTTGCATGTTGTGATTTATCTAATTCGTCGAATGATATAAATTATATTTGTTTGGTTGGTGTTTGAATTGATTGAACAATGTGTTTAAAATATGAAATTTGAATAGATAGTTGAAATTGAATCAAATGGTTAAAATAAGATTATACGTCATGATTTAAATTTACATTGGAAGTTTGGACTAATGGTTGATTATGAAATGACATGTATATTGGAAACCATCAAAATACGTTTGATTTTGCAGTTAAATTGTATGATGATTGTGCATCGCTGAAATGATCGGAGTTGTCAAAAAGCAACTCGGATCATTAACTAATTTCGTATTATGGGATTATATTTTTAGGGCGATGTTAGCTATAGTAGTTACAATTTTAAATGGATTACTGGTTTAAATTGTTTAAATCTTTTTCGAAGAATTTCAAAATTGAGATTTAATTTATTTTGATCCTTATTGGAAATTTAATTTATAGGATATAGTTAAATTGTACTATTTTTGAATTGTTGGTAGCAATTGACTATTTTGAGTTGAAATTACTTTTAAATGTTAATTCAAAGAAATATTTCTATTTGTAGATACAAAGCTTGTTTTAAAATGGATTTAACTAAGATTTTTAAGTTTACGAATAAGTTATCGTTTTAAAGTGTTATGAGTTATGAAGTAATATTATATATATATATATTTGAAATAAAGTGAATTATCAATTATTTAAGTATTATTTTGATTCAAAAACCAAATAAAGGAATTTTATTTTAAGACTTGAAACTTTTTAACTCTTTTCTTTTTATATATAAGATTTATTGGATTTTAAAAGTGATTTTGGAAAAATTATAACTTAGTATATATAAAAACTAATTTAAAACTCTTTTAATTTATTTATTATGGATTAAAAAAGGTGAGAAGTTTAAAAGTGAATTATAGATATAATATTTTAGAAATCATTTTCTATATAATAAAATTATACTAATTACTATCAACTTATAAACTACTGTTGGTTTTTATTGTATTTCGCTTTTGGCTATTTTTATGCAAGTTTGAATTGGATTTCCGATGAATTTCATGATTTTCTATGAAACAAAGAATTTTAATAAATGATTGAATTGTCGGGTGGTATGGAACACTTTGTACAATTCTTTCGATTATTATTATAGTTTGTTAAATAGAGTTTGAGTGGAAATTACTAGCTTTTAGTAAGTATTTGAATTTACTTTCTGGTATGGGACAGTTAGCTAAATTCTTGTCATTACTGGAGTGGCAGCAATTAACACTTAGAGTTGTATTATCTTAGGGTGTTCAGATTTCAGACCGATAGATCCCCGAGAGAAGATAACTCATTTTTCATCGATCTGAGAATCGATACATTTTTAGATTTGGATAGGCGGATTTCTTTCAGAAGATCTGTTGTGGTGTAAATACGGTTGTCTCTATCGGAAGATAGATTTTTACATGTATCATAGTCTATAGATACTATAACCTATCAGCTTATTTTTTTATATACAATTGGACTATGTTCACCTCTTTCAGAAGGTAAATTTGCAGAAGGCAGATTAGGTGCATGGCTGCTCTTTTCGTTGAGCGGTGTCCCTAATTTGCAGTCTCTTTCGGAAGGCTTCCTTTCTATGTAATGAGTCTCTTTCGAAAGACTTTGTGTCATTGTATTAAAATGGTATATGACTACCATTATTATTTCATTATTGATGATTATTTCTTCAGAGATTTTGAATATGGATATTCCATATCCTTAATGGCTCCAAAGAATTTTGAATTGGTTATCATCATATTTTGAGATGATAGTCCATTGAGACTTGATTGTATTTATGAAATGGTGATTTGTTAGATATGCCTTATTTGAGTATTTTTTGGCATATTTTGTTTACGACTTATTTGATTACTATTAAGTCAGAATTTTGAGATCTGTATTTATTGGTTTGATATGTCTTTTTGAATTTTGGATTTTAGGCATATATTGAGATAACTTATTTTAGACTTAAGTCATATATGGATTTATATAGTAATTTAATTAATATGCCTTGTTATAATTGTTTGTTCGGCATATTTTATATGACTTATTATTTTAAGTCATATGGTTATGATATTAATATCTCACCCTTTTTATTTAGATATAGTCCGACCTATTTATTATTTTAATACTCGGGTCAGGTCGAGAATTTACAGGTACAGGGACCCGTTGGCCTTTAGATTTGGGCTAGTATTGAAGTAGACTATTTTGATAGTTTTAGTTGCTTCATACTCGTATATATTGACACTTACGAGTTTATGTCATCTATATTATATAGTAGTGACTTTGTACCTGATACAAGATTTTGGATATGATTTATTTATTATTGTGGGTCTAGTACTCATATTTTGTAGACTCGCATTTTATTATGTATAAGATGATGTATATTATTCCGCAGTGACATATGACTCTGATTCTAATTTATCGATATTATATACTATTATGAATATTTTAATCAGTATTTATATTATTTTGTATTAATACTGCACACGTCCAAATGTTAGTTCAGATCCTCAAAAAGGTAAATAAGACATGTCAATGTCAGTATAAAGATATATTAACATTCGATCGCCCTTAACCAGCCATATTCTTTGGATTAGCAGATGACATCACTTGTAATGTTCTTTGCTAAATTGGACATAGTGGTGGGGTCATCACAATATATATTAGTATTTGGGTATATTCCCACCGATCGGAGCGGATGAGACACTACGCTCCCCGCATAATAGTGGATGACCCAATATTACTGTCATCTCCCGCCTCGAAAAGGGATTGGTATTTTATTTTATATAACATCCGTGGATGTAGGGAAACAGGTCGGGGGGATCCAAATGGAATCCTCAAAAATATGTTGATGGTTTCATATATAGTGATATATAATGTGATTGAATGATCTATATGGATTGTTGTGTGATTTGATATATTGGATGTTATAGTAGCACTGGCCCTAATTTTCGTATTTTAAATACCATAAGTAATATTTTTTAATTTTAAAAGAAATTCGAAGGTGATTTTTGGAAATAAAAATATTTATATGGTAATTTGAATATTGAATATGAAATGGGTTTGGATTAAATAAAAGATTTGATTTGGACTTCAC
This sequence comes from Allium cepa, assembly GCA_030765085.1. Taxonomy (NCBI): domain Eukaryota; kingdom Viridiplantae; phylum Streptophyta; class Magnoliopsida; order Asparagales; family Amaryllidaceae; genus Allium; species Allium cepa. The sequence continues at coordinate 519,828,266 of CM060929.1, read as the reverse complement.
TTAACTATTTTGTAAAGTGGTTCAGATAAATATTTTTGAAATTAATTTATATAAGAAATTTGGAACAACAGGTTTTAATAATATGAATTTTTTTAAATGAAGTTGAAATCGAGTTTTGAATAGATTTGAAATTATAATTGGATTTATTTAGAAATAGATTTCTAGATGGAATTTTAAATAGAAATCGATTTATAAATGGATTTTAGTAATATAAATTGGTTACAAACTGGAATGAGTTATTAAGTTATAAACAACGTTTATAAATAAAGTGGAATGATTATCATTTGATAAATTGGGAATATAAATTCACAGTGTCAATGTAAAACGAAATATGAAAATCGGTTTAGAAAGAAATAGTGGATTCTAATTTGGAATTTGGAAATGGTTATGAAATTGGAAATGAAAATCGATCTATGATAAATCGAGGAAGATTTATAGATATAAAACAGTTATGTCAAATTTTAAAAATAAGTTATTATCGAGAAATTAAGTTTTGTAACATAAAATAAAGCATTTTTGTTTATTAAACTATGTAGTTTTAAAAACTATTAATTAGAGTAAAATATTTTAGGAAGTTAGTTATTTAAATTTTTAAATTTGTTGAAAAAATTCTAGATTTTATAAATAAGTTTTGGAAATCGAGTAGAAATTTTATAAAGGAATTGGAATTAGTTATTGTTGTTTATTTTAAAAGTGCTTTGATAATTTTAATAATTATTTAAACATACTTTTGAAATGTATTATTATATATATAGGATTTTAAAGTAAGTAATGGGATTTTTATTTATAAATTCTCTTGAGATTGTAACCGGAGTTTATCGAACGGGAGTAATTTTATAAAAGAAATCTTACAATAGATTTTTTGGAAACTTAAGAGATTTTCGAAATGGTTAGATTTGGGAACTTCAAAAAATGAATCTGAATTCATAAAAGAAGTTATAAATTGATGAATGAGATTTTAAATAAGTGAAATCGATTTTGGAAGTGGTAAAAGGGATTATTAAAAATTCTGGAGATTTATAAAATGGGTTTAATGAGTTGTGACTTTACAAAAAGGGTTGTAAATGGTTTTATGAAGTTGGAATAAGAGAAGATTTCCTCGTTTGTGAATAAACTTATAAAATTGATAAGTTATGAATAATTTCCTAAGTAGTGGAATGAAAGGTTTTGGAAATATTCTAACTACGAATTGGTTTATATAGAAATATTTTCTAAGTGATGAGTAATAAAATGGAATTTGGAAACATTTCTAAGTATTGAGATGGTTTGAAAATATCCTTTATAAGTATTTGAATTTGTTTTCGAATATTGAAATATTGGAAGAGATTTTGATATATATCTTTTTTAAGATATTTTGAAATAAATATTTTGGGAAATTTATAATATGGGCCTAGTGACTGCTTATGTGTGTTATTTGATAGTTAAATAACCGACTATCAAATCTGGCCAAATTCATTAATCGTTTCGAAGAGACCGGGATCAGATTTAATTATCTGAAAACCACTTCGATTTGATTTATGCGTTACGAATTGAGATATCATGAAGATAATGAAGACGGTGATTTTGGAGATTCGGTTTGTTTAGATACAGAGCAACTTGAATGGATGAATGCTCTCATTTGCATGGTTGCTGGGAAGTCAGTGTTAGCATTCCAAGTATGAATGTTATTCTAAAGGTAAAACGTAGCCTCAAGCCTCATCATACGGGAATGACTAAAACATGGAAGATGCAGCGTGGCTAAGTGGGTCGCACCCAAGTAGGGTATGTTATCACTTTTCTAGATACCCTCGGATATACTATAATTATGGATATGGTTGTGCATGGAAAAGAGAGTGCTCAATAGGGTGGGAACACTCAGGTGATAACATATTCGGTGCTATCCAGAAAGGGGTGGGCCGGTCCTGTGTTGGTAGGGATCCTTAGGTACGATCTCGGTACATTTTTCTAGAGATGTACTGTGGTGGGAACGTACTCCAATAGTCCTGTCATTGTATGGAATCCAATATCCACTACGAGCTTGTATGGTTTTAGTTGTATACCAAATATGTTGAAATGTGAGGTGTAAGCATTTCAGCTATTTTATAGTTTGTTTTTATAAACACTATTATAATATCAGATGATTTTGATATAAAATGGTTTTAGTTATCTTAAGTTAAAAACCAGTCGTTTACGTGTGACGTGGTCTTACGAGATACCTTTGTTTTAAAAGGATTTTGATAATAGTAATAGTTTGAATTGAGTGTGCTTTCTCATGTTGGTTTTCCAGACTGACTCATGTGTTATTTTATTATAATACTCGGGTCGGGTCGAGTATTATAGATTCAGGTTGGGATGCTATGGAGCACCGAAGGCGTGCTGGAGGATTCTTAGGCGTATTTCACGTATTTGATTATATTCCTCTGTGTGAGTCATGATATATATTAGGTATTTGTGAGGACAGGTTATTACAACTGTCCAGATTGATTGTTGAGTGTTGTACTTTGATGATTGGGTGTATATTAACAGCTACAGATTCTTTCATATAAAAATCCACTATTAGCTATTATATATTGTTCCGCTGCAATGGTGAGATTCCGTGTATTGTTGTTTCTATTTTTCTTCCATCTCTTTCTTCTTCACCCTTAATGATCTAGTATTTTCGGCACTAGATTGCTCGGGATACTATACGTTGAATGAATTGATGTCGATTTTCGGAGGTCGAACATCCCATAGGTCGTTACAGTGGTATTGGAGCGAAGGCTAACCAAACACCAAGGCTTTAGTGGGAATTACTCATTAGTGATAAGGTCAGTAGTACATTAGAATGAGTTTGAGTGTATTAATATATATGAGAGCGTATTTGTTAGTGATATAGAATGTTTTATGCTGTGTTGGCTAATTTATTGAGTGACTTATGAATTTTGGTCGACACGGTCAGTACAACTGTATCGATAAGGGTTTCTAAACACTTGAACAGAGAAATTTGACATGGTATTGTTTTGAAATGGGGTAAATGAAATAATTTTACCCAAATTATATTTTGATATAAAAGAAATAATTTTCTTAAATGATTATAGTATATTGATGTGTTTGGATGTTACTATTATAATCAAAACAAGATTATAAATTGGAATGATCATATATAGCAAAATTAAAGGTATAAGTATGAATTATACAAAATAGTTGAAACTAAAATTTGATTCAAACCGGAGTTTAGAGATTTAAATCCTGGCAAGTTTGGAAAAATATTTTTCGAAGTATGTGAATTAAAATAGTATTATTTTTGAAAATATTTTTGAAATAAAAATGGTTTTAAATGGATTTTGGAAGTGATAAGGCACCGAACTCACTTCATTCGCTGGAAAATAATCCTGGTGATGATTGCAGCATATCAGTATTCATTTTCGAGTTTCTAAATGACGGGTTGTAACGTCCCGCCATTTTGCACACTTTAAATCGACACACGTGCCAATTCAAACCATACGGAAGGGTGGATTGTTATGGGGTAAATAAGAAAAACAGAGAAGAAATAAAATAAAATAGAATCTCATAGCGGAAGGATAAAATATAATGATCAATATATAATTCATAAAACTGTTTACAAAACATTTGCTTCTTCTTCATACAATAAATATCAGAGTTCACATACCAATAAATATCAATGTAGCGGAATTAAATGGTGTAGTGGAATAATATAGTAGATAATAGTAATACAAATCTTCGTCTTCGTCCTCTAGAGCTAAATCTTCAAATCCAGAAACGCTCGGACTGACCTGAGGGAATTGAAAAGACAAAACACTCGAGTCAGAACTAAAAGATCTTATGTAAGTTAAATTAACAGAAATAAATATAAGTGCAGTAACTCAAGAGATGTTCGGGATTTACATCTCCTAAGGATCCGTTAAACTATTTACTATGTAGTATATTGCGCTATTATAATAGTGTCTAATTGTAAAATAAACTTACCTTTTTCTTAGCATTAAGGGGTTACCCATATAGCCCTTAACACGTAATAGTCCCAGTAGTCCATCCAATATCATAGTCCCTCCTGATCGGGAAGCCACCAGAGGATACCACACGGGCTACGGGAGAAATCCAAACTCGTACAAGGCGCGATAGGGTAGGTGACACGACACAACAAGGCAATGCCAGGGTAGATATACCAATTACGCTTCCGGGTCGGTGGTAACGCGTAGCGCGCAGCTACCGCCCACCTCGGACAAACTCCCCCAAATCAAAGAAATCAAAAGTGAAGGTGGCCACCGAATCAATCCAAAGTCAGAGTATAGTATCGAAGGGAAGTGTCCGATCAAAGGTGCTACCTTATTAACCCGTCGATCACTCCTGTTTTAGCCACCTTATGCCAACTCACGGGAATTGGGTCCATGTAATTACCTTAAAGGAAACGCCGCCACCAACCTACTTCATTCTGGAATCTCCACCGCGTACACGGTTGTTAAAGTGGTTTTCGGAGTTGGCAGAGAGTATGACAACTTCCGATCCTGCCCCGGTCTCTTCAACAACCAAATGTTATAATAACACCGCGGCCTTTAAAAATAGTTTATACTATAAAACCAGAATATAATTGTCCATTTCAAAACCCATAATACGATATCATTTCCATTTTCGAAACAACTCATTTGATATTATTTTTATAAAACCCAAATCAATAATATCATTTCTTTCAAATATATTTATTTTCCAAAATCACACTGCTTTAAAATTTATAATATCTGAAAACCAAACATTTGAATTATAACTTTCAAAACATAATACTTCGAAATTCATAGCTTTAAAACCATACTTCTAAAACTTGAACGGTTTGGATATTCAAACAGTATATAAAATAAAATAGTTTGAATTTAAAATTACTTTATAAAATAATTTCCGCAACTTCCTAATTTTATTCATTTAAAATTTTAGGTCTAAACCCATTAAATTTAGATTCACTTTTAGTTTCAATAAAACACTTCGATTTCAATATATTCGAACTTCGAGTATTTAAAATTTTCAAACTAAGGATGGAAATCCTATTTAACAATTTATGGTCCTATTATTTAGTTTGAAACATTCACAAAATAAATCCATAAATAAAACTCAAATTTCTAACAATTAAATATTTCCTTCACTTTATTTATACTAGAAATATTCATTTAATTTATCTTGAATAAAATTCCAGTTATAAATATCATACCTTTAAAATTTCCAATTTTAATAAGTTTACATCAATTTACGGAGTTTAATTTTTAGATAAGCCCAATTCCAAATAAATTTCCAATTTATCTTCCAATCTTAATCGATTTGAATCATTAGAACTCTCTCTATATATATAATATCTTAAACCTGTACTTAATCATATAATATAAATTATCAAACTCCATTATTCAACTTATTTATTCATATTCAACAGATTTATACGTAGCTTAAATTCAAAATTTAACTACATATATATATAATAATATTTATAAAATATCAAAATTTAATAAACCGTATCCTATCCAAACCATAGAAATCATTTTCAAAATAATTATATATATACCGACGGTGTCTGTATAAAATTTTCTATCCTATGGTCAAGTGATACGGATATTTATCATTTCAATCCGTAATTTAAAAAAATAAAAATGCGGTTGTATATCATTTCAAACCGTTATCCCAAATGAAATGAAAATGCATAATAACTTGCAGTTTATATAATATAGAACACATCATCCATTCATCTAATATCAATCATCAACCAATTTATTGAAATCATCATCAATTTAAACAAACATTAATAGAGTATATAAAATATAACAGGTATCCACGAACAGTTTATATTCAAAAAACAATAATAATAACTGTTTAACTAGCAGTTTATATGCAAAAATAAATAAATTTAACTGTCAATTTATATGCAACAATAAAACTAAATAAAAATTTAATTTAAATAAATGCAATCTAACTGAGATGATGAATAAAATATGCCAAACATTCATAAATGAATTTCTACTCATATCATAAATCAATATAACAAACATAAGAAATTTAGAAGTTGTGAGTGGGTTAAAACACTCACCTTTTGAATTTAAATTGAATTTAAATCCAATTTAAACCCAAAAATTTGACCGTCTCCAAATTCACCCAAACCAGCGTCATAGTGTTCGGGATCTCAGTACGAACCTAGCGGAGAAAATCGCGCGTGAAACGGAGTTCGTATGTTTGAGTTATGATTATTAGAACTAATTGAAATCAAGATGTACAAAAATAAATTAAACAAAAATAAAATACCATGCCACATCCACTCTTCCCACGTGAAAAACGCGTATGCTTCTTCTTGATTGCTAGCTTTGTTCCATAATTTTTCTTTTATTTCGATTTACTTTAATTTTCCTCCTTATTATATGAGTGTATGTATTTTTAAAAGGTTTGGAAAAAAAAAGATTTGAAAAAGAAGAATTGAAAAAGAAAAGGATTAAAATGGGAACTGAAAATGGAAGAGAAGAACTAGATTTGAAAAGAAAGAAGGAAGTTTGAAATAGAAGAAAATTCGAAGAAGAAGAATATTTGAAGAGGAAGGAAAAATTAAAACAAGAGATAATAAGGAGATTTGAAGAAAAAAAAGAAAAGGAAAAAGAAGAAGAAGATTAGAATGGAGGCTGTGGTTTCATTTGCGTCATATCTTATTTATAAGGTTAGAGTTAGGTTTAGGATCAAAGAGATTTGAAAAGAGAGACCGCTATTAATTAGAAATAAATGAAATGACGTTTCAGAAAATGAAGTTGGAAAATGAATGGAAAGAAATAAAGTAAATATGAACAATCTTTTAGAATTCAAATTTCAAAACAATCGTTCACTTAATAAATTTTGTTAACCCTAAACATACCGAAATTAACATCTTTTATAGATTTAATTAACACACAATAAATGAAAATAAATTCTCCACCCAAATTTGTGTCATAAATTAAAAGAATATGCAGCATTAAGAAATCTTCATTTCTTCCTCTTTGTGATTAGATTGGAAATTAAACAACATGTTAACGTTTCGATTGAATGTTTTACAAGGAATGCATCAGCATACATTCCAAAATATGATAGCATAAACAAGGTAATGTAAACAGGTGTATAATATATATACGTCTTTATCGCCACTTATAGTTTACATTCATAAATAAAAGGTATGAAAATAATCCACATAAGGAGGCGATGAATGTAAGAGTAAATTAGAAAAGCAAAGATGGAAATGTAAGTTATGTTGCAATAAAATCTAATAAAGTCTAATTGGAAAGGAAATAGTCAAGCGTAAATCTATTTTACCCCCTTTATCATCTTCTATTAATATTTAATTTAACAACGTATGAGATTTCAATATAAACTAGCATTAAATTTTGATCCAAAACATAAGTTTGAATTTAGGTATAAACATATATGTAGTAAACTAGCATTAAATTTTGTTTAACACAAAACGTACATTTTTTTTTGTTAAATTTATTAATTGCAATCACCGTTTCTTTCCTTTTAATTGAAACATTTAAACTACATTAATTGCAATCACTTCCAAAGTTAAATTTTAAAACAGACAACTAAAATGCATGAAAAAAAAAATAGAAAAATTGTTTATACACAAGAGTAATAAATAACTTACTGAAATATATTATTTTCTATTCTTGTAATCAATCTGTAAGCTAAAACACAGTTCAAATAAACATATATTTCTTTTTTTTAAATCAATCATTCTATTCTATATTTTAATGAAATTAGACCTACATTCATAAATGAAACATTCATTTATTTGATGTAAATGTTCTTTTTATTAAATCAAACTTTCCTTATTTTCACAAAACTTAAGCCGTTTTTAATTACACCTATTAATTTACAATTAGTATTCTCTCTCCTATTAATTAGAAATTTTCAATTACATTCATTTCAGTTGATTAAGTTTCAAAATGGACTAAATGAATGTAATGAGAATTAAACAATTTTTCCTATCTAATAGTAACTTAAACATATTTACATTATTGGATACAAATAGTAATTATACATTTCTCACTAAATAATAGTTACTCATCTCTATAATCAATCTTTCAGCTAATAAACATATGTTTACTCCTTTACTAAACTTATTCATTTTTATTCTTTTTGATTTAAACTCCTACTATTAAATCAACAATACCTTATGAAATTATTAATATAGGTTTCTATCTTTTTATTTCATAAATCATTGCCTTGTAAATAAAGTTTACATTTCTATACCTTTTATTATGTTGACACTACAATTATTGTCCATATTAATGTAAAATTTATTTACGTTCAATTGCAGTATATCCATTTATCATAATATAAACTACAATAAATTGATCAAACATGATTTCCATTTTTATTCAAATCAATAGTCATATTATGATTAAAATTTTCATTGGTTACATCCTATTGAATTAACATTCTTCGATTACCAATTTAATCTACATTAATTGCACAAATCAAGTAAAACAAATTTTATGAACTAAATAAATAGGTACTTATAACCATTGTTACCTTTAACTTTTAATTACATTTAAAAGCTCATTAATTACAACAAATGTTCAAATCATCTGTATAATTCTAATTTCATCTTTTATTTGTGTTAACTATTTTATTTCCATTATGCTGAGATTTAGTCACTTATACACACTTAATATTCCAATTTATATTGGTTTCATACTTTTTTTTATTAAATCAATTGCCATTTAGGCATATAATTAATGTTTCTTTTACATTCAAAAAGTTTCAGTTATTATCTTAACTTACATAAGGTAATGTTTAATTACATTTAATTGCTATTGATTAAATACATTGGTAACGAACAATAGTTGTCATCATGATACATTTTATAACATTTGTAAATTTATTCTTTACCTTTTACATCCCACTATAATCAATGCACACATTAATACAACACGCATTATAATCCCTTATACAATACTGATCTTATTCAATTACCCTTAACTATCTATTTTATATAATAATTAAATGTTTACATTTGTTACTTATTTTTTTTTAACCAAGCATAGCATGTTTAAATACAATGAATTGGAATTTCATTAAGATTGTTGATAATTAACTTGTATTAACATTGTTTCACTTTAATTTATTTATTATTCCATTATTAAATTACAACATTTTATTTCTTTCAATATTAACTCATAAAATATTATTAAATTAACAAAATTTAAACATCGATAATTTATGGATCGTTACACTCTCCCCCACTCAAAACTTTTCGTCCCCGAAAAGGAAAAGAAGGGAAAAGAAGAATTAAATAAACAATACGTCTTATTCAAAATATTAACTTTATAAACAAATAATTTACAAATTTTATTACTTTAAATAAAATATACCCATTCTATGCCCATTAAATCTTTTATACTTAAATAAATAAAGTTTGGAAATCATTTTCAAAAAAATTTCTAAGTCCAAAATTTACGAAAAATTTCGACAGAGTCTACTTTGTACGGAGAGGCTCGTAAGAAAATATAATATCAATATAACAAATATTTTCAAAATAATATATATCCCAACACGGGAAACAATATACTAGTGCTATAAACTGTAATCCGAAAACGTACCTATTTTTCGCGCAATTTGCGCTTAATTATGAAACCAAAGGCAATAGCAATTGCTTCCATAACCTGTATTTCACTTATATAATCCAAAAGGCTAACAATTATATAAAATGAAATATTTAAAGCTGTTTCAAATAATCAACAAACAAATCAATCAACCATCACTTGCAACAAGCATACAACCATCAAAAAAATCAACATGCATCAATCATTCATTCATATCAAACAAAACAAATAGTTATTCGGGCTCAAAACTTTAAATTGTACGGAAAGAAAAACAAACTACTAAGCATACCCTTCACTCAACAGTCTTAGGTGAAACTAAATAGATTATTCATACCTTCCAAACAAATTTTAAAGTATCCTTGCCCAAACTACCATAATCCAAACGAACAACAATCTTAACCAATAGATTAAGTTTATTCTTATTAATTCCATTCATACTTTTGTTGTTTGATTTCTTTTTCATTCATATAATGGTTTATCTTTTTAGTTTACATTTTATTTCTTACAGTTCTCATTTATCCTTATATGCAAATTTCTTTTATTTTCATTACATTCATTTATTTATTGCTTAATTTCACTTATTTACAGTATTCATCTTTCTACTTATTTTTAAAATAAATAACTTCATCATATACTTAAGTCTATAATTACTTACTTACAACATTTATCTCTATCATATTTTATTATAGTACATCTTCATTATAACTTAAGTCTATACAATAACAACATCAATCCTTATTTATTAAAGAATTTTATTGAATACTCCATTACTTCAAATTTATTACTTGTATAATATTCTGTTTAAATTTCTTATAACATTTTAACTTTTTATAGATGGTAAGTTATATATATGTTTTTAAGAAATGCAAATGAAACTTATACAAGATTTACCTCATCTTTTAATTTAAATTAAATGTTCAATAATTACATCTTTGGTTTATAAATTACAATTTCAACTTTGTTTAAATTTTATTTATAACTTAGCATTTATCTCATATTTCAATTAAAGGTTCCAATTTATAAATTAGTTACAACCCATTTCCTACAAAAAATTAAAACTATTGATTAACGAAAACTGAAGAACTAAATACCGGGTTAGTTTTCAAATCATTTTAAAATAATAGATAAATATATACTTACAACTTATCTTAATCCAAGTATATTTAAAGAAATTTAAAATTCACTTTTGTTTATCAAAATAAATCTGTAGTAAAACTACTACAATGGCCTTCCCACTTCGAAACTCGAAAATGAATGTCGATGATGCGTGCACTCATCATCGAAATTATTTTCCAACGACAAAGAGGGGAGTACAACTTTTTTTCTTTCCAGAATTTCTTTAAAACCATACTTTCAAATTATATTAAAATATTTATATCAGAAAATATTTCTAAATACTATTATTATATTTCAAAATCCTTTGAAAGCAATTTTTCAAAATCCCGGACTTAAGTTCTAAAATTTCCAAATTTTCATTGATTTTATTTTCAATCTTATTTTACCTATTATTTATAAATTTTATTCCTAACAACCAATATATTGCAAACAAATATAATCTTTATAAAAATTTATTTTATATATATAGAAAATATAATAGGCAAAATTATTTCATTCACCTATATTAAAAACAAATATTGTGTCGGTCTATCCTATTAAGTGTTTAAAAATCCCTATTGATGTCATAACGTCCCATGCATCAACCAGAATTTATAAATACAAAACGGAACAGATTAACACAATATTAAAACCTTTTTATAACACTAACAAATATGCTCTCTCATATATATACACTCAGCGACTCCCATAGGGTATTACTACCCTATTAGTAAAGAGTCAAACCCCACAAAGCTAAGGTTTATCGCTAAACCAAAGCTCTGATACCAGATGTAACGTCCCGCCTTTTTGCACACTTTAAATCGACACACGTGCCAATTCAAACCATACGGAAGGGCGGATTGTTATGGGGTAAATAAGAAAAACAGAGAAGAAATAAAATAAAATAAAATCTCACAGCAAAAGGATAAAATATAATAATCAATAGATAGTTCATAAAACTATTTACAAAACATTTGCTTCTTCTTTATACAATAAATATCAGAGTTCACATACCAATAAATATCAATGCAGCGGAATTAAATGGTGTAGTGGAATAATATAGTAGATAATAGTAATACAAATCTTCGTCTTCGTCCTCCAGAGCTAAATCTTCAAATCCTGAAACGCTCGGACTGACCCGAGCGAATTGAAAAGACAAAACACTCGAGTCAGAACTAAAGGATCTTATGTAAGTTTAAATATGAGTGCAGTAACTCAAGAGATGCTCGGGATTTACTTCTCCTAAGGATCCGTTAAACTATTTACTATGCAGTATATTGCGCTATTATAATAGTGTCTAATTGTAAAATAAACTTACTTTTTTCTTAGCATTAAGGGGTTACCCATATAGCCCTTAACACGTAATAGTCCCAGTAGTCCATCCAATATCATAGTCCCTCCTGATCGGGAAGCCACCAGAGGATACCACACGGGCTACGGGAGAAATCCAAACTCGTACAAGGCGCGATAGGGTAGGTGACACAGCACAGCTAGGCAATGCCAGGGTAGATATACCAATTACGCTTCCGGGTCGGTGGTAACGCGTAGCGCGCAGCTACCGCCCACCTCGGACAAACTCCCCCAAATCAAAGAAATCAAAAGTGAAGGTGGCCACTGAATCAATCCAAAGTCAGAGTATAGTATCGAAGGGAAGTGTCCGATCAAAGGTGCTACCTTATTAACCCGTCGATCGCTCCTGTTTTAGCCACCTTATGCCAACTCACGGGAATTGGGTCCATGTATTCACCTGAAAGGAAACGCCGCCACCAACCTACTTCATTCTGGAATCTCCACCGCGTACACGGTTGTTAAAGTGGTTTTCGGAGATGGCAGAGAGTATGACAACTTCCAATCCCGTTCTCTTCAACAACCAAACGTTATTATAACACCGCGGCCTTTAAAAATAGTTTATACTATAAAACCAGAATATAATTGTCCATTTCAAAACCCATAAATACGATATCATTTCCATTTCCAAAACAACTCATTTGATATTATTTTTATAAAACCCAAATCAATAATATCATTTCTTTCAAATATATTTCTTTTCCAAAATCATACTGCTTTAAAATTTATAATATCTGGAAACCAAACATTTGAATTATAACTTTCAAAACATAATACTTCAAAATTCATAGCTTTAAAACCATACTTCTAAAACTTGAATGGTTGGATATTCAAACAGTATATAAAATAAAATAGTTTGAATTTAAAATTACTTTATAAAATAACTTCCGCGACTTCACAATTTTATTCATTTAAAATTTTAGATCTAAACCCATTAAATTTAGATTCACTTTTAGTTTCAATAAAACATTTCGATTTCAATATATTCAAACTTCGAGTATTTAAAATTTTCAAACTAAGGTTGGAAATCCTGTTTAACAATTTATGGTCATATTATTTAGTTTGAAACATTCACAAAATAAATCCATAAATAAAACTCAAATTTCTAACAATTAAATATTTCCTTCACTTTATTTATACCAGAAATATTCATTTAATTTATCTTGAATAAAATTCCAGTTATAAATATCATACCTTTAAAATTTCCAATTTTAATAAGTTTACATCAACTTACGGAGTTTAATTTTTAAATAAACCCAATTCCAAATAAATTTCCATTTTATCTTCCAATCTTAATTGATTTGAATCATTAGAACTCTATATATATATATATATATAATCTTAACCTGTACTTAATCATATAATATAAATTATCAAACTCCATTATTCAACTTATTTATTTATATTCAACAGATTTATACGTAGCTTAAATTCAAAATTTAACTATATATATATATAAAATAATATTTATAAAATGTCAAAATTTAATAAACCGTATCCTATCCAAACCATAGAAATTATTTTCAAAATAATTATATATATACCGACGGTATCTGTATAGAATTTTCTATCCTATGGTCAAGTGATACGGATATTTATCATTTCAATCCGTAATTTAAAAAAATAAAAATGCGGTTGTATATCATTTCAAACAGTTATCCTGAATGAAATGAAAATTCATAATAACTTGCAGTTTATATAATATGGAACACATCATCCATTCACCTAATATCAATCATCAACCAATGTATTGAAATCATCATCAATTTAAACAAACATTGATAGAGCATATAAAATATAACAGGTATCAACGAATAGTTTATATTCAAAAAAAAATTAATAACTGTTTAACTAGCAGTTTATAAGCAAAAATAAATAAATTTAACTGTCAATTTGTATGCAATAATAAAACTAAATAACAATTTAATTTAAATAAATGCAATCTAACCGAGATGATGAATAAAATATGCCAAACAGTCATAAATGAATTTCTACTCATATCATAAATCAATTTAACAAACATAAGAAATTTAGAAGTTGTGAGTGGGTTAAAACACTCACCTTTTGAATTTAAATTGAATTTAAATCCAATTTAAACCCAAAAATTTGACCGTCTCCAAATTCATCCAAACCAGCGTCATAGTGTCCGGGATCTCAGTACGAACCTAGCGGAGAAAACCGCGCGTGAAGCGGAGTTCGTATGTTTGAGTTATGATTATTAGAACTAATTGAAATCGAGATTTACAAAAATAAATTAAACAAAAATAAAATACCATGCCACATCCACTCTTCCTACGTGAAAAACGCGTATGCTTCTTCTTGATTGCTAGCTTTGTTCCATAATTTTTCTTTTATTTCGATTTACTTTAATTTTCCTCCTTATTATATGAGTGTATGTATTTTTAAAAGGTTTGGAAAAAAAAGATTTGAAAAAGAAGAACTGAAAAAGAAAAGGATTAAAATGAGAACTGAAAATGGAAGAGAAGATCTAGATTTGAAAAGAAAGAAGGAAGTTTGAAATAGAAGAAAATTCGAAGAAGAAGAATATTTGAAGAGGAAGGAAAAATTAAAACGAGAGACAATAAGGAGATTTGAAGAAAAAAAAAGAAAAGGAAAAAGAAGAAGAAGATTAGAATGGAGGCTGTGGTTTCATTTGCTTCATATCTTATTTATAAGGTTAGAGTTAGGTTTAGGGTCAAAGAGATTTGAAAAGAGAGACCGCTATTAATTAGAAATAAATGAATGACGTTTCAGAAAATGAAGTTGGAAAATGAATGGAAAGAAATAAAGTAAATATGAACAAACTTTTAGAATTCAAATTTCAAAACAATCGTTTACTTAATAAATTTTGTTAACCCTAAACATACCGAAATTAACATCTTTTAAAGATTTAATTAACACACAATAAATGAAAATAAATTCTCCACCCAAATTTATGTCATAAATTAAAAGAATATGTAGCATTAAGAAATCTTCATTTCTCCCTCTTTGTGGTTAGATTGGAAATTAAACAACATGTTAACGTTTCGATTGAATGTTTTACAAGGAATGCATCAACATACATTCCAAAATATGATAGCATAAACAAGGTAATGTAAACAGGTGTATAATATATATACGTCTTTAACGCCACTTATAGTTTACATTCATAAGTAAAAGGTATGAAAATAATCCACATAAGGAGGCGATGAATGTAAGAGTAAATTAGAAAAGCGAAGATGGAAAGGTAAGTTATGTTGCAATAAAATCTAATAAAGTCTAATTGGAAAGGAAATAGTCAAGTCTAATTGGAAAGGAAATAGTCAAGTATAATTGGAAAGGAAATAGTAAAATCTAATAAAGTCTAATTGGAAAGGTAAGTTTGAATTTAGGTACAAACATATATGTAGTAAACTAGCATTAGATTTTGTTTAACACAAAACGTGCATTTTTTTGTTAAATCTATTAATTGCAATCACCGTTTCTTTTCTTTTAATTGAAACATTTAAACTACATTAATTGCAATCACTTACAAAGTTAAGTTTTAAAACAGAAAACTAAAATGCATGAAAAAAAAATAGAAAAATTGTTTATACACAAGATTAATAAATAACTTACTTAAATATATTATTTTCCTATTCTTGTAATCAATCTGTAAGCTAAAACACAGTTCAAATAAACATATATTTCTTTTTTTAAAATCAATCATTCTATTCTATATTTTAATGAAATTAGACCTGCATTCATAAATGAAACATTCATTTATTTGATGTAAATGTTCTTTTTATTAAATCAAACTTTCCTTATTTTCACAAAACATAAGCCATTTTTTTAATTACACCTATTAATTTACAATTAGTATTCTCTCTCCTATTAATTAGAAATTTCAATTACATTCATTTCAGTTGATTAAGTTTCAAAATGGACTAAATGAATGTAATGAAAATTAAACAATTTTTCCTATCTAATAGTAACTTAAACATATTTACATTATTGGATACAAATAGTAATTACACATTTCTCACTAAATAATAGTTACTTATCTCTACAATCAACCTTTCAGCTAATAAACATATGTTTACTCCTTTACTAAACTTATTCATTTTTATTCTTTTTGATTTACACTACTACTATTAAATCAACAATACCTTATGAAATTATTAACATAGGCTTCTATCTTTTTATTTCATAAATCATTGCCTTGTAAATAAAGTTTACATTTCTATACCTTTTATTATGTTGACACTACAATTATTGTCTTATTTCATATTAATGTAAAATTTATTTTTCAATTGCAATATATCCATTTATCATAATATAAACTACAATAAATTGATCAAACATGATTTCCATTTTTATTCAAATCAATAGTCATATTATGATTAAAATTTTCATTGGTTACATCCTATTGAATTAACATTCTTCGATTACCAATTTAATCTACATTAATTGCACAAATGAAGTAAAACAAATTTTATGAACTAAATAAATAGGTAACTTATAACCATTGTTACCCTTAACTTTTAATTACATTTAAAAGTTCATTAATTACAACAAATGTTCAAATCATCTATATAATTCTAAGTTCATCTTTTATTTGTGTTAACTATTTTATTTCCATTATGCTGAGATTTAGTCACTCATACACACTTAATATTCCAATTCATTTATTTATATTGGTTTCATTTTTTTTTTTTTATTTAATCAATTGCCATTTAGGCATATAATTAATGTTTCTATTGATTTTACATTCAAATATTTTCAGTTATTATCTAAACTTACATAAGGTAATGTTTAATTACATTTAATTGCTATTGATTAAATACATTGGTAACAAACAATAGTTGTCATCATGAGACGTATTATAACATTTGTAAATTTATTCTTTACCTTTTACATCCCACTATAATCAATGCACACATTAATACAACACATATTATAATCCCTTATACAATACTGATCTTATTCAATTACCCTTAACTATCTATTTTATATAATAATTAAATGTTTACATTTGTTACTTATTAATTTTTTTTTTAACCAAGCATAACATGCTTAAATACAATGAATTGGAATTTCATTAAGATTGTTGATAATTAGCTTGTATTAACATTGTTTCACTTTAATTTAGTTATTATTCCATTATTAAATTACAACATTTTATTTCTTTCAATATTAACTCATAAAATATTATTAAATTAACAAAATTTAAACATCGAAAATATAAGGGTCGTTACACGGGTTGCTACCATTATTATTTGTTTTGGACTTGTTTGGTAAATAAGTTTTGTTTTAAAAATTATAAAAGGAATTGATATGGATAAAAACCAGGTATGTTTTAAAATTAAAGAAAAAGGGTGTGATTTGGTAAAGGGATATATATGTGTGTGTGTGTGTGACTTCAAAATGATTCGAAATAAATACCGGGTGTTTGAATTCTGAAATCCTTATTTAAATGTTTTAGAAAAACTTTAGGAAATAAGTTTTGAACTTATAAATTGAGAATGATGTTAATAAGGAAAGGACGTGTGAAAAATTGAATTTGGAATTAAAGTTTAACTTAAAGTTAAGTTAAATAAAATTGGATTTGGGTTTGGAACAACATCTAATCGAATGGGATATAAAATTTGAGTGTAAAATGACTATAACTTTAAGTTATAAATTTTGAATGGATCAACTCAAGTATAGAATGGATGAAAATGTGAAAAATATGTTGTGTACTTATGAATTGGAAAAGTGGAATGGTAAAACCAAAATGGAAGTGGTTTGGTATTTTGGTAAAGAAATGCAAATCCAAAATTTGAATTATAAAATGAATTTGAAACTCAAGCCAACCAAATGGAGTAATTTTTGAAATGAAATTCAAATTGTGAATTATAAAATAAAGCTGAACTAATTAGATAAATTAATTAGTTAATTGAATATAGGAATGGAACTTAACTTGGTTAAGTAAAATGGATTGTGGATTGAAATTGAATGTGGAACTTGAGTCGTAAATGGAATTCGAATTATGTATAAGCAAATTAAATATATTTTGAAATGTTGTCGAATAAAATAGAAACAGGAAAATGGGCTGAAGGAAGTTTTTATTTCTGTTTTGGGCCTACGGACGCGCATGTTTTTTTTTCGTCTGAAGGACGCGGGGTTTATTTTTTTTGTTTTAAGGACAAACTTCTGTAAAATTTAAATTTTCCTCTTTATTTCTTCTCCACCTTCTTTCTGATATTACTGATCATTGTTCATCGATCTTCTCGATTCAAGGACGCGTTTTGTATTCGATCTTCTCGATTGTCATCGATCTTCGTCATGTTTTTTCATCGTGCTCTGGATCTTTACAATTTCGTTACATTCAGGTATATTACTTTTATTTGTTTCGATATTCTTTTTATCTTTCTCTGATAAAATATCGTTCGATTAGTAATTTTTTTTTGTTTTTCTAGGTTGTATAGTTTGTCTTCTTCTAGATTTCAGTTCCTATTTTGGACTTGTTTCAATGGAAAGGTAAGATTTTATTGTGTATTATTCTGTTTCTTCAGTATAGTTTACGGTTTTACAATTTTACTGTTCATCTATCTTACGAGTGAATTTCATATGTAGTTTTTTCCGTTATGCTATATTTATATAGCATTCTTTGCTGTTGTATTCATATTTTGTTGTAATTTGACTGTGCTATGTTCATTTATCATCTGCTTTTTAATTAATTTATATTTCTTTTATTTAGCTCTTAATTTGGTTTCGATTTGTTATGCTATGTTAATTTAACATTTTCTGTTGTTGCTGTGTCATAACATTAAGTAAGTTAACTGGTTTTTTAATTTCTTTTGCAATACTGATATCTATGATGATGTAGCAAAAAGTTTGCTAGTTATTTTTGAACATAATGAGAATTGTTATTCTACTCGACTCACGACGGGCTCCTCTTTGTTTGGTCTTAAGACTGAAATATGTGAAGTTTTGCCACATCTTAGTCCATTTTCTATTGAAATATCTTATGTTCTTGAGAATAGGAATATAATCATTGATATTGATTCAGATTTGATTAGTATTGTGTGTTTTCTAATTTTCCAGAAGATTCAATATTTTAAATTTACTGTTAAGGAAAATGTTTGTGTTAAGGAAGCTGATATTGCTGGCTGTGGTTTAGGCAATGCAAGTGTTCAAAGCTCTTCAATTGGTAGTAATTCTAGTTCAAATAGTGATTCACATGCTGATTCTTCTTATTATTTGAAAGATATCTTGAAGAAAGGTTGTCAAAAAACTATTGTGGATTTTCTTGGTTTTTGTTTTAATGGAGATGAGGATTTTCGGGAGTTTTTAATGGCATATCAAATAAAAAATGGTTATGATTTGATTTTTATAAGAAATTCTCCAGATAGAATTTCGGTTAATTGCTCTTGGTTGAAGGATGGTTGTAAGTTTTATCTTAATGCTTCTTCGAATCCCGGTCTACTCTCTCAGTTTTTTATTAGAACTTACAATTTTGATCATTCGTGTGGAGGCGGTCTTAGAGATGTTAATAAAGTTAATATTTCAAGTAGATTTATTAAATCTTTGATTGTTGATCAAATTCGAAATGCTCGTATGAAGAAGCCAAAAGATATTATGAAGGAATTTAGAAGAGAGTACAATTTTAATCTTTCATATTATTATGCTTATAGAGGAAAACAGTTGGCTTTGAAAGAAATATATCGCGATGATGCTATGTCATATAATGATTTACATTGGTATTTAGAAGCGTTGCAAAAGTACAATCCTGGTAGTTATGTGGCCATGGAAGTTAATGGTTCAACTGATCAGTTTGAGAGAGTTTGTATTGGTTTTGGTGCTTGTCTACTTGGATTTAAACATTGTCAGCCATTAATATTTTTAGACGTAGCTGCTTTGAAGGGAAGACCGGGTGTTTTGTTAGCTGCTACTTCTAAAAATGGTAATCAAGGTATGAGTTTCATTTTAGTTTTTTTTATTTACTCATTTTTTTTTCTAGTGATGATATATTAAACTATCATTGTTCAAAGTTGTACATAATTATAATGCAGCCATGTTTACACAAGAATTGTTGGCTTTATTTTATTAAATGATTGACCTGGTTATACTACAAATGTTTATGGTTGAAATGTTTACAAAAATATGAACTAAAATTTTATGCAGCAGTAACTAAAAGACTTTTAAATAACGTATGCTATATTCATATATCATTTTGAATTTACTTTAATTGTGTATAATAGAAATTATTAACCTTTAATAATGGTTTTAATGTTTAATGTAATTCATGTTTCTTATTACTGAGCTGTCATTAATTGTTTATTTTGTAGGTTTCTTTCCTCTTGCTATGGGTATTGTTTCACACGAAAATGAATCTAATTGGTCTTAGTTTTTATCCCATCTGAAAGGAATGCTTAATGAAGATCGGTCTTTAGTTTTTATGTCTGATTGTCAATGAGGTCTTGTTTTAGGTGTTCCTAAAATATTTCCTTCTTCATATCATAGCTATTGTTTACTTCACATGGAACAGAATATTGGTACTGTTTTCAAGGCGGCTAAAGGTGATTCATCTATTGTGGAGTTGTTCAAACTTTGTGCTAGAGCTTCTAATGTGTATGATTTTGAGCGATATCTTTCCAAATTTAAAGATATTGGGGATACATATGCAGAAAATTTTTCAAAGAGATAAACTGTTTGACTATTGGGTAGATTTGTTTTTTCAAGGAAAGCGTTATGGTGAGTATTCTTCTAATGTTGCAGAAAGTTTCAACTCATGGATTTTGGAAGATAGAGTTATGCTTATAACTTCTTGTTTGGATGGTATTTGTGTGAAAGTTATGCAGCAAATGGCGAGACGAAGAGAGGAATGTTGTCTATGGATAACATATCTTTGTCTTGTTATGGAGGAACGTTTGTCAAAGTTAGTAGATGATGGCTTTGGTTGGGATGTTTTTAAATCTTTGGAATTCGTGTTTGAAGTTAAATCTCCTAAGTCACAGGTTGTTGATCTTAAAAATCGTTTGTGCACTTGAAATCAATGGAGAGTTATTAGTTTTCCATGTGCTCATGCAATTAAGTGCATTAACAAGTGTAGATTATCAGTTTATGATTTTGTGGAGGACTATTTCACTGTTAATGCTTTCAGATCTTCATATGCTAATGCTTCAATCCAATTCCAGATTTTGATAAGCCAATTGCTGCTGAAAATTATGTTTTGATTAGGCCTCCTAAAGAAATTCGTGGTGCTGGAAGACCATCTACAAAGAGGCGTGGTGGATTTGGATATTCTCAAAGTAAAAGAAACAGATGCAGTCAGTGTAATGAAGTTGGCCACAACAAAAGGAATTGTCTTTGTTCTTCAAAAATTTAAGAAAATTTATGTGTTTTATTACTGTAATTGAGAAGTTTTTTAAGTGTACAGCTGCTAAAGCTTATAGAAAAATGCAGTTAGACTTTGTAAAATCATTAGAAAATAAAATGTGAAATGTTTTGGTTATTTTTTTTAAACTTGTGATATCTGCTGTTCCTATGCATTTTGGTATTGATATTTGTATTCAATGCTATATGTACTTATCATTTCAATTGAATGCCAGTTGTAACTAGCATTTAATTATAATTAGTATTCAGTTTTCTGTCATTGAAATCCATCATCTGTCATTGTATACAACTGAGTAAGCTTTTGAGAAAGAACGAAGGATTTGATGATGATGATATACTGTTTATATGATTACTTGGTTATATTATTTAAGTGGTTTTGTAATGATTTTCCAGTATGATGATGTATTGTTTATATGATATTGTGGAACATCTGCTCCCATATTTCTTCTACACTGCATCTGAATATCTTCTGTTATTGTTAGAAACAGCAGTTGGAAAAAATAATTAATAGTAATTTGTAAATGGGATATCTTCATTATACAGATTGCATCTCTCTGTTTGAGAAAATAACATAAAACAACATACACTGCTACAGAACAAACGGTGTGTTCAACAACTACTTTACTTACTATGCAAACTAATCTCTTTACTTCAGTCATAAATGTGTATACCAGTCATCTATTAATTACTTCTTCCACCCTGCATATTTCATCACCACGCCAACATTATACTTCCTTTTACTACTTAAACTACCACTATTGCTTGCTACTTCATTTTAGACTACATCTTTACTTTTCTGCTGGTATACATCCCACACTCAAACTTCCACTGCTAAATTGCTGACATCTTCACCATTTTCTTAATGCAGCAACGCTTCCATTATCACCATACAACAACCCACTGCATTTTCCTTCCTAACATATAATAAAACCACTATCTCCATGTTTCTACCCCAGCACTTACCATATCCATAATTGCCTATATCTGCTTATCATTTCAATTTAATGCTAGTTATAACTAGCATTACAGTGTAAACAATAGTCAACACATTTGAAATGGAGTTGAAACATTAGAAATCATATAAAAATTCGATATGGATAAATTCACACATTATTGATCACGGTTCAATCACTGAGAAATGTATTTTCGCATAATGCTAGTTCTATCTAGCATTTCAGTATAAAACATTATTTGGTACATCAGAAATACAATAAAAGCATTTAAAAACACATAAAAATGACACTTGAGTATATTGATAGTTTATACATTGTAGTTCATGCATTGAAATCAGACAACTGTAATCAAATCAAATTCAAATCAAGAAGTTCAAATTCATCTGAGCAGTTTATACACTGAGAACAAAATTCAATTATTGGAAAACATATAAAACTTCATCTCAGACTCCATCTCAGACTCCATCTCAGACTCCATCTTAGACTCCATATCAGACTTCATATCAGTTTATTTAGCACAAATGTTTCTGTTCAAATATATGCAACATTCGTCGAAGTTACAATGCAACAGCTTTTTTTATGTAGAATCTTTGCAGAGTTTCTCCAGCGACCAATTGTATTGTGGATCATTGAGTATGCCATACACCACTACAACTCTTAGGTTTCTAAGCATTTCCTTTGGATATTTTTCTGGTATCTCATCCTTGTCTAGTTTTTTCATGTTTACCATGACAAAGAACGCACAATCAAGTCTGTTTCAAATATACAAATATTAGTTCATATTATAAAACCTAATTCTAAAATAATATTGCAATTTTTACTCTATAAGTCTAAAACATAGCTTTATATTTCGATCACAATATTAATCAATGCATTCATAGAGAAAACATTGCTGTGTGTGGAATGTGCAGCTTATACATAATCTTTTTGTTCAATAAGTGCAGATCAATGAACTGTCAATTAGCAACGCTAGTTTTTATTATCATTTTGCATATTTCATGCATTCTTCTGCAATTTAAAAATAGAAATGATAGTTTAAACAAGAGAAGAAGTGAAATTATTTACTTACGAATCTGAATCCTATGGTGGGCTTTTTGGCTGCAGCATTTTAGGTTTGTGAAATTCTTTGTCCAGTATTCCTAATTCTGTCCATTTTGTCTTGAACATCAATTCAATTTTGTCTTTCTGCAAGAAGTAAAATTAGTGTTGTATATAAATGTTAGAGTGATTTCAAAAATATACTTTTCTTACAAGAATGATGGCTTGGTTATAGCTAGGGTTTGAAGTCCTTGTTGATCTAGCTTTTGGTTTGGTTGAATCATAATGACTCCACTGCATTGTTTCATAATTTAGCATCAACAAGCTCCAATGATTTGCGTAATGTAGAGAGAAGAATTTTTTTTTGTAAATTCATCTTTGACAAATGACATCTATTATTGGTATAACTATGTCTTTGATCATAGTTTGCTGGTCATGTGTTGAAGCATTCTGCACATTTATATGTATTAGAATACTTTATATTATTTTTTAACGTTTATATTACTTACCATCATATTGTGGTGAAATAGTTAACTGTGTTCATACATCTCTTGATTGTAATAAAACCAATCAATAATCTGTTAAACCAAACAACGAAGGTTGTAAGTTTCATGGGATATTTTTTTTTTTTTTTGGATCAGGAATATTAATGTTAGTATTCACTTTCATTTATATGTTTACTACATTGTATGCATTGAAAAATGCAAATGATCATTTAATCAGTCATCTTGGACATTCTATATATTTATATGTGGTTTACAAATATCAATGTTATTTTTAACTCCCATTCTTTCATTCAACACATTTGTATGCAGTTTGAAACTTTGAATGCTAGTTTTAACTATCATTCTCTCATCCTATACACTTATATGCACTTAAAAAACTATGAATGCTAGTTTTATTATTCATTCTCCCATCCTATACAGTTATCATAATTTTAATTTGATACATACCTGTCCATTTGTAACCCCCTCGAACAGAACAACTTCCAGCATAGATTTAACTATTGTGATTCCTCCTTTGTGTCCTTCATCTTTTTCATATGCTACAGTGCTGTAATTGAAAATCAATAATTGACAAGTTGATTTTCCTTCAATTTTATTTAGTTACAAATATAGTGAAAGAAAAAATATCAGAATTCTTACTTCTCATTTTCGTTAAATTTGAAGAAAGTAAGAATTTTGTTTTGCTGTTTTTCATTCAATAATTATAGAATACTGCTTTTTGTGATATCCTTACTCTTGTAGGTTTTACTTGATTGCGAGTATGCATCAACATCAATAATTTATTCATTTTCAATTGTTGTGACTTGTTCATATGTTTCAGTTTCAGATTCATGTTCATAATATGATTCTTCATTTTGTTCCTCTTGTTTCTGTTCATTTGTATTTTCTTTCTGACCTTCCTTGGTTTCAACTTGCTGCTTTTGGTTTTCATTGTCCACATTTTTCTTTGTTTTTCAGTGAACAATTTCATATTGGCAACCAGAATCAATTTTACTCCTTCATTGGTGTTTTTAACCCTCAAAACTAAAGAGCTTGGTTTCTTCTGTGTTTTTTCGTGCACTGCTGGTGATTTTTCTGTTGCCTCTGAAGGTTTGTTTTGATCCTGTTGTTCTTTCTCTTTCTGCATCTTTTAGATTTCCCGAGTTATTTTGAGATCAAATGATGGTGGTTCTATTTCTACGTTTTCTTTTGATCTCAAAATCTTGATTTCTTTTTTCAATTGTATGACAGTGCCTTCTGCTTGTATTCTTTTCTGTTTTTCCTTTTCTAATTCTTTTTCACTTTTCTTCAATTTATTTTCCAAATCTATGATGTACTATTGCATTGACTCAAGTTGGTTTTTTGATGTCTCTTCCACATTTTCTATTGTGCATCCCAATATTCTCATTGTTATTCAGCTGGACAAATTTTTGTTGGCTTTTTTGTTGAAGAAGTTCTTTTTCATCTTCAGTCAAATTTCTTATTTCAACAAAAATCTATGTAATAACATAAATAATAACGAATCAGGTAACATACAATGGATGAACTAATTTTATATATAGTTGTTATTTTTCATGTGCTGCTATATCTGACTATCATTCTTTAGTAGCAACTATAGAAAATTGTATTTGTGCAGAACTGATATATGTATCTATCATTTAAATTATGATTGTATAATAACAAAATGACAACTGTTGATATACACTATGTTATGATATATTTATCTATCATTATATATTTGTTATACTAGTGTGATAAATAATACCTTTCTATTGTCCATGTTCATCAATGCTTCTCTTGAGATCACCTTTTTCAAGCTTGCAATATTCCCCCTCCCAAATCTAGGTAAGTTTGAATAGTATCTTGCTAATGGAGATATCAAATTTACATGCTCACATAGGAAAAACTACAAATAAAATATTACTTGTTAAAACATGTAATGTGTATAATTTAATTTATAGAGATAGATGCATGAACATAAAGTTAGAATGTTGTACTTACAATAGGGAGCATGGAACAACGTGGCATGTTTCTTGGATTTGTTTTGAAAGTTGTCAAAGCTCTAATCAATGAATGATGAATTGAAACTGGCCAAGATACCGAATTCATTTTGTTTTGATCTAGGATATAGGGAATATATCCCCATGGTAAGTATCTTTGGTTATCAGGAAAGAAGAAGGTAATTACTGCAAGAATTATAAGCAATTTTGGAAAATCGTTTTCATGCTGAAATTGGTGTGTTTCTAGCACATTATTTATCTTTGAAATTGTAAGATCATTTGTGATGTGCTCTATTGTTCCAAAGTTTCTCAGTACAAAATCTTTGCAATTGTCTGGAAGGATTTGTAAACTCATTTTCGATACTGGAAAAATATTTACTCCAGACAAAGGTAAGCTAAAGATAATTGAAACATCTTCAAGTTTGATTTTAAAAAAAATATTCCCTACTTTAAAAGCTTCATCATTGATAGAAAATGTTTCTATGATATCATCTAAGGTTTTTGATGATTTTGTAAACACGGCTATGGATAAAATTTCTTTGAAAAACACTAGCATGAATTTTTCGAAGGGCGTTTGTATGAAATAATTTAATTGATCTACAAGATAACCTCCTTTTTCCTTAGTTTTCTTGAAAATTTTTATCATTGGCAGTAAGCTACATCTATACTGAATTTTTTTCTAAGATACTTTCTTTGGTTTTTTTCCTTCAGTTGTTTTTGCTTTCTTCAATGTTTTATCTTTTGATCCCTGTACAAAAAACTGTGAATGAATAATTCGGTATTTAACAAACTATAATATTATTTTTATGTCTCATTTTTTAAATGCTTTCTTATTTTTATCTATCAATTTTTTCAACTATGAAAGCATAATTTACTAGTGATATGTGCATCTATCATTCTTTTCTCAAATGCTATATTTGTCTATCATTTCTTTTTTTCAATGTATGCTTCTAAAGTCGAAAGATTGAATGTTATGTTTGTCTATCATATGTTCATCTATCATCTTATATTTTAATATGATGCATATAAATCAAATGATATATTGAACTATCATTCTATAACTATCAAAACAGTAAATCAAATGATATATTGAACTATCATTCTATAACTATCAAAACAGTAAATCAAATGATATATTGAACTATCATTCTATAAATATCAATACAGTAAATCAAATGATAAATTGAACTATCATTCTATAACTATCAATACAGTAAATCAAATGATAAATTAAACTATCATTCAATAACTATCAGTACAGTAAATCAAATGATAAATTGAACTACCATTCAATAATTATCATTTATCATACCATACTAACAAATACAATAAATAAAATGATATATTCAACTATCATTCTATCTTGATAAGTTTGTCTAACATTTTTTTCAATGCTATATTTTTCCTATCATTCTATAAATATTTGTCTTATTATTTTCTATCATCTGTCAAAGATTGAATGCTATGTTCATCCATCATTTCATATTCTAATATTACACGCGCAAATCAAATGATATATTGAACTATCATTAAATAAGTATCCATCTAATTATGTTTTACCATCTCTAAAATATTGAAATGATATTTTCATCTATCATTGCGTCATTACACATAAAGTAAAAAAAGTGATATATTCAACTATCATTCTATTTTTGTCTAACATTTTTTTGAATGCTATATTTTTCTATCATTCTATACATATTCATCTTACTGTTGTCTATCATGTGTCAAAGATTTAATGTTATGTTCATCCATCATCTCATATTTCAATATTATACATGCAACAAATCAAATGATGTATTGATCTATCATTCAATAACAAATCAAATAATAGTTGAACTATCATTGTAAAATTATCTTTTATTTTAAAAAATAATCAGTTGTTTCACCTTTGTTTTTCTTTTTCTGCTGACGTTTTCATCAGTAAGCTGTTGTTTCTTCGTTTCGTCTTCATTCATAGTTTTACATGCCCTTGGTTTTTTCGTCCTCTTTGTATCTTCGTCAGTCTCATTCAAATCAACAGCCATTGATGAAGTAGTTTTTCACCTTCACTTTACTGCTCTACGCGTAGCATTGGAAACCCTACATTTTGAAATTGCAGGTTCGTCGTTTATTTGTTCAGGATTTACTGAAATATTTTGATTTACGTCCATCGACTTAGATTCTGAAGTCGATTGCGCTTTTAAATCAGTTTGAGGAAGAGAATTGATTTCGGTTTGGGTTGCCATTGTTTGATGAAGAAGAAATTTTGTTTGCAGAAGAAACGAAACTAAAAAAGCACAAACGAACGACAATTTTTGGCGCTTGTCCTTCAAACGGAAGTTTAATTTTAACGTCCGTTAAAATTAAATTTTATTAAACTTTTTCCTTTGAACTAATTTCCTCAAATAGAAGTGGATTGAAATGGTAATGACTTTAGTTATGAATGAATTCACTTTAAGTGTAAATTGAATATGGTTGGATATATTATTGATAAGAATGAAGTTCAACTTAATTAACTAATTTATGAGATGATTCATAAATAAATTGGCACAAATTGGTTTTTTATTGTGTCACGATCCAAAATCCAATGTTCGAAAATTGACACTAAATACCTCACTTGTATTCGACAGCCAAGGATTCAAACATCGAACTCCAGTCGGATGGAGCTTATAACAACATCAGATGAATATAAAACAGCGGAAACAAAATGAATATCATGCGTTACATCACAGATACAACATCATCATAATATCCATCACTATATCAGAGTATTTTTATACATATATCACAACTCTAAATAGAACATCATAATAGTACAACAAGCAATCATATGCCAAAAAGTCTTCAAAGAAATGGAGCGATAGCGAACATCCAAAAACTAAGCACCTTGTTATTCAAAGCTTCTAAAATATCTCCAAGGTAAAAGCTCCGAAATACTGCTAACACCAAAACAAGGAAACCTGCTACTAGGCTGCCCGTGTGGAAATTATGGACACCCAGAGTTTAGAAAGGAAACAATAAACTCCGGGTCAGTCATGGGACTGGTATGAGTAAACAAAAATAGTTGCTTTTAAATAAACAAGATTTATAAAAGAAAATCCGGTATGCTTTTGGAAAATGAAACTACCATAAGACCTCCCACCATACACACAATGCAATCGTAGAATTGGAGGAGATTTCTTCTTATGATAGTCAAATATGCTTGATACGAGAAAAATTCTTTGATATTATTACTAGTGCATAGTGTAGAAAATATTTCGAAAATATAATATTAATCTTAGCCAGCATATTGTATGCCTACTATAGCTACCATCTAAACAGTGGGGTGCCATTATAAGTAAATGACAGGTTATACAACTAAAACCGCACTGGGTTCGTATTGGGAATTGGGTTTCCAACAAATGGTCAGGCTAAGGAACTTCCTACTGCCACATGGGTACGCCTCTGGAGGGACGTCCTGAGAACTTAACCAGCTCTCTGCCAACACAAGGCCGAGTTACCACTGTAACTAGGTTACTACTACTCGACTATGCTATTCCCCGGTCGTTTGCGACCTTTATCCAATGGCCTTCTACCACAAAGCAACAACCACACACTAAATGAGACTGAAGCAACCACATAGGTAAATATCTGGGCTCCATACCATGACATCACCTATTTCTAGAAGGAAATGACATACCCTAAAGGGCATGACCCTCATAACCTTGCCGCATCTTTCCAGTTTCGACCATTTACGGGTTGTAAGGTCCGATGAGGTCTCATCCACAAAGCTATGCTTTACACGAAAGCCATGCTTTGATCACAAATGATCAAAAAATGATCATCAACACACAACAGCACTTAGCATGCCACACTACCAAATTAGGAGTATATCGCTGATAGCCTTCAATTACATAACCTCTGAGCTCGTACATCTCAAAGAAGGATTTTAAGCTAAGAGAATAAATTTTCCACCACCAATAGATACATATTTGAAAGAAATCTGCTTTATATCTCAAAGTGTAGTGTCAAACACACAACCATACAAGTCTGTTCCGGGTTTGAACAGAACCGAAGGCACTTTGTCCAATAAAGGAAGAGCCCTTGGAAATCCGAGTATCCACAGTCCAGATCGGACTCCCCATCACATATGGAGATCTCTATACCAGAGCAACTCAGTGCAGAGACATTCGATAGGTTATCCTATCGTTCTCGTAAATGCCTAGTCTTCACCACCGTCTTCAAATGCTATCTATTTCGTCGTACCACTATTCAGAATGGGTTATATGGCACAAAGGTCCTCTCCCGGCTAAATCGAATAGCGAGCGCTTAATTTTAAACACATGGATGTATCTATCACAAAGATTCACATTCAGGGTTCGATGTGGGTTTCGGATAAACAACTGAACTCCTACTCCCTGTCGCATCAAAGTTTAAATGCCATTTTACGGGCAAAAAGGGTTTTCACATACACACAGAAACAAATCACAAATCACAGTTCAGCACAAAGCAATTCGCATAACACAGTAACACAATCACAACAGAAATACCAATCCAGTACACAATATTTGACAATAGTTAATCATCTTCAATTAAGGTGAATGTGATTTAAACGAATTAACCATATAATTATTTTTATTAATTATTTTTATTTTATTTTTAAATCAATGATTAATTTTCTTAATGATAACTTAATTCATAAAGAGAAAATTCAGAAATTCCATGAATTACAAATCATTATATCTTCATTAACTTTAAGATAAACTCATTCTTATAAATGGTTTAGCTATTACTCACAAATATGTTAGAAACATTTCTTTCAAATTTACTGCTTAAATTTCATTTTCATTTCAAAATATAAAATGAATACCAATTTATCTTCTATAAAGTTAAAAACTAATTATGAAAACCTTTAAATTCATATGTTTAAGTAATATTTTTGTTATAAAAGAAATTTTAAAGAGTTAAATTAAATTCCTTTTTAAGCTCACATATTTAAAGTATACCTTTACATTTAAACTTATTTAAACATTTAAAGTTATAAAACTTTATTTAATTTCAAAATCTAGAATTCAATTTAGATTTAAGATCCAGGTTTCAAATTTAATTTAGCTTTGTTTAAATCCTTTCTTAACATATTTCAAATTCATTTTAATCCAAATTCTTTATAAAATTCACTTAATTGCTTAAACATCTTTAAGTTATTTTAATAATAATAAAAACTTTATCTATTCACAAACTAAGTTTCCAGACTAAACTTGAATTTATATTTTAAACTTTTATTTATAAACTTAGTTTAAAACTTAATTTATAATTTTAAAAATTAATTTAAAATTTCAAAACAAGAACAGGTTTAAACCCTATAACACATTCTACCCGAGCCAGACAATAGTTGCTTCGAGTCAAACGCTGAAAATCTTCGAGTAAACACTCGAGTCTCTCGAGACAAATACGCGTACACCTTTCTTCCACCCAACAACACAAATTCTAGATTACCAGAGCTAGTGCACGGTGTACGTGCACGGCTCCGACGAACCTCTCCAGTCGATGCTGCATCGTCGAACAAGTCGACGATCCTCCATGCTCCACTCCCTGACCATCAGAAACTCCATCATCCCCTCGAAATCAAATTCGAGTTAAAACCCAAACCTGGAAACAGAAGAAGATGAAACTCCTCGAAAACCTGGAAACACGTCGCCTCCGCAACCTCGACCATCAGAACTCCTGAAATTCCGGCCAACTACTCGTTAACCTCCCCTCTTCCATCCCCCAAACCACGTCGCACTCGATCGATCACAGACGACGAACAAAACAAATTTCTTAGCCTCGAGAAAACTAGGTTTACGAACCAGAATTCATCACCGCCGCTTCCACGTCCACCTGTAAACCCATCTACTATTTTTCCTACAACCACCGATTACTCCTCCACCTCTAGACACGATTCCGACCTCCATACATCAGTAGATCATCAGAAATTCCCAAAACTATGAAATTTATATATACCCAAACAGCCCTTTAATACTTGATCTAAAAATTATAATTTTTGCTTTAAAAATCATATTTTAATATAACAATTCAGTTTATAAACCTGAATTCCAGAATTAAGAAATTCGAATTTTGACTAATTTAAAGTTATGCTAAGTTTTCTTGTGTTCTAGAGCTAGTACCAAGTTGTTTTGGCTGAAATAAAATTTTAAACTCTAATATACGCTATAACAATCAATTCTTGTTTTAACACTAAACCCAAACATCAAGTAGATCAATTGAAATGATTTTTGAATCAAAAATATGGTATTTTAAAATCTCAGAAAAGAGAACATGTATAAACAATAACCTGTACAAAGTACTTCCAGTTTTCAAATATATTCAGAGGATCCATATATATATATATATATATAGAAACATACTAATTCATAGATATACATATGCAATAGATTCAAGCTTTTAAATTTTAAAAACATATGTTACTTACCTTGATTCCAAAATGAACAGAGTTTGCTATGTTGAAACAGGCTGTGAAAATTGCAAGCTGAAATCTTCCTCTTTAATTCTCTGGTTTGAGTTGAGCTGGAGTGTTGTTTAAATTGAATTTTGTTTAAGTTTTAGATGGCACTTACTTCAGATTTGCTTAACTTTGAATGAACAAACTGAAATGTGAGAAGTTGATATATAAAAAGAAGTTCACAGGGGATATTTTGTACGGGGTGATTATATGGTTTTGTACAATATATCAAAGATGCTTTTTTATCTTGTTTGACTAAGCGGGTTCTTCTTGGTGGCTGATAAGATACATTTTAGGCTAGCATTAATTACTATTTTCTTGTTTCACATTTCATATTTATCCCTTTAATTGTTTGTACGTAGATATTTATATTTTCTTCTTAGGTCTACATACATATCCTATTTTGTTTGAATGTAGTTGAATGTATAAATTTTTTCTTGTCTTATGGCTTTATAATATAAATGAATTTCTAAAGTTAGTATGTTGTTATAATTTTTCTAATGTATTATCTTTATATTTTAATTTATCTTATATATCTATTTCTATTTCTAATTTAAATATGTATTTCTAACTTAAATGCTTATTGTCTTGTTTCTCTATATACATACATATTTATATTTTATTTATTTTGTAACTTCTTTTCAAATTAAATTCCAAAAGTTCAAATAAGTTACCAAATTTTAAATTAATAAATTTTGGGATTTTATAGATATCCCCTCCTTAAGAAAATTTCGTCCTCGTAATTTGAAAGAGAGAGAAAAGCAAACAAAGAATATACAAATTCATAAAAGGATAGAGAAATAGCCTACCAGTTTAAGCCGAGATATCCACACTGCAATTGGGATATGATTTCCACATATTATCTTCGGCTTCCCAAGTACAGTCCTTTGGATTGCCACTCCACTGAAATTTAACCAGTTTCACAACTTTGTTTCTCAATTGCTTTTCATCACGATCTACAATCTTTATCGGTTCTCTTTTAACTGTTGATTTGGGAGTGATTTCGAGATCCTGCTGAGCAGCTTCTTTAATAATACTATCTGGATCCCGCACATACTTCTGAAGATTAGAAATATGGAACACATCATGCACGCCAGATAACCAGCTAGGCAGCTGCACTCGATAGGCTAAAGAACCGATCCTTTCCAGAATAGGAAAAGGACCAATATGTACGTGGTGCCAGCTTACCAGTCTTCCCAAACCTTAATACTCCTCGCATAGGAGATACTTTGAGAAAGACAAAGTCTCCAATCTGGGATTCCAAATCCATTCTTATGCGATCATAATAACTCTTTTGACGTCTCTGAGTTGTTTTCAATTCTTCCATATAAAATCAACTTTCTCTGTGGCTTCTTTAATCATATCTGGTCCAAGGACGAGTCTATCACCTGCCTCGATCCAGCATTCGGGTGATTGACACGGACGACGATATAAAGCTTCAAAAGGAGCCATCTCTATACTGGCCAGATAGCTATTGTTATATGAGAACCAGACCAGATGTAAATGGTCCTTCCAAGAACCACCAAAATCAAGTATACAAGCACGCAATAGGTCTTCTAAGATTCAGTTAATCCTCTCAGTATGCCCATCAGATTGTGGGTGATAAGTAGTGCTGAAATTCAGTTTTGTTCCCAATGCATCTTGAAAATTCCTCCCAAAATCTACTAGTGAAGATCGGGTCACGGTCACTCACTATGCTGCTAGGAATACCGTGGAGACGGACAATTTCTTTCACATATAACTCGGCTAAACTTGCTGCCGTGCGGGTAGATTTCACTGGCAAAAAGTGGGTTGTCTTAGTCAAACGGTCCACAGTAACCCAAATTGCTTCATTGCCTTTCCGAGTACGAGGCAACCCGTCAATGAAATCCATCGATACTTGGTCCCATTCCCACTTGGGTACCTCTAATGGCTGAAGTAAACCCGCTATTTTCTTTTGATCGCTTTTGATTCGTTGGCAAGTGGCACAGCGACTCACATATATAGATATGTCTCTTTTAACTGTCTTCCACCAGAAAGTTCTTTTGATATCTCTATACATCTTATTGACTCTTGGATGGATGCAAAGTTTAGACTTGTGACATTCGTCCAACGCTTCTCGTTTAAAATCAGGGATGTCCGGAACACAAATCCTGCCTTTTAATCTTATAACCTCCTTATCATCAATTCCAAAACTGGAATTCTCACCTCGACATGTTGTTCTACGAATTTCCCGAAAAAACCTGTCTTCCGTCTGCTCTCTTGCAATCTTCTTAAGAAGAGTAGGAGCGATAACAAGATATGCGAGAACATCATGTCTTCTGCTCAAAGCATCGGCAACTACATTGGCTTTTTCCGGCGTATATAGAATATCTAGGTCATAAGATGCCAAAAATTCCAACCAACGTTGTTGTTGCAGATTTAAATTTTTCTGAGTAAAGAGATATTTCAAAGATTTGTGGTCGGTGAATAATTCGAATTTTTCATCTAGAGAAAGAGAGTTCATTAGATATATTGTTAAGTTAAGTTAATTTCGTAAATTGTTAAGAAAGCTGAAAAGATTCTTATCGAGAAGATAATGTCGCCATATTTTCAAAGCGAAGATAACAACTAAGAGTTCCAAATCATGGGTTGGGTAGTTTCTTTCATGAGGACGTAATTATCTACTCACATAGGCAATTACCTTCCCATTCTGCATTAATATCGCACCCAGACCATTACCGCAAGCGTCGGTATAAACAGATAGACCCTGGTTCCCGTTGATAATAGTGAGAACATGAGCGACGGTTAATCTCTTCTTCAACTCCTAAAAAGCTTCGTCACATTTCAGAGCCTAATTGAACTTTACATCCTTCATTGTTAGCTTAGTCAACGGACTAGCTATCTTAGAAAAGTCTTGAACAAACTTCCGATAATAACCCGCTAAACCCAAAAAGCTTCGAACTTCTTTTGGGGTACTGGGTTTTCTCCAATCAAGAATAGCGGAAATTTTGCCAGGATCAACAGAAATTCCTCCTTCATTAATAATATGGCCGAGAAATTTGACTTCTTTGACCCAAAAGTGGCATTTGGAAAATTTTGCAAATAGAATATTCCTCCTTAATATCTCCAAAACGATTCTAAGATGCTCGGCATGCTCCTCTTCAGTCTTGGAATAGACCAAAATATCATCAATAAACACGAGCATAAATTTATTCAATACTTCTCGAAACACACGAGTCATAATATCTACAAAGTATGCTGGAGCATTGGTTAGCCCGAAACGCATGACTAACCATTCGTAGAACATATTGGGACCTCTGAAAGCGGTCAAATGGACACAATCTTCGGCGATTCGTAGTTGATGGAATCCTTGGGCTAGATCCATCTTTGAAAAAGAAACGAGCGTCGTGCAATTGATCAAACTTATCATCAATTCTCGGTAGTGGAAATTTATTCTTGAGAGTCAGCTTACTGAGATCGCCATAATCTACACACAATCTCAAAGATCCGTCCGATTTAGCAATAAACACGACTGCTGAACCCCATTCAGAAACACTAGGACGAATTAATCCTTTTTCTAGTAAATCCCTGGTTTGCTGAACTAATTCAACCCTTTCCTTGGGTGCTATCCTACGACTTGTATAAACGACAGGACGAGCATTGGGTAGTAGGTCGATTCTGAATTCTATTTATCGATATGGAGGTAGATATTTCAATTCTTCGAACACATCCGAAAAATCACTAACAATGGGTATAGACTCCAGACTGAGTTCGGGATAACCCAAATTATACATCAACCCTTCTCTTTTAGGACTAGGATCCTCACAAGAAATCTCAATAAAATCTCCAAATTCGGTTTTAATCGAAATCAATCGATTATTGCAATCCAATTTGGCTTCATATTTTGCTAGCCAATACATTTCGAGTAAGACTTCAAACTCGTTAAAATCAAGAACAAAAAGACCAATAGGGAATTGATAACAAGAATATGAAATAGGAACATCTCTACATTGAAGACAAAGGTTCGCGGGACCTCCAACTAGATTCTTTACGCATATAGGCTTATTAACAAAATCAGGTTCACGATTTAATTCATTTATAGCTTGCTGAGAGATAAGCGCCCGTGTCAAATAGAACTCTAACAATACTATCATAAATAATGAGATTACCTTCGAGAACTCCTTTCCCTTTTTCTGCTTTGGAAGATGTAGGTTGGTCTTTGATTGTGTACACCTTAGCTGTCTGAAATTTGCTTCATGACTGGACAGTCATTAACTTCGTGTCCCAATTTTTGACAATAATAACATTTCCTTGGCTTCGCTTGAACCGATCGATTTCTCTTTGGCTTCTTGCAACTGTTTGAGTAGTGGCCTTTTTCTAGACAATTATAGCAAGTGACATTCTCTGTTGTGCTTCCCTGAATTCTCTTCTTTTTCTCCTTACTCTGACATGGTTTCTTGCCTCCAAATTTCCTCTTCTTCCAATTTTGGTTGCTCGAATTTCCTTTCTCCACCGGGGCTTCTTGCATATCAAGTGTAGCATATCTGTACCCTATATCAATCAAATCTGAAAAGGATTCTTTGATGTGGCCAGTCGTCCTTTCGTGGAATTTCTTATTCATCCCACGAATGAACCTTTCATTCTTCTTTAAAGGTGTGTTCACCAATTCTAGACCGAATCGAGATAATTCATTGAATTTGTTTAGATACTCCTCGAATGACAAACTCCCTTGCTTTAAGTCCATGAATTCCTGGTACATTCGAGAAATTCCAGCTGATTGTATATAGATCTTCTCAAATACCTCTTTGAATTTCTCCCAAGTAAACTCGTCTTCTGGCTTATCTACAGTAACTGTCTCCCACCATGGGAAGGCTTCTTCTTGAAGTTGCCAAGAAGCTATGAGTCGCATCTGATTGTCTTTCAACTTTAGCCCTCTAAAGATTCTTTCACATGATCAGATCCATGCTTGAGCCTCAACAATTGACTTCTTGCCGGTGAACAACTTACCACCAAGCCTTGAGAAGCTCTTATACAAATCATCCAGATTCGGCTGATTCTGAGTAGGTATTGCTGCTTCTGCTGTTGGGGGAACTTTACTAGGTGTTGTGGCATTTCCTAGACCCCTAGCTCTCCTTCTTCGTCCACTTATTCTTACTATCTGTAATTAGTAAGAAAATTGGTTTAGATATTTGGACAATATATCTTAAGGAATAGCAGCAGATAAAGGAAATAGACTAAGAAAATTTGAGTTTCGATCTCGGTTATACTTATTCTAGGGTATACTTCACCCTATCTCCAATAAGCCAACTAATGTGTTATACTCCGTAGCTAAAGTTCTTACTCAACCTTCAGCTCTGATACCACTTTGTCACGATCCGAAATCCAATGTTCGAAAATTGACACTAAATACCTCACTTGTATTCGACTGCCAAGGATTCAAACATCGAACTCCAGTCGGATGGAGCTTATAACAACATCATATGAATATAAAACAGTGGAAACAAAATGAATATCATGCATTACATCAAGATACAACATCATCATAATATCCATTACTTCATCAGAGTATTTTTATACATATATCACAACTCCAAATAGAACATCATAATAGTACAACAAGCAATCATATGCCAAAAAGTCTTCAAAGAAATGGAGAGATAGCGAACTTCCAAAAACTAAGCACCTTGTTATCTAAAGCTTCTAGAATATCTCCAAGGTAAGAGCTCCAAAATACTGCTAACACCAGAACACGGAAACCTGCTACTAGGCTGCCCGTGTGGAAATTATGGGCACCCAGAGTTTAGAAAGGAAACAATAAACTCCGGGTCAGTCATGGGATTGGTATGAGTAAACAAAAACAGTTGCTTTTAAATAAACAAGATTTATAAAAGAAAATCCGGTATGCTTTTGGAAAATGAAACTGCTGTGACGACCCGCCCTTCTACTTACCAGAAAGATGTATCATCATTAAGTAAGAAAGAGATAGAAATAGAAAAGAATAGAAAAGAAAGAACAACATCAGAATCTCACAGCGGAATGGAACAAAATATAATACATCACATAATTATTACATAGTTTTACATATATCAGAGTTATACAATATCATACACATGACAGTCATATACATATCTGTCTATACATACATCAAAGGTACAACATATACTGACTAACACAGCAGAACAAGACAGATAGATAAATATATACACACACGTCTGGACTCCTACTCCAACCTCCTCCAGAAACTCAAAATCCAAACCTATCACTTGGCTAACCATAAAAATTTGAGTACCCAAGAGTTTATGAAAAACAAAATATAAACTCCGGGTCAAACATGGGTCTGGTATGAGTAAACGGGTTAAAGTTGTTTAACTTTGAAAAACATTTGAAAATAAAGGTATCACGTAAGACTCCCCATAGATAAATACGGGTAAGTTTTTACCTTACGCTAACCAAAGCATTTTATAGGAAATCCAATGATATTATAACAGTGTCTAGGGTATTCAAGTAAATAGAAAATAGCCGAAATTGTTACATGATTAAATTCCAGCTACTAGCCACAAAAGTGGGTAATACAAATCAGAATCGTAGGGTTTCATAGGGAAAATGGATTTCCATCAATGGCAGGGCTACTGGGGTACCGCCTGTCATAGTGCATGGCCTAGATCACGTACCGAGGAGCCACCCTAACTCCCCTGCAACACAAGGTCGGAACCATTCCTTACTGAACAGTCCCGAACAAGATAACCCCGGCAGTTGTTGCAATCAACTGCCCCACACAACCGAAATAAAAAGGGACATCTAGACAGGGATATATCTCGTCCTGCTTAGGCATGACCCACCTAACCTTGCTGCACATCCCATGTTTTAGCCATTCCCGGTTGATGAGGCTTGAGGCTGCGATTACCTTTATAGAACATATCTCTTCGTATGCCCATCCTCCGCCTGACGATGTGTTGAAAGCATTCAATCCATACAAGTTCGTTCCGGGTTCGAACGAAACCGAAGGCATTATCTCGTTACACTCATATTGGAATCACCCTCAGAGTCAACGACGATAACCCTTGCATTCTGAAACACCATCTTGATCTTCATTTGAGAATTCACGACCTATCGTTTAAATTGGATCGATGTGGTTTTCGGAATATCAAATTGACACCCGATCCCGGTCTCATCGAAATCCAAACGTCATTTTAGAGGCCAAGTTGTTTAATTAATTTAAACGGTTTAAATTCAACAATTGAATTCACATAGCATATCACAGACAAATCATACACAGTCATCATAGATATATCAAGGCATATCACACAACATTCACAGAATATCATCAAATAAATATCACAAATCAAATATTCTACATATACAACATTCATAAGCAAGCATCTTTAATTCTTTCTGTAATTAAATTAAATTCAATCAATTGCTTGAGAATTAATCTCTTAATTAATTCATTAATTCATTTCACACAATTTCATTAATTACTTCTTAATTAATTTATTTAACCTTAATTACTTAATTAATTCCCCTTTATTAATTAATAACTTTAATTCTTGTTGTAATTAATTTAAATTAGACTGATTACTTGAGAATTAATCACTTAATCCTGTTTAATTTATCATTAATCATCAATTAATTTCTTATTCCATTTCAAATTATTTAATTAATTAATCATTTTCTTAATCAATTATTGAATCTTAATTGCTTAATTATTTAACCCTAATCATTAATTAATTAACTTTAAGTAGTTAATTATAAATTTATTAATCACTTAAGCATTGATTAATTCAAACTCTAATTACAATTATAATGTAATTATTCTTAATTACTTTCTGAAATAATTAATTAATTACTATTCAATTTAATTAACATCTTAAAGCTCCTCTTTAAACTTTTGAAAATCAATTCATCATTAACTGCAACTTTACTGTTAATTAAATTTTATACTTAAATTAATTGCTTAATTAAAATAATAATTAAGTGTTTAAAACATCATTAAAGTATTAACAACAATAATTAAGACTTGTATTAAATTCTTGACTTAAACAATTAAACCTTTATTAAGTTGCAGTGCAGTTTGGGATAAACCCGAGTATCTCCTGGTTAAACTCGTGCATTTCTTCGAGTTCTTCACGCATTTCCCCGAGATTCTCCCCTTGTAAACAACTTCTTCTTCTCCTTTTTTTTCATTTATTTGTTCCATTAAGTTTAGTAAACTTAGATATAAATTTAAACATCAGTAAACAAACTTACGCATTCGACTCGAATACTAACCCGAAGAAATCACCTAACTTTCTTGAGCGCGACTCAAAACACACACCATATCGACACTGACTCCATCTCCTCCACGACGTACACGTGCACGACGACGCCACTGGGCTCCGACGAACCCCAATGCCATCGGCATGTCACAAATCACCCACAAACAGAAAACCCAACTCGAATTGCCATCGAACATTTAGATCGAAAATTTAGCATACCGTATGAAACCTGAAGCTTAAACCACGCCACAAATTCACCTCGCCACCGCCGCACAGACCACCGGAGTCGCCCGAAATTCGTCCACACCTTGACAACACTTTAAGCAGCCCTCCACAAGAGCCTCGAGCAATTAGATCGCGTGAAGAGGACGAGCACACCACATTTACTGATAAGTGCAAAAGCTTGGCAAAAACCCTAATTCGGCCTCGTTTCTCAAATTCACACAATAGAAAAATTATTTCACATTTTTCTCAATATCACAGATGATCATACTATCTTCATACCAAATTTCTACCTTTAAAATTGATTCGATTGTTTGAAAACAAAAAAATTAAAACTTTGTTCAATTGCAAACTGCTCTTTGATTATGAAATTAAAAATCTTCGTTTTTGTTTTTAAAATCATGATTTGTAGTATGGATTCAAACTATGAACTTGAACTTGCTTTTTATGACAATCGAATTCATCAAAGTATATTTGATTACCTGTAACCAAAGTTTTCCAGTAGAAGTATTTCACTAACATATTCAATAAGCTTTGAAAAATCTTGTTTGAAGTTTTAACATCTTGTTTGATTGAAAAAAAGAAAAGAAAACTTTACAATGATTCAGTTGAAAACAAACTTGAATTTGAATGAAAATCAACCCTGATCCATACAGTGAAGAGCAATATGCAGAGCAACAGAATTATATTCAAAGATAATGAATATACAATACCACATGATCAATAAATATCCTAAAATGATTTTAATTAAACTTAAAGTTTTAAAACTTGATGTTTACTCACCTGCAAAATACTGTTGATCAGAGAATAATTTCTGTTTTCCCTTTGCAAACCTGAAACTGTCTTTGATCCCTGTTTGAATTTAAATTTGAATTTGCTTTTTTTTTTTTTCATTTTTCTCAGGTTTTCTTATGGTAGCTGAACGAACTGGAAGGGCAAGATACATATATATATAGAAGATAATAAGATGTACAAAGGAAGGCTTAACTGGTCATTTGTTTTCTTCATTTTGTTTTTAACTTGATCTGATATTTTTTATAAATATTTGAAATGACAAAATATTAGGCTGAGATGATGGTAATTAATGCCTGGTTTCCTAATATGTTTACACTCTTCTACTTGTGTTTGCTGTGTATATAGATTGTATGTAAATATCCCCTTTGCAGGTAGATATATGGCTTGTAAATGAAGATACTTGTGTAAAAATGTTTGTTTTTGTTAACTTCAAATTTGAACAGTTTACATATATATGTTTGTGTCAGGTTTATACTTTATACATTTGGCTTTGTCTATGAAGATATTTTTGTATAAAACATTTGTTTTGTTATTTTCTAGCTTGAACTATAATATACATATTTTGTCTGGTTTGCTTTTCTACTTTGTTCTTGTTTTATACTTTGTTTACAAACTTATTCATTTGGCTTTTATTTTCATTTTTATTTTGTAAGCCATCAACATTTAAATTATATTTCATAAGTTACTTACTTATTTATATTTATATTTCATATTTAACTATCAGTATTTAAATTATATACATAAGTTTTACTTATATTTAATATTTATATTTTATATTGATGGACTTTGATTTTATCCCAAACATTATTATCTATATGTATATTTACAAAATGTAAACAAAGTAAAGTATTTTAATTTAATTATATAAGATAAATTTTATTTTAAATATTATTAAGAGATTTATTTTAAATGGTACAAATCAATTTCCTTTCAAGAATACAAATCCATATAAATAAATGGCAATTATTTCAAAAGATTTATTCATTTTAAAATGATCAAATTACATTTTATTTAATTAGATTAAATATTTTTCGAAATAAATTGGGCCAAAATCCAGGGTCGTTACAACTACCATAAGACCTCCCGCCACACACACAGTGCAATCGCAGAATTGCAGGAGATTTCTTCTTATGATAGTCAAATATGCTTGATACGAGAAAAATTCTTTGATATTATTACTAGTGCATAGTGTAGAAAACATTTCGAAAATATAATATTAATCTTAGCCAACCTACAACCATTATTGTATGCCTACTATAGCTACCATCTAAACAATGGGGCGCCACTATAAGTAAATGGCAGGTTATACAACTAAAACCGTACCGGGTTCGTATTGGGAATTGGGTTTCCAATAAATGATCAGGCTAATGAACTTCCTACTGCCACATGGGTACGCCTCTAGAGGGACGTCTCGAGAACTTAACCAGCT
Organism: Allium cepa; assembly: GCA_030765085.1. Classification (NCBI taxonomy): domain Eukaryota; kingdom Viridiplantae; phylum Streptophyta; class Magnoliopsida; order Asparagales; family Amaryllidaceae; genus Allium; species Allium cepa. The sequence continues at coordinate 519,785,318 of CM060929.1, read as the reverse complement.
CTCTTCCAACACAAGGCCGGGTTACCTATGTAACTAGGTAACGACTACTCGACTATGTCATTCCCTGGTCGTTTGCGACCTTTATCCGAGGGCCCTCTACCACAAAGCAACAACCACATAGTAAATGAGTTTGAAGCAACCACATAGATAAATATCTGGGCTCCATACCATGACATCACCTTTTTTCAGAAGGAAATGACATACCCTAAAGGGCGCGACCCTCATAACCTTGCCACATCTTTCCTATTTCGACCATTTTCGGGTTGTGAGGTCCGATGAGGTCTCATCCACAAAGCTACGCTTTACATGAAAGCCATGCTTTGATCACAAATGATCATCAACACATAGCAGCACTTAGCATGCCACACTACCAAATTAGGAGTATATCGCTGATAACCTTCAATTACATTACCTCTGAGCTCGTACGTCTCAGAGAAGGGTGTTAAGCTAAGAGAATAAATTCTCCGCCACCAACAGATACGTATTTGAAAGAAATCTGCTTTATATCTCAAAGTGTAGTGTTTGATACACAACCATACAAGTCTGTTTCAGGTTCGAACAAGACCGAAGGCACTTCGTCCAATAAAGGAAGAAGCCCTTGCAAATCCGGGTATCCACAACCCCGATCGGACTCACCATCACATATGGAGATCTCTATATCGAAGCAACTCAGTGCAGAGACATTCGATGGGTTATCCTATCGTTCTCGTAAATGCCCGGTCTTCACCACTGTCTTCAAATGCTATCCATTTCGTCCTATCACTATTCAGAATGGGTTATATGACACAAAGGTCCTCTCCCGGCTAAATCGAATAGTGAGCGCTTAGTTTTAAACATGTGGATGTATTTATCACAAAGATTCACATTCAGGGTTCGATGTGGGTTTCAGATAACCAACTGAAATCCGACTCCCTGTCGCATCGAAGTTTAAATGTCGTTTTACAGGCTAAAAGGGTTTTCACATACACACAAAAACAAATCACAAATCACAGTTCAGCACAAAGCAATTCACATAACACAGTAGCACAATTACAATAGAAATACCAATCCAGTACACAATATTTGACAATTGTTAATCATCTTCAATTAAGGTTTATGTGATTTAAATGAATTAACCACATAATTATTTTTATTAATTATTATTATTTTATTTTTAAATCAATGATTAATTTTCTTAATTATAACTTAATTCATAAAGAGAAAATTCATAAGTTCCATGAATTACAAATCATTATATCTTCAATAACTTTAAGATAAACTCATTCTTATAAATTATTTAGCTGTCACTCACAAATATGTTAGAAACATTTCTTTCAAATTTACTGCTTAAATTTCATTTTCATTTCAAAATATAAAATGAATACATATTTATCTTCTATAAAGTTAAAAACTAATTTTGAAAACCTTCAAATTCATATGTTTGAGTAATATTTTTGTTATAAAAGAAATTTTAAAGAGTTAAATTAAATTCCTTTTTAAGCTCACATATTTAAACTATACCTTTACATTTAAACTTATTTAAAAATTTAAAGTTATAAAACTTTATTTAATTTCAAAATCTAGAATTCAAATTTAGATTTAAGATCCAGGTTTCAAATTTAATTTAGCTTTGTTTAAATCCTTTCTTTACAAATTTCAATTTCATTTTAATCCAAATTCTTTATAAAATTCACTTAATTGCTTAAACATCTTTAAGTTATTAAAACAATAAAAAAAACTTTATCTATTCACAAACTAAGTTTCCAGACTAAATATGAATTTATATTTTAAACTTTGATTTAAAACTCAGTTTAAAACTTAATTTATAATTATAAAATTTAATTTAAAATTTCAAAACAGGAACAGGTTTAAACCCTGTAACACGTTCTACCCGAGCCAGACAATAGTTGCTTCGAGTCAAACGTTGAAAATCTTCGAGTAAACACTCGAGTCTCTCGAGACAAAACGCGTACACCCTGCTTCCACCCAACAACACAAATTCCAGATTACCAGAGCTAGTGCACGGTGTACGTGCACGGCTCCGATGAACCTCTCCAGTCGACGCTGCATCGTTGAACATGCCGAAAATCCTCCATGCTCCACTCCCTGACCATCAGAAACTCCATCATCCCCTCGAAATCGAATTCGAGTTAAAACCCAAACCTGGAAACAAAAGAAGACGAAACTCCTCCAAAACCTGGAAACACGTCGCCTCCGCAACCTGGACCATCAAAACTCCGGCCAACTACTCGTCAACCTCCCCTCTTCCATCCCCCAGAACCACGTTGCACTTGATCGATCGCAGACGACAAACGAAACAAATTTCTCAGCCTCGAGAAAACTAGGTTTACGAACCAAAATTCATCACCGCCGCTTCCACGTCCACCTGTAAACCCGTCTACTATTTTTCCTACAACCATCGGTTACTCCTCCACCTCCAGACACGATTCCGACCTCCATACATCAGTAGATCATCAGAAATTCCCAAAACTATGAAATTTATATAAACCCAAACTTCTCTTTAACCCTCGATCTAAAAATTATAATTTCTGCTTTAAAATCATATTTTAGTATAATAATTCAGTTTATAAACCTGAATTCGAGAATTAAGAAATTCGAATTTTGACTAATTTAAAGTTATAGTAAGTTTTCTTGAGTTCCAGAGCCAGTACCAAGTTGTTTTGGCTGAAATAAATTTTTTAACTCTAATATATGCTATAACAATCAATTCTTGTTTTAACACTAAATCCAAACATCAAGTAGATTAGGTAAAAATGATTTTTGAATCAAAAATTTGGTATTTTAAAATCTCAAAACAGAGAACATGTATAAACAATAACCTATACAAAGTACTTCCAGTTTTCAAATATATTCAGAGGATCCATATATATATATATAAACATAATTATTCACAGATATATATATATATATATGCAACAGATTAAAGCTTTTAAATTTTAAAAACATTTGTTACTCACCTTGATTCCAAAATGAACAGAGTTTGCTATGTTGAAACAGGCTGTGAAAATTGCAAGCTGAAATCTTCCTCTTTAATTATGTGGTTTGAGTTGAGCTGGAGTGTTGTTTAAATTGAATTTTGTTTAAGTTTTAGATGGCACTTACTTCAGATTTGCTTAGCTTTGAATGAACGAATTGAAATGTGAGAAGTTGATATATAGAAAGAAGTTGACAAGGGATATATTTATACATGGTGATTATATGGTTTTGTACAATATATCAGAGATATTTTTTTTAATCTTGTTTGACTAAGCGGGTTCTTCTTGGTGGCTGATAAGACACATTTTGGTCTAGCATTAATTACCATTGTCTTGTTTCACACTTCATGTTTATCCCTTTAATTGTTCGTACGTAGATATTTATATTTTCTTCTTAGGTCTACATACATATCCTATTTTGTTTGAATGTAGTTGAATGTATAAATTTTTTCTTGTCTTATGGCTTTATAATATAAATGAATTTCTATGTTAATATGTTGTTGTAATTTTTCTAATGTATTCACTTTATATTTTAATTTATCTTATGTATATCTATTTCTATTTCTAATTTAAATATGTATTTCTAACTTAAATGCTTATTGTCTTGTTTCTTTATATACATATATATTTATATTTTATTTATTTTGTAACTTTTCAAATTAAATTCCAAAAGTTCAAATAAGTTACCAAATTTTAAATTAATAAATTTTAGGATGTTACATATTGAATGTAAAATTAAGAAAAAAAGATTTTATGAATATATTGAATGCGAATCCATAAAAGTGGATAAATTGATTCAGAAGCAATTTAAATTGGCTTATAAAACTAAAGTAGGTATTTTATTAAATGAATATCACTGAATTAGCATGGAAATTTTTTTTTCGAAGTAAACGAGAGAAAAAAAAAATTTGTGATTTAATGGAAGGTGAATAAATTGACTTAGAATTAAATTTAAATGGATGGATATAATATGTGTAAATATAGATTAGATGCAAATGAATTGTTGTGAATAAATTTGAAATTGAATAAACGGTATGAAAATCAATTTGGAAATGAATGATTTGATGTTGGAACATGGTATTTGCATGTACATGCTAGATTTGCATATTATAGCATGTTTTGTTTGTAAAATTGGTTATACATCCATGATATAATATGTTGGTTTATGAAAATAATGTGTTTAACTAGTAAAAATGAATATAATGCTATTAAATTTCGTATATACAAAACTGATGGGATTTATTTAAGTAAGTACAGGTGCAAGGAGGCTATTGCGGTAGATTTGGGTTGGGAAATTGCATCAAGCTCGCTTATATAACGCTAAACTAAGGTACGCATATGAATTTAGTGCGAAATATATATATATATATGTGTGTGTGTGTGTGTGTGTGTGTGTGTGTGTGTGTGTATGTATGTATATTGTGTTTTCTGGCCATGAGAGCCGTTGTATATCTTTTTATCATATTTGTGATATAGTAAAAGGCTCTCAATACAATGGAGACTCTGCCAAAAAAATTCGAAAATTTAGGGTGTTAATTTTTTTTTCCAAAAATTTTGGAAAATATTTGCTAGCTAAATTTTGATTTTGAATTGTAATTGAAATAAGGAATTTTAGTTTAGAAATGGAAAATCAAGTTTTATGGAACTAAAGAATTTAGAAAAGTGATATATCGAGTTTTAACAAAGTAGGTATTGACAAGTAAATGGGTTTGTTGCATTTTTCCTACTTAGTAATTTCGAGGACGAAATTCATTAAGGGGGATGTAACGACCAAGATTTTCCGTTGTTTGATTTTGAAAATTTAAATGGTTTTAAATATTGGATTTGGAACAAAAAATTATTTTTGAATATGATGATTTTGGTTGAAATTATAGAATGAATTTAAATTTCAAATATAGCTATTTATCATAATACGGAAATGGTGAATAATTGAATTTGAGTTGGATATGAGTTGAAACGATTTCTAATGTTGATAAAAATTCTATTTGAATTAGAATTCAGTTAGTAAGTTTCTAAAAATGGAATTTCGAGTAATTTCGTCGATTTTGAAATTCGTCGTTTTTATCGACGCGTTAAAATAGCCTTTCAGGGCATAGTCTCAGAATTCGATGGAACTAGTTCCATTAGATCCATAATAGAGTGTTACTATCGGATTTTGATTTTCGTAGCGTTTGGAGTTACCGTTTGGTCATATAGGATAAAAATACGTTGAAATTAATGTCGAAAATTTAATATAATAATGGGGTTGAAAAAGCTATCTTCTCCATACGATCGAATTGGAGCTCGAGACTAGTTCCATTGGATTCAGAATAAGGGTATAACATTAGAAACGCCAAGCGACACGCCTTGATAGGGGTTCAGGATTTTAAGGTTCCAAAAACAAAATATTTTGGAAATTTATTTATATTATAAATTAAAAAGCCAAACCCAGCCTCCCTATGTCGCCACCATATACATCTGATCCAGCTACCTTTTTCCCCATTTTAAATCGCATATACTTGTTTTCCTTCTTTTCATAAATAAAAACAGTTCGAAGAAAAAAAATCAACCACGCAATAAAATCACGTATCAGGGAATCAAAAAAAAGAGAAGGAGGAAGCATAATCGATCTCGGGGTCAATGGCTATAGAGAGTGGATCTACCTTCCTTTGAGCATAGTTGGGTCGCGACCTTCAGTCTTCGTGACTAGGTATTGTGGCAGTGGTGCGAGTGTTTTCAAAGGATGGAGGCAAAGTACGGCGATGGTCGATAGTGGGTGATGTCGTGAGGGGTCGCGAGGGGCTGCTGTGGGTTCGAGAGGCAGCTAAGCTAGCGATTTAGGAAAATGTAGTGGTGACGTTACCGAGCTTAGCGCGAAAGGGAAGACACGATGGATATTTGTTGGTGGCGTACTAGGTGAGGTTGTCGGCTTTTGGAGGATGCAAAGTAAGAGTTCTCATATAAATGGTTAGTGAGAACAAAGTCAGTTGTAGGTGTCCTTTTGTGTGCAAGCGATTTTTAGGCTACACAGGCAAATCAACGAGCTATGGTGGAGTTGGTAAGCAGTAGGTTAGGCAGGCTGATTGGGTAAGGGAATTTTAGTTAAATAACGCAAAAGTTTATAAATTGAATATTTACAAATTATATATCTCATTCGTACGAGGTCTATAATGAACGATTCAAGTTGTGTTGCGCTCGTGGAATAGAGTGCTACGCATAGGAATTGGTTTGGGATTTTTTAGAGTCAGCTAGAATTTTAGATAATTCAAAAAAATCTGAATATTTAGCAAATTTAAAAATCACTGAGTAAATCTCACTTATTTTGGATTTACTAGTTTTAATTTAAAATGTTAAATTAATTATTGGTTAATTGGATGAAATTATAAATTTTTATCAGTTGGATGTTATATTATGTATAATAGTATATATATTAGTAGTTGGGTATATTCCCGCCGGTTGGAGCGGATGAGACACCATGCGCTCCGCATAATAGCGGTGACCCTATATTATGTGATATCCCACCTCGAAGTGGGATTGGTATTTTATGTTATATAACATTTATGGATGAAGGGAAACAGGTTGGAGGGATCCCATTGGATTTCTCAAAAATATATTGATGCTTTCATATATAGTGATATATGATGTGATTGAAAAATCTGTTATGGATTGTTGCATGATTTGATATATTGGATGCTATAGTAGCACTGGCCCTAATTTTGGTATTTCAAATACCATAAATAATATTTTTGAATTTTAAAAAGAAATTCAAAGGTGATTTTTGGAATTAAAAATATTTATATGGAAATTGGACTATTGAATAAGAAATGGATTTGGATTAATTAAAAAGATTTGATTTGGAATTCACTTAACTATTTTGTAAAGTGGTTCAGATAAATATTTTTGAAATGAATTTACACAAGATATTTGGAACAACGGATTTTAATAATATGTCATAAATTTTAAATAGAAGTTGAAATTGAGTTTTGAATATATTTGAAATTATAATTAGATTTATCGAGAAATGGATTACCAAATGGAATTTTAAATAGAAATCAGTTTATAAATGGATTTTAGTAATATAAATAGGTTATAAACTGGGAATGAGTTATTAAGTTATAAACAATATTTAAAAATAAAGTGGAATGATTATCATTTGATAAATTGGGACTATAAATTTACAGTGTGAATTTAGAATGAAATATGAAAATCGGTTTAGAAAGAAATAGTGGATTCTAGTTTGAAATTTGGAAATGGTTATAAAATTGAAAATGAAAATAGATCTGTATTAAATCGAGGGAGATATATAGATATAAAAATGGTTACATTAAATTTAAAGATAAATTATTATCGAGAAGTTAAGTTTTGTAAAATAAAATAAAAAGGATTTTTATCTATTAAACTATTTAGTTTTAAAAACTATTAATTGGAGTAAAATATTTCAGAAAGTTAGTTATTTAAATAATTATATTTGTTGAAAAAATTCTAATTTTATAACCAAGTTTTGGGAATCAATTAGAAATTTTATAAAGGAATTGGAATTAGTTATTGCCGTTTATTTTAAAAGTGCCTTGATATTTTTATTAATTATTTAACCATACTTTTGAAATGTATTATTATATATAGATTTAAAAGCAAGTGATAGGATTTTTATTTACAAATTCTCTAGAGATTGTGACTGGAATTTATCGAACGGATGTGATTTTATAAAAGAAATCTTATAACAGAATTTTTGGAAACTTAAGTGATTTCTGAAATGGTTAAATATTTGAACTTTGAAAAACGAATCTGAATTCATAAGAGAAGTTATAAATTGGTGAATGAGATTTTAAATAAGTGAATTCGATTTTGGAAGTGGTAGAAGGGATTATTAAAAATTCTGGAGATTTATGAAATAAGTCTAATGAGTAAAACATAGGAGATGCAGCAGGGCTAAGTGGGTCGCACCCAAGTAGGGTATGTTATCACTTTTCTAGATACCCTCGGATATATTATAATTGTGGATATGGTTGTGCTTGAAAAAGAGAGAAACACTCGGGTTGATAACATATTCGGTACTATCCACTAAGTGGTGGGTCGGTCCTGTGCTGGTAGTGATCGTTAGGTACGATCTTGTTACATTTTTCTAGAGATGTACTGTGGCGGGCGGTACCCCAGTAGCCCTGTCATTGTATGAAATCCAATATCCACCACGAGCCTGTATGGTTTTAGTTGTGTACCAAATATGCTGAAACATAAGATGTAAGCATTTAAGCTATTTTATAATTTATTTTCTATGAACACTATTATAATATCAGATGATTTTGATATAAAATGGTTTTGGTTATCGTAAGGTAAAAACCCGTCGTGTCTATGAGTGAGTGGTCTTACGAGATACCTTTGTTTTCAAAGTATTTTGATAATAGGATAGTTCTAATTGAGTGTGTTTTTTCACACTGTTTTTTCAGACTGACTCGGGTGTTATTTTACTATAATACTCGGGTCAGATCGAGTATTACAGATTCAGGTTAGGATGCTATGGAGCACAAGAGACGTGCTGGAGGATTCTCAGGCTGATTTCACATATTTTATTATATTCCTCTGTGTGAGTCATGATGTATGCTCAGTATTTGTAAGGAAAAGTTATTATAACTGTCCAGATTGATTGTTGAGTGTTGTACTCTGATGATTGGGTGTATATTAACAGTTACAGATTCTTTTGTATAAAAATATGCTATTACCTACTATATATTGTTCCATTTCGATTGTGATATTATGTTTATTGCTGTTTCTATTTTTCTTCTATTTCTTTCTTCTTCACCCCTAATGATCTAGTATTTCCGGCACCCGATTGCTCGGCATGCTATTCAATGAATGTATTAATGTCGATTTTCGAGGGTTGAAAATCCTACGGGTCGTTACAAGTCATTTTAGATGACTTTGTTCAAAAAATATTTCTGAACATGAGAACACACTCTACCATGGTGTGTATCTTACTAGAATTTTCATATATTTTGGTGCTGATTTAAGAGGAGAACAATCTATCCCTCAAAAAGATTTTGACAAGGCAACATCTCTCTTAAGCACGTTCCTCCATTTTTCGAACCATATGAGACATTTCCTTAAAAGGAACAAAGGTTGTCATATGAAGAATAACAAGATATTCAACAACAAGAAGAAGAAAGCCGTGAAATGGAGGTGGAAGAAGAAGAGAAGGAGGAGGAGGAGGAGGAAGTGGATACTTCCTTAGAAAATTTTGACGAACCATCACATCCCTCTAACACAAAGAGATCCTAAGGAACCAAGAAAAGCTTCTTGAAAACTAAAGAAGCTTAAGCATTCATTTAGTAAAAATTTCACCCCTCTTTCTAACAAAGTGGACAAATACTTTGAAAGATCATTCGCAAGCTTGGCGGCTCTTCATCATCATCATCTACATCCTTCTAAGCCTATCTATTTGTTTCCTTATGATATCTAGATTTGTATTCCTTAGTACTGTGTGCTTTTAGTTTAAGTTTATATCATTTTCATGTATTTACTTTTATTAATCTTTGTAATCCATGTACCTTTCAATTCTAGGTAATAAATATATCTATTACTATCCTATATTGTTTATTAGTCCCCGCAAGTTATAAAAATATAATAGTATAAGTTTAAAACAAAAACTATAATAAAAACATAAATTTTGCAATTTATGACTTGTACTTTGGGTACAATTTAAAGCATGTGGAAACCTTTTGAAACCTTTTGAAAGCGTTAAAATAATAAACCTTTTGAAACCTTTGGGTTCAATTTAAAGCATGTGGAAACCTTTCAAAAATTTAACCCTTCGAAGCCTTTGAAAAATGTTTCGGTCGAAACTCTTTGGATTATGCCTTCCAGTTGAGCAAAGGGATCAGACCATTAAATTCAAAAGCACTCCTTTCGAAACCATTCTTAAGTAAAGAAGTGATGGTGTCGAAACCATCCCTTCGAAAGGTTTGGAGAAGTGGCCATATTTGAAAACAAAGCAACCCATTTGAAACCATCTGGGTTGAAAGGTAGAAAGTAGTAGCATAAGGGTTCGACTTAGTCAAAAGCAATCAGTTAAAACAAAAGCGCAACCCAATCGAAACCATTTCTTTAAATCCATTTGACTTAGTCGAAAGCTAATAAAGTCGAAAGCTACTTAGATGAAAGCAAACAGGCACGTTTTCTTTTTAAAGCAAAGTAATGCCTCAACCTCTTCGGAACCCCTGGTTTCGACTCCATACCTTCTGCCTACATTCAATTCACTACATAATAGTTCCCTGGAACTAAGTGCATTCGTTTCGAGTGTGTCGGAAGCGAAGCTAAGGAGGTGGAACCTAGTGGCAAAAGCATTGAAACAGTGAAAAATATGTAGATTAGTCCTTTAAACTATTTGTTTGTACCTAACATGCCTTATTTGCAAATTGTGATTGGTTGTAAGTTTCTATTTTCTAAAAGCACTACCGACTTTCCAGAATTAATAAATTTAGTTTATTTACAAGAAGCCCCTTCTCCTTTTATAAATATATAAACATTTAAGTTTCGTACCTTAAATAATTTTATATACCCACTAAAACACTTAGGAAAATTCTACCAAAATTCCAAAAAATCTCTTTTTAAATGTTTTCCAACATATAAAAATTTCAAACTCAGTTCTTTTATAATTTAACCGTAAATAATTTATAATCCAATTTAACATTTTCTTTAGTAAAAAATTCATATGAATTTCACAAAAATTTAAAAAAAATTGAAAATTAAGAAAAATCTTCGAAATTATATTTCTGGTCTATATAAAAATTCACAAGGCATTTGGATGTCATTTAACAGGGTTTTCATACCAAGACATGTCACAAAATCTATATGAATAACCATAAATCATCAACAAGTATATACCATCACTCCATCATTCAAAAATATGGAAAATCAATGAAAAATATTTTGGATTTCATCATAAAACCAAAAATAAAAGAAATATGAGATGTAAACATTACTCATCTTAGCTTTAGAGATTAAAGAGATTGAGATGTGAATGGATTTGATTTGAATTAGCTTCTTCCTTATCTTTTCTTAATCTTCTTCCTCTTTCTCTTGTTAATGGTGACAAGAAAGCTTTTAAAATTTTGGAACAAATGAAAATGAACGTGTAGGGGAATACAAGGCCAAGTTTTAGGGATATAGTAATGACCTGTTTCCTATTTTACCCCTCCTCTATTTCATTTTAACCCTTGTTTTATTTTACTGGATAAATGGCACGGCTACCCCATAATAAAATCAAATCTCAATCCCTAGTCAACATATTGCTTTATTTACCTAATTAAATATTCTAAATAATGTCATCAAAAATTTTGGGTATTACAAACTCCCTTCCTTAAAGAATTTCATCCTCGAAATTACGATAAGGTACACAATACATCAATTAAAGAGGTAAAACATACCATCAAACAAGTTAAGATAACTATCTCTAATCCTGCTTTCAATCTCCCAAGTACAATCCATGTCATTGTTGCTTCATTAGACTTTGACTAATCTGGCCGTCTTGGTCTAAGCCTCTTTTTATCTCTCGCAACAATACGAATCGACTTTCTCACTATAGTCAAGTCCGGTTCTATCATTAAGTCATCTGTCACAATTGGTGCAATAGTAGTCTCCGGGTCTCTAACATACTTTTTGAGATGAGAAACATGGAAAACATCATGGACTCCTGCCAAACTGCTCGGTAATTCAATTATATATATGTGTTTCCCGATCCACTCAACAATACAGAAAGGTACAACAAATATCAATGCCAACTTTCTTGATCTTTCGAATCTGATTACACCCTTCATCGGTGACACCTTAATGAAAACCTGATCTCCACCTAAGAATTCTAAATCTTTTCGTCTTTTATTTGCGTGACTCTTCTGCCTAGACTGAGCTTCCTTCATCCTAGCTCAATGACCTTAATCTTCTCTGCAGCTTTCCTAACCAAATCTGGACCAAGAACCAACATATCCCCAGTCTCTAACTAACATACAAGAGATTTGCATGGCATTCCATACAAAGCTTCAAACGGCGCCATCCCAATACTAGTCTGATAGCTGTTGTTTGATTGAAAAAAAGAAAAGAAAACTTTACAATGATTCAGTTGAAAACAAACTTGAATTTGAATGAAAATCAACCCTGATCCGTACAATGAAGAGCAATATGCAGAGCAACAGAATTATATTCAAAGATAATGAATATACAATACCACATGATCAATAAATATCCTAAAATGATTTTAATTAAACTTAAAATTTTAAAACTTGATGTTTACTCACCTGCAAAATACTGTTGATCAGAGAATAATTTCTGTTTTCCCTTTGCAAACCTGAAACTGTCTTTGATCCCTGTTTGAATTTAAATTTGAATTTGCTTTTTTTTTTTTCATTTTTCTCAGGTTTTCTTATGGTAGCTGAACGAACTGGAAGGGCAAGATACATATATATATAGAAGATAATAAGATGTACAAAGGAAGGCTTAACTGGTCATTTGTTTTCTTCATTTTGTTTTTAACTTGATCTGATATTTTTTATAAATATTTGAAATGACAAAATATTAGGCTGAGATGATGGTAATTAATGCCTGGTTTCCTAATATGTTTACACTCTTCTACTTGTGTTTGCTGTGTATATAGATTGTATGTAAATATCCCCTTTGCAGGTAGATATATGGCTTGTAAATGAAGATACTTGTGTAAAAATGTTTGTTTTTGTTAACTTCAAATTTGAACAGTTTACATATATATGTTTGTGTCAGGTTTATACTTTATACATTTGGCTTTGTCTATGAAGATATTTTTGTATAAAACATTTGTTTTGTTATTTTCTAGCTTGAACTATAATATACATATTTTGTCTGGTTTGCTTTTCTACTTTGTTCTTGTTTTATACTTTGTTTACAAACTTATTCATTTGGCTTTTATTTTCATTTTTATTTTGTAAGCCATCAACATTTAAATTATATTTCATAAGTTACTTACTTATTTATATTTATATTTCATATTTAACTATCAGTATTTAAATTATATACATAAGTTTTACTTATATTTAATATTTATATTTTATATTGATGGACTTTGATTTTATCCCAAACATTATTATCTATATGTATATTTACAAAATGTAAACAAAGTAAAGTATTTTAATTTAATTATATAAGATAAATTTTATTTTAAATATTATTAAGAGATTTATTTTAAATGGTACAAATCAATTTCCTTTCAAGAATACAAATCCATATAAATAAATGGCAATTATTTCAAAAGATTTATTCATTTTAAAATGATCAAATTACATTTTATTTAATTAGATTAAATATTTTTCGAAATAAATTGGGCCAAAATCCAGGGTCGTTACAACTACCATAAGACCTCCCGCCACACACACAGTGCAATCGCAGAATTGCAGGAGATTTCTTCTTATGATAGTCAAATATGCTTGATACGAGAAAAATTCTTTGATATTATTACTAGTGCATAGTGTAGAAAACATTTCGAAAATATAATATTAATCTTAGCCAACCTACAACCATTATTGTATGCCTACTATAGCTACCATCTAAACAATGGGGCGCCACTATAAGTAAATGGCAGGTTATACAACTAAAACCGTACCGGGTTCGTATTGGGAATTGGGTTTCCAATAAATGATCAGGCTAATGAACTTCCTACTGCCACATGGGTACGCCTCTAGAGGGACGTCTCGAGAACTTAACCAGCTCTCTTCCAACACAAGGCCGGGTTACCTATGTAACTAGGTAACGACTACTCGACTATGTCATTCCCTGGTCGTTTGCGACCTTTATCCGAGGGCCCTCTACCACAAAGCAACAACCACATAGTAAATGAGTTTGAAGCAACCACATAGATAAATATCTGGGCTCCATACCATGACATCACCTTTTTTCAGAAGGAAATGACATACCCTAAAGGGCGCGACCCTCATAACCTTGCCACATCTTTCCTATTTCGACCATTTTCGGGTTGTGAGGTCCGATGAGGTCTCATCCACAAAGCTACGCTTTACATGAAAGCCATGCTTTGATCACAAATGATCATCAACACATAGCAGCACTTAGCATGCCACACTACCAAATTAGGAGTATATCGCTGATAACCTTCAATTACATTACCTCTGAGCTCGTACGTCTCAGAGAAGGGTGTTAAGCTAAGAGAATAAATTCTCCGCCACCAACAGATACGTATTTGAAAGAAATCTGCTTTATATCTCAAAGTGTAGTGTTTGATACACAACCATACAAGTCTGTTTCAGGTTCGAACAAGACCGAAGGCACTTCGTCCAATAAAGGAAGAAGCCCTTGCAAATCCGGGTATCCACAACCCCGATCGGACTCACCATCACATATGGAGATCTCTATATCGAAGCAACTCAGTGCAGAGACATTCGATGGGTTATCCTATCGTTCTCGTAAATGCCCGGTCTTCACCACTGTCTTCAAATGCTATCCATTTCGTCCTATCACTATTCAGAATGGGTTATATGACACAAAGGTCCTCTCCCGGCTAAATCGAATAGTGAGCGCTTAGTTTTAAACACGTGGATGTATTTATCACAAAGATTCACATTCAGGGTTCGATGTGGGTTTCAGATAACCAACTGAAATCCGACTCCCTGTCGCATCGAAGTTTAAATGTCGTTTTACAGGCTAAAAGGGTTTTCACATACACACAAAAACAAATCACAAATCACAGTTCAGCACAAAGCAATTCACATAACACAGTAGCACAATTACAATAGAAATACCAATCCAGTACACAATATTTGACAATTGTTAATCATCTTCAATTAAGGTTTATGTGATTTAAATGAATTAACCACATAATTATTTTTATTAATTATTATTATTTTATTTTTAAATCAATGATTAATTTTCTTAATTATAACTTAATTCATAAAGAGAAAATTCATAAGTTCCATGAATTACAAATCATTATATCTTCAATAACTTTAAGATAAACTCATTCTTATAAATTATTTAGCTGTCACTCACAAATATGTTAGAAACATTTCTTTCAAATTTACTGCTTAAATTTCATTTTCATTTCAAAATATAAAATGAATACATATTTATCTTCTATAAAGTTAAAAACTAATTTTGAAAACCTTCAAATTCATATGTTTGAGTAATATTTTTGTTATAAAAGAAATTTTAAAGAGTTAAATTAAATTCCTTTTTAAGCTCACATATTTAAACTATACCTTTACATTTAAACTTATTTAAACATTTAAAGTTATAAAACTTTATTTAATTTCAAAATCTAGAATTCAAATTTAGATTTAAGATCCAGGTTTCAAATTTAATTTAGCTTTGTTTAAATCCTTTCTTTACAAATTTCAATTTCATTTTAATCCAAATTCTTTATAAAATTCACTTAATTGCTTAAACATCTTTAAGTTATTAAAACAATAAAAAAAACTTTATCTATTCACAAACTAAGTTTCCAGACTAAATATGAATTTATATTTTAAACTTTGATTTAAAACTCAGTTTAAAACTTAATTTATAATTATAAAATTTAATTTAAAATTTCAAAACAGGAACAGGTTTAAACCCTGTAACACGTTCTACCCGAGCCAGACAATAGTTGCTTCGAGTCAAACGTTGAAAATCTTCGAGTAAACACTCGAGTCTCTCGAGACAAAACGCATACACCCTGCTTCCACCCAACAACACAAATTCCAGATTACCAGAGCTAGTGCACGGTGTACGTGCACGGCTCCGATGAACCTCTCCAGTCGACGCTGCATCGTTGAACATGCCGACAATCCTCCATGCTCCACTCCCTGACCATCAGAAACTCCATCATCCCCTCGAAATCGAATTCGAGTTAAAACCCAAACTTGGAAACAAAAGAAGACGAAACTCCTCCAAAACCTGGAAACACGTCGCCTCCGCAACCTGGAGCATCAAAACTCCGGCCAACTACTCGTCAACCTCCCCTCTTCCATCCCCCAGAACCACGTTGCACTTGATCGATCGCAGACGACAAACGAAACAAATTTCTCAGCCTCGAGAAAACTAGGTTTACGAACCAAAATTCATCACCGCCGCTTCCACGTCCACCTGTAAACCCGTCTACTATTTTTCCTACAACCATCGGTTACTCCTCCACCTCCAGACACGATTCCGACCTCCATACATCAGTAGATCATCAGAAATTCCCAAAACTATGAAATTTATATAAACCCAAACTTCTCTTTAACCCTCGATCTAAAAATTATAATTTCTGCTTTAAAATCATATTTTAGTATAATAATTCAGTTTATAAACCTGAATTCGAGAATTAAGAAATTCGAATTTTGACTAATTTAAAGTTATAGTAAGTTTTCTTGAGTTCCAGAGCCAGTACCAAGTTGTTTTGGCTGAAATAAATTTTTAAACTCTAATATATGCTATAACAATCAATTCTTGTTTTAACACTAAATCCAAACATCAAGTAGATTAGGTAAAAATGATTTTTGAATCAAAAATTTGGTATTTTAAAATCTCAAAACAGAGAACATGTATAAACAATAACCTATACAAAGTACTTCCAGTTTTCAAATATATTCAGAGGATCCATATATATATATATATAAACATAATTATTCACAGATATATATATATATATATGCAACAGATTAAAGCTTTTAAATTTTAAAAACATTTGTTACTCACCTTGATTCCAAAATGAACAGAGTTTGCTATGTTGAAACAGGCTGTGAAAATTGCAAGCTGAAATCTTCCTCTTTAATTATGTGGTTTGAGTTGAGCTGGAGTGTTGTTTAAATTGAATTTTGTTTAAGTTTTAGATGGCACTTACTTCAGATTTGCTTAGCTTTGAATGAACGAATTGAAATGTGAGAAGTTGATATATAGAAAGAAGTTGACAAGGGATATATTTATACATGGTGATTATATGGTTTTGTACAATATATCAGAGATATTTTTTTTAATCTTGTTTGACTAAGCGGGTTCTTCTTGGTGGCTGATAAGACACATTTTGGTCTAGCATTAATTACTATTGTCTTGTTTCACACTTCATGTTTATCCCTTTAATTGTTCGTACGTAGATATTTATATTTTCTTCTTAAGTCTACATACATATCCTATTTTGTTTGAATGTAGTTGAATGTATAAATTTTTTCTTGTCTTATGGCTTTATAATATAAATGAATTTCTATGTTAATATGTTGTTGTAATTTTTCTAATGTATTCACTTTATATTTTAATTTATCTTATGTATATCTATTTCTATTTCTAATTTAAATATGTATTTCTAACTTAAATGCTTATTGTCTTGTTTCTTTATATACATATATATTTATATTTTATTTATTTTGTAACTTTTCAAATTAAATTCCAAAAGTTCAAATAAGTTACCAAATTTTAAATTAATAAATTTTAGGATGTTACATATTGAATGTAAAATTAAGAAAAAAAGATTTTATGAATATATTGAATGCGAATCCATAAAAGTGGATAAATTGATTCAGAAGCAATTTAAATTGGCTTATAAAACTAAAGTAGGATTTTATTAAATGAATATCACTGAATTAGCATGGAAATTTTTTTTTCGAAGTAAACGAGAGAAAACAAAATTTTGTGATTTAATGGAAGGTGAATAAATTGACTTAGAATTAAATTTAAATGGATATGGATATAATATGTGTAAATATAGATTAGATGCAAATGAATTGTTGTGAATAAATTTGAAATTGAATAAACGGTATGAAAATCAATTTGGAAATGAATGATTTGATGTTGGAACATGGTATTTGCATGTGCATGCTAGATTTGCATATTATAGCATGTTTTGTTTGTAAAATTGGTTATACATCCATGATATAATATGTTGGTTTATGAAAATAATGTGTTTAACTAGTAAAAATGAATATAATGCTATTAAATTTCGTATATACAAAACTGATGGGATTTATTTAAGTAAGTACAGGTGCAAGGAGGCTATTGCGGTAGATTTGGGTTGGGAAATTGCATCAAGCTCGCTTATATAACGCTAAACTAAGGTACGCATATGAATTTAGTGCGAAATATATATATATATATATATATATATGTGTGTGTGTGTGTGTGTGTGTGTGTGTATGTATGTATATTGTGTTTTCTGGCCATGAGAGCCGTTGTATATCTTTTTATCATATTTGTGATATAGTAAAAGGCTCTCAATACAATGGAGACTCTGCCAAAAAAATTCGAAAATTTAGGGTGTTAATTTTTTTTTTCCAAAAATTTTGGAAAATATTTGCTAGCTAAATTTTGATTTTGAATTGTAATTGAAATAAGGAATTTTAGTTTAGAAATGGAAAATCAAGTTTTATGGAACTAAAGAATTTAGAAAAGTGATATATCGAGTTTTAACAAAGTAGGTATTGACAAGTAAATGGGTTTGTTGCATTTTTCCTACTTAGTAATTTCGAGGACGAAATTCATTAAGGGGGATGTAACGACCAAGATTTTCCGTTGTTTGATTTTGAAAATTTAAATGGTTTTAAATATTGGATTTGGAACAAAAAATTATTTTTGAATATGATGATTTTGGTTGAAATTATAGAATGAATTTAAATTTCAAATATAGCTATTTATCATAATACGGAAATGGTGAATAATTGAATTTGAGTTGGATATGAGTTGAAACGATTTCTAATGTTGATAAAAATTCTATTTGAATTAGAATTCAGTTAGTAAGTTTCTAAAAATGGAATTTCGAGTAATTTCGTCGATTTTGAAATTCGTCGTTTTTATCGACGCGTTAAAATAGCCTTTCAGGGCATAGTCTCAGAATTCGATGGAACTAGTTCCATTAGATCCATAATAGAGTGTTACTATCGGATTTTGATTTTCGTAGCGTTTGGAGTTACCGTTTGGTCATATAGGATAAAAATACGTTGAAATTAATGTCGAAAATTTAATATAATAATGGGGTTGAAAAAGCTATCTTCTCTATACGATCGAATTGGAGCTCGAGACTAGTTCCATTGGATTCAGAATAAGGGTATAACATTAGAAACGCCAAGCGACACGCCTTGATAGGGGTTCAGGATTTTAAGGTTCCAAAAACAAAATATTTTGGAAATTTATTTATATTATAAATTAAAAAGCCAAACCCAGCCTCCCTATGTCGCCACCATATACATCTGATCCAGCTACCTTTTTCCCCATTTTAAATCGCATATACTTGTTTTCCTTCTTTTCATAAATAAAAACAGTTCGAAGAAAAAAAATCAACCACGCAATAAAATCACGTATCAGGGAATCAAAAAAAAGAGAAGGAGGAAGCACAATCGATCTCGGGGTCAATGGCTATAGAGAGTGGATCTACCTTCCTTTGAGCATAGTTGGGTCGCGACCTTCAGTCTTCGTGACTAGGTATTGTGGAAGTGGTGCGAGTGTTTTCAAAGGATGGAGGCAAAGTACGGCGATGGTCGATAGTGGGTGATGTCGTGAGGGGTCGCGAGGGGCTGCTGTGGGTTCGAGAGGCAGCTAAGCTAGCGATTTAGGAAAATGTAGTGGTGACGTTACCGAGCTTAGCGCGAAAGGGAAGACACGATGGATATTTGTTGGTGGCTACTAGGTGAGGTTGTCGGCTTTTGGAGGATGCAAAGTAAGAGTTCTCATATAAATGGTTAGTGAGAACAAAGTCAGTTGTAGGTGTCCTTTTGTGTGCAAGCGATTTTTAGGCTACACAGGCAAATCAACGAGCTATGGTGGAGTTGGTAAGCAGTAGGTTAGGCAGGCTGATTGGGTAAGGGAATTTTAGTTAAATAACGCAAAAGTTTATAAATTGAATATTTACAAATTATATATCTCATTCGTACGAGGTCTATAATGAACGATTCAAGTTGTGTTGCGCTCGTGGAATAGAGTGCTACGCATAGGAATTGGTTTGGGATTTTTTAGAGTCAGCTAGAATTTTAGATAATTCAAAAAAATCTGAATATTTAGCAAATTTAAAAATCACTGAGTAAATCTCACTTATTTTGGATTTACTAGTTTTAATTTAAAATGTTAAATTAATTATTGGTTAATTGGATGAAATTATAAATTTTTATCAGTTGGATGTTATATTATGTATAATAGTATATATATTAGTAGTTGGGTATATTCCCGCCGGTTGGAGCGGATGAGACACCATGCGCTCCGCATAATAGCGGTGACCCTATATTATGTGATATCCCACCTCGAAGTGGGATTGGTATTTTATGTTATATAACATTTATGGATGAAGGGAAACAGGTTGGAGGGATCCCATTGGATTTCTCAAAAATATATTGATGCTTTCATATATAGTGATATATGATGTGATTGAAAAATCTGTTATGGATTGTTGCATGATTTGATATATTGGATGCTATAGTAGCACTGGCCCTAATTTTGGTATTTCAAATACCATAAATAATATTTTTGAATTTTAAAAAGAAATTCAAAGGTGATTTTTGGAATTAAAAATATTTATATGGAAATTGGACTATTGAATAAGAAATGGATTTGGATTAATTAAAAAGATTTGATTTGGAATTCACTTAACTATTTTGTAAAGTGGTTCAGATAAATATTTTTGAAATGAATTTACACAAGATATTTGGAACAACGGATTTTAATAATATGTCATAAATTTTAAATAGAAGTTGAAATTGAGTTTTGAATATATTTGAAATTATAATTAGATTTATCGAGAAATGGATTACCAAATGGAATTTTAAATAGAAATCAGTTTATAAATGGATTTTAGTAATATAAATAGGTTATAAACTGGGAATGAGTTATTAAGTTATAAACAATATTTAAAAATAAAGTGGAATGATTATCATTTGATAAATTGGGACTATAAATTTACAGTGTGAATTTAGAATGAAATATGAAAATCGGTTTAGAAAGAAATAGTGGATTCTAGTTTGAAATTTGGAAATGGTTATAAAATTGAAAATGAAAATAGATCTGTATTAAATCGAGGGAGATATATAGATATAAAAATGGTTACATTAAATTTAAAGATAAATTATTATCGAGAAGTTAAGTTTTGTAAAATAAAATAAAAAGGATTTTTATCTATTAAACTATTTAGTTTTAAAAACTATTAATTGGAGTAAAATATTTCAGAAAGTTAGTTATTTAAATAATTATATTTGTTGAAAAAATTCTAATTTTATAACCAAGTTTTGGGAATCAATTAGAAATTTTATAAAGGAATTGGAATTAGTTATTGCCGTTTATTTTAAAAGTGCCTTGATATTTTTATTAATTATTTAACCATACTTTTGAAATGTATTATTATATATAGATTTAAAAGCAAGTGATAGGATTTTTATTTACAAATTCTCTAGAGATTGTGACTGGAATTTATCGAACGGATGTGATTTTATAAAAGAAATCTTATAACAGAATTTTTGGAAACTTAAGTGATTTCTGAAATGGTTAAATATTTGAACTTTGAAAAACGAATCTGAATTCATAAGAGAAGTTATAAATTGGTGAATGAGATTTTAAATAAGTGAATTCGATTTTGGAAGTGGTAGAAGGGATTATTAAAAATTCTGGAGATTTATGAAATAAGTCTAATGAGTAAAACATAGGAGATGCAGCAGGGCTAAGTGGGTCGCACCCAAGTAGGGTATGTTATCACTTTTCTAGATACCCTCGGATATATTATAATTGTGGATATGGTTGTGCTTGAAAAAGAGAGAAACACTCGGGTTGATAACATATTCGGTACTATCCACTAAGTGGTGGGTCGGTCCTGTGCTGGTAGTGATCGTTAGGTACGATCTTGTTACATTTTTCTAGAGATGTACTGTGGCGGGCGGTACCCCAGTAGCCCTGTCATTGTATGAAATCCAATATCCACCACGAGCCTGTATGGTTTTAGTTGTGTACCAAATATGCTGAAACATAAGATGTAAGCATTTAAGCTATTTTATAATTTATTTTCTATGAACACTATTATAATATCAGATGATTTTGATATAAAATGGTTTTGGTTATCGTAAGGTAAAAACCCGTCGTGTCTATGAGTGAGTGGTCTTACGAGATACCTTTGTTTTCAAAGTATTTTGATAATAGGATAGTTCTAATTGAGTGTGTTTTTTCACACTGTTTTTTCAGACTGACTCGGGTGTTATTTTACTATAATACTCGGGTCAGATCGAGTATTACAGATTCAGGTTAGGATGCTATGGAGCACAAGAGACGTGCTGGAGGATTCTCAGGCTGATTTCACATATTTTATTATATTCCTCTGTGTGAGTCATGATGTATGCTCAGTATTTGTAAGGAAAAGTTATTATAACTGTCCAGATTGATTGTTGAGTGTTGTACTCTGATGATTGGGTGTATATTAACAGTTACAGATTCTTTTGTATAAAAATATGCTATTACCTACTATATATTGTTCCATTTCGATTGTGATATTATGTTTATTGCTGTTTCTATTTTTCTTCTATTTCTTTCTTCTTCACCCCTAATGATCTAGTATTTCCGGCACCCGATTGCTCGGCATGCTATTCAATGAATGTATTAATGTCGATTTTCGAGGGTTGAAAATCCTACGGGTCGTTACAAGTCATTTTAGATGACTTTGTTCAAAAAATATTTCTGAACATGAGAACACACTCTACCATGGTGTGTATCTTACTAGAATTTTCATATATTTTGGTGCTGATTTAAGAGGAGAACAATCTATCCCTCAAAAAGATTTTGACAAGGCAACATCTCTCTTAAGCACGTTCCTCCATTTTTCGAACCATATGAGACATTTCCTTAAAAGGAACAAAGGTTGTCATATGAAGAATAACAAGATATTCAACAACAAGAAGAAGAAAGCCGTGAAATGGAGGTGGAAGAAGAAGAGAAGGAGGAGGAGGAGGAGGAAGTGGATACTTCCTTAGAAAATTTTGACGAACCATCACATCCCTCTAACACAAAGAGATCCTAAGGAACCAAGAAAAGCTTCTTGAAAACTAAAGAAGCTTAAGCATTCATTTAGTAAAAATTTCACCCCTCTTTCTAACAAAGTGGACAAATACTTTGAAAGATCATTCGCAAGCTTGGCGGCTCTTCATCATCATCATCTACATCCTTCTAAGCCTATCTATTTGTTTCCTTATGATATCTAGATTTGTATTCCTTAGTACTGTGTGCTTTTAGTTTAAGTTTATATCATTTTCATGTATTTACTTTTATTAATCTTTGTAATCCATGTACCTTTCAATTCTAGGTAATAAATATATCTATTACTATCCTATATTGTTTATTAGTCCCCGCAAGTTATAAAAATATAATAGTATAAGTTTAAAACAAAAACTATAATAAAAACATAAATTTTGCAATTTATGACTTGTACTTTGGGTACAATTTAAAGCATGTGGAAACCTTTTGAAACCTTTTGAAAGCGTTAAAATAATAAACCTTTTGAAACCTTTGGGTTCAATTTAAAGCATGTGGAAACCTTTCAAAAATTTAACCCTTCGAAGCCTTTGAAAAATGTTTCGGTCGAAACTCTTTGGATTATGCCTTCCAGTTGAGCAAAGGGATCAGACCATTAAATTCAAAAGCACTCCTTTCGAAACCATTCTTAAGTAAAGAAGTGATGGTGTCGAAACCATCCCTTCGAAAGGTTTGGAGAAGTGGCCATATTTGAAAACAAAGCAACCCATTTGAAACCATCTGGGTTGAAAGGTAGAAAGTAGTAGCATAAGGGTTCGACTTAGTCAAAAGCAATCAGTTAAAACAAAAGCGCAACCCAATCGAAACCATTTCTTTAAATCCATTTGACTTAGTCGAAAGCTAATAAAGTCGAAAGCTACTTAGATGAAAGCAAACAGGCACGTTTTCTTTTTAAAGCAAAGTAATGCCTCAACCTCTTCGGAACCCCTGGTTTCGACTCCATACCTTCTGCCTACATTCAATTCACTACATAATAGTTCCCTGGAACTAAGTGCATTCGTTTCGAGTGTGTCGGAAGCGAAGCTAAGGAGGTGGAACCTAGTGGCAAAAGCATTGAAACAGTGAAAAATATGTAGATTAGTCCTTTAAACTATTTGTTTGTACCTAACATGCCTTATTTGCAAATTGTGATTGGTTGTAAGTTTCTATTTTCTAAAAGCACTACCGACTTTCCAGAATTAATAAATTTAGTTTATTTACAAGAAGCCCCTTCTCCTTTTATAAATATATAAACATTTAAGTTTCGTACCTTAAATAATTTTATATACCCACTAAAACACTTAGGAAAATTCTACCAAAATTCCAAAAAATCTCTTTTTAAATGTTTTCCAACATATAAAAATTTCAAACTCAGTTCTTTTATAATTTAACCGTAAATAATTTATAATCCAATTTAACATTTTCTTTAGTAAAAAATTCATATGAATTTCACAAAAATTTAAAAAAAATTGAAAATTAAGAAAAATCTTCGAAATTATATTTCTGGTCTATATAAAAATTCACAAGGCATTTGGATGTCATTTAACAGGGTTTTCATACCAAGACATGTCACAAAATCTATATGAATAACCATAAATCATCAACAAGTATATACCATCACTCCATCATTCAAAAATATGGAAAATCAATGAAAAATATTTTGGATTTCATCATAAAACCAAAAATAAAAGAAATATGAGATGTAAACATTACTCATCTTAGCTTTAGAGATTAAAGAGATTGAGATGTGAATGGATTTGATTTGAATTAGCTTCTTCCTTATCTTTTCTTAATCTTCTTCCTCTTTCTCTTGTTAATGGTGACAAGAAAGCTTTTAAAATTTTGGAACAAATGAAAATGAACGTGTAGGGGAATACAAGGCCAAGTTTTAGGGATATAGTAATGACCTGTTTCCTATTTTACCCCTCCTCTATTTCATTTTAACCCTTGTTTTATTTTACTGGATAAATGGCACGGCTACCCCATAATAAAATCAAATCTCAATCCCTAGTCAACATATTGCTTTATTTACCTAATTAAATATTCTAAATAATGTCATCAAAAATTTTGGGTATTACAAACTCCCTTCCTTAAAGAATTTCATCCTCGAAATTACGATAAGGTACACAATACATCAATTAAAGAGGTAAAACATACCATCAAACAAGTTAAGATAACTATCTCTAATCCTGCTTTCAATCTCCCAAGTACAATCCATGTCATTGTTGCTTCATTAGACTTTGACTAATCTGGCCGTCTTGGTCTAAGCCTCTTTTTATCTCTCGCAACAATACGAATCGACTTTCTCACTATAGTCAAGTCCGGTTCTATCATTAAGTCATCTGTCACAATTGGTGCAATAGTAGTCTCCGGGTCTCTAACATACTTTTTGAGATGAGAAACATGGAAAACATCATGGACTCCTGCCAAACTGCTCGGTAATTCAATTATATATATGTGTTTCCCGATCCACTCAACAATACAGAAAGGTACAACAAATATCAATGCCAACTTTCTTGATCTTTCGAATCTGATTACACCCTTCATCGGTGACACCTTAATGAAAACCTGATCTCCACCTAAGAATTCTAAATCTTTTCGTCTTTTATTTGCGTGACTCTTCTGCCTAGACTGAGCTTCCTTCATCCTAGCTCGATGACCTTAATCTTCTCTGCAGCTTTCCTAACCAAATCTGGACCAAGAACCAACATATCCCCAGTCTCTAACTAACATACAAGAGATTTGCATGGCATTCCATACAAAGCTTCAAACGGCGCCATCCCAATACTAGTCTGATAGCTGTTGTTATATGAAAACCTGATTAAATGCAGATGGTCTTCCCTTGATCCTCGATATCTAGATTAAAAGATCTTAATAAATCTTCCAAGACTTTGTTAACTCTTTCCTTTTTCCCATCTGTCTGTGAATGGTAAGCGGTACTCATCTTGAGCTTAGTTCCCAAAACTTTCTGCAGACTCTTCCATAACTCGCTAGTGAATCAGGAATCTCTATCACTAACTATACTACTAGGAATTCCATGCAGTCTAACTATGTTCTTCATAAAAAACTTCGCTAATACATGTGCCATTCTGTTTGACTTAACAGGAATGAAATGGGCACTCTTGGTCAATCCATCCACTATAACTCATATACTATCATTCCTTCTATTTGACCTAGCAACCCATCAATAAAACACATGGAAATAGAATCCTATTTCCAAACTGGAATATCTAATGGTAGAAGCAATACACTTGGCTTCTGTTGTTTAGCCTTTGCCAGTTAGCAATTCAAGCATTGCTCTATGCATAAGCCAATATCCCGCTTCATACCTTCCCCGAAGAAAAACATCTTCATATCCTGATACGTCTTAGTTCCTCCTGGATGAATAGAGAATTTCAAACGATGACATTCCTCCTGGACTTCTTTCCTTATATTTCCTACACTCGGAACAAATAAACTTCCTTTCTTTCTTAACCCACCAATTATGGTCAAGACTGGAATCTTTCAAGTCATCGCTCTCGGTTCCTTCTCTTAACATCTTGATCCGTTCAGCTAATACCGGATCTTCTTCCTATTTAGAAGCAATCTTTTTTATTATCATTAATCGAACTTCCAAACAAGATACTATGGTTTCTCTGCTAGACCCAGCCTCAGATCTCCACTGCACTCTGCAATCTGCTAATGCTTCCAATCTTTCCACTCAGCAATTATCACCAACACTGCATTCTGATGTTTCCTGCTAAGTGCATCTGAAATTTTGTTGCCTTTCCGATGTGTACTCAGTCCCAAAATCATAAGCAACTATAAAATATAACAACCTCTGTTGTCTCCTGTTCAGCTTCTTCTGAGAGAACAAATACTTCGGCGACTTATGATCTGCACATAACTCAAACTTCTCTCCCGAAAGGTAATGTCTCCACACCTTCAATGCAAAAATCACTGCAGCCAATCCCAAATCATGCATCGAATACCTGACCTCATGCAGTCTAAGCTGTCTAGAAGCATAGGCAATCACTTTACCTTTCTGCATCAGCACAGCTCCTAATCATGTTCCACACGCACCAGTATGAACCACCAAATCTTGATTCCCTTCCGGAACAACCAATAGAGGTGCATGGGTCAATAAGTGTTTCAAACTCTAGAATGCTTTCTCACACTTATCAGTCCACACAAACTTCACATCCTTTCTTGTTAGCTTGGTCATCGGTGTTGTTATCCATGAAGAATCCTTAATGAACCTCCGATGAAAACCAGATAATCCAGGGAAACTCTTTATCTCTGTCACTGTCTCGGGTCTCTTCCAACTATTCATTACTTCAACCTTAATCGAATGTACTGACAATACTTTCTCTGAGACTACATAACCAAGAAACTTCACTTCCTTCTTACAGAAGCGACGTTTTGAAAACTTCACTTTCAGCTGATGCTTCCTCAGTGTCTCAAGCACCACTCTAAGATGAACTTCATGCTCTATTTCATTTTAGAGTATAGCAAGATATCATCTATAAAAACTAATACGAACCTATCTAAGTGCTCTCGATAAACTTGGTTCATCAAATCCACAAAGAAAGCCAACACATTAGTCAGTCCGAACGGCATTACTAACCATTTGTACGACCCATATCTGGTCCTAAATGCCAAATGAAAAATGTATACTCTCCTCTACTACTCTGAGCTGATGGAAACTTGTCACTAAAACCAACTGGGAAAATATCTTGGCTCCACTTAACTGATCGAACAAATTGTCAATCCTCAGTAATGGATATCAACTCTTTATTGTCCTCTCATTTAAATTACGATAATCGATACATAGCCTTAATGATCCGTCCGTTTTCTTAGCATTATGGATGCTCCCCAAGGCGAACTACCCGGTCTGGTAAAACTCTTGCCTTCTAGATCCATTAAATGCACATTCAACTCCCTCATCTCTATATGGGTCATCCTGCTTAGCGACCTACTCACTGGTTCTACTTCCGGAACCAAATCTATCTAAAACTCAATAGCTCATTTCGACGACAATCCATCTGCAGGCTCAAAAACATCCGCGAATTCTCTAACCACGAAAACTCGATTTAGCTCATCTTCCAACTCCATAACACCCAACAAAGCATTCACCTGACCGCTAAAACCATCTACGGTATAAACTATCTGATCACTACAATTAGGGTGTCTAAGTGATATTTTCCTAACCTGGAAAATATCCTACCATCGTATTCGCTTAACCAATCCATTCCAAGAATAATCCCGAACCCCACAATATCAAACACATGCAAACTTCAAACAAAGGCATGACCTAGCAAGTCAAACTCTAGCTGGTCACATCTCAACCCTAGAGTTGCATAACCTCATATTGGATTCGCAAACTATAAGGAAGTAACTAAATATGTGGTTTCTAGGTTAAGCTTATCTATCAAACATCTAGATTTAAAAGAATGCATTGCACCAGTATCAAATAGAATGATAACAGACATACCATGCATCTGAAGCGTACCTCCCAAATTTGCCTTTCCTTTCTCCTGATTTGTCGGCTTAAAAGCAACTGGCCCAAACTTACACCTTGCCCTTTCCATCCTTAGCAGGCTCCTTACATTGGTTCTTATGGTGGACAATTTGGAAGTAGTTGAAGCACCTGATATTCTTCTTTCAAGCCACTTTCTTTGCCTTTCCAGCACGACAATCATTAGCAAAGTGCCCCTTCGTGTCGCATTAGAAGCAAAAAACTTAGACTTCCCTTTCTTAGCTGTCCCACCCTTCTGAGAACCTTTCTTAGGAAAGAACTTCCTCTTTTGATTCTTCCTAAACTGGATCTTCTTAGCCTTACTCTTCTCTAGAAAATCAAGAATTTCCCATTGTCTTAATGCCATCTCCACTACAACATCAGATAGATTACTAATATGAGGTAATGTAGCCCTAACTAACTCAGGCTTCAACCCCCTGATAAACTTCTCACTCCTCTTCATCACTGTATCCACTGAAGCATACCCATAACTGGCTAATTCCTCGAACCTTCTAGCATACTCCAAAATAGACATCTCTTCCTACTCTAACTCAGCAAACTTTCTGATCAGAGCAGACTGTGCCATAATAGACATAAACCTCTCCTGGAACCTCCTCTTGAAATCTTCCCAGGTCATAGTCTCCTCATCCACTGCCACGGTCACACTATTCCACCAAAACAAAGTAGTTCCCTGCACTACACCAGAAAAGACCTTTCGAGCGTTGAAAAATGATACCAGAACTTTTATAGTATTTCGGTAAAGGCTGCGATATGACGTGGAACTAAAAGTCTGAAACTTTTTGCAGCGTTGTAGAAAACGCTACGAAAACTTGACCTATTGTTGAGTTTTAGAAACATAATAAAAAAAGTTTCATGCTTTATGTAGCATGTTGCATCGTAGCGTTTACCGAACGATACTAAAAATTTTCGTAGTGTTTTATCAACGCTACCAAAGTCGTTTTGCTGTATTCTGCATACTTTACACGCTACAATTTTCTGTTACGGACTTGTATCATTTCCAGTCATTACTTGCAGAATGTCTTATAAAAACTGGCAATCAATCACATAATTGTTGTGTTCAAACCAGCAATAAATCAATCAACCACATAATCATCCTATTCAAACAACTGAAAAAACACGTTAATCACATAATCAAATATGATATCCATAACCATTTCGATAATAGTTTTTGACAAAATGAGCAAATTCACATAAAATCCATAACTAGTCATAAATAAATTTACAAAAGTACTAACAATATACATATAACAATTAAAGCCATGTTCGTTTCTTATTTATCCACAATTATTTGCGGCAACTGGTCTTTACTTCCAAAAACCTAATTACCTGTAGACAAAGTTTAACAATCAACAAATGATTACGAAACTATTTTGAGTATTTAAAGTATATCAAACGTCCTTAGTTAAACATTTATTAAATTTAAATAAATTTTCTAAAAAATAGTTAATTTAGATAAATGTTTATAAAACTTGGTTAATTTTTATAATAAATTTATTTAATTTTTATAAAACTTATGAAACACCACACACCCCTTAGTATACCCAAAAAGGACACACTAAAGGATATGGTGCGTTATAGGTATAGCTAAAGCATCACAAGACTAAGATTCACGGGACAAATAAATAATAACAGCGAAAACATTTAAACAATAACTTTATATTAAAAATTAAACTTCATAAAATAATGTCATAAAAGAGAGTATGTCTCAAATACAAAATATACATGCCTTATGAAAAATATAATCTCAGTCACATCATCAGAGTACATAATAAAAATCATCCCTCTCGTAAAGTACCAGTACATCCAAAGTCAAATGTAAAGAAAACTGAAAGGAAGAAGAATACATGAAGAATGAGAAAGCTCTGCTAATGGGTCTCCAAGAAATCCAAATCTACTGTCCTCGCCTCTACTAGCCTATGGGGGAGAAAGGGGGAATAGAGGAGTGGGTTAGACCCATAAGTATGGTGAGTCAAAGTAACTACTAGCATTTTTATGCAAGATATAAATAATAGACTTAGCAACAGTTCTAGTATAAAGGAAATAAAGGAAAGATAAAACTGGAATAAAATACTGTTTAACTGTTTGCTTGGATTGTTTGCACTTGTCTTAAACTGATTTGATTTGGCTGAATTCCTAATCCCATTTTAATTAGGCTGAAAATCCTAGTTCCACCTATTGATCGACCTTCTATCTCTATTGTGCCATTGTGACTAGTTCAATCCTATTGGTCATACAGCAAAAGACACATGTTTAGCGCTTGGAACGCAGTAGTGAATTATTTATCCTAATCAATGTCGCACGCTTGGTCATTGTCGGTACACGCTAACTGTCGCCCAACATAAGCATGTCCAGCCTCACCTAATCTGTTGTGAAGCCATCAGTCCTAGTCTGAAAGGGTCCTGCCCTGCCTCACCTAAGTGTTTTGTGAGACCATCAGTCCTAGTCTGAAAGGGAATGCTATTGGTACGGTTCCTAACAAATGAAATCTAGTTCCCTTGCCCATATCCCCTGATTTGAGCCTCTATCTATTGGCCCCTTATTTACACTAGTTATAATATGCATGTCCCAACCTTACCTAACTATTGTGAGACCATTGGTCCTAGTCTGAAACGGTCCTTCCCAGCCTCACCTAATCTGTTGTAAGACCATCAGTCCTAGTCCAAAAGGAATGCTGTTGGTACAGACCCTGCTTCTATCTTTACTTATTAATTTAGTGCAAGTTCTTAAAATAAGCCTCTTTTATTATTTTCTCTCTATTTTCTTATTAACTTAATCTAAGTCTTTAAAAAAGCCTTTTCTGTTATCTCTAATTATAAACTATGTTATAATTTGCTTATTAACTTAGTCTAAGTTTAAAAATAAGCTTTTACTGTTCTTTATGCTTAATTATAACCTACGTTATAGTTGTTACTCTTCTTTTTTATCTTCTTAGTTATAACCACTAGCTATAAACATGCTTGCAAATATCTTAAATTTTCTGTTTCATTCTATCTTATTATAGTTTTTCTTATTTTACATCTAATTTCTGTAAATTTAATGTAATCTATTTTAATCTATATTTGCGAATTATTCTCTTTTTAATGTTCTATTCACATAAAAAGGAATAAAAAGAAACTAACATTTACAGGCTAAATTCTAATGTAGAACAGATGTAAATAAATGCAAATAACTGTAAATAACCGAATAAAATAGCTGAATAAAAATAACTGAGTAAAATTGAAGGAAAAGAACTTTAAAAAATAGCTGTAAATAACTTATATAGAAATTGTCTCAAAATTGCAAAAAAACTACAACTATTGAGAACCCTATTATTTTAAATTACTTAAAAAACTAAAATAATTACAAGACACTCACATGTGGTCCTTAGCTATTTTCCTTGACCTTCCAGGATCCATTCAAGAGTGTAAAATATTTTAATAAAAAAGATCTCCTCCGAAGAGAGAATTTCTTTTTAGGGCCCAGCCACAGGCATTGAACCCAACCGGGAGAAAATCCGAATGAGAAAAATAGTTAGGTCTAGGGTCTTATTTATAGTGTCACTTAGAGATCTCAGGCCACCGGATTTGCAGATTAAATCTAGTGCAACCACGTCGTAGGCTCATTAGGAACCGTTAGATGGAAGCAATAATGCACAAGATTGAAGAAAAGTTGCAAAATGACACGTTTGAATGAAATTGCATGAATCTACGTACGAAACAAAGGCGGGTCGGCCTCAATATTGTGAGGGTTGACCTATAGGTCAACCTGGCTATGGTGTGGGTTGACCTGGCCTTTTTTTGGGTTGACCTGACCCTTTTTTCTTCTTATTTTAATTCAATTCTTGTTTAATTCGTATCTTCTTCATATTAACTCGGATTTTAACAAACTATATATGGAAACTAATCAGAAAATTGCCACGGACACAATGGTGCCACTCCATACCTTGATTCTGAAAATTTCACAAACTTATTTTATTATTTAATTAATTTTTTAATTAAATATTATAGCTTAAATTTTGGATTGTTACATTCTCCCTTCCTTAAAGGATTTATTCCCCAAAATATCTAAGGACAGAAGAATGAAATAAATATTTTCATCCAATTCTACAACCAAATATTCAACCACCATCTATTACATCCATTGGCCTTAAGCTTTCTAATGCAATTTATATTATATGCAAAAGTGTAGTGTCAATGTCCCTAACTAATGCAAAAGATTAGACGGTCTACTGATTCAGTCAACCTCCTTTTTATGCAATCATGTCTGTTCCATGCATCTCAATGAAAGAAAATTCCCCAACGACAACTGATAGTTCTATATGCGTGCTACAATCATCATCTAAATGCAAAAATCATATGATAATCATTCGTCTATAGCAACCATGGAAATAAAATAAGAATGCAAATGAGCACACATCCATATACATATGCTTTAGGGACCTAGTTAGGCTGATCCCTAAGAGATAATATCGCCTAGTGGCATCCATTAGCATCCACTAGCAAACAGTTGCAACCATTAGCGTCCATCATACATAACATGTTCTAGTAACATGTTTACATTTAGTACTACCATCCATAGGTTAAATTCTAAGATCTACCCTCCCAAAGGATACTAAATAAAAGAACCAATTCAAAACTAAAGATGGAAATAGAAAATTCAAAACGTACCATCGAAAAGATGCGGATAAGAGGTACGTATTTTCTCCTTAGCCTCTCACGTAGAATATTCAATTTTGTCTCCCAAATGCTCCTTAACCTAAGGTTGTTCCTTATTCCTAAGCTTCTTGATATCTCGTCCAATGATCTTGGTAGGAATGCGACGAACCGTTGCTTCTCTCACTTCAACTTCTTCAAGTTGACTAGGTTCCACTACCTCTGCTGAATCGTGTAAGCACCTTCTCTAGTGCAAAACATAGAAAACATCGTGAACTCCTATAAGCCTCTTCGGTAGCTTTATTTGATACGCCATCTTCCCTACCCTTTCCACAATAGGGAACGGTCCTATGAATCTGGGAGCAGTTACCCACTCGATCCAAAACTTACTTCATTTCTTAGCGGAGATACCTTAATGAAAAATAAGTCTCCTACCTCACACTCAATATCCCTTCTCCACTTATCTGCATAGGATTTCTGCCTATCTTGGGTCGTCTTCGTTCTCCTTATAATCAAATCAACCTTTTTCGAAGTCCCTCTAATCATGTCGGGACCAAGTAGCAATCTCTCCATAGACTCCAACCAACATAAAGGCGACTTGCACAGTCTTCTATAAAGAGCTTCGAAAGGTATCATCCTAATGCTAGCTTGAAAGCTATTATTATATGCGAACTCCACTAAAGGGAGAT
This sequence comes from Allium cepa, assembly GCA_030765085.1. Taxonomy (NCBI): domain Eukaryota; kingdom Viridiplantae; phylum Streptophyta; class Magnoliopsida; order Asparagales; family Amaryllidaceae; genus Allium; species Allium cepa. The sequence continues at coordinate 519,751,582 of CM060929.1, read as the reverse complement.
GCTTCTCCTAAGTTCCTCCAAAATCACAAATGCATATCCTCAACAAATCTTCAAGAACTCTATTAACTCTCTTCGTTTGGTCGTCGGTCTGAGGGTGATAGGCCATACTCAATCTAAGCTACATCACTAAATCCTCTTGCAAGCTTCTCCAAAATTCGCTAGTAAAGATAGGGTCTCTATCGCTCACTATGCTAGAGGGAACTCCATGAAGTCGAACTATCTCACGAACATATAAGGATGTCAAATAAGGTGTTGTCCCCTTACTCTTGACTGAAATAAAGTGGGCGCTCTTAGTCAAATGATCTACAGTCACCCAAAACTAGTATTCTCCTTCCTAGATTGGGGTAAACTATCTATGAAGTCCATTGAAACACTATCCCACTTCCATTTGGGTACATCCAAGTTTTGAAGTAATCCACCGAGCTTCTGCTGCTCCGCCTTAACTCCTTAAAAACAAGACACTTGGCTATAAACTCTGCCACATCCTTCTTCATGCCGCTCCAATAAAACACTCTCTTCATGTCGCTATACATCTTATCACCGCACGGATGAATATTCATTCAAGAATGGTGGGCTTCTTCTAGAACAACTCTCATCAAATCACTAGTGCAAGGGACACAAAGGCTTCCATCTTTCCTTAGCCACCCTCTACTATCAATGGAATAGTGTTGGAGATGTCTAGAGACTTCTCCTTTGCTAATTCTCTCTAGAATATCCATAAGCTTTGTATCCTCTCGCTGCCTTGAACCAATCTGATCTATGAGGTTAGGCTTAACCTCAAGTGTTGCTAATAATCCAAGGGTAATGTCCGTAGAGGGCTTAAAACCAAAGTTGGAATTAAACTCTAGACTTTTCCACTCTATTAACATTAGACTAAGAGTTGCTCTCTTTCTACTTAATGCATCTACAACCACGTTTCCTTTACCCGAGGTGTAAGCTATCTTAAAGTCATATGATGCTAAAAATTCCATCCAACGCTGCTGCCTTAAGATTAAATCCTTTTGTGAGAATAGGTACTTCAATGATTTATGGTCAGCGAAAAGCTCAGACCTCTCTCCTAGCAAGTAATGTCTTTAAGACTTGAGCATGAAAACAATAGCAGCTAACTTCAAATCATGGGTAGGGTAGTTCTTCTCACGAGTTCTCAGTTGTCTTCTTCCATAACATACTACCCTCCCTTCTTGCATCAATACAGACCCAAGACTAGTCCCACATGCATTAATGTATACTGTAGAAGCCTTAGCTCTGTCGGATAAAATTAACACTGGTGCCTGGTAAGGGCCTTCTTTAGCATCGTGAAGGAATCCTCACAATCTATGTCCCACATGAATGTAGCATTAATCTTAGTGAGGCTAGTAAGCGATCTGAAATCTTAAAGAAATCTCTGATAAACTTCTTATAATAGCCAGCCAAACTTAGGAAACTTTTAATTTTGGAAGCGTTCTTAGGGGCCTTTCAATCTTGCACTGCTATTACCTTAGCGGGATTAATAGCTATACCCTCTCTTGATGTTATATGCCCCAAGAAACGCACCTCCTTACGCCAAAGTGACATTTCGAGAATTTTGCCTTCAACTGATAAACACGAAGTGTACAAAGAACCTCCTCAAGATGAATAGCATGCTCTTCCATACTCTTGGAAAACACAAAAATGTTGTCCACAAATACTACAGCAGACTTATTTTGGACAACTCAAAAAACAAGGCTCATCAAATTTACAAAGTAGGCTGGGGCATTGGTTAGCCCAAACGGCATAACCGACCACTCAAAGAATCCATCGGGTACCCTAAATGTTGTCTTATCGATGTTATAGTCAATGACCCAAAGCTAATGAAATCAGCAGCTAAATCGAGCTGAGAAAATACTGAAGAGCCTACCAAATGATCGAAAAGATCGTCTATCCTAGGTAGTGGATAACAGTTCTTCTTCATGAGCTATTCAACTCTCTATAGTCTATGCAAAGTCGAAGGGAACCATCCACCGTTGTAGAAAAGACGACCGGCGCTCCCCACCTAAACATGCTTCGTCTAATGAAGCCTTTCTCTAATAGCTCACCAATCTGATTACTTAACGTCTTCCTCTCTCTAGGAGCCATATGTCTCGCGGGCAATGCCACTGGCTTAGCGTTGTCATTCAAGCAGATCCTAAAGTTGATCTCTCTCTTAGATGGTAGTCCCCTAACTTCTTCAAAAATGTCTGGGAAATTTCTAACAACAGGAACATAATCTAACTCTCGTAGTGATGAATTAAGGGAATAAAGGAAGCTCAATATGACTGACCCCTATGGGTCGTAAGAAACCTCGAGAGTCCTACTGCTGCTTGTCCCTAGTCTGACAAGTCTCCTCTCGCAGTCCAATATCGCTCCATAAGTGGATAACCAATCCATCCCCAAAATCATCTCATATCTCGAAAATCCTAGTACAAAGGCATCACAATCAAACTCTACGCCTAGTATAAATAATTTCAGACCCCTACAAATCATGGATAAATGTGCCGATCCTCCTATGAGGTTCGAAACTGCTTTAGGGTCTACTACTAGAGAAATATCTAAGCGCAAACAATCACTAAGGAACTGGAAATGAAAGAATGCGGTGCTTCGGAGTCAAAAAGAGTCCGAATAGGAAAGTCCGAAATAGAGACTTTACTACCTCGATCCGGTCCACTACTAGAAGGTGCTACATCCAAAGCCTGTACTTACGATGTCGGTGCGCCTGCTCTCTGCCTCATCCTCCGAGGACAAGCTCTACAAAGGTGTCCAAGCTGCCCATAATTGTAACACCTTCCCTTCATCGTGTTCTTCTAATAGTCCTTTACGAAATGCCCAACCAAGCCACAACTATGACATTTCCCACCTTTCCTGATGTGCTTTTGAGGTCCTCCTTCTTTCCTCTTGTCCTTCTCCTTCTTATTCTTCCACCGCTACTTCTTAGAGTTTTCTGACTTAGGAACTTCTTTAAGCTCTCCCTTCAACTGCCAAGATGCAAGCTGAACTCTTTGTCAGTCATCCAATCCTAATAGCCCAAATAGCTTCTCTGTATTCCTCGACCAATCTCGTGCCTCTATAAAATCCTCTGTTCCAGAAAATGTTCTGCCTCCTAGATTAGTGAAATCATTGCCTAGCTTAGAAAAATTGGCTACTGCAGGTGGATAAATGGGATCTCCACCTACTGCTGCTGCATTGGGCGCTTGACCTTGCACCTCTAGTACCATAGCTCTACGGGACCTGTCGGCCATACTATGCAAAGAAAAGAAAATTTAGGATCGAAAGAAGGTTAAACTGGACTTTGAGGAGATTTTTATAAAACTTTTTTATATTTGAAAACCATTTCTATAGTAAGAGTTTCTTTCCAAAAAATACTTTTGGTTTGAAGATAAATTATTTTCGAAAAATACTTACTTTTAAACAAGTTTTAAGCAATCCTGTAACCTTAGGCTTTGATACCAAGTGAAGCACTACACACCTTTAGTATACCCAAAAGGACACACTAAAGGATATGGTGCGTTATAAGTATAGCTAAAGAATCACATAGACTAAGATTCACCAGATAAATAAATAATAACAGCGAAACATTTAAATAATAACGTGATATTCAAAATTAAACTTCATAAAATAATGTCATAGAATAGAGTATGTATCAAATACCAAATACACATGTCTTATGAAAAATATAATCTCAGTCACATCATCAGAGTACATAATAAAAATCATACTTCTCATAAAGTACTAGTACATCCAAAGTCAAATGAAAAGAAAACTAAAAGGAAGAAGAATATATGAAGAATGAGAAAGCTCCGCAAATGGGTCTCCAAGAAATCCAAATCTAATGTCCTTGCCTCTGTTGGCTTATGGCAGGGAAAGGGGAAATAGAGGACTGTGTCAGACTATAAGTCTGATGGGTGAAATTAATTACTAGCATTTGTAAGCAAGATAAAGATAATAGACCTAGCAACAGTTTTATTATAAAAGGAAATAAAGGAAAGATAAAACTGAGATAAAATACTGTTTAACTATTTTCTTTGATTGTTTACACTTGTCTTAAACTGCTTTGATTAGGCAGAATTCCTAATCCTATTTTAATTAGGCTGAAAACCCTAATTCCGCCCGTTGATCCGCCTTCTATCTCTGTTATGCCACTGTGAGCTAGTCCAATCCTATTGGTCCCATAGCAAAAGACACATGTTTAGCGCTTGGAATGCAGTAGCGAATTATCTACCATAATCAATGCCACACGCTCGGTCATCGTACACGTTAACTGTCGCCCCCTCTTGTAACCTCTTACTTATCCTAATCAGCATAAGCGTGCCCAGTTTCATCTAATCTGTTGTGAGACTATCAGTCTTAGTCTAAAAGGGTTCTGCCTAGCCTCGCTACGTGTATTGTGAGACCATCAGTCCTTGTCTAAAAGGGAATGCTATTGGTATGGGTCTTACAAACAAAATCTAATTGTGCCTCTTGCCTAAATCCCTTGATTTGAGCCTCTATCTTTGGCCCTTTATTTACCCTAGTTAGCATAAGCGTGTCCCACCCTCAACTAACTATTGTGAGACCATCAGTCCTAGTCTGAAAGGGTCCTGCCTGGCCTCACCTAATCTGTTGTAAGACCAACAATCCTAGTCTGCAAGGGAATGTTGTTGGTACGAGACCTGATTCTATATTTTCTTATTAATTCAATATAAGTTCTTAAAATAAGCCTCTTCTGTCATTTCTATTCTATTTTCTTACTAACTTAATCTAAGTCTTATAAGCTTGTTCTGTTATCTTTAATTATAACCTATGTTATAATTTGCTTATTACCTTAGTCTAAATTTAAAAATTAGCCTTTTCTATTCTTTCTGCTTAATTGTAACCTACGTTATAATTGTTACTCTTCTTTTCTAACTTTTTAGTTATAACCACTAGTTATAAACATGCTTGTAAATGTCTCAAATTTTTCTATTTCAGTCTATCTTCTTTTTATTACGATATTTCTTATTTTACATCTAATTTCTGTAAATTTAGTATTTTCTATTTTAGTCCATCACTAGTACAAAACAGATCAGCTGCTTCGCCTCATTTGTGTCGGTTGTCCATAAAACCGACACAAATAGTGTAATTTGTGTCGGTTGTTCATTAACAACCGAAATTATTGACTTATGGGGTAAGTAGAAAATGTTAAAAATGTAATTTGCATCTGTTGTTCTTAAGAAACCGACACAATTAAAGGGAAGCAATAGATCTATTTGTGTCGGTTGTTTGAACAACCGACACAACTAAATACAATAGCATCGGTTGTCCAAAAACCGACACAATAGGCACAGTACTTTCTCCCCAAATCCATTTCAGCCGCCCCCTTCTTTTCCCGCGTACGCTAAATTTTAGAGGTAAGATTTGCGTACCCGCCCCGTCTTATCTTCTTTTCTTCTTCGTTAGTTTATTCCTTTTCTCTCTACCCGTGAACACTAAAATTGAATTTTATTCTTCTCTCCACCCATTGTACTACCGTTCTCTCTACCCGTCGATTGTCGAAGACTTCTGATAGTTCATCTCAGTTAGTGCAAACTTGGTAGGATCTGAATAAGCAGGAGTTTAGAAAAAAGGTTGAAAATCGTTACTGCTTAATAGTTCATCCCGCGTGATTCTCCGGTAAGTGAGTATTTTATTTTATCAGTATATATGATAAATAAATTAAGTTTGAGTAATACGATTTCATGTTCAGCCTTTGCCTATAGAATCTTTACTCTGGTTGCTAGTTACAGTTTTTCACTGTGGTCATGGTGAATGATGAATATGGTTTAAATTGATTAATTTACTGCCTTTGTAGAAGTTGAATCCAGCTTGAGATCGTAGACAGAGACTAAGGTTCCATGCATTTACAACTTATAAGCTATCATGTATGTATCTGCATTTTTTTAGCATTGACGTCTAACCTATATTAGTTAACTAATTAACTGAACATCTCACTTTATTGGTATATAATAAAATACTAATGTTATATATGACATAGGTTGATTTGTGAGCGCTCAGTCTCTCCAATAATGAGGTTAATACTTTGTACAACTTGTTCATTCCATAATCCACTAAAACATGATCCTTGTGCACGAGGTAGAAGATGAAGATTGACGTGAGGTGAATGGATGTATGTCGTGAATTCAGGATAAGTGGATGTCTGTACTTTCAAAAGTTGGCTATAACTACAGTATGTCTGAGAGATCTGATCTTAAATGAAATTCTACGAACTTACCACTGGTTTTAGTAGCAATCTAAAATAACTCTTTAAAATGTTCATTTTACTTCAGAGTTAATAATCATGATTTGTGTGCAAAGAAAGATGTCATGGATCCAAATTAAAGCGGCATTTTTTGTTTCCTTGTTCGATTTATTCAGAAGTTAGGTTAAGAAAAACAGTTAAACTCACTCTCCTCTTGGATTGTGTTTATTTAACTTGTTCGTTGTTGAGTGCTGATGCATTATTTCACGTTGGAGTTCGATAAACAAATAATTCTAAGAACACTTTGACATGTTTATTAGGCTACTAGCAACAGGCGTCTGCATCCTGTAGCACATTTAAACTCTACTGGAGGTTTCTTAAGTACATGATTCAGTGTAATTATTATTATATTTAAATGAAGGCTGAACGTCTTGTGTCAGTAGTGTTCTTCTTCAAGATTAGTTAGAACTAACTGCTCTTTTTATCAAATACTAATTTATCTACTAGTTTGGTTCTGTGTGTTAAATTTCTTTTCAGAGTAGACAGTATTTTCAATCTCTGTATTTAGAAAACTGTATCTGAAACTTTAGGCCTGCTGGCTTATAAGTGGGAAAAGGTGATAAAGATAATAAATATGTTGGAATATATATACGTCAATAAGGATAATGACTTGTAATGTAATACGAATATGTTGTTTTCATGGTTTATAAGCAGTTCAAATATTGCATGGTAATTGTTAGCTCTAAACTGTTTCTTCACCAGTTCTTTTGTTACAATATTTTTGGTGACTGGAGGTGAATTTGTATGCCTCTTAACAGTATGCTATGTCCTATTTTCCTGTAGATGAATCCATATGTAAAATATTTATCAAATACCAAAGCCTGATTGTGTCACATAAATTCTGAACATAATTATGAACATAAACCCGAGCATAATTCTGGACATACTTTTTAAATTCTGTACAGACTTTTTATTCGGTTTTAACTGCACTATGGATAGAATTCGTAAGAATTTTATATAGTTCCTAAGATATTGTATCAAGGGATAAAAGATTAAACTCCTTTGAAGAAATAATTTGTTTTTGAATATGTGTGCCAAAATTCTACATTTCAATAAGGCAAATTCTATTTATACACAAAAATTACCTAACATACACCGTTTTTTTGGCTAAGAAAATCTGTTACAAAATTACCCTTCTTCTTCATTGCATTTTTATTCATTTCCTTATAACCCATCAAATTAAAACATGAAAATTGACCATATTTGATCAAATCTATACATTTTTTATGAAGAAGTTAATAAATATTTGAAAATGAAACCTAAAATATCATTCAAGACAACTTTTACAACCTGCTGCTTTAATTTAAAAGTACCTTTCTCCAAAATAGAATTTTAGTTTATTGAAATTGAGAACTTTTTTTTTGCTTATGCAGACATAAGAAACACTTATGATTTTTTTTTTTGCTTATGCAGTGCGTCTCTAGCAATTTCATATGGATCGTAATTGGATGTATAACGTGAAACGTGGTGATGATGAGTTCTTGAACAAAATGGAAGGATTCATCAAGTGTGCGTTGAATGATCAATTAGCAAGAAGAGAAGAAACAATTTTTTGCCCTTGTAGACGTTGCCAGAATAGGAGGAGATTTCGTAACATAGATCAAATCAGGGATCACATAATTCGGTATGGGTTCAAGCAAAATTATACACAGTGATATGGCATGGTGAAAGCACACTTAGTACACCTAGTTCTAGTAATCATTACACTGATGAGAATGACCAGGAAGGTACCGTGAATAACGAGGTAAATGATGAGACTGATGAGATCGACAATGTTAATGAGATGTTTGATGATGTTCAAGAACATTTGATGGAAGAGCCAAAATTGTACGAAAAAATATTACTTGATGCTGAGAAGCCTTTGTATTCTGGTTGTGCTAAGTTTACAATATTGTCTGCTGTGCTCAAGCTTTTCAATTTAAAAGAAAAACACGGGTGGAGTGATATAAGTTCTACATCATTGTTGGAACTTTTGAAAGACATGCTACCGGAAGGTAACGAGCTTCCTACTTCTAATTACGAGGCAAAGAAAATTATGTGTCCAATTGGCAAAGGATACAAAAAGATACATGCATGTCCAAATGATTGTATATTGTATCGAAATGAATATGAGAGCTTGCATGAGTGTCCTAAGTGTGGATTATCCCATTCCAAGTCGCGAGAAAATGTTCATAACGACCCAGATAAGAAATGTCCTCCAGCAAAGGTTTTATGGTATTTGCCCATTATACCAAGGTTTAAACGTTTATTTGCAAATAAAGAAATTGCAAAAAACTTAAGATGGCGTGCAGACGTGAGGAAGGATGATGGATTACTAAGGCATCCAGCCGATTCTCCGCAGTGGAGAAATATCGATACCATGTATTCTAGTTTCGGCGAAGAAATAAGAAATCTCAGACTTGGTCTTTGCACAGATGGCATAAATCCATTTGGCAATCTTAGCAGTCAACATAGTACTTGGCCGGTTCTTTTGGTGATTTACAATCTTCCACCTTACTTGAGTATGAAATGCAAGTACATTATGTTGTCTCTTATGATTTCGGGACCACGACAACCAGGAAATGACATCGATGTTTATCTAGCTCCTCTTATTGATGATCTAAAACTTTTGTGGGATAAAGGTGTACGCGTATTTGATGCATATAGTAGAAGTGAATTTACATTACGCGCCATGCTTTTTTGTACCATAAATGATTTTCCCGCATATGGTAACTTGTCTGGATATAGTACAAAAGGTGCTAGAGCATGCCCAATTTGTCAAGACGACATGGCTGTTGAGCGCTTGCATTTTTGCAAGAAAAATGTGTATATGCATCATCGTAGATTTCTCCCTCTCAATCATCCTTATCGTAAAAAGAAGAAACCTTTCAATGGGGAGATAGAAAGCGGAGTTGCTCGTTTGCCATTAACAGGAAATGATGGATATGAACGAATCAAGGATATTGAAAATGTATTTGGCAAAGCCTTTCCTCTTCAAGAAGGCATGTGGAAGAAAAAATCTATATTTTGGGAAATTCCATATTGGAAATATTTACAAGTTAGGCATTGTCTAGATGTAATGCATATAGAAAAAAATGTTTGTGACAGTATCATTGGAACACTCTTGAATATACCCGGTAAGACAAAAGATGGTGAGAAAGCAAGACAAGATATGTTGAAAATGGGTATTCGAAAGGAGTTAGCACCAGTGGAGAAAGGTAAACGTATCTATTTGCCTCCTGCATGTTATACATTGTCCAAAAAAGAGAAAACTAGTTTATGCGAGTGTCTTCGTGGTGTCAAGGTTCCATCAGGTTATTCTTCGAACAATAGCAGTCGTGTATCAATGAAGGATTTGAAATTGACGGGCATGAAGTCTCATGACTGTCATGTGTTAATGCAACATTTGTTGCCTGTTGCTATTCGAGGTATATTGCCTAAACATGTTAGACATGTTATTACAAAGCTTTGTATTTTTTTAATGCAATTTGTAGTAAGGCTGATATGTTGGATGATCAACAAGCCGATGTTATTGTTACCTTGTGTCAATTTGAGATGTATTTTCCCCCTTCATTTTTTGATGTTATGGTGCATTTGGTTAGACATTTGGTAAGAGAAATCAAGATTTGCGGTCCTGTTTTTATGAGGTATATGTATCCGTTCGAAATGCACATGGGAATTTTAAAAAGAAAAACAAAGAATAGATATAGACCTGAAGCTAGTATCGTAGAAGGTACTGTAGCCGAGGAAGTTATTGAATTTGTCACTCAATACCTAACTGACGTTGAACCTATTGGACTTTGCAAGTCTCGACATGAAGGGCGACTTAACGGTCAAGGCAAAATTGGGTTTAAATTGACGTCAATTGGTGATGATATGTTTCACAAAGCTCACCTACTTGTTTTACAGCACCTTAATGAGGTTCATCCTTACTTGGAAGAGCACATGACAATTCTAAAGTCTCGAAATCCTTCAAAGAACGAAAGATGGTTGACAAATGAACATAACCGCTCATTCGTCATATGGTTTAAAGATACGGTAATATCTCAATTGTCTCAAACAAATCATAATGTTTCCGATATAATAAAATGGTTGGCGTATGGGCCTAAATTTCAAGTTAGCTCTTATGAAGTATACGCTATTAATGGGTATGTCTTTCATATGAAGCGTCAGGATGAAAAGAGCAAAATGCAAAATAGTGGAGTAAGTGTCGTAGCATCTTCAAGAGAATTTGCTAGTGCTAAAGATAACGAACCAATAAATGCGACAATGTCATATTACGGAGTAATTGAGAATATTTGGGAACTTGAATATAGGGACTTCACGATTCCTCTATTTCAATGTAAATGGGCCGATAACCATCGTGCTATACAAGTGGATGAACATGGATTCACACTTGTTGACTTTGATCGAGTGAATCATGATAACAATCCACTCATCTTGGCATCTCAAGTGAAACAAGTTTTTTATGTCACCGACCCAGCTGATCATAAGTGGTCTGTTGTCCTTCCTGGAAAAAGACGCATTGTTGGGATCGACGACGTGGTAGATGAAGAAGAGTATAATCAGTTTGACGAGAATCCACCTTTTTCCATTGGCGTAAGTCTATCAGAAGAAGAAGTTGATTTAAATGCAAATTGTGCACGTACTGATCACGATGAAGGGGTTTGGATAGCGGGGTAATTTTTTAACCTTCTAATACTGTCACCATTTAATTTGTTCGTATGTGTACATTTATTTGGAATGTGTATATCAGCTGATTTTGATTCAGATATCAGGGAGGTATGCAAGTATTTTGGAATATAATCATATCTATATCGTCTAATGCTATATTATGCATAACCTTTTGAGATGTTGTTCTGATGCTAATTTTTAATTATCATTTATCAATCTATTTATAAAAGTCCTGTGCAGCGGTGCTATAAAATTAGATATAGGAAGCGTAGACATATAGTTTGTGCAGTTCTATTTTTGCAAATGGATAAGTCATAAACAAAATATCTATGCTTTGGGTTGTCTATGTAATGCTTGAACCTGAATTACTCACCTTCATGACAATAGCTAGCTTCCCATGTCTGATTGATGATGTTATATGTTGTAGTCTAATAATTATATAGGAAGCTCCAGGGTTGGAGCTGTGTTTTAGCTAGCTAGGACCACGATCGTAGCTGAACAAAAAAAATCATAAATTCACACAAAAACGTAGATTTGTGATATAAGGCCCTAGCTAAAAAGAGCATCCAGGTCGAGTTAGAGGGATTGGTGGGACGGTTGGTATAAAAAACGTATTTGGGGATGTAGAGAAAAGGAAAGGTCGAAGTGGTGTAATATCAGCTGATGAGATGCATGTTATCACTCAGGAAATAGAGGCTAAAGTGAGCCAAAAATTGAGACAAGAGATGAGTACAATGGTTCAAGAGCAGATTGCAAACATTTTGAACACGATGAATTTGCCCAAGGAGGTGGATATCAGCACACCATTAACTGATCATCGTAGTAGTTGTCAATCAACGCACCCGAGCAAATTACAATATGCAAACAAAACTCAAGAGACGGATCCCTTTGCAGACTTGCAGGTAAACAATTCATAGTTGAATTTATAAACGTATACGATTTTATGTATTTGACAAGTGCTAAGTGAAAAATGTTGGTTTTGTACTTTGCCATTCTGGAAACCAATTAAATGTCGTTTGGCCATGAATATGGACTCCAAAATTGTTGTAGTGGGTCATGGCATGGTACATCCCGCTTCAAGGTCCGGAGATCAATGTCATAATCAACAAATCTTGGTCGATCATGTAAAAGTTGGAATTGATGCAGTGGAGTCTAGTCATAAAGGAACCTCACTTCCTGTTCCAACTAAACATCACAACACGATAGGAGAAGCGGTTGGGACTTTTGTTCAATGGCCTAAAAGCCTTGTGCTTTTAAGAGATAATGATACGGTAATGAATGCATTTTTCTTCCTTAATTTAGCTTGCTAAACTCCTCTATTTCATATTAGAACATATTAAAGAAGTAAAATTTCTTCATTCTAGACCTATTATAGATAATTTAGCTATTTATAAACTTATCGGAAAGTAGTTAACATATGAAGTTGAATTCTTAGCATTCGTCTATTCTTTTAACAACATCATTTCAAACATCTACTTAAAATTTTGAATTAGGTGCCTACATCTCAACCAAACAAGGATTTGTTTGAAAATAGTAATGACAAGGTCGTGAATACAATGTCAGATGAGTCTGCAAAACGCAAATCAATCGTGGATGAAGAGATTCTCAAAACTTTAACGAGCGAGTGCAGATATTTCCATGACCTAATACTTCAAATGTTATCCAATGATAGTGCCATCAATGCAATTCAAGTGAATAAGGATTTATTCACATACGATGAGGACTTTGAAATTCATATCACGATGGACAACATTATCTAATTCCTTGGTATGACATGGTTGAATGCATCATGGTTGCAACTTTACATCATGTGAGTATTTTTTCCTTAGCAATTTTTTTATATATAACCATCTTAGTTTTTTGATGAATAATCAATTTTTAAAAAACTAATAATATATGTTTAAATTTGTTTAGGTGGTTAAATCATATGTGCAATGATCTCAAAGTGGAGACCATTGGGTTTATGTGTCCCAAAAAGCTTTCCCAAGTGCGAAAACATCCAGATATGGCAAATACATATTTGTCGAACACATGGAAAGCATTGCAATCTAAAAGCTTACTTTTAGCCCCACAGTACGAAGGGTATGAACATTAAACTTTTAGTAACTAGTTTACAAATTTGATGCCAATTTTAACTAACTATAAATCTTGTAAGGCAGGAAACATTGTATACTGCTTGTTTTCCGTGTAGAAATGAATGAGATTTATGTTTTTGATCCTCAGGCCGAACGCAAACATAAACTTGAAATTAAACCGCAAGTGAGCACGTAAGTTGTATATATTTGCTCTCTTATATGAAGTTAGTATATGTGGTAAAATTAAAAATGTATACATGAAATTAGTGTATGTAAATGCGGGTGCCGGAGTAGTTATTATTTAACATTTTATTGCATGTGTAGGGCCTTCAAAATTTACAAGTCATTCGGTGGCAGGTCTCGAGGAAGTACCTTGAAATGGAAGCATGTTAAGGTGATTTGATTTTCAAACAAAAAATAAAATAAAATAAATACTATGTATTGTTTGGCATATGAATTCATTTTAAACTAACTATTAAGTTATCTTGTAATATTGCTGTAGTGTCCTCAACAATTAGGAGCAACTGACTGTGTATATTATGTGATGAGGTATATGCATGACATAGTGAAAAACCACAATCAAAGCATCGATTTACAAAAGGTACTACTTTAGTTTTTTTCCTTCATATCATACATTAGCTACATTATAGGTATATTTCGATCATATCATTGCTGCAATGCTAGTTAGAAGAAATCAAATGCCAAGTCTTTATTTACTGTTCAGTTCATGTATTTGAAGGAAAAAAAAATAAACCGAGAAAATGTGTAGTGATGCACCAAGTCGTTGTTTTAGTTTGACCCGTCATATTAGAAGTTAAACTTATAAATCCAGCTGATTCAAAGAAGTAAACTATTTTAAAGTGAGGGAGCATTAACGCTTCTGGATTCCAAACTTTCAGCCATACAGTGAACAGTTATTATTGCTAAAAAAAATGAAAGCAATTTTTTTTCTTTTTTGTTTTAAAACAAATGATTTACACGTGGAAAAGAAAATGAAAATGAAAATAAACTCTGGCAGAAAGCAAAGCTATGGAAAGAAGTGTCTGATGTTGTGTTTTGTAGTTTGTGCAGAAGAGGGATGGAAGGTGAATAGTGGTCAGTAGGCGATTTTGATTGTGATGGAGATGGTTCGGGTTTGTGAAGTGAGGTTGAATTAGTGGGTTCGCGGTTGTGGGTTGTAGGAGGTGGGTGATGATGGAAATTGAAGTTGAGGTGATGGTTGTTTGAAGTTGATGGTGTTGCTTGATGACGAAGGAGGCGGCTAATCGGAGGCAGTGGGAGGGAGTGGCGATGTTTGCTGTGAGTGGTTTGGTTTTGGTTTGGGTTGTGGGTTGGAAGTGGTTGAAGATCTGGTCACGTGGTCGTGGTGACGGGTTTCTGGTCGTGATTGAGGGAGGTGAGTTATTCCAGGCAGTTTGGGGAAGTTGAGGTGTTGAAGTATGCAGTTTTGGTTGGATGAAGAGGGAGATGAAATGTAACTGTGAATGGTGAACAAAGAAAGGCACAAATGAGGAAGTACAACAATCAAATGCCTCAATTGCCTGTAGCAGTGAACTCAAATGATGGACAGTGAGAATGTAGCAGGTTGATAGTTGCAATTGTAGTTGTCGAAGAGGAAGTAGGGAGAAGGCATAAAAAAGATAAGTGTTGGAAGAATTTAGATTCAGGTGCAATAAGGGATTCAACTACCAACTGGTCTCTCTATTGGTAGTAAGATGTATAATAATTAACCACTGATTTAAGGAACATGAATAAATCTGGATAACGTATTGAAAACCACAACTATACTAAGCTTACAAGAATGTGAATAATGGATATAAGATTCAACATAAAAATCAATCAAGAGAGCGATGAGTTTCTTCGTTGTGATGGAAGAACAAATCAGGATCGATATCGTCAGATGGAGGTTCGGTCATAGAAATTCCAAGGTTAGATGGTCCTTTAGCTGGCTGTTGATTTCCATCATCTGAATCTGAATCTGAATCTGAATCAATATGGATATGTTGGAGAGTCAAAAGGGAGATTGAAGATGGATTAACAATATGGATTCGGGGAAGGGGCCTGCCGACCTTGCCAACCAACACCAGCATGCATGACAACGTCTGTAGGAGTCCAGAACCTTCCATGCAGACGCAAATGATCCTCATCTCCATACTGCTCCTGTACTTATAGAGAAAGCCTTCCATCCTTCCAACATTTACTCTCTCTCTATCTTCGCCCTTGGCATTGAAAGGAGTGAAGGTATTGAATTCTTAGAAGATTTGTTTAAACATTTTGATGAGATTAATTCGGTGAATATTGGTCAAAACTATAAAAAGAAATTTGGAGACCCTGACTGTCATGATGTTCGAGTAGATGACAATCATCCAAATTCTGAGTTGAATGGTCGAAATGTTAAGGTTAGTTTTAGTGATTCTGTTTTGACTTCGGATAGGGTTGGTCTCTCTATTGGTAGTAATCCAGTTACTGTTATGAACGATGAGGATTTGAGAGGTTTGACAGATGAGGAAGCTTCAGATATTCTTGTTAATGTAAGCATGGAAGTGTTGAAAGTGAATTCTTTTGATCCTTTGTTATATTATCTTGTTATAATGCAATATAATTCAAAAAATCAGCCTATGAAAACTGGTAGTACACGTTTAATTCAAGATACGTTTTTAACGCAAGGAGTGATTCTGGTGTTGCCAATTGGTTTCAAAAGTTGGATGAAGACTTTATACACAATCTCTATAGAATTGTAGTGGTTGGTTGCGGTTATGGGTTGTAGGAGGTATGTTATTGACTGTAATTGTTTGAGCAGAAGTTAGAGGGATGTAGGCAAAAATCAGTGGGATTGATGAAGTATGCTTGAGGTCAAATGATATGGGATGGCAGAAGGTAATGTGTATGTGGGTTATGTAAGTTTTAGGTGGTGGTTTGACAGATTTGTAGAAGTGGAGTGTTTGTTGTATGATGTTGACTATTGGACTGGTGGAAATAATGGCAATAGGGTAAGTATGTTGGCAGTTGTACGATGTTGATTGAGGAAGGAACAGTGAGTGATTGGCAGGTCAAAATGTTTGGTTGAGAAATGTGTGTAGGATGATGCAGTTTTGGAGGTACGTAGAGGTGATCAGAAGTTTTCAATGCAAGCGATGTAGTGAATGAACTCATGTTACAGCCAAGTAATAGCAGTGATGATGTGAAAGTTATGTGCACTGATGATGATCTGTAGTTGATGGAAGGGGAATTGAAGAAGTGAGGTGGAATTGAAGATGTAAGATGTGGTCGAAGCACAGAGGCACTGTGTGCAGCCTGACACACTGTATAGATGAAGATGTGTTCTGTCTCTCTATTGGTAGTTTTTAGGTTGTGAATGGCAGAGGAGTTAGTTGTTGGCTTCTTCCTTGATAAGCCACTGTCCTACATTACGGTTGTCGAATATTTAGAGCGAATCTGGAAGCTTAAAGGCTTTGTGAATGTGAAATTTGATGGTTTCATCTTTCTTTTTCTACCATATTGTGATAAGGACAAATCTAGGATCCATCAGGTCAACCACATTATTATGCATAATAAGCGTTTTATTATCAAAACTTGGAATCCTGAAATTGGGGGTGCGTGTGGTAGCATTAGGTCTGTTCCACTATGGGTTCAATTGCTAAATATCCCATTTTATGCTTGGTCTCATCTTGGCATCAATTGGCTAGTAAGTAGACTGGGCAAGTTGTTGTGTATGGATGAATCCACTGAACGTCTTGAGCATATTGAATATGCAAAATGTATAATTGGGATATCCCTTGAATAAGAGTTGTTACATTGTTTCCCTATCAAGTTGATCGATGGTGGTGAGCAAATGATTCAAATAGACTATTTATGAAAACCTGACATTTGTATTGCTTGCAAATCTTTTGGACATAGACCTGCTGATTGCAAAAGTAGCCTAATTGTTAATGATAATGTTGAAAATGATAAATCTGAAGTGGTTGAGGTCAAGAAAGGTGATAATGAGTCAAGTAAGGTAGAGAGAGGGAAGTTTAAAGTTATAAATTAGCAGAAGTGGCAGAAAATTGCTGGAAACAAGAACAAAGTGATATCTTTAAAACAATTAAGCATGGAAAAGTGGTGGAATGTAATATGATAGCTGCTACTTCCAATGGAGGGAGGTTAGGTTACTGGTTATTTGGGTATGGGAAGATTATGTTTTTTAGAGATGGTTGGGTTACTGGTAGTTTTATTGAGGTTGGTGGTTGTTGACTTGTAGATCGGTATAGGAACAGGTAGCGGTTTTGGTTTGTAGGCATTGATCGAAGTGGATGGAGATCGTGTTTTAGGTTGCAATTTTAGGTGGTTTCTGAGTGAAGTAGTTTCTTGGGTTTGGGATTGTAGAAGGGGGTTGTTCAAGCTCAACGTAAATGGCATAACAAAAACTAACAATATAGAATGTTTTTTTAACAGCACTAAATGGAACAAAATGGAAATGTAACAAAAGCAGCAAATATGTAGCAAAAAAAATGAGAATGAATTTTTTTTAATTGTGTATGTTTTTTTTATATATAATAAAATATGCAAATGCAAATGCAAAAACAAACAAGAAACACAAACACACAACAAAATACACACGAAAATCAAACAAACAAACACACAACAAAATACACACGAAAATCAAACAAACAAAATAAATTTCCTTGTAGCTATCATTTAATTTGTTTCCAATATTCAGCTTATGCATGGTTCAACCTGTGTTTGAATTACATTCCTCTCAGATTGATCTTTTATATATATTGCAGAGTATTCCTGACTTAATTATTTTCTTTTGTACAACAATTCTCTTAATTGCAGGACTTTGTACGAGACGGTTCTTATAACCAACAAGAGATAGACGAGGTTCGACAGAATTTAGCTAGTTATGTCATGTATAATTGGATGTAGTTGGTTGTGTACGCCGATCTTTTGTAACGTACGTTGGTATTTTGTTATGTACGTTATGTTTGTGATAGATTATATTCTATTTTGGTCTGTAAACATGAATTATGTTGATGGATAATATAATTATATTTTTTGTTCAATCAGTTCATAGTAACGTTGGTTTATAAAAAATTAAAATTCAATTTCATATTGTTTCTATAATCTTAAACGGTAATAATATATTATTTTTTTGCTTCAGATATTACTTGTGTCGGTTGTTACTTCAAAGGGAACCGATACAACTTTATATCAATTGTGTCGGTTGAAAAAACAAACATAACCGACACAAATATTAATCATTTGTGTCGGTTGTTATTAAAGAACCGACACAAAACTATGAACAGTTGTGTCGATTTTTCTAAAAGGACCGACACAATAAACGGCGGTATGCTTCACTATACAAGCTGATTTGTGTCGGTCCTCTTAGAAAGACCGACACAACTGTTCATAGTTTTGTGTCGGCTCTTTAATAACAACCGAAACAAATGATTGATATTTGTGTCGGTCGTACAACCGACACAACAGAAAAATGTCTTTTGTGTCGTCTTCATATGAGTCGGTTGTAATACCGACACAACAGGGGTTACACAACCGACACAAATGACCAGTTTTGTACTAGTGCATATTTGTGAATTATTCTCTTTTTAATGTTCTATTTTCATAAAAAGGAATAAAAATAAACTAACATTTACAGCTAAATTCTAACGTAGAACAGATGTAAATAAATGCAAATAATTGCAAATAACTATAAATAACTGAATAAAATAGCTGAATAAAAATAAGTAAATAAAATTGGCTGAAAAGAACTTTAAAAACTAGCTGTAAATAATTTATATAGAAATTATCTCAAAATTGCAGAAAAACTACAACTATTGAGAACCCTATTATTTTGAATTACTTAAAAATTTAAAATAATTACAAAACACTCACCTATGGTCCTTAGCTCTTTTTCTTGGCCTTCTTGGATCCACTTCTAGCGTGTAAAATATTTTAATTAAAAAGATCTCCTCCTAAGAAAAAATTTCTTTTTAGGGTCCAGCCTCAGGCAATGAACCCAATTGGGAGAATATCCGAATGAGAAAAATAGCTAGGTCTAGGGTCTTATTTGTTGTGTCACTTAAGGATCTCTGGCCGTTGGATTTGAAGATTAAATCTGTGCAACCACGTTGTAAGCTCGTTAGGAACCATCGATGGAAACACGAACACACAGGATTGAAGGAAAGTTGCAAATGACGTGTTCGAACAAAATTGGTGAATCTACGTACAAAACAAAGGTGGGTCGACCTTTATATTGTGAGGGTCGACCTGGCTATGGTGAGGGTCGACCTGGCCTAGTTTGGGTCGACCTGACCCTTTTTTTTCTTCTTTTTAATTCAGTTCTTGTTTAATTCATATCTTCTTCATGTTAACTCGGATTTTGACAAACTATATATGGAAATTGATCGAAAAATCGCCACGGACACAATATTTTAAATACCGTAGCTTGATTCTGATAATTTCACAAACTTATTTTATTATTTAATTAATTCATTAATTAATTTTTTTTTAACCGAAAATATATACATAAACAAACACCAATAGCTGCCAACAATCCTGGCAGGTAACTACAGAGACCAGCAAGCGACATAAGCAAAAGAATAAAATCCCAAAACACAGCGGGAACAAAGTCAGAGCGGAACAGAAAGCCGTAAACCAAATCAGATACAGGATAGGTAACTAGAGAAGAAAGATCCAAGATCACATGAGCAGCCCCAGAATCGAAGAACACCAAGATAATGGGACGTCTGCAACCAAGTATTACCAAGAGAAGCAGTCAGAGCCATGCAAATAGAGAAACGGGCGTAGAAAAAGTCCACAGACACCTGGACCTGGAAAACAAGCAACCTCATGAGATTTGGGGGGGGGGGGGATGGGAACGAGGCGGTAGAGACATCGCGCCAAGATCAGGATTCAGCCAATGCCCAGTCTAGCAGTAGACCGGACAGTGGTAATAGAGAGAAGACCCACAAGTCTCCTTGAGCGGGGGCCCACGGATCCTCTGAAGGGCCTACTGCGGAAGGCCAGGAAGACATCATTCCTGACACGCCTTATAATAGTCGGGGGGCCCATGGGGCTATTATCGAAGATTGCCTTATTTCGCGCGCACCATACGTGCCAACAGATCAGACAGGGAAGCAATCTGAAAACAATCGAACGAAGAGATTTACCAGATACGCCAGCCCACCAAATTGACTGGAGCTCTGGGGGAGATGTAGCCATGGAACGAACTCCGACGAGATTGCCGAAGTAATTCCAGCACGCTCTGGCCGAGAGATCAACAAAAAATAGGTGGGACAAGAATTCCGAGTTCCCAACGCTGCAGCATCTACAACGGGAGACGATTGGGATGCCGATCATTTGGAGATTTTCATCGAGCGGCAACCCATTGTGAAGGATACGCCACATCAACAGAGAAACCTTAGGGGGAATTCGAGAATCCCAAATGAAGGAAAACAAAGGGCGGATAGGACTTGAAGTGCGAACTGATGTCCAAGCTTTCGCAATGGAGAACGATCCACCATCCCAACCCGTAAGCCCGTTGTGAGAGTCACAGAACAGTTTTACCGACTGCATGTGCTTCCAGGTCTCACTAGCATAGGACGGAGTGCCAGAAAAATTTGTGCCTGCAAGCCTATAGTACTTAGCACGGAGAAATGTTGCCCACAAAGAGTCGTTAGCCCCAAACCTGTTCCACAGCTTACAAGCAAAAGCCGCACAAAGGTCCTTAGGATTACGCAGTCCCAGGCCACCTTCGTTCTTCGGACGACAAATGGCGTCCCAAGATACCCAGTGGTGACGGCGGGTATCGTCCTTGGAACCCCAGAAGAAGGACGAGACCAAAGACTGATAAGAACGGAAGAAGGAAGAGGTGGGGGTCATAGCGGCGAAAACATGTGTACCCATTGAGTCAAGAACCGACTTAATGAGAACTAGTTTCCCTGCTTGGGATAGGAGAGATGCATTCCAGCGGATAATCTTGTTTCTCACTTTATCAGTTAAGGGATCGAAGATAGCGTTAAGTTTTCTACCTCGGTAAAGGGAGATACCCAGGTAAGGAAGAGGAAGGGAAGCTGCCTCGTAACCAGAAATGGTCTCGATCCAAGTGGCACGAGAAGGGGACAAGTCCTTGCTATGGACAAAGCAACTTTTGGATGGATTAACGAGTTGGCCCGAACACCTCTCGTATTGGTGAATGAAACGAAGCAGTCGCCGGACAGAGGAGCGGCTACCATTAGAGAAGATGACAATGTCATCAGCAAAGGATAAGGAAGAGATAAGAGGGCAACCCCTCGGGATTCCAAATCGCTGGATCTGACCGTAGATAGTCAGGGACTGAAGACCACGAATGAAAGCCTCTGCCGCAATGACGAATAGACAAGGCGAGAGTGGGTCTCCCTGATGCAGACCCCTACCTCCCTTGAAATACCCAGCAGAAGACCCATTAATGAGCACAGAGTACCAACAGTTCGAGATGAGCCGCCAAACTAAGTCAATAAGGGTTTCCGGGAACCCGAAAGCCCTAAAGACCTTTAAGATGAAAAACCAAGACATGCGATCGAAGGCCTTAGCCATGTCTAGTTTGAACAACACATTGGAACCCCTAATTTTCCGATCTATTTGGGAGATCGGTTCCTGAGCGAGAAGGACGTTATCTGTGATTAAACGTCCCTTAACAAACACCGCTTGAGAGGGAGAGATAATGCGTTCAAGGATAGGGGCTAAACGACTAGCTAAAATCTTAGAAATAACTTTATTCGAGAAGTTACAAAGACTGATGGGACGGAAATCCGCGCAAGACCGTGGATTTTCGCACTTGGGAATAAGAATCAAATTGGTGGAAGTCCAGCCAGATGGAAGGGACCCACCGACGAAGAAGGATTGAATCGCGAGGCAGAAATCAGTCTTAATAATAGGCCAAGCTGACCTATAAAAGACACCGTTGAAGCCGTCCGGACCGCTGGCGCTATCCTTGTTTAGGGCAAAGACACACGCACGGATCTCGTCCGAGAAAGGAGGGGCCGCAAAAAGGTTGCTGTCCGAGGGAAGAACCATGCGGGGGATGAAGGCCATCAGGGCCGGGTCAGGAACCGAGACAGAGGGAGAGCCCAAGAAGGACTGGAAGTGGGATAGAACGGTATCTTTGACGTCCACGGGAGATGAGGCCAAAGATTGGTTAGGACGCAAAATTTCATGAATAGTGAGAAGATTGTTCTTCTTTCGAATTATAGCTTAAATTTTAGATTGTTACAACTTATTAACTTAGTTAAATTCTAATAAAACTTAATTAATTTGCACAAAATTATTTAGTATTTATAGAACTTAGTTAAATTATGTAAAACATAGTTAACTTTTAAAGATTTGATTAAATTTTGTAAAAATTAGTTTGATATTTATAAAAATTGGGTAATTTATTATCAATCTGAATTAATTTTATCAAACTTTGTTTATTATTATTATAAACTTGTTAATTGTTATAATACTTAGTTAATTATTACAAATGTATTTATTTTTAAAAAACTTAGTTAATTTATTCAAACTACCGTTTTTTATTATTATCATTAAACTTATAAATTATCTAAATTGCTGAAACTTAAAATGTCATGACTTATATTTTAATTAATGTAAGCTTATAAATCATCTCAAATTTAATCTTTATTAACTTTGTTAATTTTTATAAATCGTCTCAAACTTATAAATTTTTCGTAAACTTAGTTAAGTTATTGTTATTATTGTAAATTTAGTTAATTTATTATTTTTAGTATAAATTTTTCTAATTTTTATACACTAATTTAATTTTTATAAAACTTGGTTAACTTAGTTAATTTTATAAACTTATTTTTGTTATTATTGTTGTTATTATTATTATTAGTATTATTATTATTATTATTATTATTATTATTATTAGTTACTAATATGCAACACATATACGTGCAAGTAATATCCAAATATGTTTTCCTTGGATGGATGTGTGTTTTAAGTGCAAATGATTTTGTAGTTACAAAACATTTTAAGTTGTTTTGTTGGTGATATCGATGATAAATTGAAAGTAAAATTCCATTATTCGTCGGGTTAGAAATGATGTTTTCTTGGCATTTCTCGGTAGACCTTTCAAGGGTTCGGTTAGTTCTCGCTCTGGCCCTCTGGTGGTCCTGCTTTCTATTTCCTGTACTCAGTCGTCCTCTAGAGCGGGAATTGGATGAAGTCCGCTTTCGAGCCAGGTGGTTCTGGCTTTCCCGTCACCGTTAATCCCCCACCCCCCCTTTTTTCCTCTGATTTAGTGGCTCTTGTTTTTCAGGCTCTGGATATTCAGGTTTGGATCGAGGATTTCTTCCATCTTCTTATATTGGATCTCGGGCGGAGGATATCTCGGAGATCGTTATCGTCGGTCTCATTATCGGCTGTCTCTTCAGGTTATCGACCTGTATGTTTTGTGTCTATCTCAGGAGGGCGTCTTTGCCAGCCCTCGCTGTTATTTTGGTCTTCTGTTTTTATTTGTCTATTGCCAGCTTCGGCGGATTTTGTTTTTCATTCTTCTATTGGTTACCTGTCAGGCATGTTGACAGCTTTTGGTGGTTATTTATAAAGTCTAAAATTAGTTTCAAAAAAAAAGAAGTAAAATTCCATTGGTGGGTAGGCGAAAAGGGCGGTGAGATTCCATTGATGAATGGGGGTAATTTTGGAATTTTAAAAAGATACTATGTAAACGATGTTGATTGAATTCTCTTTATTAATAGTAGAGATGAAGCATAGTTGATTTAGTAATTTTTTGTTACTATTATAAAATTAGTTAATTTTATCAGCTCATAGTTTATTATTTACTATTATTATTATTATTATAAACATAGCTAATATTTTTGTAAAACTTATTTTTATTATTACAAACTTGTTAATTTTTATAATACTTAATTCATTTTTATAAAAATTAGTTAATTTATTCAAACTATTGTTTATTATTATTTTAATTAACTTAAACTTAAACATAAGGAGGGAGACAGTGTGCAATTATTAGCTCTTACCGTGACATTAAGAATGGAAAACACTTCATAACCTTCCTAAAAATTAGTTACTCCAAGACAATTATTAATTACTTCTCTGGACATATCTATGACTGTAAAGCAAAAAAATGATCATAATGAATATATTACAACATCTCATTTTTAATGAAGATCATGTTGATTGTAAACATAACAATAAAAAATTTGATTTTAATATGGAAAACCAGTAAAAATATTTGATGGCATTCGCAGCCACTACGTTATGTAAGGGTTTGCTTTGAATACATTAATCTGATCTAGCCTATCACAGTATCGCTTAACTTGCATATTGTAACAAACTTCTTAACCACGTTTTGGTATAGAGTACCTTGAGAAAATAATATTTGAGAATTGATTATATATTCCACGATTCCCAATGCAATATTGTTTAATTTTAATGTCATACATTCAAAGAGTTGGAACTTCTGATACACGATGCCAAGCAGTAGTCCAACTGAAACATATGTAATATATTTGCTACAAAACTTGAAGGGAAATGAACCTATATTTAGAAAAAAAATAGAGAAAAAGAGGGAAAGTGTGTGTGTGTTTATGTACCTCCCAGTAAAGTTGGTGGCAATCTGTGCACTGCCAAACTCAATATTTCAGTTAAATAAACAATTTGGTATGACTTGGAATCCTTTGGAAGCTTCTATGGCTACCTCCATGAAAAGTGGTTTTTGAATGAATCTTCCCAATTTTGGTGAAAATATAAATAAATTAATATACAAACTGTAACAATAAAGTCAATAAAACTTATCCCAATAATATTGAACTACAAATATATAATTGTGTCCATGCATGTATTATTATGATTTTCTACAGTTTCTATGAACTATTCAAAGTTTAATAATGTTATAGTATTAACTTATCATAAGATATAATTAGTTGGCAAACATTTCACCATATGTTTTCGACAGTATGATTAATGTAAACCTTAGACAATAATCCTTTATCCAATCATTAGTGCAGTTAGTAACCTTCTTTACAAATGAACAACTATTCTTACTTCCATCCCACTTTAATATTATAAATATTTAGAATTAAGTACCAACTTCAATCCTTATAACTACATATACTATATATGCTTAGTTCTCTCTCTATATGTATATATCTTGTATGTCTGCATGTAAATTAGTTGAGTATGGTTAGGTTTACCCTTTATATAAATGGATGAACATAACATTTGTATTCCATCGATGACAATCATTCATGACAATAAAATTGAAGAGATACATGTTAAATTTTAATAATGCATCCATCACCGTGACTAAAAATTAAGTCCATCCTCACCTTTAGTACAAATATAATTAACTCTGATTATAAATGGATTATGGTCCTTTACAATTAAGAGCACTTTGATTGTATAACGATACTTTAGCTGATGCGTTAGTCAACAATGAATGAATAGGAAAATATAGTGATCATAAACATTTGCTACCATGCTAAAGCAAAATTATGCCAACACTACAACAAAAATATGTTTTTACAGCATTTGCTATCAGCGTTCAAACGTTGGATGCTGTAGTGGATATTTTTAGACAGTTATATGCAGTGATAAACGCTGAAAAAACTATCCCGCTAGGTTTATTTTTGTTTGCCGCGAACTCACATTTACTTTCGAAAAAAAATCTATTTCCCTCGTCTCTTAATAATTCATTTCCATCTCCATCAATTTCATTTTCCCTTCCGTCAATTTCGATTTCAATTTGCCTAGCACCAGTTCGTATCTTCCTTCATCCTCCGCAATGATTTTGATCAAGCATTTTTGTCGCTGGCGCTTTTATCCGCATCGATTTCGGATTTGATTACCCTAAACTTGGCGGAACTGGTGAGCATTTATTTCTTAACCCTAGTTTTCAGTTAAATTTGAAACATTGCAATGTATCAAAATCTTGCTTTCCTGATCGAGTTTAGCCTGTTTTTTGTTCTGATTGAGTTTAAACTTTACACTACCTATAATTAAATGGTATTATTTATATTTAAAGAATACTTTGGAATCCTAATTTATTACTGTTTCAATACACATGGTTTATGAATTTTGAAGAGACAAGATATATTGGCTTACATGCAAGTATTGGTGTAGAAAACCATAGCTCATGGCACTACTGGAAGCAATGGCTTTCAGTTTAGCAGTTTTGGGTGCTTGATATTAATTCAATTCTCTATGTACTTTAGTTGAAAAGATCACAATTATCTAGAAAAACATGTTCTTTTTTAATTAAATCAACACCATTATATCTGGTAGCTTACTTTTTATAACTATCTGCAGAGTTTAGAATGGTTGGATAATTTATATTTTTTTACCTATTTGTTTCGAATGGAAGCTAAAATAATACACCAGAGAGGCATTAACAAAGCTTCAATAGAAAGGTACAACAAAACGCTCATTCATTAGTGTTATCTATACGTATAACTAGTTCTAAAAAAGAGATAGGATTGAATCAGTAAAACTTCTGCAATAAATATTTGAAAATATGGCTTAAAAATTTTAGCAATTCAAATCATTTTTGCATTTTCGTTCTCTAAACCGCCTGCATCTAATTCATATTAGCAACTCAAATGGAGCGATACCCATTTTAGCAACTCAAATAGAGCTGTAACATACACTAAATAATCAAATCCATTTGATTGTTTGGACAAGAAACTATACCCTTTAATTAAATTCCCAACAAGGTTATTTCACTTAGGAAAAACAGATCATGTAAAAAAAAACTAATTTTGCAGATGTTCTTGTTTTGAATGGTAATTTGTTAAATGATCATCTTTTTGTCACAGTCTGTCTCAATACTTATATATGGCCAACAGTATATTTGAATGCAATTGAGTAGCAATGAACATTGTTGATATTTTCTATAGCTATAGGCAATTGTCGTTGCTTATTGAACAAACTTTGTATAATATGATGTATTGCACTATTATGGTTAACCTGTACTTTATTTTGACAATTTGAACAAAACATTATTGATATCTTGCTACCGTTCGATGCTTTTCTTATTGAACTTTGTACGTGTTTGAGTTGAAGTTTATTAGAGTCCAGTGTTTTTGTAAGCAGTGTATCAGTAGGTGTTTTTATTTTAAAATTTACAATCTGTTTCCACTTTGATTTCCGGTATTCAAACTTGCAAGAATAAGTATATTGTCATGATACATTTAGTTCACCTATAATATATTAAATATATTTATTTGAAATCATTATAAATTATTAATGAGCTAATGCTATCAAAACTTTTATGTTTAAAATGTTTATAATAATGTACAATGTTATTGAAACATTTCCACTTATTCTTCCAGGTATCACAGTAAATTTTGTACTTGCATATTTATTTCCAACATTGATAAAATAGATGAGTTATATCTACTCGGCATATTTTTAACACCTAGCCTTATAGCAACCGCATTAAGGCCTCTCACATTCCCAGAGAGTATCGCTATTATTTTGAAGCAAAGGGCGTTCTTCTTTTGCACACAGACAAACAATAACCATCCTTACTCTTATCTATTTTTGGATTACTTCCTTTTATTTTTCTCCATAGATCATCTCATTCCTTATTTTTGGTAACAAACTTGTGCTAGTTTTCATTCTTGCTTAAAGTTAATGGTGGGAGTTGATGTGAACTTGAGCTTCCACGACTGGAAGAGAGTGTCATCCCACTTCCTTGGACCTGCGCTAACTGTGCAGACACATCAACGAAGAAAGATTCAGAATTTAAGGTTGTACTTGGTACTGAATTAATTATTTGCTTTTCCTAATTTATATCTTATGATGATGCTTTGGAGTTATATACAGATCTATGATTGCTGCACTCCCACACTTCGTTCTTAGCTAGTCAACATTGTGTTCAATCCTTAGTTTCCTGCTAGAATTCCTATACATTATATTCTCCGTACCACACTTCAGCTCAAATCAATTCCAACCCAAATAAAAATAGACCACCAGTTTCAGTTCATAGCATGTCATTTCACGTCTGGTAGTATCTGGATTAATTGCAACAGTCCAGTTTATAACATGATCCACACCACATCTTCACCTCAGTTTCAATGACATAGGATTTAGTTGCTCAGTACGGAGGCAATTTCACTTAGTCCCATTGCATGGTCAACATTTTTAGTTTGCTCGCATCTCGTTCAGGGAATGCATATCGTTTCAGTTATTCAGAAAAGTTTAATTCGGTACTTTATTTGAGCATATCTTATATACCTTTGACCTGCATATGTTTAGAATACAACATGATTTTACTACTGATACAATATATCTATGTTTTGGACCATTTACATCTCATTCTACCTACTGATCAGCTCTTTACTGACTGTTTTTTAACTTTGAATAAGTATTATTGATCACTCACCAGGATCCATGTATGTTAATAGCACTTTGTTTATTATGATCGTTATATTTCACAAGCGTTTTCCTCTTGCTGAGAACCACCCATCAATAAAAAAAAAGGACATGCTCACGATAAAAATGATTCAACATATCATTTTTAATATGATTATTTAGTAAAGCTGAAAGCCATTGAAGCTTTAGAAGAATATTTGTAATTGTTTTGGGTTAGTTTTATCGAGCATACATACCATTTTTCATGTCACTCAACTATTTATTTTAAATGTTTAATAGGGCGGGCTCTACTAAAATCACTGGCTTATATGCATCTATTTTCTTATGTGTGCAGTTTTAACGGAACAAAATCAAAGTGGTTGATTTTTAGTTTCTTTATGTAGGGCTGATTTTTAGTAAATTTGGCTTACATATAGTTATACCTTTTTAGATTAAACATGGATGAGCATTAGCACCGGATGCTCTCGTTAACCATATAAGCTTATTTGAAGAATGCTTTTCATTTGATGAAAACATATTAGACTTTATGCCAATGCTAATTTATTTTGTCAGTGGTGATTGACAACTATATGTCGGAGTCATGTATTTACTCAGTGCAACCGCTGAGTATAAACTTGGTTCAACCATTGAGTTATAAACTCACTATTTCACTCAGTGCTTGTGCAACGAGCGGAACTTCATGTAGTTTCATTGAGTGGAACTCAATGCTCAACGTCGAGTTTAACTCAGTGACAGCCCCGAGTTTAACTCATTGATAGCCCAGAGTTAAACCCAACTTAAAAAACTAAGCCTAATAGCAAATTAAATTCAGTTTTCTATGGCGTCAATTTTTCTGCAGTTTGTAAGAAAGATTTTATAACTATTTTTTTATTTATATGCTTTTCTACACAGTGTATTTTTTTAATAATTTGTTAAACTTAGTCCTAAAAATTAAAATTTATTTCATTGTAATTTTAGCAGAGGATCACACAACTACCTTCACAGTAGCAATGTTTTATGCACATTTTTCATTCAAGTAATGAATGTGATTTAGAATCCTTGCCCACACCGATAAGAATGTTCTATGGGAGATGACAACACAAAAGCTTTAGATTTAGGTTTTGTACATCAAAGTTATTGCATGGGAATTGAATTTATTTTGCATAGTGTCTTACCTGGCTATTTTTTTATGTTAAATGTTCATATCAACCTAGACGAGGAGAATAAGGTTCCATTTCGAGTGATAGAGGTATTGTTATCACTAACAAATCTTTGAATAGTAACTTAAGAACAATAGCCGAGTTAGGAACTTCAGGTACCTCTGACAACAAACTTCTGATTTTACCTATTTTATGCTTGATTTTTTTAAAATATAACGTTTCTTCAATTTTTTTTTGTTTACAGCTTTGGTTGAAAATTGTGAATAGGAGGTGACCTAAACCTCATTTTTCCAAGTTTGGTATTGAGCAGTACTCTGCAAAAATATAACTTATTTCAGTACAGTTCTAAGATATCAGCATGTTCTAAAACTGATACTGTGAGTTAGTTTGCACCCTTTATTTTTAAAGAAAATCAAAACGATGAATATCAGTAACAAAATATCATTTCCGACTTTTAGAGAATCTGAGTCATGTTATTAATTAAAGACATTTTCTGACTTTTAGAGAATCTGAGTCATTATCAACAAAATATCGTCTTTGTTACAACTCTAATTTTGTATAAACAAACAAACAGTATTGGTCTCACAATTTGATCTACATAGATACCCAATACAGACAATGTTGAAATGCATGATCAGAGTTGGTGTGCTCATTATATCTGATGTATGAAAAAAGATCATTCAACAAACTCCTCACACCAACATCGCTTTAGATGTTTACAATGACAATAGCTGCCATCTTTTGGACTCTGCTGACTTATCAGGCTATATCTATTTTCACCGTCTCAACATTAAGCATGATTCCAGACTCACATGCTTCATCAAAGTGTCAGATCAGATATGTTCTATTCTCACATTACCCTTTGCTTCTCTTATCTTTGCCGAGCTTGATCTGTTTAAATGCAATGTCATATTGTCTTATGCAGACTAGAATATAAATGGCTTTTCATATTCAATTTTTAAGTCCACCAAAGTTGAAATGCCAACATGTTCTAAATTTTGCTATTTCTTAGGCATCCAATGACCCAATTTATATGTGTACAATAACATGTGTTTTGGCTGATACGATTATATTTTATTTATGAGCATTTCATTGTAAGGTAATATGCATTGAAGTAATCAATTTGTTTACTCATAACACACTCACCTTGCTAATCTCGCTAGAGATATTGTCCAATATTGGAGTTCATTGATTAGAACACTCATCAACTATGAGTTTCTGTTATCATATCTACAGTTTTAACTAAGTGAAAAATAAGCTATTACTGGATGTTACTTATAACTAATAATTTGAATAGCTCTGGAGTTCACTTTGGTCTGCTATTATGATTTTTTGAAGATGTTTGAATAGCTTAACCTAAGCTTTGATTATTGCTCTTGCTATTACATGTTGCAGTTCTAGTAGGCAGAATATATAGTCAAGTTGCTTCTAATGCATCCATATGAAACAAATACTTTGCAATATATATTTGTAGTGACCTATAAGGCAATAACATACAACAAAACGTAGTAATATTGATGTTGTAGGAACTATGTAATTGTAGCAAGAAGTTCACTAGATACCTGGCATAAAAATGTACACAATTCTAAAACAGAATCCTTATATCTAATCTTTTATAATTTCTTTTTTACTTCTAAGATCCTATGACAAAGGCATGACTTGCACATCACAAACATCCTTTATAGGGTAAGTCTACCTTTCTTATCTTGTTTTTAGCAGAAAGTTGAAATCACCCATTGCAATCCAGGCGTCTTGAATGGATTTTTCATTACCTTTTAATGGTTCCATGAAAGAAATCTTGTAGCCTAGTTACTTACATGAACAAATGTGTAAGTTAACTTGAGTCCCCAAATGTATAACAACGGTAGTGATTTGTTGATAATTCTCTATGAGTTTACTAATTATTTACACATTTTTATCCCAAATTATCCTATTCTTGGTAGTGTTAGAGTTGTTGCGAAGTATTATGCGATGACTACCTAGGATATTTCTAAACATATTGATAATTGAATCAATGAAATTGTTTTCAAAGATACCCACGAGAGTATGTTTTTTGCTTATTTATTAGACTGGAGAAGTCACGTTTTCTAATATTTCTATTTAGAAATTGACATTTGAACAAATCATTTTCATTTAGAGCTGGAAGCATACTTACTCCTTATTATATGAGTTGACGGCTGCTTAGCATTTTTTTTTTGCTACAGTCAATGGTAGGATTAATCTCTTCATCACTTGATTCATGGATATTTGAAGATATGTTTTGTGTCACCTCTATTGTTCAAGGCAAACTTATTAGTTATTAGGTTAGTACGATGTTTTGTTGTTCAATCCAATGTTGCATCTGCTCAACGGCTCAAAAATAATTCCATAAAGGTTGGGTATTAGTCATCAACGATAGCTTGAACATCAATAATAAAGTAGCTAAAACTTTAGATTTCTATGCTATGAACTATCTCATTAACTAATTGGTATACCCATCAGATATATAAAGCTAAAAAAGGAAGATTGGAACACCGTCATCGATAATTGATAAAGTAATTGAGCAAAAGATTACTGTCGTAGAAGGCCAATAACTTTTCAAGGGTTGCCTACTCCTCATTAAATCGGCCCTGTATGCAATATCGATTTATTAGATGTCCTATTACTGCTTTCCTAATAGGTGATTTACAAAATCGATAATAACATAGAAAACTTTCTATGGAAATGAGGTAGAGAATGCCCTAATTGAAAATGCCTTATTAAATGGACCTTGTGTGTAAACCTAAAACCCAAGGCAATATAAGTATTACAAATCTAAAAGCTCTAAACGCATCCCTCCACGTAAATGGATTTGAAAATACCTAAGCAACGACTTGCTAGTGTAGAATAAAATTAACAATAACTTTTGCTATAACGAGTCCAAAAAATTTATGCAAACCCAAATCTCAGTACTTCTCTTCATTTTGGATACAAAAAATTTATACAGGCAATATAGATATTACAAATCTAAAGCTCTAGAATTTTCATGATCACTTGTTTTATCACTGTCGTTTACATGACTTATTTATTCTCAATAAATATTGATGCAAAACAATCAACAGCATCGTCACCCTCCACATTATTATTTCGGCTACTGAAGCTTAAGATTGTTTATAAAACTATGCGGGAATCCGATGATCTAATTCAACTCTCTTCATGTACGATTTGGTTTGAGACAAACAAAAAATGTTGTTTACAGACAAAAAATAGAATATCTACACAGTCATCTATAAGTACATCGACGTATGTGATATGCATGTGTAAGAAAATACATTGGAAATTTATTATGATGACATAATAGTCAAGTTTAAGATGTTCATATAGTTGCTAATAAAATCATTGTTGAAGCTAAATAAAAATACACATTATCGAACCTGAAAACAAAGGGTAAAACTAGCTCTGTCAAGTGGAATTATTCATCCACTTCCAGTAAAGCATGGAATGAGGTTGTTAGAGGCAATAATATTCCTATCTCTGTTCCTTTGAAATTTTACAATCCTCGGGAAATTTACTCTATGAAATGTGCTAAAATGTCTTCGGAAGTGATTTTGGATGCCAGAAAACAATGGAGTAACGCCATAGTGATTTATGTAGTTGGTCCTAGACCATACTATCCTTATTTTAAAGATTACATAATTAGAGTATGGAAACCAAAAGAGGATTTCTCGATTTTTTCAATGGAAAACGGATTCTATGTGATTAAATTCAATAAAGAACAAGATTGTGTGAATGTTCTTGAAGGTGGACCATATTATTATAATAAGAAACTTATGATGATCAAAAGATGGCATCCAGGGATGCAACTCAACAAAGAACTTCTTCATACCATCCCGATCTGGATCCGTTTACCCAATTTGCCTCTCGACTTTTGGACAGAAGAGGGGATAAGCCGTGTTGCCTCCGTTATTGGTTCTCCTATCAAACTTGATAAATTCACTGAAGGTATAATTAAAATTGCTTATGCTAGGGTTTTAATAGAAATTGAAAATTCATTTAAATTCCCTAATAAGATCCCTATTCTAAATGATAAAGATGAGATTATATGGCAAGAAGTTGTATACGAATGGAAGCCTAGTACGTGTTCTAACTGTTCGAGTTTCGGTCATGCGGAAACACATTGTCAATTTAGCAAAGTATGGGTTCAGAAAGCAAAACAAGACACAGCAGAAAGAACTTCAGCGATGAATATTGATACAAATGATTTCATCCAAAATGACAATGCAACATGCAAAGAATCAGTTATGCAACCGCCAGTTTCGATTACAGTTTCCAATCAAGTCCAAAACCATCCTAAGGCTACAGATCAAATGTATGTTAAAAATATTCAAACTGAAATCATGAGTTCAGAACCTAATCAAGATGATGTTCTCAAGTTACAAACAGAACAGCCAACTAATTCTAGTCTGAATATTATTACAACAACAGATAACATTTTAAACTGTAATTCTTCAAAAGAAGATGTAGCTCCTATGCTAACAGTCCCTTCAGAAAATCAAAGGGAAGATTTGATTAACCCAGATCCACTGCCTCTCCTCAAATCAAAAGTAGTCCGCAAAACAAGACCGGAGGAAGCCCCCTTCGAATTCAAAGCTACGCCAAACTCTGAAGTTATGGATAACCCTGCATGGGCAAATATGGTTAATCAAATAAAAGGAAAACAGAAAAAATCAAAGAAAGCTAAGACTTTGGGAAAAGCTACTCTCCCAGAAGAAAGTAGCAACCACAATAATAATAGATAATGCAGTTCCTTTTCTGGAACATTAGAGGGATGAATGCCCTCTACAAACAAGTGGAAGTTTTAAATATTATTAATTCCAATAAGTATTCTCTTATTGGGATACTAGAAAACAAACTTTCTATTCAGTCTACAGAAAGTTTAATAAATAAAATTGATAAAAAATGGAAATTTTCTCATAATATTTCTGAAGAGCTAAGAAGTCGAATCCTTATCATTTGGGATTCTACGGTATGGTCTACTATTATTTTACATACAAATGATCAATTCATTACAAGTATTCTCTACAGTGTAAATAACTTCAATATAATTTGCACTGTTGTCTATGCTTTCAACGAAGAGGAGAAGCGTAAACCATTTTGGGATTATCTAGTGGCCCAATCCAAAAATGTCAACTTGCCGTGGCTAGTGGCGGGTGATTTTAATTCTATTCTTTACAGTAACGACAGGATGAACAATGGTTGTTATAATTCTGTTGGAGAGCAGGACTTCATTGATTGCATTACCTTATCGAAGCTTGTGGAACCTAACTTCTCAGGAAATTTTTTTACGTGGAGAGGAGGTAATTCTTTTACTATTCATAGTAAGATTGATCATGTTTTTGTTAATCCTATTTGGCTCGAAAAAATTGACAAATTTGGAATTTGTTTTGGTAATCATTCGTTGAGTGATCATACCCAGATTATAATCAATCTCAAAATGCAAAATATGACTAAGAGGAGAATACCTTTCAAATACAAAAACTCTTGGCATAGCTATGATGATTACCACTAGGCAATTCATGAAACTCTGGAAACTTGTAGTGCTGGCAACCCTCTTTTCAAAATGATCTGCAAATTGAAAGCAGTGAAATTTAAACTGAAAAAATAGTCTAGCAATTTAAGCAATATGACTGCTTTAATTAAAAATTTGAAAGATCAAAACAACAATATCTACAATCAATTAATTATCAACCCTCTCGATGATAATCTCTTGGAGTCTTACTCTACTAATTGTGATTATTTACACAAATTGATGAGGAGAGCTGCTGTAGATAATGAACAAAAAATGAAATTTAATTGGCTTACCAAAGGAGATAGACCGACGGAGTTTTTCTACAGTAAAATTTCTGACAGTAAGCATCATAGAAAAATTAATTTCTCAGTTGATAGTAATGGACAGTGGGTCTCAACATCAGAAAAAATAGCTGAAGAAGCTATTAAATATTTCTCAGATTTATTTCACTTGCCACAAGCCTTAAATCAATTTCCTAACATTACATGTAAGAAAATTCTTACAGATGCTGCTAGATTCAACTTATGTAGACCTTTTCAAATGGATGAAATAAAAGAGGCTATTTTTCAAATTAATGAAAATAGTTCTCCCGGACCAGATGGTTTCAACTCTAAATTTTATAAAGTTCACTGGGATAGCATTAAAATGGATATCTTTGAAGCTATGAATGATATACTACACTCTGGCAAAATCATCAAAGAAATTAATCATACTTTCATTTGTTTAATCCCTAAAAATCCAGAGGCTACAAATATCACTGACTTTCGACCAATATCTCTGTGTAATGTTATTTACAAAATTCTAGCCAATCTTCTATGCAATCGAATGAAAGTATACATGAATGAATTAATCTCATATAATCAAAATGCTTTCATCCCAAATAGATCTATTTCTGAAAATTCTCTTCTTGCCTATGAAATGGTCAGAAGCTTTAATAGGAAAAATTCTAATAATGTGTGTTTGAAAATTGATTTACATAAGGCTTATGACAAAATAAACAGAGAGTTTATTCATCATATGTTGATCTCTATGGGTTTCCCTCTCTCCTTTGCCAACCTCATATATGAATGCATATCCACTCCATCGTTTTCTGTTTTAATTGAAGGGTCCCCCTCTGGGTTTATAAAGAGTTCGAGAGGTCTTAGACAAGGGGATCCTCTATCCCCATATTTATTTTCTATTGCCATGGAATTCCTGTCTCTACAATTGGAACTAGAATTCCTTAAAGGAAATCTCAGCCCTATTTATAAAGTGGAGCCAATGATTACACATTTATTGTATGCTGATGATATTCTTGTTTTTGCGAAAGCTACTACTAATAATGCAGAAACCATCCACAATGTATTTCAGAGAATGAAAAATCTTACTGGACTTGAATTAAATTCAGCCAAAAGCAGTTTATTTTTCAGCAAAGGAGCAAAATTTAAGCAACACATAGTTGACATAATTAAAATCAAGCCAGATAATCTGCCAATAAAATATTTAGGCATTCCTCTTTCAAATAATTCTTTGAAAGCTAGAGACTTTGGTATGCTCATAGACAAAATCAATAAAAAATTCAGCAACTGGCACAACAGATTCCTCAACATTAGTGGTAGGGTTGAACTCATAAATACTGTTATTCACCTTATGTTACTTTTCTGGCTACAAATTGCTCAATTCCCTGCATCTATTATAAATAAAATCAATTCCTTGTGTGCAAATTTCCTATGGAAATCTAAATCTCACAAAATGAGATGGGAAGAGGTCTGCAAAACCAAGAGTGAAGGGGGTTTGGGAATCAGGAAAATTGATGATTTAGCTAAAGCCACTGAAGCTAAGCTGCTATGGAATTATATTAGTGGAGATTCTTTATGGTCAAAATGGATGAATAATTAATATTGTAAAAAAGGAAATTTC
The DNA here is from genome assembly GCA_030765085.1 of Allium cepa. Classification (NCBI taxonomy): domain Eukaryota; kingdom Viridiplantae; phylum Streptophyta; class Magnoliopsida; order Asparagales; family Amaryllidaceae; genus Allium; species Allium cepa. The sequence continues at coordinate 519,714,685 of CM060929.1, read as the reverse complement.
TGGGTAGCCAGAATGGATAATAATGCATCTCACACATGGAAAATTATAATGCGAGCTAGACAATGGTGTAAGGGTCATATAGACAGAAAAATTGTTAATGGTGCAAACACTGATATATGGTTCGACCCATGGCTTCAGGGTTCCAGTCTTATTGACAATTATGGATGGAACACCATGAACACTTTGGATGGATGCTACAAAACAGTTTCTAGGCTAATCACTAATCACAGTTGGAAGCAAAGACTCAATTTCATCCCTTTAAGCTCACAGAATAAGGTTAGAAAAGTTATCATACATCACAACATGAATAATGATTTCTGGTGGTGGCTGCCTACTAAGCATGGTAAATTCTCTTTAAAATCTGCATGGGACATAGCTAGAACTAGACATATCGAATTTGACTGGGCCACCGTTGTATGGGACAAGGGTAGTGCCCCAAAAATGTCTACATGTTCCATGTTGGCTATGAGGGACAAATTGCACACCAAGTACAGAATCAGCAAGTGGTCCCCTAACATCGATCAAAGATGTGTGCTATGTGATAATCAAAATGAGGATAAAAATCATTTGTTTTTTCAATGCACTTATTCGAGGAACGTTCTGGATGCTTTTATGCCTAAGCTTAACATAAAGATAGATATGAACTACGATATCAATTTCTTACTGAATATGATTCTTCAAGCTCAGGATAATTATAAATCACCGATAAAAAGCATTCTTAGTATTTTCCTTACTACGATCATATGGAATATTTGGTGTGAAAGAAACATTCGTGTTTTTAAAGGTCTTGAACAACCTTTCAGATTGAGAACTAAACAAATACTCATTGATAGTAAAACTCTCATCCATCAAAGATTTCAAGATTATAATCTAATCGAAAAGGAAAAACTCATCATTGTGAACTACGACCCAGAGCTCGGAATCCTTGATTGTTTTCGCCCTCCCTGACACAGTGAAGATGCTAGTTTATTTCTGTCCCCAGATCCTTAAGGCGGACTGCTATCTTGTTCGCCGTTGCCACCTTTTCAGATTGATTTAGAGATTTCTTCGATTCTTCTGGATTTCTTACTCTCTCTCCTCGTTGTGGTTGAGGAGAAAAGTCAATCGTCCTTTTGTTTGTTGTTTTGTTTTCAAAATACTGTTTTTTTGTATTTTGTTTGAATTGTTCTCTCTTGTGCAAGCTGTTTCGTACGGATGGTTTTGAGTGTTTATCACCACGTTTTACTCCTCTATCTGTTTGACAGCTTGGCACAGAGTTCGATATGTTGTATTGTTAATATACGGAAATGATATGTACTCTTTTTCCTTTTCCAACGCACCCATTTAGGTTAGGGGAGTTGAAAGGTTTTAACGAGGCATATCATAGAAGTATATGTTCTTTTTGTTAATAAAGTACCTTTTTCCAAAAAAAAAAGGGTAAAACAAATATAATACTGAATTTGGTGAATGAAAAACATAAGAATGAACTGTTTTTAAAAAGTATGCATTCATATAAAGAATATAATAAAGATAATTCAAACTCAAGACATCATCATCGTATCAATTATTTAGCAATCAAATTTTAGCAATAGTAGATTTTGGATTTGTGCTCTCATTTGAATGCTAAAGACATTTTGGGGGATGTGGATAAATAGAAATGTGGTGACAGTATACAATAATTATTAAAGATAACTTATCAAACAAAAGTGCTGGCAAGCTACAGAAGTTCTGGCACAAAATCTCAAACCAGATATTGTACATGAAGCACAGAAAAAATAAGCAAGGTTAAGTCCATAGCATAGGGATAGAAGGTATGCACTCGTAACTTTTGTATTTGAATCAAGTAATCAACTAATTTTTAAGCTATATTTAAAGTCGTACCATGTTTAGTTAGTTTAAAACTATCTCATTTCACCGTACAAGAGAATTTTGGATAACACTGTAGAACATTGGTTTAAAGCAAGTGCACTAACATTATGTTCAATCAATATATTAATTAAGGTACACAAGTTAAATAAAGCAGTGTTTTGGGGACAGTCCTCCACTCAGAAGTCATTTAACATTATCTGACCTAGAGTCTACCACTCATGCCATGTTGAACAACTCGATTTGTACATTGTTTACCGCAACCGCACTTGATCCAACTTTCTTTGATAAATTTTCTAACAATATGCCCTTACACTTATTTAAAACACTGCTTTTCTTAGAATGTTCTAAAGGGTACACATCGTGATGCTTTTGCGGCTTGCTGTTAGTAGACATGCATCAGTTGCAGATGCAAACTCCCACCCAGTTTCTCGTGCAGATGGAAAAGGTATGGGTGCACTTACATAATTCGCCAAAACAATGAAAGCAACAATCCTCATCCCCAACTCTAGCTAACGAGAAATTAACATACAGATTCTGATACACATCGCATTTAGGTATGTGATAAAATGAAGGTGGAGCTTCCTCATTGCTGCTCTCATTTACAAAGGATATTTTAACCCTCTCTTTACCTTTACTAATATGAGAACTTCAATTCATCACCTGCCACAATAACATTGCAAAATAATTTCTAACCAGTAGTTATGTTCAAATAAATTTACAAAATTCATTTATAATGCTTAATATATTTTGTAGACCACAGCCTAAATTTTTTATAGTAGCTTCATTTATAACGCTTCATATAGTTCCATACAAGAATCATTTACCAATACTCAAGTATGAAATATATAGTAGCTATCTTGTTCATTTATACACAATCATATCGATATGTTATCTTGGTGGCTGACTTTGAATTGAATAGCTGCTCCTTTTGTCTTACTTGATTGTACATATAAACCAGCAATATATGTTAAACTGTAATGTACTGGACAAAATTCGTGTAGTGCTGATAAGCATACTTTGCAGTTATTTATATCAAACATGTTTATAGTTGATAATCTGCATCTAAGTGGAGAATATTGGAATTATATATGTGTGTGTGTTCGACTATATGTTAGCAGATAACAAATGATTTTGTGTACCACTTCACAGACAAGAAATGTTGCACTTGTCTATTATTACTAAATGACATTTATTATTCCAATAAAGCAAATACAAATGCATTTATGATACTTGTTATTTCAAAGTTAATTACACATGCATTATGATGCGTCAATAGTAGTTACGATGACTGCATGATTGTCTTAATCCAATTAACCCTACAAAAGAAGTGGGGCTCGACAGTTTGGGTTTGTAAGAGGCAGTGGTATAGAAGTTTGCAGGGAAAAAAATATTGATTGTTGCTGAGGCAGTCACAGGCTGTGGTGTGGTATGGATGTGATCGAGTGGCTTATGCACAGTTTTGCAAGTTTTGAATTGTGGAAAGCTTTGAAGTGCAGTGGTTTGTGCACAGTTTTGAAATTTATGAGTTTTGAATGGTAGTGGTTTGTGGCAGGTGAAGTATGAGTCTTGGACGATGTTTTGCACAGTTTTGTAGATGCAGTTGCAGGGTGTTTGTTGGGTGGATTTGTGAGTGTGGACGATGATTGAAATGGAGATTGAAGTGCAGTAGGGTGAAGGTTTGAAGAAGTTGAAAATTTTGTGTTTAAATGTGTTGTAATTTTTTAATAGTTGCAAATTAAACATGTTATTTTAAATGTGTATTTGATCATTAACTTTTGAATTTCTTTGTTACAGGTAGGTGAAGTTTTTAGATACAAAAGATGGACAATATACTTTTTAGATTTTTGGAGCTTCGGCCTAGTTAGCACATGAAAAAAATTTGGGTGCATGTTTTGTCATTCATATTTGAAGCAAAACCTTGTAGATGTTGGGTCTTTGTCTAATGTTATATGAAGATGGTTTATAAATTTCATCGTTGTTTGTAAGTAAGCTTTGTTCGTGGATATATTGTATAGCTATTTTATGGAAATGATCAATTGTTATGCTTTTATTTTATAGTTTTTTACTTTGATTTGTATATTATCCGATTGAAATATAATTAAATGCAGTTAGATTACGGATATGTGATTATTGTAGTGGTATGATTTGTCATAAACGACAGCGTTTAAAAAGTGCGGTCAGTATTTTGGGACAATAACTCATGATAATAGGACAGCGTTAAAGCCTTGCTGTAAGTTATTTAAAAACATAAATCACATTGATACAACAGCGTTTTACAAACGCTGATGAATAAGTAGTAACAACGTTTTCCTGTCGCTGTTGAAAATTAGTGAGTTTGTTTTAGACAGGGTATTTTAAACGCTGTGGAAATGTAAAAACCACTCTAAACACTTTTCCACAGCAAAATATAAACGTTGTAGAAACTAAATAAACAACGACAAACTAACGATGTGGAAAGTAATTTTTGACAGCGTTGTTTTTTCGCTGTTTGAAATTACATATCAACGACCGCATGTCGTTATACAGCGTTCTTCACAACGCTGTTATATCATTTAACAGCAGTTTTTAAACGCTGTTAAAAGGTTATTTTGTTGTAGTGCAACCTATCTGATATATCAAAATATATGACTATTGTCATATATATGTGAATATATGATTAATCCATTCTTTTAGATTCTCCGTTATAAGTATTAATTCTTATGTGAAAATTTTTACCTATAAGATGAGAGCATGGACGAAAAAGTTCATTATCCATTTGAATGGTTAATTGAATGGAAAATGCATTACTTGGATGATTTTTTAAGGCAAAGCGCACTATTTAATGGGCTAATTTGTAAATTTGAAAAGCTATTAGTTCAGCAAAAATGAAGAAAGTAAATGCACACAAAAGGAAAAAAAGGAAAGGATTGGTCCATAAAGTTTTATTCATTTAATCAAGTAACGTCATAATGGGTGCAGAGTATTCTAGAAGAAAATATAGTGGAAATGAGGCACATTAGTGATGGTGGTAAACGTTTATGTCATTTATAAAGGTAACCTTCGTTCAGTTTGTATTTTTTGTGTGTGTGTGTGTGTTTTTCAACTTCATTCTCCAAATGTAGACGATGCCACAAAAGTACATGTTAAATATAGTGCTTAACTTTGCCCTATGCAACAGTAAATAACACCAAGTGTACATGAGTTGTAAGGAAATTTTATGTATTATGATTTAAACTACGGAATCCCTGAAAGTAAGGTCATAATTTTGCCACAAAATCCAAATTTTAAAATATTTACATGTGATAAAATATTTCAAAAGTGAAGCAAAGGAAAGATGGAAACAAAGTAGAAACACTTATGTCACAAAAGCACTCTTTCTGTTTATAGTTTTAAATGCGTGCTTTTGTGTTTGGACTCCATTGGAGAATAAGTTGTTAACCTACAAATTTATGTCATTACCAAAAATAAAGATTGGACAAGACTTAATACTTCACATTGCAGACATTGTTTTTCAAGTCTAAGATTTGCCTTTACTGTTGCTACGGTGCTTTAGCTTTATTACTTTTACTTTCAGTTTCTCAACTCTGTATAGTCCTTGGTAATCAGGACCATCTCAAGAGAATTGGAGTCTCTACCCGGAAATAATAAAGTGGTCCTTAAAACAAAAGGCAAACTTAATAAGTAATTTAATCTTCAAATAACACTTTTGTTCTTTTTCTGCATCCAACTTTTTAGATCATATTCACATTTAATTTATATATATTCATGAACATTTGATAGACCACACTAGGCAGTTTTCATGACTTGATGTTACATATAAGTTTTATTAGTTCATACTATGCATCCCTCATTATGTATCTGTATATATTACTTTGAATTTCTTCAATTTTAATCAAGATTTTCACTGCTCAATTGGTTTAAAATTTTTAGTTTTGGAACAAAATTAATTGATCGGGTAAACTAATAAATTTTAAATTATAGAGTATAAAGAAACATAATACAAGAATCACACAGTAATAGACAAAGATATAATTAAGATAGAAGCTGGGATACATTAACGACTTTTGCTACATAGTATATAGATTTTTTTTATTGAATGCACTACACATAGGGCTCAACGAATTGGAGGCTCTAAACATCTGTTGTTAGAAAACTGCTATTAGAAATTGCAATCATTTCATTTACTTTTAACGTTATGCAGTTTCTAATCTTAATATGACCCTATTAATTAGGTCATTAATAGAAGGTTTCATTTACCTTCAACGTTATGCAGTTTCTAATCTTAATGTGACCCGATTAATTAAGTCATAAATAGACCGTTCTATAATTAGAACATTACGTCCGTGATTAATCTTAAGCGTTGAATTGGTATATGATGGACGTTCCAGATTTAGAGTTAAATATTATATAAAGGATTGGGTCCTCTCTCTCCTGATATATAGATGTATTCTTCTCCATCAAGGAACATATAAATAAATAGGGTTAGAGAGAGAAACCGAATTTTGAGAAGAAGAGTAATTATTAGAAGTCAGAAGAAGAAAATGACAGTCATTACATCTTCCGTTGTTAATTAAGGTACGTCATCTTAAACAAAACAAAAATCATATTAAGCTTTGTTTGTGAAATATTCGGCATTGGTGATCCTTGGGCTATTACTTGACTTGTTCATCATTAATCATGAAAGATCGAACAGTAAAGAATTTCTGACATTTGGTATCAAAGCCACCAATCAATAAGTGAATATTTCATATGATTGCAATTGATCTGTTCTATGCTTTACTCATGATGTTTAATCAAGTATGTGTTATAAGTCAATTATGCACATGAGATTTATGATTTTGTTAACCACCAAAGTGGTCAAAATCAGAATAATCATTTAGTGCAAAGTGACAAAATGATTATTGCTAGAAATTGCCAGTTATAATAATAAAAACTGGCGTCACTAATGGTAGAACCCAAGAACTTACCCAATGGAAAGTCTTGTTCTATAACTAGTTGACATGATGAGGGTTAATAGATATCTTGATTAAATAAATATTGATCATCCAAAGATGTCAGTTTTATTTAATTGAATATATTTATTACTTACTTATGTTTTGGTATTTAATTATGTTAAGTATAAGATAACATCTACCCAGAGGAGTGCTATGTTATACTATTATGTACATATCTGAATCGCGTTAGCTATGAGCTTATAGTTATTTCAATTTTTTTTAATTTGCAGTAGTTTCCATGAATACACATGCTTCATCTGTTACATTGTTCACTGGTGTTAATTTTTCTAAATGGAGAGAACAAGTCAATTTCTGTTTAGGTGTTCAGGATCTTGACTTGGCATCCTTGCGGATAAACCTGTTGCTCTTACAATAGCTAGTACCGAGATAGAAAAATCACAACACAAAGCATGGGAACGCAGTAACAGATTGAGCCTCATGTTTATTAAGATGACTATTGCTAACAACATCAAGTCAACAATTCCACAAACAGAAAGTGCTAAGAAATATATGCAGTTTGTGGAAGAGCGTTTTCGTTCAACTGATAAGTCACTAGCTGGTACTCTTATGGAAGAACTCACGACCATGAAGTTTGATGGGTCGCGAACTATGCAAGAGCACATTATAGAGATGACTAATCTTGCAGTAAGGTTAAACTCCCTTGGACTTATAGTAGAGGATTCTTTTCTTGTCCAGTTTATCCTGAACTCGCTACCTTCTGAATATGGACCTTTTCAAATTAACTGTAACACTATAAGGATAAGTGAAATGTTAATAATGAATTGGCCAGTAGACTTGTTCAGGAAGAAGAACGTTTGAAAAATCAAGTGAATCACTCGGTAAGTTTTGTGAGTAATAAAGCTGGTAAAGAAAAGAATGGAAAATCAAGTCATTTCAAGAAGAAAAAGGCACCTACTAAGAATGGGAATGATAAGGAAAAGAAGGAACTAAAGGATATTCGTTGTCATTTCTATAAAAGGAAAGGACATTATCAAAATGACTGTCCGAAAAGGGTAGCATGGTTCGAAAAGAAAGGTAATCATCTATCTTTCGTATGTTTTGAATCAAATTTAGCTGAAGTTCCTATTAATACATGGTGCCTTGATACTGGTGCTACAACTCATGTCTCCAATATATAATATGCAGGGATTTCTTATGATCCGAACCATAAATCCAAATGAAGATCGTTTTCTCTTTATGGGAAACAGAATGAAATCCACAATAGAAGGCATTGGGACTTATCGTCTAATTCTAGAAAGTGGATATGTTTTAGACTTATATGATACCCTTTATGTACCTTCATTATCCAGAAACCTTATTTCCGTAAGTAAGTTGGATATTTCTGGTTTTAGATATACGTTTGGATCTGGTTGTTTTGATTTATATAAGAATACTGATAATGTTGGTTCTGGTATTCTAATTGATGGTTTATATAAATTGAAACTGAATGACACTTATGTGAATTCCTTGCTGAATGTAATAAATAATGTTGGATGCAAACGTAGCATGTTGAATGAAAATTCTACTTTCTTATGGCATAAAAGACTAGGTCACATATCCAAAGAAAGAATGATGAGATTAGTAAGTAATGGAATTTTGTTAAATTTGAACTTTAGTGATCTAGAATTATGTGTGGATTGTATTAGAGGTAAACAAACCAAACATAATAAGAAAGGAGCCACTAGAAGCAGCCAGCTTCTTGAATAATACACACTGATATTTGCGGACCTATGGACACTCCAACCTTTAATGGAGAAAAGTATTTCATCACTTTTATTGATGATTTTTTCCGCTATGGTTATATCTATTTGCTTCATGAAAAATCTCAATCTGTGAATGTCCTTGAGACATTTGTAAACGAAGTTGAGAGGCAATTAGATAAAAAGGTGAAAATCATAAGGTGTGATAAAGGTGGTGAATATTATGGCAAAATATAATGAGTCAGGCCAGTGTCCAGGTCCATTTGCAAAATTCCTCGAAAGTCATGGCATATGCGCACAGTACACAATGCCAGGTACACCACAGCAAAATGGTGTAGCAAAAAGGCGCAATAGGACGTTAATAGATATGATTAGGAGTATGATGTCAAATTCTACACTACCTAAGAATTTGTGGTCGTATGCTCTCAAAACCGCTAATTATTTGTTGAATAAGGTTCCTAGTAAAGCTGTTCAAAAGACTCCTTTTGAATTATGGACTAACAGGAAGCCTAGCTTAAGACACCTGCATATTTGGGGTTGTCCAGCAGAAGCGAGAATTTATAATCCACATGAAAAGAAATTAGATTCTCGAACGATTAGTGGGTATTTTTTAGATTGCCCTGAAAAATCTAACGGATATGTGTTTTACTGTCCTAATCATAGTCCAAGAATTATAGAAACCGATAATGCAAGATTCATTGAGATTGGTGAAATTAGTGGGAGTACTAGGAGGGAAATAGTGGAAATAAAGGAAACAAGGATAAATGTTACATTGCTTAGAATAGTTCCTCCATCTACTATTACTCCAAATGTTGTTCCAGTTGTTGGAGAACAACATGATGATGAACAACATATAAATGAAGAAGCACTTCCTGAAGGAAAAGGCTTACATGATGCTGATATGCATGAACCACAACAAGTAGCATTAAGAAGATCTCAAAGAGATCGTAGGTCAGCTATTTATAATGATTATATGGTTTATATGCAAGAATCAGATTATGATATAGGAATCAATAAGGACCCAGTTTCATTTTCACGTGCTGTAGAAAGTAAAGAGTCAAAGGAATGGATTAATGCCATTAAAGAAGAAGTAAAATCCATGCAACAGAATGAATTTTGGATCTTGTTGAGCTACCACATGGCTGTAAAAGAGTCGGATGCATATGGATTTTTAAAACCAAACACGACTGTAGTGGTAATGTCGTGCGGTATAAAGCTAGACTTGTTGCTAAGGGTTATACTCAGAAAGATGGTGTTGATTACAAGGACACATTTTCTCCTGTTTCGAAAAAGGAATCACTAAGAATAATAATGGCATTAGTAGCATATTATGATTTGGAATTGCATCAAATGGATGTGAAAACAGCCTTTTTGAATGGAGATCTTGATGAGGATGTTTATATGGATCAACCTGAGGGATTTTCCGTAAAAGGTAAAGAATAATTGGTGTGTAAACTTAAGAAGTCAATATATGGGCTTAAACAAGCATCCTGGCAATGATATATAAAGTTCAATACCATTATTACATCTTTTGGTTTTAAGGAAAATACGGTTGATCACTGTTTATACCAAAAGATCAGTGGGAGCAAGTTTATTTATCTAGTCCTTTATGTTGATGACATCTTGCTTGCTGCAAATAATTTAAGCATATTGCATGAGACTAAGGAATTTTCTCTCAACGAACTTTGAAATAAAAGATATAGGAGAGTTATCCTATGTGATTGGAATAGAAATATTTCGTGATCGATCACAAGAAATATTGGGATTGTCTCAGAAAGGATATATCAAAAGGATTCTAGAGAGATTTGGAATGAGTAAGTGTTCACCTGGGAAAGTTCCTATACAGAAAGGTGATAAATTCAATCTCATGCAATGTCCTAAGAATGATGTTGAACGAAAGGAAATTGAATCAATTCCATATGCATCTGTAGTTGGTAGCCTAATGTATGCTCAAACCTATACTAGACCGGATATCATTTTTGCGGTCGGTATGTTAGGGAGGTATCAAAGTAATTTAGGAAGAGAACATTGGCAAGCGGCAAAGAAAGTGTTAAGGTACTTACAAGGCACGAAAAATTAAATGATCATGTATAGTAGATCCAATGAATTGGAGGTGATTGGATATAGCGATTCAGATTTTGCTGGATGCATCGATACTAGAAAATCGACTTTTGGTTACCTGTTTATGTTTGCTTAAGGAGCCATATCATGGAAAAGTGCGAAAAGCTTCATCTACTATGGAAGCAGAATTTGTGGCATGTTATGAAGCCACAATTCATGCATTATGGTTGCAGAACTTTATTTCAGGACTTGCACTTGTCGACACCATTAGCAAGCCGCTAAAAATTTATTGTGATAACTCTGCAGCAGTGTTTTTATCAAAAAACGACAAGTACTCTAAAGGTGCCAAACATATGGAACTGAAGTATCTTGTTGTGAAATATGAGGTTCAGAAACAAAGAGTGTCAATCATGCACATTAGGACATAACTTATGATTGCAAACCTTTTAACGAAAGGGTTACAGCCAAGACAATTTAAGAAACATGTTCAAAGAATGGGTCTTGGTTGTATTAATAATAATTGATGTGTGACATTCTAAGCTCCTTTGTGTGTTTCTGATATACAATTATGTGTCTTTTGTTTTAATGTGGTAGTACGTACTTTATGTAATTTTAAATAAGAAAGAGTCTTATAAAGATATTATGTTTAATCATTATGATATAAGACATTATGTGGACCATTATGCTGTTTTATATAAATTATGAGTATAAAATAATGGATTGCTGGTATTGTAGTATATGGAAGGGAATGCATTGAATTAATAATGCACAACCGCCATAACTCTCAGCAATTTATCATAGTAATGTTCAACACTTGATATTATGAATAATCGGGTCATGTGGGAGAATGTTAGAAAACTACTATTAGAAATTGCAATCGTTTCATCTACTTTTAACATTATGCAGTTTCTAATCTTAATATGACCCTATTAATTAGGTCATAAATAGAACGTTTCATTTACCTTTAATGTTATGCAGTTTCTAATCTTAATGTGACCCGATTAATTAAGTCATAAATATACCGTTCTATAATTAGATTAGGTCTGTGATTAATCTTAAGCGTTGAATTGGTATATGATGGACGTACCAGATTTAGAGTTAAATGTTATATAAAGGATTGGGTCCTCTCTCTTGATATATAGATGTATTCTTCTCCATCATGAAACATATAAAGAAATAGGGTTAGAGAGAGAAACCGAATTCTGAAAAGAAGAGTGACTAATAGAAGTCAGAAGAAGAAGAAGAAGATGACAACCATTACATCTTCCGCTGTTAATCAAGGTACGTCATCTTAAACAAAAAAAAATTATATTAAGCTTTGTTTGTGAAATATTCAGTATTGGTGATCTTTAGGCTATTACTTGAATTGTTCATCATTAATCATGAAATATCGAACAGTAAAGAATTTCTGACACTGCGTAACTAGCATGTACATCCACCCGACCCTTACTGTAATTCTATGTAGCAACCTACCAATGTGTCTCAAATCAATTAAATATATTTTGATAAGACAAACAAATGTTTTTTCAATAGAGACCTTAAGCCACAGTCTTTTGGAGTATTTATTTTTCTCCAACAGCACGGCAATGGTATGAGTCTAAGAAGTGTACTAGGTTAGTTTGTCTATACATGAATTAACATAAGTTTTATAATCTTCTAAAAAAATCTAAGAACTAGCCAGTCTTTTTTTAATACTATTACTATCATTCCTTAATTGCTTGATTCAAGTTATGATGCGAGTCTTAAATTATGTATCAACTGTAGTAGAATTGGAAAAACATGATTCGATGTCAAAGAATAACATAGCTAGATTAAAGACGGAGGTGATACTTAATAGACTTTTATATGAATATAAGGACATACCATATAAGGGGTAAGAAAACGAACAAATACACGCAAAAAATAGTATTGAAAATAATGATCTTAATAAGACTGAGAGCTGATCGGGTTTTAAATTCTACGGTATAGGGAGAATCGCACTTCAGGTTAGAATAAGATGGAAAATCCAATATATTTCGCCGATACTATTGCTGCCAATTACAACTATGCATTTACACATACATTTTCAGGAGAAAATGAAAAGAGGTTAGGGAAAAATAAGTATAAAACTTAATTTAAATAACCTTTAAAAAAACCAAGATTTGCAATCGTACAAAGATATAAAACACTCGAATACTTCAAAAATGCAATTTTACATGCTACTACAGCCTACAGGAGTAACTTTAAGATATAAAACATAATTATATGCATTGAGATTTGAAAATAATAATCCATTTGCAAAACAAAGTGACATACGTCTGATGCGCCATACTAATTACGGTTATCTAAATCGTATAACATCTCCTTAAACTAAGTTTAGACATTAAGAAGCACTACAATAGTAATCATAGTTTGTATTTTCTTATTAAAGTAGCACGTGTATGATTTTCTTTCCTTTTTTAGGTACTGTAAATGTAACTCCCTCCAAATTCGGTTTCATTATTTTTCAAATAATTTATTCATTTACTATAGCTATGCCACACAAAACAACAAACAATTAATTATTTTTCATGTATCTTTTTTCCCTTTTCATTTCAGTTTAATTATCACTCTGATAGACTGATCTTCAAACTTTTTATTCACAAATTACTTTTAGTATTAATTATATGCATCTTCAAAGTGGACGAAAAAACTCCATATGCACAAATTCAATGGATGATATGAGTATAATAATAACAAATGGACAAATTCGGTAATGGTAATAACAGTTTTATTGTACTGAGATATAACATAAAATATGCAATCGAAACTAGATCATTGACTACCAAATTAAAAATCCAGCACCAAGTATTTTGTTTGGAATCCTATATTCTTCCCTTTATCACAATAATTAGCAATGGAAACTCCCGAAATATTACATCGGTATAGAGTAAAATATTGTAACATATTTGAGCATTTGCAAATAAAAACTAAAAAATAGATCTCTTTGTTGAATATCTAAATAGAATCTAAGATATCTAACTATACATGATAACACATGAAAACGACAAGGCCGTTTGGAATAAAAAAAACTAATTTGTACTTACAAAACATATGTTACTTTCCAAAGAAACATATGATAATTTTAGACAACTATTCGATGCACCAATCTTCAAAATTAACATTACTCATCATAAAAATTAACAGTCAAATAAAAATTTTCAATCATAACAATTGAAGTCAGATCATAATTGTTAGACTTTAAATCATGAATTTATGAAATATATTTTAAGGATATGGATTTTAAAATAAAGAAAACAATCATGGTTTGGAGAATGAATGACCTTCTTGAGACTTCTGCACCCCTAAACTTGAAACATGCATTTCCTATGAAATCCAAAATGACAGTTAAATTACCTGTTAATTACATTAATAACTGTAAATAAGATAAATCCTAGGTTTGAAAACCAAATTCAGATGGGATGTCATTGGATTGTGAATTTAGGACTAAAAACAATATATGTTTCATAAAACATGAATTTTTATGTCATAACTAAAAACTATAAAAATATTGATAGCAGTAATCAACATTGCATGTTTATTAAACATTTCAATACTATTCGGAAATGGATATGAAGTATGATTCCATATTTGAAATTGTATTCATACAATAATAAATTCCCATAGAAAAGACCATACTTAGTCTACTTTAAAAAATGTATAACCATGTTTTATTAGTTTTAGATCCAAATCCATACAAAAAAATCCAACAATGATCAAACGAATTATAATATTGTCTTATTTCCTATTATCTAATACGAACATGTTATTCTTTGTTGATAACTATATGTATGTAGAAACTAAATTGAATAACAAACTTATACAATCAAAAAAATGAAATCCAACAAACCAAATCCATAGCAATAAGTATAATATAAAGAATAGTGTAAGGAGCATGACCATCCATTTTCAACAGTTAGTAATATAGCTTATAATAAATTCACAATTCATTTTTCTAATTTTTAATACCAGACCCAGTGACCAAATTAATAGCATAGACAACAACATTGGGTGACTATTAACATGAACTTGTTAGTCATACAGGTGTTTTTAAGCTAATACCATATTAAATTGGAAATTGAAACCGACAACTTACTATTTGGACATGGAAGTCTTTCTTTGGTAACTTAAATCCAGATTAATCATCTATGAGTTCATTTACAAATTAAAACTCATTTGATACTGATGATATCAATGAATCACTATATAAAAAAATGTATCTAATCGTGAATCAAAAAGATCTGCAGTAGTTGAAAAGAGTTGAATGAAAAAGTTGAAAAATAGGAAATGAAACCATTAAAAATGGAAATTACCATTTTGTTATTGTCGTGGTGAATATTGATAACTCTTTGGCGACGTTTAGAGCAGTCCATTAATATTGATTTTCGAATGTCAAAAAGGAATTGGGATATTGGGAAGAGGAAGGATCGAATTTTCAAATCACGACTAAAACCATCAACTTCAGCAGCAATAGCCTAATATCACCAGATCATAGCAAGCCATGTCGAGTTTTCAAATCCCAACCAAACGCAAACCTCAAGCATAGATTTTCAAATCTATTACTTCATCTCCAACAGACCTCCATAGTAGCAGAAGCACCCACATCTTCCTCTCTTCTTAGATCTAGAGGAAGCCACACGCACGACATCGATATTCAATTCCAAATTGCAGATGAATTTCTTTAATACTTTGATAGGATGATGTTGTGAAGGAGATATGTATTTTATGTTAAGAGAAGTTCAATTTAGGGACTTGGGTCATTTTCGTTGAAGATGAGTTAAGAAAAAATAAAAAGGAAAGCAGAGTTGGAGAAAGATTTGGTGCCTATTGAAAATGTTGAGCGGGATTAGTTTAGTAGCATTGATTTGTTATTTTTTTACAAACGGTTGCGTTTAGTTATGAAACGCCACTATAATTTGCTACCAATATCAGGTTTTGTTGTAGTGCTGATGCTGTCTTGATGCCAACCTCCTATTCTATTCATCATTAAGCCTCAAATCTGCAAAATCCTTTAACAGTGCAACAACCAGTACTGCCGACTTTCTAGAGTTAACAAATTTAATTTATTTACAAAAAGCTCCTTCTCCTTTTATAAATATATAAAACATTTTCGTCTTGTATCTTAAATAATTTTATATACCCATCAAAAACACTTAGGAAAATTCTACAAAATTCTAAAAAATCTCTTTTAATATGTTTTCCAACATATAAAAATTTCAAACTCAATCCTTTTATTATTTAACCGTAACTAATTATAAACCAATTTAACATTTTCTTTACTAGAAAATTCATATAAACTCCACCAAAACTAAGAAAATTCCAGAAATTGAAATCCATCTCCAAAATAATATTTCTAGTCTATATAAAAATTCGCAGACATTTGGATGTCATTTAGTAGGGTTTTGATATCAAACCATGTAATAAAATCTATATTAACAACCATAAGTCATCAACAAGTATATATAATCACTCCATTATTCAAAAACATGGCAAATCAACGTAAAATGTTTTAGATTTCATCATAAAACTGAAAACAAAAGAAATATGAGATGTAAACATTATTCACCTTAGCTTTAGAGATTAAAGAGATTGAGACGTGAATGGATTTGATTTGAATTAGCTTCTTCCTTAGCTTTTCTTAATCTTCTTCCTCTTTTACTTGTTAATGGTGGCTAGCCTTAAGCTTTTAAAATTTTGAGCAAATGAAAACGAACGTGTAGGGAAATACTCGGCCAAGTTTTAGGGATATAGGAATAGCATTTTTCTTATTTTATCTCTCCATTATTTCATTATAACCCTTGTTTTAATTATTGGTTAAATGGCACGTCCACCCCTTAGTAAAATCAAATCTCAATCTCCTAATCAACACATTATTTAATTTAATTTAATTAATTAAATATCCAAAATAATATTTCCAAGAATATGGGGTCTCACAGATAGGATGAGAGAAGCTAATCTAGGCAGAAGAGTTACGCAAATAAGAGGCATAAAGATCTAGGTTTCTCAGTTGGAGATAAGGTTTTTATCAAAGAATCACCGATGAAAGGTGTGGTGCGATTTGAAAAGACAGGAAAGTTAGCACCGAGATATGTTGGACAGTTCCATAATGTAGAGAGGATAGAAAAGCTCGCGTACCGAGTAGAGTTACCGAGTAGTTTGGTAGGAGTCCATAATGTGTTTTTTGTTTACCATCTTAGGAAATATGCACACGATCCAAAGACTGCTATTACTCTGACGAAATTGGAAGATTTAGTAGTAGAACCGAATTTGATTTTTGTGAGACAATCAGTTCGAGTTGTAGCAAGAGATGAGAAGAGATTAAAAAACATGACAGTCAAGCTAATGAAATTTTGGTAGAGTGACAACGAGAAAGACTGTACTTGGGAGACATAGGACAGGATTAAGGGTAATTATCCTGAGCTTTTGTGATGGTATGTTCTATATTTGTTGTATATAGGCTTCGTAGCTAGTAGGATATACTAGCATTGTTTGCCTGTTTGATATGCTTGTTATACAGTCCTTACTGAATTTCAAAGATGAAATTCTTTAAGGAGGGGAACCTGTAACACCGTTAATTTTAATTAACATTATTCAGAAGATTTAATTAGACAAATTAAATAGAATAATACGATCTGTAGTATGATGAGAAATTGATATTTGATAATCAACAAGGTCAAGCCACAATTAACTAACTTTGGTTATAAGATTGTTTTGTGACTTAGGAACAATAGACATATGGGAGGGGTAATTTAAGAATAGAAAAACCCTTCATACCTTAAATCTTCCCTTTCTCCTATCATTCTCACTTTCATAAAATATAAGCAATTAAAAGAATAAGGAGGCCAGCCAATGCTAACAGGTGAAATTACGAGAGAGAGAAATCTAAAGAAGATTCAAGGGCAAAGTTAGGGAAACTAAAGCACTCATCAAATCTCAACTCTATTATTAAAATCAAGGTGAATAGTAGTAGACCGTCTCATTTTATACCTATTTGTTTTCAAACATTTATTGGATTGATTCGTTTTTGATGATATGGTGTGCCATGTTGATTATATCATTGTTTGGATAGAATATTGATTTTTGGAATTTTTATGAAATTATTTAAATTGGTTTTGAGGGTAAGCCTAAGATTTTTATCTTTAAATGATTTGATTTTTGGATATGCTAAGTAAAATATTATTTTAGAGATGGGCTTTTAATTTCATAATTTTCCAAATTAAAGAAAATATTTTATGAATCTTCCATGGAGCAAATTGAGTTACTTTCGGGTTTTAATTATTTAAAAAAATTAATATGGATTTTGGAATTGAATTTTAATATGATAAAGAATACCATATTTGTGAATTTATTTGATTTTTTGGGATTTTTTCCAAGTAGTTTTGATGTGTTATGAATTTATTATACTAGATTAGCATTTAAATGGATAATTAATTAAGGATATTATTAATTAGTTTGACATATGTTTTGGGCTTTGGAAATTTAGTGCGGCGGTAAAATCTGAAAATGAAACATAAAGCTTTGTTGAAAACAATCATATTTTGACAAATAAATGGGATTTGTGGAAAATATATGCTTTATTAAGTAAAAAAATCGGTTTTCTCATTAATAACGATAATGTCATGCTGCATCCATACCATCGTCAAGCCTAAGGCATCGCCACATTCATAAATGTCAAATCAACGTGGAGTTAAGCATAGGATAACTACTTAAGTAGTTATGGAATGTCTCCAACCATGTCGAAGTGGACAATAGCGGCAACCTACGTTTGGCGGCATAGCCTCGTGATTCATTTAAACATTTAAAATCTTTGTGTCGACATAGACATCATTGCACGTTTTCACCATTGTTTTAAATGATGTCATGTCTAACCACTTCAACTATTTTACATACTGAGGCAGTGACACCGCTTGTACTTACTTCGACTATATGAACCGTGACGTAGGGGATATTCGGAAAACAAATGAAATGGATGGAAGTAGCAAGCGGTGAATTGACAATCCTGTAATGCCCGAATTCGTTGATCCGAAGATACCGAATTCTAGCTATCTCTATCACATTGATCGCGCACGATTCCGCGAAAAGAGATCTACGATTCTTCAACGTTGATCTTGCGCACAAGATACCGTGAATCGGCTTCAACAAACGATAATTCGAGCGCACTCGAACTGCGTAAGTGCAGATAGGAGTTAACACTCGACTACCAATTTAATGGAGGCACAAAGCTTCACAAGAAAAAATTTATTCAATTTTCAACAACCCCTTACAATGACATTACATTCCTATTTATAGGGTTTACACACAACACAAATGACTTGAGAAAATTACAACACAAAATAGTACACGACTTAACAAACAGCACACGACATAAGAGATACGACCTATACAATAGGACACGACTTAATACTTAAAAAAAATGACCTAAAATAAACTTCGCGACTTAAAATCTTCATCAAAACTTCGGCGACTTACTTCTGGCGACTTAAAGAAATCACACGCGACTGAAGATAAGTCGTTTGCGACTTAGGATTAACTCAGGAGTCATGAATAGGTCGCTCGAACTCTGGGTAGCTCGCGCGCGGTATATGGAGGAGGTGGGGGAGGGTAAGTCGTTCGCGACTTACGGCGGTGTCGCGACCTAGGGTTTTGGAATCGATGTAGGGTTTCACGAGTGACGAAGCCGCGTGAGGGAATTTGGGAATGAGTCGTGAGTCGGTGATGGAATGAGTCGTGAGTCAGTGATGGAATGAGTCGTGAGTGGATGATGGAATGAGTCGTGAGTGGATGAGTCGTGGGTCATGGGAGAGAATTGGGGATGAGTCGTAGGTCGCGGTGGGGAATGAGTCGTGGGTCGTAGCTGAAGTGGCGATAGGTCGGCTGCGGTTTAAGGTATGTACTTCATCAAACCGTCATAATAGCCAAAGTAATTTAAACATGAAAATTTTATAATGACATTGAGGATCTCGGTGTCAATGTGCATCAAGGTCGGCGACCTTATATACTTAGAATTCTATATTGAATGGAGTCGGCAATGATGCACTGTAGCATCACCATCGGTCTTCTTCTTTTTAATGCCGAAGGGGCTTGTTTTGTATGTTAACGAAAACTATTTTAAATGGGAAAAAAGGCCTATATTTTAAAGGTTCGATGATCCTATATCTTTGACTGTTAGCTATATAACTTATAAAGGTTTTAAGTTTTGGACTCCAACCTTGGATAGAGGTCGACGAAATGTATTGACGCTACATGTTTTAAGGTTGTTAATAAGCGGAAAGCCTTATGCTTCTTAGTCGACACTATATTGTCATCCACACTGATCTAAATTGACCTATTTAAAGCATAAACCTTGTATCTTTTTCAAACATAGCATGGCAATACCTAGAGCGATTTCTAAATGGCATAAAACTTTAGCAACATAAACAGTTATATGTTTCCTTGTACTAAATTGGATTAAGAGGATTAATCATATATCATTATGAAAATGTTTTAAGATATTTAATGATGGAAAAGCCCAAGTTTTGAGCTTGTGACAACCCAGCTCCTTGAACCCTCATAAATTGACACTAATACATTCTTCGTATTCTCGTGTCGTAAATTCAAGTGCCGAAGAGGCAGATTATCGTAGGGTAAAAGAAAATAAAGATAAAAGATAAACACAATAAAATATCACATCACATTCAACATTTGATTATACATATGAGTAGTTTATGCAACTACTCCAAATTGCTTCATTAGACACCATTGAAAGCCACGTTTCCAATTCCATCACACACCTTTGATTTCTACAAATGAACAATCTCTGAGCTCGTATATCTCAGAGAAGAGTGTTAAATATAGAAGAGTTACTTCCTACACCACCAAACAGATGTACATTCGTAAAAATCAATATAGGTGTATGTTAGAAATGCAATGTCATACATTCGTCCATACAAGTTGTCCAAGAACAGGATAAATCGAAGGAACTCTCTTACCACATCCTAGCAAAAGTCATCCCTAGGATTAGTAGCAAGCAGCCCTTGTATCAAAGATCAAATGAAGATAATGCTACCACATACATATGACATAGGAAATTTCACCCGTGGGTCATTGACAAGTAGCCCTTCATTCCATTTATTATCATTCTAAGTCTTCACCTCGACTATGTAAACTGGTTTGAAGTGGTTATCAGATAAGAATCACTCAAATCTGACCCCTGTTCCTTCAAACCAATCATCGATAAAAAGATATTAAGTAAATAAATGCTTATCATTTGATTAATTACTTTCTTTCTATCAAAAATATTTTCTAGATATATATATATCTTAAAACATTTCTTTTCGATATATACAGAATCATTAAACCTCTCTTTAACTTTGAAAATACTAAATCATTTTTATAAGTCATATTGGAAGAAATTATTAAGTTAAAAATGGTCGATATAAATATACTTATTCTACTTAACATCAATTTCCATATTCAACCTTTACTAACGGTGAAATCACATAATGGCTTTCGTTGGAATTTAATACTAGGTGTAAAAAGATTATTCCTATACAATCCAAGTTGTTTAAATTTAGAAAATTAAATCTTTTATACTTGTCTCGTTTTCGACATTTCAACCTTATATATTCCTTGCCTAGGAAAAAGGCCAGGTGAGCCAAGGCACTGGTTGCTCCTGAACATCTCCTTAGTTTAAGCACCTCACATTTGGTTCTCATGAATAGAAAATCCAGTCAACTCATCGGCCTTTAGGGCCAATATTAAATCACTTAATCTTGATAGGTTTTATTTAAATCATTTATTTAACCTTTTAAAATAAACTATAAAACCTTAAAAACATTTTTAAAATACCTGATTAATTATTTGAAAACATTTATAAAATATTTGAAAAAGAATACTTAAGTTTAAAGCCATTTTCAAAAGTTATTAAAAGTGCTGCGAATAGTGCTTTTAAGGCTTATTTGATCAAAAAAAATTCGATCATTTAGAAATCCATTTTTACAACTCGAATTTCATTTAAACATTTTAAAATACTTATATAATTTATTTCATATTTTTAAAGAATTAAAAATATCATTTTTAAAGCACTTACTGCTTTGCTTTTCGAACGGCCAAACCGCGACTATTTTGAAAACTTGATCTGCTCATTGTTTAAAATCTACTAAACAAAATCTCGATCAATTTCTTTTGTTTAAAAACTATGGTTATAAGCGTTTGGAAAATTCTTATTACAAAGAATTCCATCTCTAAATCCATCGTATAAATGGATTTAACTTTCTACGGCGTGAAAACGCAAACTATCGTTCGCGATGCGCCTATTTTTGACTCAATTTTCATAACTTGTCAAAACTTCACCCAACCAGTTTTTAGTTTTTATAAAATACATATAAACCATTTTAAACCATTTTCGAGAGGTTTAACAATCTCATATACACCATTTCATTTATTAAAGGAAAGTGATTTCCTTTGTGATATTCAACGTGTATTAAACGTGACTTGTTTCAATATCAAATTAAACATATAATCAACTCTAAACTTAATGACCAAAGCGTATTAAACATCCATAACAATCATATCACATCATCATATTATATATACACATATAGAGTTTCTCACGTGATTTTCGATTGGGCTAATTTTAAAACGATCATAGCTCCGCTATCTCGAAATTGAAGCTCACGACTACTAGCTCAATTGCTCCTATGGGGTTTGGCCTTGGTCTTGGAGGCTTGGAAGGCTCGAACTGTCTTGGCAAATGGTGGTGGAGAGCTTGGTTGCAAACAACCTTGGTGGAGGATAAGTAAGAGATTACTAACTTGAAATTTGGTTTGAAATGGTATAGATTTCGATGGATTTTGGCATAACTTTGTTTTATTTTTGTAATTTTTTCTTTCATAGGCTATGGAAGCCATGAATGTAGACAGGAAGAAAACGAATAGATCAGGAATTTATGAAGTGTAAATGAAATGAAGAAAGTTGGGTGCTATTTATAGGCAAAAGTGATAATGGAAATATCATGATATTTATACTTAAATGCATCACCATTTCATCGCCGCCACTTCCCCCTCCTCTCATCATGCTTTGACTGAACATGCCCCCCTCCATTTTCATGGCCATGTGCTTGTACTTATATATAAGGTGCTGAGTTTTGTTTTGCTTAAGGGTGAAGTATATGGAAAATACCTTGATATTTTGTAATATGTATGTGTGTGTGTGTGTGTCCGTGTGTCTGTGTGTGTATGCATAAGTATGTTTGTATGTGCATATATTTTCGTGTGTATATGAATGTGTTCATGTATGTACAGGTATGTGTGCATAGGTGCATCTCAAATGATTCGCAACGTTGTACAACTTTTCTACCTGGAATCGTTACGAATTCCCATTTTGATTTGCGGTCATATTTTAACTTCTTATTTAATATATGTATATATATATATATATATATATATATATATATATATCTGTGTGTGTACGTAAAAAAAAGCTCAAAAATAATATTTTCCATCATTATATAATAATTAAAAGGGCTTATCTAATAATTAAAATTCATATTAAATCATCTAAATTTAATTTAAATTCAAAAATCATTTATTTCAAAATAGTGATATCATCGACGATGTCATAAAGTGATTTTGTTCTCAAAATTAAAATAAATAATTTTATCATATATTCTCACTTATATACATAAATGAGTGTATGTATCCTGCTCCATGCACGATGTCGAATGGTCTAAGAGCTGTTTGTTGATAAAACGGTTTTTGGTCATTTTATTGATATATATTCCAAAGTATATATTTTTGTAAATATTTATTCATAATAAAATTATCAATATTATTTATTGTTCAAAACACTATTATTTATATTAAAATATCTTATATTTGAATATTTCAAAAGAATTCTGAGGTGATGAAATTGTGGGTCGTTATAAACTTCCCCTTTAAAAGAATTTCGTCCTCAAAATTATGGATACGAAGAAAATGACTCAAAAAGGAATATATATATATGTGTGTATGTGTGTGTGTGTATTTGACAAGGGAATGTATACAAGATACTATAAGTGACCACACTAAAGGCGGTGAGTACGCTATCTCAGTATCACATGCAAACTATACATCAATCCTAAACTTAGGATAAGCTTTCCTCATTCTATCTTCTGTTTCCCATGTGCAGTCTTCGGCATCATCACTCTACTGAATTTAATCAACCTTACCACCTTCCTTCTCAATTTCTTCTCATCATGATCCATAATTTGAACTTGTCATCTAATAACTGCCAAATTTGGTTCCACTTTTAAATCTTCCTAGGCAGCTGTTTCTATAATCTATTCTGAATCATGCACATTTTTTCATAGATAGGAACGTGAAAGACATTATGCACACTACATAGCCTTTTGTAAAAGTACACACGATAAGCTAATGGGAAATTCGCTCAAGAATGGGAAATGGTCTAATAAATCGAGTTTCTAACTTCCCTGCCTGAACAAATCTTACCACTCCTCTCATTGAAGAGACTTTCAATAATACAAAATCTTCAATCGAGAATTCCAATTTTCTGCGCCTTTAATCGGCATAACTCTTCCGCTTTCTCTGGGCTTCTTTCATCTTCTTTCTGATCAAGTTTACCATTTATGAGGTTTCTCGAATCATATCTGAACCAAGAACTAACCAATTTCTGGTTTTGATCCAACATGTTGGGGATCTACATAGAGGACCATATGAAACTTCGTACGGTGCCATGCCAATACTTACTTGATTGTTGTTGTTGTAGGAGAATTTCACAAGATGAAGATAGTTTTTCCATGAACCTTCAAATTCTAAGATACAAGCTCTTAGAAGATCTTCCAATACTCGATTTACCCTTTTAGTTTGCCCATCAGTCTGGGGATGATATGCAGTGCTTATATTCAGTTTTGTTCCCAAAGCTGTTTGTAATGCCTCCCTAAACTTATTCATAAAGATTGGGCCTCGGTCACTGATTATACTGCTTAGGATACCATGTAATCGAACTATTTCCCTTATGTATATTTCTGCAAGACTTGCAGCTATGCTCATTGGCTTTACTGGAATAAAGTATGCACTGTTGGTCAATTCATCTATGATAACCCAAATGCCATCATTTCCCTTCCTTGATCGAGTAAACGGCTGATGACATCCATTAATATTTGGTCCCATTTCCAAGTCGAAATTTCAAGAGGTTAGAGTAATCTAGCAGTCTTTTATTGATTGTTTTTTATTTGTTGACAATTTGCACATCTACTAACATGGATAGAGATATCCCTCTTTATACCATCCCACCAAAAAGTCTTCTTCATATCCTGATGCATTTTGGTAACTTTAGGATGTACTGAAAGTTGATAATTGTGACATTCTGTCAAAACTTCTTGCCTTATCCTATGGAAATTTAGGATGCATACTCTTACATTCATCCTTAATATTCCTTGATCATCCACCCTGAATCCTATCCATCTTTCTGGTACTGTGTTTTTCTCCACTGCTTTGACCATCTCTGGAATAAACAGATCTCTAAGCTGATTCTCTTTTATATGGTTAATCAAAATTCGATGTATTATCAAATAAGCTAAAATAGCATACTTCCTGCTTAATGCATCTGCTACCACAATGGCTTTCCCGAGCATATATAGTAAATCTAAATCATGTGATGCAAGAAATTCTTGTCAACGCTGTTGTCTCATATTCATGTCCTTCTGAGTGAAAATATACATCGAAGATTTGTGATCTGTGAAGAGTTCAAACTTCTTATTGAGTAAATAATGTTTCCATATCCTTAGTGTGAACGCAATGGCTAATAGACCTAAGTCGTGTGTTTCATAATTTCTCTCATGCTTCTTTAACTGCCTACTAGCATATGCGATAACCTTTCCATGTTGCATCAGTACCGCACACATTCCTTCCCCACAAACACCGTATAAACAGTTAGACGGCCACTTTCATTAATAATATTCAGGATTGAAGTGGTTGTTAGCTTTTCTTAAGTTCTTGGAATGCTTCTTCACATTTCGGCATCCATTCAAATTTAACATCCTTCATAGTCAATTTCGTTAACTGATGAGAAATCTTAGAGAAGTCCTGAATAAATCTTAGGTAGTATCCTACCAATCCTAAGAAGCTACAGATGTCATTTAGAGTTTTTGGTTGCTTCCAATCTAGAATGGCTGTAGTTTTCCTAAAATCAACTGAGATTCCTTCCTTTGATACAACTTTTCCAAGGAACCTTACCTTTTCTTCCTAGAAGTGGCATTTGAAAACTTAGCTTTGAGAACATTCATTCTCATTATTTCTTGTACAATATCTAAATGTCTTTCATGTTCTTCTTTGGTCTTTGAATATATAAGAACATAATCTGTAAAAATTAACACGAATTTGTGGAGCACATCTCTAAATACTCTATTTATAGTCCATAAAATAGGCAAGAGCATTGGTTAGCCACAAAGGCATAACCTACCACTCGTAGAAATCATTTGGTCCTCTGCATGCAGTTAAAGGAATGCAATATTCTACTATCCTTAATTGATGGAATCCTGTAGCTAGGTCCATTTTGGAGAATATTCAAGCACCATGAAGTCGATCAAATAAGTTATCAATATGGGGTAGAAGATACTTATTCTTAATCATTTTGTTATTTAGGTCTCAATGTTCTATATTAAGTCTTAGGAAGCCATCTAACTTCACAACAAAAACTACTGCTGAGCTCCAACTTGAGCGACTTGGTCTGGTTAGTCCTTTCTTTAACAATTCACCCATTTGATTCCTTTTAATCTGTTTATTTCCCTGGGAGCCATTCTTTGAGAGGAATGAAAAATAGACCTCACACTGGAAATCAAGTCAATTCGAAACTCAATTTCCCTATGTGGGGGTAAACTTTTAACTTCCTGAAAACATCCGAAAATTCCTTAATAATTGGTATCTCTTCTAGACGTTTTTGAAATGAATTTAGGGCACACATAAAACTATCTATTACTGGACTTGATTCTTCACACCTTATTTTAAAAGGTTCACTTCTATTATTTTCCAAATGCACCGTCCTTTTAACACAATCAAGAACAACCTTATATTTAGATAATTAATCCATATCAAGTATAATCTCAAATCCAATAAAATTAAGGATGATTAGGTCACATGAAATTTTTTGGGATAAGTAGGCAACATGTACTTTTTCACAAACTATACCAAGATTAGTTTTACCACTTATGGGGTTACAGACATAGATAGGGGCATCATGGTAAGTTTTAATTTATCAACTAGTTCTTTAGAAATAAAATTGTGGGAAGCCCAAGTATCAAATAATACTATAACTAGATTTTCATTAATGTTGATATTACCTTCAAGAACTCTCTTGCCCTTCGCTTCAGTCGAAGTTGAGGGTTGGTCTTTGATTGCAAAAACCCTGACTTGTTCTCCTTTCTTTATTAGTGGGCAATCCTTCTTCGGGCGCCCTAGTTTGTGACGATTATAGCAATTTCTATCCGAGCCTTAGGATTCATACAGGTGGTGGCAAAATGACCCTTCTATTGGCAATTATAACAAGTAATATCCAACAAATTGTTTTCTTGTGGACCTCCTTCTGGTTTTCCTTGCCATGGCTTCTTCCTAAAATGATTGAACTTCCTCTTCTTTCAGTAATTGATGCTGCTTGGAGTGGTGGGCGGATTCTTTTTGTCTAGAGTTTCATATTAGAAACCCATGTCTACCAAATCTAAAAGATTCCTTTAACATGCTCGGTCATCCTGTCCCGATATTGCCCCTTCATCCCAGCGAAAAACATTTCATTTTTCTTTAAAGGAGTGTCTATCATACCCAACCCAAAATGAGACAATTCACTGAACTTTTTGGAATACTACTCTACTAACATCTCTCCTTGTTTTAATTCCATAAAACCCCAATAAATGAGGGATTTTCCTGCAGCTGGCATACATTATTCTTCCAAGACTTTCTTGAACCATTCCCATGAAAAATTATCTTATGAATTATTTAGAGTTATGGACTCCTACCATGCCAGAGCCCCTTCTTGTAACTGCCAAGAAGCTAAGAACCTTTTCTGCTCATTCCCGATATTCAATCCTTTAAAATTCTTTCACAAGAGCAGATCTAAGCCTAAATAATGGACTTTGTTCCCTTGTATGATTTACCACCCAAACTGGTGTAATATTTGCATAAAGTAGCAAATTTTATTTGAGGCTACACAGGGATTACCACTTCCTTAATTACTATAGCATTTGATCGATTATTGGTAGTCGTAGTTTTGCTACCTCCCCTTCGTCCTCTTCTATTACCCATCTCCTACTATCTGCATATAGTAAGGAAACATCTTTAGAAATATAAACGAAATTATCTTAGGGAGTGGGTATAAACTCGAATATACTTATTAGGATGAAATTTCAAATATGCTCTCTCTGACTAAACTCATTCAAGGGTATTACTAACATTATCTTCAATGAGTTGACCCTATCCAGGCTTAGGTATTCGCTCAACCATAAGCTCTAATACCAAATGTGACGACCCACCTCCTCGACCCTCAAAAATTGACACTAATACATCCTTGATACTCACGTGCCATAAATCCAAGTGCCGGAGAGGCATATTATCATGGGGTAAAAGAAAATAAGGATAAAAGATAAATTGAATAGAATCTCAATTGTATTCAACATTTAATTATATATACGAGTAATACATGCAATTACTCCAAATTGCTTCGTTAGAGTACTAGTAAGTGCCAATCCAGCTAGGATAGTTATAACTACCTATTCTCACAAGTGTTAGTAGATACATAATACAAAATACAATGGAATTAGAAATAGATGATTATCTATATAGGACCCTCCAGCTTCATGGTTCATCCAAAATACTTCGAGCTTCTCCCAAAATGTTCCATGTTACCTGACTACTTGGCTGCCTGGAAAAAATGGGGCATTCATAGCTTAAGGGAAAAAGAAAATAAACTCTATGTAAGTCACGAGACTGGTATAAGAAGCTCAAATATACGGCTATTTGAAAACAAAGGGTATCTCATAAGACCATGCCATACATAAACAAGGAACGGGATTTACCTTATGATAACCAAAATCTTTACTATGCAAAATCTAGGGAAATTATTTTTAATGACTTTCTTTTGAAAACATTATTCAAGTAAACGTACAAAACCTTAGCCAAAATTGTTACATTATTAAATTCCAGCATACTAGGTTCTATAATCAAGTCCGAAGGCACTTATTTGAGAATTGATTTCCATAGAATAGTAGTTAAGGAACTACCTTCTGTATAGTACATCTCTAGAGGGATGTACCGAGGATCAACAACTTTGAAACCTCTGCACTAAGAAGACCGGCCTACCCGTAGACCCAACTTGGTGGCGGATAGAACCGAATATGACATCACCCCGGTCCCAACTAACCTATTCAGGATCCCATAGCATACACAACATACTCGACATATATAGAGTAATATAGAAAGGTAATGACCATAACACTAGTTGCAACCATATAGCCCTATGGCATGCCATGTTTAAGACATTTTCGAGTGATGAGGCCCAAGGTAACAATTACCATTAACATAAAACATTCCACTTTGGATGCCACATTACCAATTCCATCACACACCACTGATTTCTATAAATGTACAACCTCTAAGCTCGTACACTTCAGAGAAGGGTGTTAAGAATAAAAGAGTTACTTTCTACACTACCAAAAAGATGTATGTTCATAAAAATCAATATAGGTGTATGTTAGAAATGCAATGTCAGACATTCGTCCATATAAGTTGTTGAGGAGCAGGACAAACCGAAGGAACTCTCCTGCAACATCCTATCTGGAATCATCCCTAGGGTTAGTGCAAGCAGCCTTTGCATCGAAGATCAAATGAATATACCACTGCCATATATATATGATATGGGAAATTTCCTCCAAGGGTCAGTGACAAGCAGCCTTTCATTCCATTAATTATCATTCCAAGTCTTCATTTCGACTACATAAATTAGTTTGAAGTGTTTTTCATATAAGAATCGCTCAAATCCGACCCCAATTCCTTCAAACCAATCATCGAAAAAAGTTAAGTAAATAGGTGCTTATCATTTGATTAATTACTTTATTTTTATCAAAAATATATTTTAGAGATATATACCTTTAAAATATTTCTTTTTGGTATATATGGAGTCATTAAACCTTTCTGTAATTTTGGAAATACCAAATCACTTTCATAAGTCACATTGGAAAACATTATTGAGTTAAAAATGGTCGATAGAAATTATACTAATTCTACTCAACATTAATTTTCGTATTCAACATTTACTATCTGTCGAATAATGGTGAAATCGCCTTTTAAATTCACATAAATAGTACGGGTCCCCTCCAATGAATTTAATACCAAGTGTAAGAAGATTATTCCTATCAATCCAAGTTGTTTAAATTTGGAAAATTAAATCGTTTATACTTTTCTCGTTTCCGACATTTCGACCTTACATATTTCTCGCCCAAGAAAAAATCCGAGTGAGCCAAGGCACTGGTTTCCCTTAAGCATCTCCTTAGTTTAGATACCTCGCATTAGGATCTCATGAATAGAAACGTACAGTTTACCCATCGACTTTTAGAACCAAGATTAAATCACTTGATTTTAACAGCTTTTCTTTAAATCATTTATTTAACTTTTTAAAATAAATTATAAAACCTTCAAAACATTTTTAAAATAATTAATTATTTATTTGAAAACATTTATAAAGGATTGGGGAAAGAATATTCAAGTATAAAGCCACTCAAAAGTCATTAAAAGTGCTGCAAAAAGTGCTGCAAATAGTGCTGTGAACAACGCTTTTAAAGCTTATTTGATCAACATAATTTTTTGATCATTTAGAAATCCATTTTTATAACTCAAATCCCTTTTAAAACATTTTAAAATATTTGCATAATTTATTTCATATTTTTAAAGAATTAGAAATATCACTTTTAAAGAACTTTTCGCTTTGGTTTCCGAACTACTAAACCGCGACTATTTTGAAAACTTGATTTGCTCAACTAAACGAAACCTTGATCTTTTTCTTTTGTTTGAAAGCTATAATTATAAGAGTTCGAAAAATTCTTATTACAAAGAATTCTGATTCTAAATCCATTGTATAAATGGAATTAACATTATACAATGTAAAATCGCGAACTACTATTCGCGATGCGTCTATTTTGACTTAATTTTTGTAACTTGTAACTTCACCAAACTGGATTTTAGTGTTTATAAAACATTATAAACCATTTTCAAGAGATTTAACTATCTCATATACACCATTTCATTATTACAGGAAAGTGATTTCCTTTGTGATATTCAACGTGTATTAAATATGACTTGTTTCAATATCAAAATAAACATATAATCAACATCCAAACTTGATGATCAAAGCATAGTAAACATTCACGACAATCATACCACATCTTTATATTATATATATAGTCTATTACTTGATTTTCGGTCGGGCTAGTTTTAGAACGGCTATAGCTCTGCTATCTCGAAATCGAAGCTCATGACTACTAGCTCAATTGCTCCTAGGCGGTTCGGCCTTGGTCTTGGAGGTTTGGCCTTGCTTAGCAAATGGTGGTAGAGTGCTTGGTTGCACATGGACTTATGGAGGAGAAATAAGAGATTATTAACTTGAACTTTGGTTTGAAATGATATAGATTTCGATGGATTTTGGCATAACTTTATTTTGATTTTTGTAATTTTTTTTCTTTCTTAGGCTATAGACTTCGTTAATGTATAAAGGAAGAAGACTAAATAGCTTAGGAATTTATGAAAAAAGTGTAAATGAAATGTAGAGAGGTGAGTGCTATTCATAGGCAAAACTGAGAATGGAAATATCATGATATTTATACTCAAATGCATCACCATTTCATCACCACCACTTCCCTCTTCCTCTCATCATGCTTTGACCGAACATGCCCCCATCCCATGTGCGTAGCCATGTGCTTGTACTTGGTGTGTAAGGTGTTGACTTTGGTTTTGCTTAAGGGTGAGCATATGGAAAATATCTTTATATTTTGTGATATATATATATATATATATATATATATATATATTTAAATTATAAGTATACTTGTATGTGTATATATTTTCATGTGTATGTGAATTTGTTCATGTATGTACATGTATGTGTGCATATGTATATCTCAAATGATTCACAATGTTGCACAAATTTTCTACGTTGAATCTTACGGATTTCGATTTCGATTTCCGGTCATATTTTTACTTCTTATTTAACATATATATATATATATATATATATATAAAGTTCGAAAATAATATTTCTATCATTATATAATAATTAAAAGGTCTTATTTAATAATTAAATAATTATTAAATCATTTAAAATTAATTTAAATTGAAAAAATCATTTATTTTAAATAGTGATATCGTTGATGATGCCACAAAGATATTTTGATTTCAAAAATAAAATAAATAGCTTTATTACATATTTTCACTCATATACGTAAATAAGTGTATGTATCCCACTCTATACCCGATGTCGGATGGTCTAAGAGTTGTTTGTTGATAAAAAGGTTTTCGATCATTTTATCGAAATATCTTTCAAAGTATATATTTTTATGAATATTTATTCAAAATGAGATTATCTTTATTATTTATTGTTCAAAACACTAGTTAAAATAGCATATATTTTAACATTTCAAAAAAAAGTGAAATGTCAATTTTCGGGTTGTTATAGAGCTAAATTTACCAAAAGGCATATTACTTAACATTAAGTAATTATGAGACATGAAAGGTTATTCGTTGAATATAATTGAATGATATATGTTATATGTTCTTGTGTTTATTTGATCAATTATTATGCATGTTTTTATTATCATACTCGCATTATTTATGATCCATAACTGCATTTTGGGGTGTTAAGGGGCAGAATAACCAGCTAGGTTAACCCGTTAATGAGTATAAATAGAAGTAACTCCTGAGTGAGTAGACTTGCATCCAAGGGATCTAGTAGATCAGAAGTATACGATGCCCAGAACTGATTAAAATATTACTGATTTGGATAAGTTATTGGAAGGGTCCAATAGGTTCATGGTCATCCCATAACAACTATGACATGAGAAATGTTACTGGAAGGGTCCAATAGGTTCCTAGTGATCCCATGAAAACTATGTATAGATGATGTTATTGATAGAAATCAATAGGTCAATAGTGATACTATTAAAATTATGTTTTAAGAGATGTTATTGGAGAATCTAATTGGTTTATGTAATCCCATGAAAATTGTGATTAGAAGGTCATTGGTAGAAACCAACAGGTTCTTAGTGATCCCATGAAAACTATGAACTTGGACAAACTATCCCTAATAATTGAGACAGGTTATCAGTCAGCCCATGAAAACTAATAGGTTCATAGTGACTCTAGAAAAACTAAAAATTTGGATAGATGGTTAGATAAATTGGGATGGGCAATCCAGGGTATACTACATTCTTGCATATCATCATATATTGTTATGTTTTAACCATTGTGGATACAGGAGCATGGTATATGGTTAATATATTGTGGTTAAGATACTAGTGAGGTGAAACCTACTTCGCTTAGTAGCATGGTCTTACTAAATGTCTATTTGGTTCGAGATGGTAGGTTAATATTCACACCAGGCATTTTGTCTGACCTGAAGCTTTTGTCTTTCCCCTTAAACTTTCAGGTGCTCATTTGAGTAGATCGAGAGTAATGGTTTTTTGGTTTCCATCGAGGAAATAACTATCCGGAGACGTGCAAGAAGCATTCTAGCTAATTAGGATTTCTTGACCGATCTGTTGTGTGTTTGATTTTGTTTGAAAGTATGAAAGGGAAATTTTGTAATATTCTAATTATTTTACTCTGACCAAGCAAGGAGGCATCTTCATATGTTGCTCTTAGAGTATTATAATAGTTATAATTTCTCTAAACGTGGGTTTATGAATAGGATTATGTAATGAATATGAAATATCATCTGTGAAACGAGATGTGAAAATTTTGCTATTAAACTATAGTGAAATTTTCTCATATTCATGTGCTTCTGATTATTGATATGATTAATGTAGTTGCATTTTATCGTCGAGAACTAATAACTATGGATGACTACAACATCCATAGCAGTTAGTTTTGGACCTTCGAATGGAGGATGTTGTTTGCATCAAAATTGGTAACAAACCCCAAATATCATGAAAGCACTGGTATATGAGTACAGTTCAACGATATTCTAACACTAATCTCAGATCCAAACAAAGTAGAGAACAAAGATTGAAAAATAACAAACAAAAACACAAGATTTAAAGTGGTTCGGCAATCTCCGGCCTACGTCCACTTCGAAGAATAATCTTTAATTGATGTGCTTGCTGGTTACAATGAATTAAATTTGCGAGTACAACGACAGAATTTGAGTGTAATCGGGATTTCGGGAGAGTCTGGACGTCGTAGGATCCAAAAGTTTCTTTCCTAAGGCTCTAGGGTGCTATTTATAGCCGCTTCATGCAAATATCTTACTCAAACTTCGGGAGATCCCTTCTGACACGTGAGTGGGCCCACGCGATCGATCTCAGGTAATTTCTGCTCGATATGTGATCGATACGAACGTAATTCGCATTGATCAAGATTTGATCCTATCGAGTCGAAATTTGGTGTGACCATTCTTTAGGCTGTATGTAAGCTCTTGTGAAAATTTCATAGCATTTGGACTTGTGGATCCCGAGTTATGATCGATATGAATTGTAGTTTTCATGTGGTGTTCTATTCGTATCGGTTCATTTCGCAGTGATACTGGCTCGCAACGGTACCATGTGCATGCTTGTAGATTACGTGGCCCTATCTTCGAGGCTCGATCCACTTTCCACGCCGCGTTGAACGCCTCTTCCTTCGATTCAAGCACTTTTCTAGTTCGTATCCAAGCTTTGCTTTTTGTTACTTCGCATTCACAAAACCTACTTTCTTTGTACCCTTCCTAAGCGCATTGTTTGCATCGATCCACAAGCAATTGATACAAAATTTCCAATCAAACTCCTGAAACCATTGTCTTCCCTTCGTATCGATCCAACAGTGATCGATACGAAGTACACCTATGCTCCCATCCGATTGATTCGTATTGCAACGATGTGAAATATATCGATTCGAATTAAGCTCCTACATTCCACCCTGAATGATACGAATTAATCAAGTCGAACAAACCATCAAGCATTTATACATCCGGCCTAAATCCATAGCCATCGAGTCGAAATCCATATAACCTTCCTCCCTGATCAATACAAATGTGCTATTCGTATCCATGCTGATCGATACAAATAACTCGATCGTATCCATACTGGACCAATACAAGTTCGCATCGATCCGAATGAGATCTCCTCGTGCACGCATCCATCAATTCTTGAGAAAATGAACTCCGTTCGACTTAAAATTTGAAACACAGCCTCTTCTAGCGTTGATCATCATTCCTTAACGATCCTGCCTTGATTGGAGCTCAACCAAACTTTGACGACATCGATCACAACCTTGTTTCCAATCGATCTCCAATCCCAATATCCATCCTTTCCAGCCAATTAATTGATATCCTAGCCTTGACCAAAAGGTGGGATAACATTTACCCCTAAAACATGCCCTGTGGAAAGAAGGT
This sequence comes from Allium cepa, assembly GCA_030765085.1. Classification (NCBI taxonomy): domain Eukaryota; kingdom Viridiplantae; phylum Streptophyta; class Magnoliopsida; order Asparagales; family Amaryllidaceae; genus Allium; species Allium cepa. The sequence goes on along the minus strand of CM060929.1, from coordinate 519,679,488 downwards.
GTGTTTTGAATAGTTCCCAATCCGGCATCCGAAGTCCATATTCCATCTATAGCCATACCATCTGATTCATAATCCAACCTATTAACTGGCCATCCCATCCTAGTGCATCATTCTTGACTGCTTCGAGTCGATGTCTAATTCCAAATCCAGTAACCAAAGCCTTAGCCAATTCCATATCCATCCGAACCAAATAACCGGGCCCTGGTCCATCCTTATTCAATAACCAATAATCGAATCCAGGACCTCTCCAAGTCGATATCCAAATCATTTGTCATTCATAGTCGATATTTGTATCCATAACCTCTTCGGGTTCTTGCCAAGCGTAATCCACACTCAGTGACATGTGCCAAGCAATGCCTTGGTATCCGTGGTCCAGTGTCCCTAAACGCTAAGTAATGCCATGGATTAAGTCCTAAGTCGAACCCAGGTCGCTCCGGACCCTTGCCGAGAATAGTCCATACTTGAGGACCTGAAATAGTAACCGATAATATTGAGCCTAAGTCCAAGGCCAAATCCTGGTCTCTCTGGACCCTTGCCAAGCATAGTCCATACTCGACAACCTGAATAAGTCGATTCGCCACATTCGGACAAAGCGACTTACCCCATGCTAGGTATAATCCATACCCGACGACCATTTACCAAAAAACCAAATAAAAATCCAATCAAAATCCAATCCAAAATCCAAATCAAATCAGAAAACCAAAAATCCACACCAGAAATCTAAACCAACATCCAAACATGAAAACAATCATCCAAACAAAAGTCCAAACTAGGAAATAGACAGAATCAGGAGTTCAAACCAAACTCCAAAACCAAACCAGAAAAATGAGCGTCCAATCCCAAAACAAAAAATGGATTTCACAAACCATAGCATCGTAGTTTATCATCATTCAGAGCATGCCTAGAAGCCATCTCCATCCCCGTACATGAGTAAATGACTTGGTCGTTTGTCTGTAGTTTTCTACTTATTCCATATCATCCCTATTAGTTGGTAACCAACCGACCATCATTCTTGGGCCTTGCATCATCATTGTTTGAGGTAGATGGTGGCTATTCCTGCTCCACCGCCACATTTCAAGCTCTGACATATTACCGCAACTGTCCATTTTCTTACATGCTCCTCAATTATATCCATTAGATGCTTGCAGCTGTTGGTATCATGCCCATCCAAATCGTGAAAGAGGCAGTGCCTTCCTGATGCCCTTTCACGTTCTGAGGGTTCTCTCCTTGCTGGCCTTCGGTAGGGAAGGCGATTGAGTCTCCATGAATATCCGTTCTAATGTCTCATTCAATCCTGTGTAAGTGGAAAATTTTGGCTCTCTCCACCGCTTCCTAGCTTGTTCTAATTCGTCATCCAACTTCCTTTTTCCTTTATCTTTATCTTTATCCGAGCCTCCGCTAGATGGCCCTCCATCCTCAGCCGCATTCACCTCCTTCAGTTTCATATATGAACATGCATCTTCCCATCGAAGGAATCTCTCAGCTTCGTGAAAGAATTCCCCAAGATCCATTAGTGGGTCTCGTATCAATGACACTTTGAAATCCGAATTCCCCTGACTCCTGACACTGCTGCCATTAAAACCATCGATGGATCCGACCAGTCCACCGAAGCAATCGCTGCATTGAACCGAGTTAAGAAATCTTTGAGCGATTCATCCGTCCTTTGCTTTTACTGATGTTAGCGACCGATGTTAGCGTCATTACGTTCTTCAGCCTTTTGATATGAACCTGAAACTGCTTCAAAAACCTATCTACCAATTCTGTCCATGTCTTGATAGATCCCTCTTCCAGCTGTCTGAACCAAATAGCACTAATCCGTTACGTATAAGGGGAAAGATCGGACCATCACTTCCTTCGATGCCCCCTACACTTCCATATGTCTTGTGTATCTCATCAAGTGATCAGTTGGATCAGCCTTGCCATCTTATACCTCTAGCGTAGTTAGCTTGAATTCCGGTGGATTCCGAGCCATTCTGATATCATGAGTAAACGGACTCCTATTCACTCCTTCCAGATCTCTATTTGTCAAACCTCCACACACAGTTCACCTAATAATCTCAGCCAATCCATCGTTGTCCGTCAAGGGCTGCCCCCAAGTCCTTGAGGGAATTCAGGCATGTATTCTTCATCACGCGCTCTTGTATTCCTACCAGCACCTTGTTGTGTGGTATCGCCTAGAGTTCCTTTAGGAATCGGTCATCGTTGCCAGGTGGTGTGCCCTCCAGCCTGGATTCTTCCAGGTTTATGGTTGTGTGCTGATTAGGGCATGCTCCCTATTGAGCTGCTCCATTCAATTTCCTATTTGATCCTTCTACTCCAGCCCCGTGAATCTGAACTCCTGAAGCTCCAGCTGTCCCAGCCTATCCAAACCATATGAGGAGGTTCTGCATCATTTCCTCTTGCCTTTTGAGAAACCCTTAATGCATAGCTCCCATCATCATCTCCATTTCATCTGGGGTGATGAAAACTGAAGTCTGATTGGCCCCTGATGAAGCCTTCTGGCTTCCTTCATGCTGATTCCTCTCTGTTCTCTGTCTTCTACTTGATTGCCTTGCCATAGCTCTTCACATCTGAATCCTTTAGCCTTAAAATTTAATATTCAAGTGGTAGAATCCCTGACTTCCCAGTGAAAGCACCAAAGTGTTTGTGCCAAAATTGGTCACAAACCCCATTTATTGTGAAAGCACCAGTTTATGAGTACACTTCAGCGGTATTCTAACACGAATCTTAGATCCAGACAAAGTAGAGAACAACAAATAAAAAATAACAAATAGAAACATAAGATTTATAGTGGTTCGGCAATCTCCGGCTTACGTCCACTTCTAAGAATAATCTTTTATTGATGTGCTTGCTGGTTACAATGAATTACAGCAGTAATTTTCGAGTACGACATAATTTTAGTGCAATCGGGATTTCGGCAGAGTCTGGACGTCATAGGATCCAAAAGTCCCTTTTCTGTAGGCTCTAGGGTGCTATTTGTAGGCACTCCATGCAAATATCTAGCTCAAACTTCAGGAGACCCCTTCTGGCACGTGAGTGGGCCCACGCGATTGATCCCAGGTGATTTCAGCTCGATCCGTGATCGATACGAACGTAATTCGTATCTTTCAAGATTTGATCCTATCGAGTCAAAATTTAGTGTGACCATACTTTAAGCTGTATATAAGCTTCGGTGAAAATTTCATAGCATTTGGACTTATGGATCACGAGTTATGATTGATGCGAATTGTAGTTTTCGTGTGGTGTACTATTCGTATCGGTTCATTTCGCATCGATATTGGCTCGCATCGGTACCATGCTCATGTTTGTAGATGTTGTGGCCCTATCGTCGAGGCTCGATCCACTTTCCACGCCACGTTGAATGCCTCTTCCTTCGATTCATGTACATTTCTAGTTCGTATCCAAGCTTTGTTGTTTGTTACTTCGCATCCACAAAACCTACTTTCTTCGTACCCTTCCCAAGTGCATTGTCCAAATCGATCCACAAGCGTTCGATACAAAATGTCCAATCAGAGCCTTGAAACCATTGTCTTCCCTTCGTATCGATCCAGCAACGATCGATACGTAGTACACCTGTGCTCCCATCCAATCGATTTGCATTGCATCGATGTGAAGTATATCGATTCAAAGTAAGCTCCTACGTTCCACCCTGAACGACATGAATTAATCGAGTCGAAAAAATCATCAAGCATATATCCATCCGACCCAAATCCACAGCCATCAAGTCGAAATCCATTTACTCTTCCTCCTTGGTCGATATGAACCCGTTGTTCATATCCATTCTGATCGATATGAATAACTCGATTGTATCCATACTGGATCGATACGAGTTGCATGGATTCAAATGAGATCTCCTCGTGCATGCATCCATCAATTCCTTAAGCAAACGAACTCCGTTCGACTTGAAATTTGAAACACAGCCTCTCCTAGCCTTGATCATCATTTCTAATCGATCCCGCCTTGATTGGAGCTCCACCAAACTTTGACGACATCGACTACAACCTTGTTTCTAATCAATCTCCAATCCTGATATCCATCCTTTCCAGCAATCTATTGATATCCCGGATGACAGATGTTACATTATAGGTATCCAACAACTATTAACCCATAACCCCTTGGTACTTCTAACAACCATGAGTAATACACTGTCCAACATTTGGAGAGTGTTATGTACTCTTGTCTCAACGAATGTGTCGATATCCGTTCTCCATACATCTTGACTAGTATTATTTTAAAACGGTATATTTATTTCATTGTGGTAAGTTACTCATGATTACAACACATTGTAACTTCTATCACTAAATGTTAACCCGCCTTTTGGAAAGGCAGTACGTATGTGGATTTAACCCAACAAACTTCACGATTATCAAGGCCGATGTGTGCGGAACAATGACCGTAGAACTCGAAAGCAGAGCTTAAATGGATACATGATGCCAGGATTGGAAGAAGTTGATAGATAGACAATGCAGGGTTCTAGAAATATGGTAATTAGGTTGGAACCTAAGGGATCAGTATAGCATAAGAGGGATCAGAATAGCTTTTTAGCAAAGGAGGGATCGACATAGCTTCATGGAGTAGGAGGGATTGGCATACCATCATGGAGTGGGAGGGATCGGCATAGTTTTATGAAGTAGGAGGGATCGACATAGTATTATGCAATATGAGGGATCAGCATAACCCAATGAATAAGACGGTTCAGCATAACTTAGTGGAATCAGAGGGATCGGCATTACATGATGGAATCGAAGGGATGAGCATGATTAAGCAAGCATGGATCAGTATACATAGAAGGGTATGGGTTGGCATACTGGAGTTGGTCATGAGGGATCAGTATGATCCATTAGAAGGATTCGGCAAAGATATCCTCCAAGTGGGTTCGAATCAAAGATTAATTAAATGAGCTCCACTGGTCCAATCAATATGATATTTGAAGAGCCATCATATATAAGCATGAAGAAGCCACCATAAGGATCGCTGATCTAGAATCAACTAATAGAGGGTTCGGTATCGATCCCTCTTCATTAGGATTTAGGCGTAACGACCCCTATGGTAAGCCCATATGGATAATAAGGTCATGTAGCCGAAGTTTCAGAGAGATTCGTGGTCGCCTTCACTTATAAATACTGGCATAAGGGGGTCATTCTGAGAATCTTCTTTCTGCTTCTCTTTATCTTCTACCTAGGCTATACTGTGCCAATTTTATTCTTGAATTTTATGGATTTGTAACTATAATCAGCAGTATAAACTAATAAAAGGAAAATCTTTGGAGTGGACATAGGCCGAAGATAGTCGAACCACTATAAGTGTCTCTATTTACTTGCTTTCTAATTATTCTAATTTGGTTCTTCACTTATTTCTTTCATATTTCTGTATTTGAATTGGATATTGGTGCTTTCACATAATTGGGTGTTGGTGGTCAATTTTGTAGCCAGCATTTTGGTGCTTTCACTGAGAAAACTTGCACCTACGGATTTCGAAGCTACGATCTTAGATTTGGAAGCTTGGATAATTGAATAAAGGAAGAAATGGTTAGGCAATCAATAAGGAGAATGCTACTGGAAAGGAGCCACCATGGAGGGAATCAGGAGACTTCCTCAAAAGCTAGAGCTAATCAAGCATCTATCTACATAACTAGGGATGAAATGGAAACAATGATGGTTGTTATGTAGGAGAGGATGCTGAAAAGGCAGGAGAAGATGATGCAGAATCTACTCCAACGAATCGGACAGGCTGGAGCCATAGGAGCTGTTGGAATGGAAAACCAATAAGTTAGAGCACTAGGAACTGCTGGAGCTTTGGACCAAGGAGTTGAGGCGGTAGGAATCATTGGAAATCGGAACCAGGAATAGGAAAATGGAGCTAATTGACAAAGCAGTGGAATAGAGAAGGCGGGGGGCAGTCCCTACCACCCTAGAGGGATCGATGTTGATTTCCTAAGGCTAGGAACATGCCCTTGGTTTGGTTGGTCATCATGCTGGAGGACCGCGATTAGTTTCATAGAGCATGGTGCGAATTAGAATTTGGATGCTCGACTGGAGGAATATGTTCTAGAATTCCCTCTAGACTCTGGGGCAGCTTGGTCATGATGAAAGGAGACTATCATTGGAAGATAATGATAGGTTTACAGAGATGATAAGGCGAGCTATGTATCGAGTATTAGTAAGCAGTGATTTGGAGGATGTAAATCGAAGTCCATTTGCTCCAAATATCAAGAAACTAGGAACCCATCAAAGTTCAAACCACCAATGCTTGAGACGTATGATGGAAAAATGGATCCCGATGTTTATCCGACGACATACGTGAGACATATGGAAGTGCTAAGGAAGTCAAGGCACTGTGCTTCCCCATGTACTTAAGGATATAGCCGCACTATGGTTCAGACAATTGGAAAATGGCTTTATTATAACATGGACAAAATTGATCGAAAAGTTTATGAGGGAATTTCGGGTCCACATCACGACACCCAAGAGTGCAATGAATTTAACATCGACGAAGTAGTGGAAAGGAGAATCACTTAGGGATTTCTTAACCAAGTTCAATCCAGTAGTGGCTTCGATGGATTTACCAGATCCGTCGATGGTTTTAATGGCAGCAGTGTCAGGGATTGCGGATAATTCGGATTTCAAGATATTGTTGAAACAGGATCCACCAGTGGATCTTGGGGAATTTTTCCATGAAGCGAAAAGGTTTCTACAATAGGAAGATTCAAAAGCTGATATAGAGGGAAGAGAGGAAGCGGAAGTTTATGTGGTTTGACATGGAGGTCCACCCGGGGGAATGTTCAAAAAAGGATAAAGGAAAATGGAAACCAGAGGATGGTTCTGATGGAACGACGCGACCAAAAAGGAAGCTGAGATTCACCTCTTACACGGAATTGATTGAAATATTGGAATGGATATATCCAAACACTAAGGGGCAGTTTCCTTATCGAAGGCCAATGAGGAGATAGCCTATAGATAATGAAAAGAAATCAAAAAAATGCTGCCTATTCCATGAGCTTGATGGGCATAGTACAAATGTCTACAGGCACTTAAAGGATGAGATTGAGGGACATGTCTGGAATAGCAGACTATTACAATATGTAAGAACTCGGGCAACGGTAGTGCAACATGAGCAACCACCATCTGCATCGAACGGGAACTGATTTGGATCATGTGTAGTTAATCCCCCGCTATTACCCCGCTACAACACTGCTATATCTCATAACGGATTTCTACCGCTATGATTTTTCCATATAGCCCTAAAATATAGCCTTTTCGCTTTAATCCCCGCTATTTCCGCTATATCCCGTTATTTCCACTATATTCCGCTATTCCCACTATATCGTTTTTTAATAAAATAAATTAAAAAATTGCATTTATACATTATAAAATTATGAAAATAATTTATTTGATTTAATTTTTAATATATTTTCAGAAATGAAAATACTCTAATATTCTACCAAATTCAATTATGTTATATAACAGTTTTCCGTTTATTTAAAGTATATTCGCACATGTTTTTATTTAAAATTATTTGTATTATTTGTAATTCAATTGATTGGTAATTTTTCATTTAATTACCATTTATATATTTGTAAAAACATTAAGTATGAGTTTTATATGCTATTTTAGAGCCATCCGCTATATCCCGCTATATCCTCGCCGTATCCCCGCTATGACTTTTTGCACCTCCACCGCTTTGAATCTACCAAGAGCATTAACTGCATAGCAGTTGGATTGAGGCGTCGACTTGTCATCAATTGATCAAAATAGAAAATAATAAGTAATAAACTCCATTATAAAACAGCTAAGTCACTTACACATATATGGGATCGAAAACGGTCCCTAGGCAAGCTCTAAGATGACAATGAACCGTCACACCCCGAGATGCATGCATATTGTGTTTAGTTTTTGTTTTTGTTTCTCTTATAGTACTTGGACTTAACTTTATTAGTTGAATATATTGATTATAAAACTCACTCGAACGTGAAATCTGACATTAATAATTTTGAGTCCCATTTGGAAGATCACATTTCGCCTCGAACTGCACTCAATCTCGAACGATTGCATTTTTCCTTGAATGACACTCGATCTCGAATGATCATGTTACGCATCAAACAGGCACTCGATCTCGAAAGAAAACATTTTGTCATGAACGACACTCGATCTCGAATGATCACATTATGCCTCGAACAGGCACTTGATCTCGAACGATCACATTTTGCCTTGAACAAACACTCGATCTTGTGCGATCATCATCTGCCTCGAATGGCTACGAATTTGATCAGTGGTCCCGAACGGTCATTATTACCAGTTAGGGTAAGATCACTGATTTGTTCATAGGTCATCAATGGGTTTCGAACATTCGACCTAAGACAATTCAAAATATGCCTTCCTACCATAAGGCATGTTTCGAGGGAAAAAATATTAACTCAACTTTTGGTAAGGTGGTACATAGACGGATTTAAACCAACAGACTTCATGTTTGTCAAGGCCGATGAGTGTGGAATATTGACTATACAACCCGAAAGTAGAGCTCAAATGGATATATGAAGCCAGGATTGAACGAAGTTGATAAATAGACAATGTAGGGCTCTAGAAATATGGAAGTTAGATTGGAACCCAAGGAATCGTCATAGCCTTGTAGCATAGGAGGGTTCAACATTCCTTCATGGAGTAGGAGGGATCGACAAACCTTCATGGAGTAGGAGGGATAGACATACCTTCATGGAGTAGGAGGGATTGGCATAGTTTCATGAAGTAGGAGGGATCGACATAGCATTATGCAATATGAGGATCAGCATAGCCTGGTGGAATAGAAGGGATCGGCATAACTTAGAAGAATCAGAGGGATCAACATTACATTGTGGAATCCATGGGACAAGCATGATTAAGCAAACATGGATTGGCATGCGTAGAAAGGCATGGATCGGCATACTGGAGTTGGTCAAGGATCGGTATGATCCATTAGAAGGGTCAGCAAAGATATCCTCCAAATGGGTTAAAATCAAAGATCAATCAAAAGCATGAGCTCCACTGGTCCAATCAATATAATATTTGAAGAGCCATCATATATAAGCATGAAGAAGACACTATAGGGATCGCTACCCAGAATTAACCCATGGAGGGATTGGTACCGATCCCTCTTCATTGGGATTTGGGTCTGACGACCCCAATGGTGGTCCTATATGGATAAGAAGGTCCTGTAGTCAAAGTTTCAGAGAGATTGGTGGTCACTTCATCTATAAATACTAGACTAGCGGGCCATCTCTTTCTGCTTCTCTTTATCTTTTACCTAGGCTATACTCTGCCAATTTTATTCTTGAATTTCATGGATTTGTAACTATAATCAACAGTATAAACTAATAAAAGGAAAACTTTTGGAGTAGACGTAGGCCGGAGTCGAACCACCATAAATCAGTGTCTCTATTTACTTGCTTTCTAATTATTTTAATTTGGTTCTTTATTTATTTCTCTTCGTATTTATGTGTTTCGATTAGATATTGGTGCTTTCACATAATTAGGTGTTGGTGGTCAATTTTGACGCTAACATAAGACATACAATTTATGGAATTTCTATTAAATATATTGTTAATTAAAGTAATTAATTAATATAACACATTATATCAAGTATATAATAGAGAGAAAACATCTTTTATTTCAAAGAAGATTGTTTATCGAGTTAGATGTATGTAGCAAATTACATAATTGGCATAAAGCATACCTCTAACTCTATCAATCTCCCACGTGCACTTGGGGATAATTATGAAATGTCAATCCCGTCACTTCAATCAGTTAAGGAGAACTAATTAACCTAGACTATTCATGAAGGGATATGCTATGTTGTTTTAATCGTCTACAGTGTTAATCAACTCTCTCTGATGTTGATAAACTACCTTTATCATGCCGAACTATTCCGAATATGTTTCTTGACTTCTAGTGAAATCTTATCCTTATGTTTTTATCATATAACAATGTAGTACTCTTAATACTTAGAATCATCCCAAGCCCAGTTTTAAATTTGTGCATTTATATTTATACATTGCTTTTATCATGAAACTATCCAAGGCGGTGTACTTCGCCTTTTCATTGAATCAGCTATAATATTTATTTGGAACATTTCCAACTTAAAGCTTCTTAATTAAGGTTTGAAAATGAATTTAATATTGACATTTTATGCTTGATAGAACTTATGAAATCCGAATTTGAACACTCCTTAAGGAGTTCGTTGTTTCTATAAACAATTTTTTAGTATTTCAAATACTCGATAATATCCTGAACTATCCTTTAGTGATCCTTATTTTGATTTGATATTCACTTCATGCATCATATATGTAAGTAAGTTACGATATTGTATATAATACAACACGTATGATAATTCCTATTATCGAATATAAACAGAAACAATACATATTCCACATTAAACATTTTAATATGTTGTCTTTGCATGTCATTTGGGACATTCCCAACATCCTTTGTGCTTATTATAAATGATATAATTTACAAATCCAATATTGAGTATTAAACAACTAAACTATTACTAATTTAAACACGGGTACGTTGTTAACAATCAACAGTAAGTTGTTTACTTATATTCTAGAAATGTCTATATACCTTTTAGTGGTTCTTTCTTATAGACACATGCTTTCTCTGCATTTTGATTAAAAATAACAATTTAATATTTCTATCAAAATGCATACCCAATTATGATGCTTATAGAATGGTACTTTTATATCAATTCATGGATCATATCCAAAAAACTGACAAACTCGGTACCGTTGTGATAACCCGGGCATTGGACATCTGATAAATGGGCAATTAACTGTTTTAATCAATTGAACAGATAAAATTATGATAATAATAGATATCTGGATGTGTAAATGAATTTGGAAATATAATAATAATTGAATTATTCATATCTGGGAAAAATAATTATTTAATAATCTCCTTTATAAATTATTTAGACTTGACAAAATTATTATTTTCAAACAATAATAGTAATGTTATGTTTTTTAATATAGGTATAAATAGATTTTAAAATAGAATTATTATTTACAAATTTAATATGTGAATTGAATTTAAATTGAATTTGAATTTGGATTAAAATATTGAAATTCTAAGGATATATATATATATATATATATATATATCTTAAATATATTTTTATATGATTTTATTTAGAATATGGTTGCTTTATATTATTTTCTTTTAAAGGGGTTTAATTTATATAAATTAAGATATGTATTTATTAATTAGGAAATTAGTTATAAAAGTTTTCTTTAACCATTTAAAAAACTAATTTACTCATGCCTAATTACAAATGTTGTTATATAATCCTTTTTAATAACACGTGTTAAATAGTTAAGTAGAGTAAAAGACAAACAATATATACATTTAAATGTAAAACATAAATGCATATGTACTTAAATTATTTAATAAAAAGAAAAAATTTATATAATAAAAGAAGTTTAACACTTGTGAACATATTAAGGCGGTTTTAAGACACTTGTAAAAATATATGAATATGTGAAATGTAATTAAATAGTAAATGACAAATGTAAGTTTTTTTTAACATGTGTCAACCTTTAATTTTACCTTCTTTTATATTTTTAATAAATCATATTTTAATTTATAAAGACATATACTTCCTCTCTTCCAATTCTTTCTTTTCTATTCTCAGCTAAAACAAAGAAATTTTAAAAAAAAATGTTAATATTCAAACTTCAAGATTCCAAGCCTGTAAATATTTTTTTTCAAAACTAGAGAATCTTCTAAAAAAGGCTTCAGCTTGTTTCAATATTCAACTGAGCTTCAACAACTGATTCAACATCAACTTAATCAAGTACAAACCATAATCAGCTGCAATTCATTGATCAACATTCAAGCTCAGTTTTCAGATTTTCAAATCTGCTCTGTTCTATATAAGGTGAGTAAAAACTTTATTTAAAAACTTTAAATCTGGATGGATGTTGGATGCTTGAGATAAGATTGTAAAGTTGAGTTATTGCATGGATGATCTAATTGACATATGGCTGAATTGTGACTGTAAGTTGTATTCATGTCTGTAAGTATGATATTAAGTTCTGTTGTAAACACAAATTCCAGGACAAAACAAATTAATTCAATCATTTCACACATATCAAATTTTAGGCCCAGATCTTTAAAGATGAAATGATTGTATTAGTGTAACAAGATTCTTAAAAATAAATTCAAGAGTTTATATGGAGTATTTATTTTAAATTTTTAAATAACAGTGGAAATCTTAAAGGGGGTTAAAAATTGATCACACTAATTTCAAATTTTGGTAATATAATCTGAGAACTGGAGCAAAATGATGGATTTTGATCTATAAATCTGGATTTTTAAGTTTGGTTATGTTGAGGAAATTTGGGATGATCGGTTTTGGTTCATTTGTTGATTGTCGTCGTCCAACAAAGCATTGGGGGATGGGGTTGTCGTCAGAGCTGGCTGGGAAGATGGTGGTCATAGAAAAAAATGGGCTAGTGGAGTATCAATGGCCGTGGTGACCTGGGATCGTCAAAGTAGGGTTTAAAAATCCTTTTTGTCGATGACGTTTCAGAGGATTTTGGCGTCGTGGTGATAGGATCGGGTGAAATCGCGAGAGGGGAAATCGATGATGGAGTATGAGGCGCAGCCGTCGATGAAGTAGGGGATTTTCTGGTGGTCGGAATCGTGAATGCGAAGGTTTCTTCTGGTGATGATTTGGGTTCTGTTGACGTTCGAGGGTTCGTTTTCGATTTGAGATGGGACTGTTGGAACTGGGTGGTCAGGGGACTTATCGAGGTCTTTGGTGATGTGTTGAGGTCGGTGTTGATGACCGAAACATTGCAGTTCATTGGTGTACGTGCACCGTGCATGTCTGTGATCTGGAAAGTTGAGTTTGTTTGGGAAGAAGCAGAACTCTGGTTTTCTCGTGTTGATTGGAAAATTATCTCGAAGCAGGGTGTACGTGACGGACTCGTGGGTTTCCCGGTGTTTTACTCGGGATTTTGTTGGTAAATCTCGGAAATTTTAACAAGGTATTTGCAAGTTTAAAATTTTCCAAAATTTAAAATATTTTCAAATTGTTGCATTAAGCAATTAATCAAAAGATTAGGTCCTACATGTTTTAAGTGACCTAAAGGTGCAAATAAATAATAAGTATAATTTTTTTATGTATTAAGATGATTAGTTGATTTAGTAATTAAAAGATTAATTAATTTAGTTAGTAATTAAAGTTTAAATAAGGTAGTAATTATCGGTTAATTAACCCGGGATAATTGACCTATAGAATAATTACTTTACGAAAGTAATTAAAGGCATTTAATTAAGGTTTAGTTAATTAATAAAGAATAGTTAATTAATGTAAGTGATTTGTTAATAAGTAAATGTTTAATTAAGATAAATGTTTTTCTGAATTATTTTTGAAATTGTTTCAGTATAATTACTCAATGAAGTAATTAAATGAAATTAATCACTCGGTGTAATTAATTAAGTTAATATGGTTGACTTTAATTAATTAACTAGGTATAATTAATTAAAGATAATCATTTGATGTTGGATTAAGCATAATTACCTATTGTAATTTAGGAGATGTAATTACTTAGTGAAGTAATAAATGAATAATTACTGGATGTAATTAGATTAAAGGAAATTACTTCTTAGGAAGTAATTAAAGAATAATTACTTAAGGGAAATAATTAAGAGATAATTACTCGATGTAATTAAAAGACTAATTAATGTAATTAGTTAAGGAGTTGATTTAATGGATATAAGTAATTTAGGGAAGTTAATTACTAATGTGATTTATCGGGATTGAATTAATGAATTAAATTTTTTGAGGATAATTAATGTATGAATTTAATTAATGTTAAATAAGCAGGATTAAGGGTGATTGAAGTAATTAATATAAATTTTTTTAAATCAATTAGAAATGGTACGACTAATTTATCTTGCTTATGAATGATTGAATAATATTGCATGCCTTAGATTGGTTGATATCTCGAATATGTGATTTGTGATGCTATGTGATATGATATGTTGGGTTTAAACTGAGATGATGTGGTTATCTATCGATGATAAATAAATGTGTATAGGTGACACCCTGTATTTAAAGTTTGAATTGTGTTTCACTTGAATAATTTAGGATAATATGGTATTGAATTTGAAGTGACTGGAGTCGGGTATTAGTAAATACCCAAAACCACTTCGATTCTTTATAAAATGATATGTGAAATCAATAGGGTGAATTGGAATGATTTAAGTGAATTAGACCAATTTAATCTAAGTTTTGGTACTTAGAAATTGATGTGTAATATAAGTGATGTCTATAACGATTTGTGAACTTGTAATTGATACAAGTTACCCGGGTTATATATATATATATATATATATAAGTTTTATGCTTTTGTCATTCATGTTAGATGGGTTTTCTCATGCTGGTTTCTAGCCTGACCCGGGTGTTACTTTGATGTAATGCTCGAGTCAGATCGAGTATTACAGATTTTCAGGTTATGACGTTCTGGAGCTCAAGAGACGAGCTGGAGGGCAGGAACGTATGGAATGTTTCCCACTGTGATATAATATTGTATAACTAGGACATGTTGTTTTTAAACTGTCCAGTGATTGGTAATGGTTGTAACTCTGATGTATTTTAATGTAATTGACTGATACAGCTTTCTCTGTGAAAAGAATAATATGTGCTATTATATTTTATCCACTGCGAATGTATGATGTTGGTGTTTCTGTTCTTCTTTTTCTTCTATCTCATTCCTCTTTTCCCTAACTATCTGGAATTTTCGCGATCGAAAATTTCGGGTCGTTACATTTGGTATCAGAGTCGAAGATTAAGCGAGAACCTTGGCTCTAGTGGGATTACTCATTAAGGATAGGGTCAATGGTATCCAAGACTGAGTTGAGTATGTATGTATGTATATGTGTGTGTATATATATATGAGAGCGTACTTGTTATTTTCTTATATAAAGATTTTAAATGATTTTATATAAGAATATATTTTGATATATAAAGCAATATTGCTTTTTAATAAATATTAAGGCAATTGGTTGTTAAATTATTGGAATTAAATTAAGCGGTAATAGAAATACAACCAAATTGAAATTTAATAAAGATAAGTTGAAATGGATTCAAACTGAAATTACAAATCTTGAATTTGGTAAGGAGTTTCAGAATGAGATAATAATGAATTGGTTTCTAAATATCATAATCTTGGTTATTATCCTAAAATGATGATATGTTTGTTAATGATTAAGCAAAAATAAATGTTTTAAGGAAGTAACCATTTGATGAGAATAACTTGTAAATTAGAAAGGATGTAAATTAAAGTGGGTTTCAAATTGTGAAGTTCTGAATTATAAATTTAAACATTTGAAAATTGTTTTCAAAATGTTAAAGGAAATAATATTATTCAAACTATTTTGAATGTAATCTTATTTTAGAATAAGAAGTCGTTTGTAAACTTTAAAAGAATTTGTTTTGAATTAAAACCAAGGGTGGTTTAAATTTTAAAATTTAGCTTGGGGGGCCAAGAAGTAAATATGTATATATGTGTGGATATACATAATATCAAAGATGGTTTGAAATAAACTCTAAATATTGAGTTTTAAATCTGGAATGAGATATGATACCCAAAGTGATAAGTTTTTGAACTTAATAAGTGGGAATATTATTTATGACAAGTTTAAAATTTGAAATGGAAGTTCAAATTGGTTCAGGTTGACTGGATTAAGTGAATTGAGTTTAACTTGGGAAAAAGTTAAATAAGTTGGAATGATCAACCTGATTTGGAAATTTGAAGATGAAATTAAGATTTGACTTGGAAAGTTAAATGGTTGATTTGAATTGAGAGTTTGAGTGTTCTCAAATTGGGTTTGAGATCCGAAAATTGGAAATGGACGGATGCTTTAAAATAATTGGATGATATTACCCTATTGTTATTAATAATCTTTAAACTGTGAATTGGATCTGTTTAAAGAAATGGGATGTGGTAATATATCCATTATTAAGATGAAATGGAATCATTTTGGACTTAAGATTTGAATGTCTAAGATAAAATTTCAAAGGTTTGGTTTCAAAATTGAAATTTGATGATAAATTGAATTTCAAAGATATAGTTGTTTAAAAGAGATTTGAATTATTATTTGAACTTTGAAATAAGTTTGAAATGAAATTTGGATTCAGAATTAAATGGTTTAAAGATATAAATTGATTTGATTTGATTTAAAGGATTAAATCAATATTTAAAAAAAAAACTCTATATACCGAGATGGTTTAAATTTGAAATCTGAATTAAATTAGTTCAAATTAAATTTGATTTGAATTAATTAGAATTGTGACTGAAGATGGATAAGTTTAAAAATTCAAATAGAAATTTGGGTTAGATTAATTTGAAATGAAATTGAAGTCGAATAAGTTCAATTTCAAATGGGAATTGGGATTTATTCAAACAGGAATTGAGATGATTTGAAATTGAAGTGGGTTCAATTTGAAGTTAGTCCAAATTGATGTGAATAATTTGGAATTGTAATAAAAGTTGAATAGGTTTAAAATCAAATGGAATTTGATTTGAATTTGGAAAGAAATTGAAGTTAATTCAACTTGAATTGGGATTAAATCAATTTCAATGAAGTTATTTAAATTGAAATTGAGTTAATTTAAATGGAAGTGGAAATTTAAATTGAACTGATTGAAATGGAGGTTGGCAATTGAACAGTTTTGACTCTGGATTATTTTCAAAATAAATTGTTTTAATATAACTCTATTTTTCCAAACTATTTACTATACAAATTTTCTTTTAAAACCTAAAACTATCTTATACTTGTTTTACAATTATTTTTGGAACTATTTAACAATTTTTCAACTATTTTATAAACTAATTACTATTTTCAACTACTACTTACTATTTTTATAACTATTTCGCAATTATTTAAAATTTCTATAACTATTTGACTATTTTTCCAATTATTTTACAATTACTGAACTATTTTACAGCTATTTCAATTTTACAACTACTGAACTATTTTACAGCTATTTCACAAACTATAAATTTTTTTTCAACTACTTATTTGTTTTTAAACTTTTCAACATATTTTTAAATTTAAGATGGACAAAGTTTAAACTGATTATGATTGAATACCCAATTGAGATAAGAATAGAGGTGATAATCCAAATGGGATTGGAGCAATTGTGAATAAGTGAATGAAAATTAAAGTGAATGTGAATATAAAGGAGAATTGATTTGGCCAATAATCAAAAGATAGATACGTAGGATGTACGTATATTATTCTATTCGCATAGTGATTTGATCCAGATTCGAGCATAAAATTTCGAGATAGTTATATCTATCTGAGTTGGAATTTTCCACTCGATTTTTGAAGGAGAACCTGGATATGGATTGTTGATTGGTTCTGGATATTCTCTATCATAGTTGTGACTATGCAAAGAAAACGACGGTTTCTGATCAAGAAACCAGATCTGAGTCCGCACTAGGAAGTCAGGTGGACGATACTAGTTCGGAAGTGAAATTGTATGATCGAATGAGCGATCAGATTGGTATAGTGTACGGATGATATGCGTACATCGTACGGGTTTGAATGAGATTGATACTGGGAAATTGTGGATAAGAAATATGAAATGATTTTTGAAATGAAAGTATATTTTGTGAAAAATACAATGAATAAAAGTGGAAATTGGATATTTCTACGGTAAAAATTAACTTTATGGAAGTAAGTAATTTGGTAAGTAACTTTACAGAGTAATCAAATTTGAATATTTGATTTGAATAAACAAAGACATATATGTCTTTGTAATGTAAGATAAATCTCCCCTTGTTGAATCTATTGCCGGAAGAAAAGGATTTTGAAAATGTTTAAAGTATAAAAGGAGTTTTATACAAGTTTAAAATGATCCGAAGTTTAAAAAAAAAATCTGTATATATATAAAGGATCTTATGAGGATTTTGGAAAAAGGTTTTGGGAACCTTTGGATTTGGAAAGGCTTTTGATTTTTGGGTAAAATCAATATTGGAATTTGAAAAGCCTAGTTTGAGAATTATCGATTTTGGGATAATCGATTTGTGTAAAGGTGCTTTGTATGAGATCATACTAGGTGTATGATTTGAAAGATACTATATGTGTATAGTATAAAGTGTTTTGAAAAAGGCTCTGAAGAAAAAGGCGCTCCCTTGGGATGAACTTCTCAGGAGTACCATAGGTTGGTACTGCCTTGAGCCTCTAAGGGGGAGGTTCTAAAGTTGATCCTGTGAGGAGTCCGGACAAACTAGTTCCTGAGGATTATTGGGTAGCGAAAGTCGAGGGCGCTGATGCCTACAGAGGCATTTGGGTTATGCTGTGACGATAGTGTAGCTCGATGTTGCTTCGATCTACTGTGTGGACCATAGCGGAAATCGTGTGAAAGTGAGTGTCAACGATCTACACTTGATTTTACTGGAAAGGCAATGTAACCTCGGTAGGCTGCGATCTATGGTCAAGTGGAGTGGAGAAGTTTCATTCTTTTGGCAGTGGAATTCGAGGGCACTAAGGCCTACAGTTATATGGGTTTTTGCTGTGATAGCAACGTAACCCCAGTTGTAGCTGCGATCTGTAGTGGGTTTCATGGTGTAATCGAGGGGCGCGGAGGCCTACAGTTATCTATGGATTTTGTCGGGATGGCAACGTAACCATCGGGTTAGCCGCGACCATGGATGGGGGTGATGATTTCCAAAGCATTCTCACCAAAGATATTCTCTCTATTTTCAAAAATGTTTTCTATATTTTTAATAAAATTATTTTCTAAAGTATTTTCACTGGGTGTTAAAAATGGGTCTGCTAAGTGCTTATAGATCTTCAGTCCTACGCCTGATCAACGTATGACTAAATTTCTGTGAGAACAAAGACGGACTTGTGGAAACATCGAGTTATAAAAGTAACTATTTTGGCAATATTATATAGATTTTAAAATGTTTTAAAAAAAATGATCAAAAGTGATTTAACTAATATTAAGTATTTTAATAAATTCTGGCTTCGAACCTTTTCGAAGACAAAAAGATTCTAAGGGGGGAGGAATGTGATAACCCGGGCTTTGGACATCTGATAAATGGGTAATTAACTATTTTAATCAATTGAACAGATAAAATTACGATAATAATAGATACCCGAATGTGTAAATGAATTTGAAAATATAATAAGAATTGAATTATTCATATCTGAGAAAAATAATTATTTAATAATCTCCTTTATAAATTATTTAGACTTGACAAAATTGTTATTTTCAAACAATAATAGTAAATGTGATGTTTTTAAATATAGGTATAAATAGATTTTAAAATAGAATTATTATTTACAAATTTAATATGTGAATTGAATTTGAATTTGGATCAAAATATTGAAATTCAAAGGATATATATATCTTAAATATATTTTTATATGATTTTATTTAGAATATAGTTGTTTTATATTATTTTCTTTTAAAGGGTTTTAATTTATATAAATTAAGATATGTATCTATTAATTAGGAAATTAATTATAATAGTTTTTTTAACCATTTAAAAAACTAATTTACTCATGCCTAATTACAAGTGTTGTTATATAAGCCTTTTTAATAACACGTGTTAAATAGTTAAGTAGAGTAAAAGACAAACATTATATACATTTAAATGTAAAACATAAATGCATATGTATTTAAATAATTTAATAAAAAGAAAAAATTTATATAATAAAAGAAGTTTAACACTTGTAAACATATTAAGGTGGTTTTAAGACACTTGTAAAAATACATGAATATGTGTAATGTAATTAAATAGTAAATGACAAATGTAAGTTTTTTTTAACATGTGTCAACCTTTAATTTTACCTTCTTTTATATTTTTAACAAATCATATTTTAATTTATAAAGACATATACTTCCTCTCTTTCAATTCTTTCTTTTCTATTCTCAGCTAAAACAAAGAAATTTTTAGAAAAAAAAACTGTTAATATTCAAACTTCAAGATTCCAAGCCTGTAAACAATTTTTTTTTCAAAACTAGAGAATCTTCTCAAAAAGGCTTCACCTTGTTTCAATATTCAACTGAGCTTCAACAACTGATTCAACATCAACTTAATCAAGTACAGACCATAATCAACAGCAATTCATTGATCAACATTCAAGCTCAGTTTTCAGATTTTCAAATCTGCTCTGTTCTATATAAGGTGAGTAAAAACTTTATTTAAAAACTTTAAATCTGGATGGACGTTGGATGCTTGAGATAAGATTATAAAGTTGAGTTGTTGCATGGATGATCTAATTGACATATGGTTGAATTGTGACTGTAAGTTGTATTCATGTCTATAAGTATGATATTAAGTTCTGCTGTAAACACAAATTCTAGGACAAAACAAATTAATTCAATCATTTCACACATATCAAATTTTGGGCCCAGATCTTTAAAGATGAAATGATTGTATCAGTGTAACAGGATTCTTAAAAATAAATTCGAGAGTTTATATGGAGTATTTATTTTAAATTTTTAAATAACAGTGGAAATCTTAAAGGGAGTAAAAAATTGATCACATTAATTCCAAATTTTGGTTATATAATCTGAGAACTGGAGCAAAACGATGGATTTTGATCTATAAATATGGATTTTTAAGTTTGGTTATGTTGAGGAAATTTGGGATGATCGGTTTTGGTTCATTTGTTGATTGCCATCATCCAACAAAGCATTGGGGGTTGGGCTTGTCGTCAGAGCTGGCTGGGAAGAGGTGGTCATAGAAAAAATGGGCTAGTGGAGTATCAATGGCCGTGGTGACCTGGGATCGTCAAAGTAGGGTTTAAAAAACCTTTTTGTCGACGATGTTTCAGAGGATTTTTACGTCATGGTGATAGGATCGGGTGAAAATTGCGAGAGGGGAAATCTATGATGGAGGATGAGGCGTAGCCGTTGATAAAGTAGGGGATTTTCTGGTGGTCGAAATCGTGAATGCGAAGGTTTCTTCTGGTGATGATTTGGGTTCTATTGATGTTCGAGGGTTCGTTTTCGATTTGAGATGGGATTGTTGGAACTGGGTGGTCGGGGGACTTATCGAGGTCTTTGGTGATGTGTTGAGGTCGGCGTTGATGACCGAAATGTTGCAATTCATCGGTGTACGTGCATCGTGCATGTCTGTGATCTGGAAAGTTGAGTTTGTTTGGGGAAGAAGCGGAACTCGGGTTTTCTCGTGTTGATTGGGAAATTATCTCGAAGCAGGGTGTACATGAGGGACTCTTAGGTTTCCCGGTGTTTTACACGGGATTTTATTGGTAAATCTCGGAAATTTTAACAAGGTATTTGCAAGTTTAAAAATTTCCAAAATTTAAAATATTTTCAAATTGTTGCATTAAGCAATTAATCAACGAATTAGGTCCTACATGTTTTAGGTGAACTAAAGGTGCAAATAAATAATAAGTACAATTTTTTTATGTATTAAGATGATTAATTGATTTAGTAATTAAAAGATTAATTAATTTAGTTAGTAATTAAAGATTAAATAAGGTAGTAATTACATGTTAATTAACCCGGGATAATTGACCTATAGAATAATTACTTTACGAAAGTAGTTAAATGCATTTAATTAAGGTTTAGTTAATTAATAAAGAATAGTTAATTAATGTAAGTGATTTGTTAATAAGTAAAAGTTTAATTAAGATAAATGGTTTTTCTGAATTATTTGTGAAATTTTTTCAGTATAATTACTCAATGAAGTAATTAAACGAAATTAATCACTCAGTGTAATTAATTAAGTTAATATAGTTGACTTTAATTAATTAACTAGGTATAATTAATTAAAGATAATTATTTGATGTTGGATTAAGCATAATTACTTATTGTAATTTAGGAGGTGTAATTACTTAGTGAAGTAATAAATGAATAATTACTGGATGTAATTAGATTAAAGGAAATTACTTCTTAGGAAGTAATTAAAGAATAATTACTTAAGGGAAATAATTAAGAGATAATTACTCGATGTAATTAAAAGATTAATTACTGTAATTAATTAAGGAGTTGATTTAATGGATATAAGTAATTTAGGGAAGTTAATTACTAATGTGATTTATCGGGATTGAATTAATGAATTAAATTTTTTGAGGATAATTAATGTATGAATTTAATTAATGTTCAATAAGCAGGATTAAGGGTGATTGAAGTAATTAATATAAATTGTTTTAAATCAATTAGAAATGGTACGACTAATTTATCTTGCTTATGAATGATTGAATAATATTGCATGCCTTAGATTGGTTGATATCTCAAATATGTGATTTGTGATGCTATGTGATATGATATGTTGGGTTTAAACTAAGATAATGTGGTTATCTATGGATGATAAATAAATGTGTATAGGTGACACCCTGTATTTAAAGTTTGAGTTGTGTTTCACTTGAATAATTTGGGTAATATGGTATTGAATTTGAAGTGACTGGAGTCGGGTATTAGTAAATACCCGAAACCACTTCGATTCTTTATATACTGATATGTGAAATCAATAGGGTGAATTGGAATGATTTAGGTGAATTAGACCATTTTAATCTAAATTTTGGTACTTAGAAATTGATGTGTAATATAAGTGATGTCTATAAGGAAACTTGTAATTGAGACCACGCCGCTTAGCGGAACGGGTTTTCTCCTCACTAGTATCTTAAAACCTTTAAAAACCATATACTGTGCTCCTGCATCCATAATGGTTAAAACATAGCTATTTCTAAATATTATGATGATATGCAAACATACCAAAACATAGAGGATTTCCCACCCTCTATTTAACTGACTCCGTGTCATATTTATAGTTTATAGGGTCACATTAACCTATTAGTTTTCATGGACTTGCTAATAACTCTTATGTAGTATATGGACTCCATGTCCTATTTCATAGTTTTCCTGGGTGCACTATGAACCTATTGGCCTCTGCCAATTAAATTAACTCTACCACTCCTTTGGGTTTGATTGACTCATGGATTCCCCTAAACCTATTGGTTACTCCATTAACTTCTCCCTTGTCCTAGTTTTCATAGATTAACTAGGAACCTATTAACCTCTGTCGATATCTTTCCTTCTTATCCTAGTTTTCATGGGTTTACTGGGAACCTATTGACATCGGTCAAAAATTTAATCCGGATGTTGTTTTTATGGGATCACTGTGAACCAATTGGCCCCTACTAACCACTTTTTATAACGTAGTTTTCATGGGATCAATGTGTACCTATTGGTAACTCCAACAATTTCCTAATCATAGTTTTCATAGGATCACTAAGAACCTATCTCCCTGACAACTTCCATATTTAAGCATCCTATATTCTGGTTTCCCTGACCTCTTGGATGCAATTATACTCATCCATGAGTTTAATCAGTTTATATTCACTACCAAGTTAACTTAGCTAGTTCTTCTACCCTTTATCCCAAAATATTGTTACGGGTCCATTATAATGTGAATATATTCATTTTTGAAGAAGCAAACATAATTACAAAACAATACCACTCCGGTAGGTTTAATGTCCTTGAAATAATTTTCATATAAAACATGGTTAAACCCATTAACCTATAATTTTATCAAGGAAAGCTTCTTCTTAGAATCATTTTAAAACTCCATTAATTTAACCATTGGTTTCTCCTTTAAAAATAGAGTTTGGGTTACAGAACCTTTTGAAACCTTTGAAACTTTGCTTTCGACTTCATAGGATGACCATTTTCGAAAGCATTAAAATTTATCTTCAAAATATTAGGATCGTGCCTTTCTAATACTATAAAACCTTCCTTTCAAAACCTTTCGATTGTATTAAAGTATTAACATTTAACTTAAGAAGCGTTACTTCGAAACCATTTGAAAGTACCACTTTCATAACCATTGGAAGTAACCCTTCCAAAACCATTGAAAGTTCCCCTTTCGAACACATTGGGCTTATATTTAAAATATTATTTGGGTCAAAGTGAATATAGGGGAAAGCATCTCTTTATAAACCATCCTTTATGATATAAAAAATATCGGGGAAAACATGATGGCGTCGGCACCATCCGTTCGAAAGCACAAAACATCTGGTAAAATAGTGGAAAGTTAGCTTCGTAAATTGCCTTGGAAACCCCTAATCCCTTTCAAAAGCTATTGGATGTGGTTATATTTATAAAAACACAAAGTATCTTTCGTCAGCATTGATATCTTCAATACCATTGAAAGGCTTAAAGTTACAGAAGGGTTTCGACTTGGTTGAAACTACCTCTTCCGAAAGCTTCAATTTCAAAAACAAAGTAACTCTTTCAGAAGCTACTTCTTTAAAAAGGCGGCATCTTTACTTTGAAAACTTGTTTTAAATACCCTTTTGCAAGCATTGGTTTCAATTACTTCGATACCTCTTTGTAAACAGGCAGGCGCTTTTCTTTAGAAAATAAACCAAAGATCTCGACCCCTTCGAAAGCTATGTTTCGACACCCTACCTTCCACCTTTCTCCAATCCACTATGTACCATCTTTATGATACCTTGTGTATTGGTTTTGGCTTAGTAAGTTTCGACTGGGTTGAAGGCGGAAGCTCTTTGTCGAAAGGTACTTCCAAAGTAGGTGAAACAATCTTTTCTGAGTAAATCTAGTTTCAAACTAATTAAAGTAAACATTTTTCTAACTAACCAGCCACATGTAAACACCAAATTGGTTGACTTAACTTTTCAAATTCTTTGCTAAGATAACTGCGGCTAATTTCGGATCTAAACCATGGTTAAGTTAATCATATAAGCCCTTCCATTAAGCAAAACTAATACCACAAAGAAGTCCCTCTTCTAAAATAATTTAATTTGCATAAAAAATCATTTTGGAAAAATCCCCAAAAATTTCCAAAGAATCACCTTCACCATGTTATCTAACATATCAAAATTCCCCATATTCTTAATTTATTTTCCAAAATAAATTTATAAACCCAAATAACCATATTTTCCTTTGAAAAATCATAATAATCTTTCCGTAGCTTGGAAAATTATCAAAATTCAAACCAACTCTAAAATCATATTTTATACAACACAAAAAATTTCCATGACATTTAAACATCATATAAACCTTTTTACCCTTAAACCGTGTATATATCCATTTAAACAATCATGTTTAAATTAAAAAAATCAATATTCCAGCATCTCATCGTCCAATTCACCATAAAAACGAATTTACCCTTAAATTCAAAAGTATATGATTCAAAACAAAATATAGATGGAATTATTATTCACCTTAATTAAGATAAGGACATTGGATTGAGATTGATTTCCCCTAAGCTTAAATTTCTAGCTTTTAGTTGAATTCCTTTTCTCTTAATGGCCGACCCTTCCTTAAGCTTTTGGTTTGCATTTCAAAATGATGTGAATGGGATTGAAATGGTAGGAACAAAAATATATATAAGGGTAAGGGTTATGAGCAGAAAATTCCTAATATACCCTTATATAATTTGGTTAACCCAAAAACCATTCTTAAGCCCATTAATTGTTTTATTAGGCACGACCTTGATTAATTTTTTTTTCAAATCTCAACCCCATTATCACTTAACATATACATGATTCTATTTAATTTGTCCAATTAAATATTTTGATTAATGTTATCAAAAATTAAGAGTGTTACAGGCTCCCCTCCTCAAAGAATTTCATGCTCGAAATTTGTTAAGGACTAAATACTAAACATAACAATCATCTGTAATAGCTCCTAACAACCATACTAGTCTACCTGACTAGGAATTATATATATATAATATAGGCATACCCTCAAAGCAGATCAGGATAAGTATCTCGAATTCTGTCCTCTGCCTCCCAAGTATAGTCCTTCTCATTGTCGCTCCACTGAACTTCTACCAACTTGACTTTCTTGTTCCTCAATCTTTTCTCATCTCTCGCTACAACCCAAACCGGTTGTCTAACAAAAGTCAAGTTAGGCTCTACTACTAGATCTTCCAACCCTGTCGGAGGAATAATGGCCTCTGGATCATACATGTATTTGCGAAGATGAGGCACATGAAATATATTATGGACACCTACCATACTGCTCAGCAACTCTATTCTGTATGCAAGCTTTCCAATCCTTTCTATAATCTGGAATGGACCAACATATCTCGGCCAGTTTCCCTGCCTTCCCGAACCATAACACACCTTTCATCGGTGATACCTTAATAAAAACCTCATCTCGAACTGAGAACTCTAGGTCTTTACGCCTCTTATCTGTGTAACTCCTTTGTCTGGTTTGAGCTTCCTTCATCCTCTCTCAGATCAACCCAATCTTATTTGATGCCTCCCAGACCAAATCTGGACCTAAGACCAATCTGTCTCCAAACTCCAACCAACATACTGGTGATTTGCATGGCCTTCCATACAAAGCTTTAAAAGGCGCCATTCTTATAGTAGTTTGATAAGTATTATTATAGGAAAACTAAGCCAAATGTAGGTAATCCTCCCAAGATCCACCAAAGTCTAACACACAAGCTCTCAACAAATCCTCGAGTACCTTGTTGACTCTCTCTGTTTGCTGATCCATCTAAGGATGATATGAGGCACTCATCTTGAGCTTAGTGTCCAACACATCTTATAAACTCTGTCAGAATTCGCTAGTGAGTAAAGCATCTCTGTCACGGACTATTCTATTAGGAGCTTCATAAAGTCTAACTATGTTCTTCATGAAGAACTTCACCAAAACAGGTGCCATCCTGGTCGACTTTACTGGAATAAAATGGGCACTCTTGGTCAACCTGTCCATAATGACACATATACTCTCATTTCCTCTATTTGACCTTAGCAAACTATCTACAAAATCCATGGATATCGAATCCCACTTCCAAACTTTAATCTCTATTGGCTGGAGCAAACCACTCGGCTTTTGATGTTTTGCTTTCACTTTTTGATAGTTTACACACTGTCTAACCCACAAGCCAACATCCCTCTTCATGCCTTCCCAATAGAAGCTTCTCTTCATATCCTGATACACTTTCTCCCTCCAAGATGATTTATAAATTTAAATCGATGACATTCCCCAAGAACTTCTTTTCTTAAGTTTTCAACATCTGAAACACATAATCGTCCCTTCTTTCTCAACCATCCTCTCTAGTCAAGGTAAAAATCTTTCAATTCGTCAATCTCAGTTCCAACCTCAAGCATTTTAATCCTCTCGGCTAGTAGTGGATCCTCCTTCTACTTAGAAGCAATTATCTCGATCAACACTTGTCGAACTTCTAAACAGGACAACATGGCAGTACTCAGATTAGAACTAGCAGTCGATCTTAACTACACCTCACAATTGGCTAAATCTGCTAGATCCTTCCATTCTGCCAACATAGCCAACACCACGTTCTGGTGTCTCCAGCTAAGAGCATCCGCTACTTTATTACCTTTCCCTGGGGTATACTTTATATCAACATCATAAGCAGCCAAAAACTCCAGCCACCTCAATTGCCTCATCTTCCACTCCTTCTGTGAGAATAAATATCTTGAACACTTATGATCAGTATACAACTCAAATCTCTCCCCCAAGAGATATGCCTCCAATCTTCAAGGCGAAAATCACCACAGCTAACTTTAAGACACGAGTATGATATCTTATTTCATGAAATCTAAGCTACCTAGATGCATAGGCAATGACTTTGCCCCTCTGCATTAACACTTCTCTCACTCTAGTCCCGCATGCATCAGTGTATACTACAAACCCTTGTTTTCCATCTGGAACTACTAATACTAGTGCATTAGTTAACAAATGCTTTAACTTAAGGAACGCTTCCTCACATTTGTCAGACCGGACAAACTTAACCTCCTTCCTGGTACGCTTAGTAAAATGCACTACTATCCATAAGAAATCCTTGATGAATCTCCGGTAGTAGCCAGCAAGTTCAAGAAAACTTCTGATCTCGGTCACCGTATCTGGTCTCTTCCAATTGTTCACAGCTTTGATCTTTTCTGGATCGATGACAACTCTTTCTCTGAAACCACGTGACCAAGGAACTAAACCTCTTTCTTCCAAAAATAACACTTCTAAAACTTTGTCTTTACCTGATTCTGCCTCAAAGTCTCAAGCACAACTCTAAGATGATTTTCATGCTCTCTTTCATCCTTAGAGTATACGAAAATGTCAACTATAAACACCAATATGAATCTATCCAAATACCCTCGGAAGACTCGGTTCATCAAATCCACAAAGAAAGTAGGTGCATTTTTCAACCCTAATGGCATTGCTAACCACTCATACAAAACATATCTAGTTCAAAATGCTGTCAAAGAAATATTGTCCTCTTCGACTCTTAACTGATAGAACCCTATCGCCAAATCCAATTGGAAACACGTTGGCCCCACTCAATTGTTCAAACAAATCATCTGTCCTCAACGGAGGGTACTTGTTTTTTATCATCCCCTCGTTCAGCTTACGATAGTCGGTACACATTCTCAATGATCCATTTGGTTTCTTCACGAACACCACGGCCACTCTCAAGGCGAACTACTTGGTCTAATAAAATTCCTTCATTCTAAATCCACTAGTTGCACCTTCAATTCCTTTATCTCAGTCGGTATCATCTTACTAGCTGGTCTGCTCACAAGTTCAGCTCCTGGCATAAGATCTATCTGAAACTCAATAGCTTGTTTCGGTGGTAGTCCTGTAACTGGCTCAAAGACATCTGCAAACTCACTTGTGGTTCAAACCTGACTTAACTCTTTTCCACTTCCATTGCACTTAACAATGCACAACTACTCCAATCAGAATTCTCCATTGAGAATATAATTCGGTTATGACTATCAGCATGTCTTAATATCTCCCCATCCTGGCAAAATATCCTCGCCTCATACCTTCTCAACCAATCCATACCAAAATTATTCCAAAATCTACGAAATCGAAAACATATAGACTGCATGCAAACATATGACCTAACAAATCAAGTTCTAAGTGGTCACATCTCATCCTCAGAGTGGCATACCATCCTATTAGATTCGCAACCCTTAAGGAAGTAACATTGTATGTTGGTTCTAAGCATAACCTATCAACCAAATACTATAATATAAATGAATGTGATGCACCGGTATCAAATAGTACCCTAACTGGTATACTCTGAATCAAAAATGTACCTTTCATCGCGGTCTTTTCTTTATCAGCTAAAGTAGGGCTAGCTGACAGTACAACAGCAAAGACCTTACCCTGAATGACTCTAGACACTGGTTCTTATAATGCCCCACTTGATCACAGTTGTAGCACTTCACATTCTTCTTATCTGTAATCTTCTTCCCCTTTCCTGACCGGCACTCATGAGCATAATGACTCATCTTGTCACACTTGAGGCACACTAAATCAACCTTTGCCTTCTTGCCAGCATACCCTTTCTGGGTTCCCTTCTTCTTAAATAATTTCCTCTTCTTTCCCTAAGAACCCTGGGATTCAACTAGCTTCTCTCTGGCAGAAACAACAGGCATCTCTTCATGGCAAATGGCCATCTCCACCACCACATTATAAGGTTCTCGGATATGGGTCATGGTTATTCTAGCATGCTCAGGTCTCAGTCCTCGAATGAACCTCTCCTTTCTTCTGATATCATCAAATTTAGCAACGTACTCGATTACTTACATCTCTTCTTGAAATAGATCCATGTACTTTCTCATTAACATTGACTTAGCAACCTCAGATAGAAACCTCTGCTCAAACCTCCTTCTAAAAGCAGCCCATGTCAGCTCCTCCTTTGGAACTCCGGCAGTCACACTCTGCCTCTTGCAACTACCAAGAGTCTAGCCTCCTCTTTTGCCCATCATCCAATCCTAGAACAATAAAGATCCTCTCACGGTGCAATAGCCAATTCTCAACCTCAACAGCATCCTTCGTTCCAACAAACGACTTTGCACCCAAACTGGTGTAGTCTCTGCTTAACTTAGCATAGTTATTCCCAATGGAAGCCACATGATTAGCTCCTCTAACATTACCGGCAACTCCATCTTGCAAAAGATTAGTTAACAACTAATACACCATCCCTGCATCCACTAGCAGATTTCCAGCACCAACATTGGCCTCACCATTTTGGTTAGCATTAGCCTGTCGACCTTGGTTCCACCTAGTTCCGTTAGTTGTGGTGCTTCCTCCACCTAGATTTCCTCTCCTTATTTCTCATAAATATGCATACAAGCCTTAGTAAGATATAGAAGAACGGTCTAAGAGAAAGGGGAACACGTATGTGACGAACCGCAAATCCGTACCCTCTGAATCGATAATAATCCACACATGTCCGATCCAAAAAGCACAAACTGACGGAAAGTTAAGAGAAAGAAAAGAAGAGAGAAGAAGAGAAGAGAAGAAAGAGAGAAGATAGAACCAAATAGAACAATACATAATCTCACATCGCAGCGGAAAATATATATATCATATCAACGATCTTTATAAAACAGAAACTGTATATATGTGCATCAATCAGAGTTCAATGATCAATCAATAGTTATCAGCTTGAAAAGTTATAATAACTTGTCCTCACAAATGCTGATAATATACAACAACAAACAAAGCACATCGGATAATCAAAATAAGTACGTGTAAACGAAAATGAAGATCTCCAGCTCTCCTGCTGAAGCTTCAAAAGCACCAAAGCATAACCTGTAGAAATACTCGGTCTGACCCAAGCATTGAAAGGGAAGAACACCCGGATCAGTCTGGTAAACCAGCGTGAGAAACACACTCAACTGAATTTATTAAATTACCAAACTTTTCCTTAGTTTTCAAAACAAAAGTATCTCGTAAGACAAGTCCACACATAAACACGGACATGTTTTTACCTTACGATAACTAAATCGTTTCATATCAAATTCCCTTATATTATAGTAGCGCCTACTATATATAAATAATATTAATCATAATTGAAATTGTTACATTGATTAAATTCCAGCATATAGCCCAATTGGGTAATACAATCGAAATGGCAAACACGTAGTGGGGTTTGGATTTCCATACAAATGACCAGGTGAAGGGACTACCTTCTGGCAGTACATCTCTAGAAAAATGTACCGAGGACCATCACTAAGGATCCTTTACCAACACAAGACTGGCCCACCTCTTTAACTAGATGGTACTGAATATATCATCCTCCAGTCGTTACCGACCTTTACCGAGGGCCCTCTAGCATACAAACCATAATAATCAGATACATGACGTCATAGCGTGCAAAAATATATCTAGAAGAGGATGATCATATCCTACTTGGGAATGACCCACTTAGCCTTACTGCATCCAACCCTGTTTTGGTCATTTTCGGTTGATGAGGCTAGAGGTAACGATTACCTTTCACAATCACAATCACATCATGGTATGAGCAAACAAAACGGTTTTTATCTTTAAAACAAACATCAAAAGAATTTAAAATTGAAATCTGTAATGCTTTTTGGAAAATGAAACTGCCGTAAGGCCTCCCGCCACACACACAATGCAAGCGCAAACTTGGAGGAGATTTCCCCTTATGACAGTCAAAAATGCTTGATACGCGAAAACCATTTTGATATTATTACAAGTGCATAGTGCAGAAAACATTTGCAAGTATAATATTAATCTTAGCCAGCATACGTACCATTATAGTATGCATACTATAGCTACCATGTTAAATGACAGGTTCTACAACTAAAACCGTATAAGGCTCGTATTGGAGATTGGATTTCCAACAAATGTTTAGGCTAAGGAACTTCCTATTGCCACATGAATACGTCTCTGGAGGGACGTCCCGAGAACCTACCCGGATCTCTGCCAACACAAGGCCGGGTTACCTCTGTAACTAGGTAACTACTACTCGAGTATGACACTCAGGGTCGTTTGCGACCTTTATCAAAGGGCCCTCAATCACAAAGCAACAACCACACAGTAATGAGATTGCAACAACCACATAGGTTAAGCATCTGGGCTCCATACCATAATACCACCTTTTTCCAGAAAGGAATGACATACCCAAAAGGGCGCGACCCTCATAACCTTGCCGCATCTTTCCTGTTTCGACCATTTTCGGTTTGTAAGGTCCTGATGCAGTCTCGTCCATAAAGCTACGCTTTTTCATAAAGCCATGCTTCGATCAACAAATGATCAGCAGCACTTCGTATGCCACATTACCAAATTGGGAATGTATCACTAGTAACCATCAACGACATAACCTCTGAGCTCGTACGTCTCAGAGAAGGGTGTTAGGCCAGGAGAATAAATCTCCGCCACCAAACAAAAATGTATCTGATAGAAACCAGCTTTACATCTCAAAGTGTAATGTCAGACACACATCCATACAAGTCTGTTCAGGGTTCGAACAAAACCGAAGGCACTTCCAACTAAGCCCTTGCAATCCGGGTATTCACAATCCCGATCGGACTTCCCATCACTTAAGGAATCTCTATACCGGCATGACTCGGTGCAGAGACAATCGACGAGATATCCTTTCGTTTTCGAAAATATCTTGTCTTCACCATCGGTTTTCAAATGCTATCCATAACGTCGTATCATTATTCGGAATGGGTTATATGGCACAAGGTCCTCTCCCGGCTAAACCGAATAATGAGCGTAATATTTAAAAACATATGGATAATGGGATTTCAGTTAAGTCACAACTTAAAGTCCAAAACCTTTCTTTCAATGGTTTAAAACAAATTACAATTTCAAATCTTTTAAATAAAAAAGATTCATTTCACAAAGTTCACCCACCTTTCATAAAGATTCAACTATAGTTTTCAAAACAATTTCAAATTGGATTAACTCATCCAATCATTTAAATAAAAGACTCAATTTATATTTCCCAAAACCATTTCCAAAAATTCATAGCTTTTTAGAAACAATTTTCATTTCAAATCTTTTATTCAAAAGATACGCCTTTTAAATCTTCTTCAATTTCAAAACAATATTCAATTATCTTTCACAAAGATTTATTCATAGCTTTCAAAAACAATTCACAATTTCTTTTCAAACTTGAAACTTTTCGACCTAAATTGGAAATCCATTCCTTATATGAAAGCTTCTATTATTTGAAAACAAATAGTTTTTGTTTTGGGAAAACTGATTACATTTACATAAGTTAAAGCCATTCAAATATAAAACTTGGGTTTAAATTTAAATTCCCAAAACAATACTTTTTAAATGGTTAAAAACCCATATAAACACCTTTATAACTTGTATAATTTTTTAAACCATAATTTCCAAATCATTGAATTCAATTTCAAATATTGAATTCAATTTCAAATATTGAATTCAAATTCAAATAAATTAGTTAAATTTCAATACTTTATTAAGTTATTCAAAATAACTTTTATTTTTGAAATCCTTTTTCAAAAGCTTTCAATTCCCATTCCAAAACTATTTTGGATTCAAAAATTCAACCTTTAAAATCATTAAAAATCTGTGACTTAACTGATTTCCTTGTGCAATCCATATTTGTGTGTGTAAGGTGTAGTCCAGGGGTTTCACACAATAGTGCAACAACATCAATCATCACAGATTCAATCATATCAATATCGATAAGCGTTATATTCCAATAACGCTTATCTATATATACAGATTCACAGATAAATAAGTTACATCAGGAATGAATAATTTACGTCACATATGAATAAATTACATCATAGTTTACAGCACAAATCAGAATAATTCGTATCACAAAGCATCACATATTAGGAATAACAAACCATTCAAACATTCCATAGAATCCAAACATTCATAAGTAAAATTTATTAATCAACTCATTAATTTAATTCAGATTAATTACTTATGAATAATTTATTAATCCTGGTTAATTAATATTAATTAATTACAAATCAATTTGATTAATTACTTCTTTAATCATTTATTAATTAACCTTTAATTTATAATTAATCCTTTGATTAGGTATCCTGAATTAAGTACAATAATTAATCAATTAATCCTTAATTAATAATCATTTCTTGATCATTTTCATTAATTAATTAACCTTTAAATTAATTAATTATTCTCAAATTAATTACCTTAAATAATTAATCTCATTAATTAATTATTCTTTAAATTAATTATCTTTAAATACTTGATTAAATCAATCTTAAACCCAAAAATTTAATTACTTTTAATCAAATAATTATCTTGAAGTAATCGATTTCCCTTAATTACTTATCATTAATAAATCTTAATTAATTATTCCATAACTTTGAAAATAAATTATCATCATTTTATCAACTTAAACCTTTAAATAAACTAACCTCTTTAAAACTTGTAAAAATCATAATACCCAGGCAACTCAAGCAAAACCCGAGCTAGATGCAGTTGTACCCGAGACTCTCTTCGAGTCAGGCTTCAAAACCTTTGAGTTTTCTTCCTTTCTTCCCCTTTTTACTTTGTTTCAGTTTTAAAATTTGAAAAAAACTTGTTAATCATAATAACACTCAAGAGCATACTCGAGCACACACCCGAGCTATCCACAAAACTTCACGAGATCGACCCGAGACATTTCTCTTCTTCCCAAAGCCTTATCAACTAATACCAGTTGCACGTGTATACGTGCACCGATGATCAGAGCTTCTCTGATCATCACCGCAACCTCCAACGAGTCATCGGCGATCACCTCAACACCAATTACCACCCAGCACCTTTAACAATCCCCTGAATCGAAATCGACCAGAACAACCCTTCCTGGAACCCACCATGATCGGAAAAATTGATCGACGACGATGCTTAGTTCACCAAATACCATGCAACTTCGTCTACAAGCTCGCCGAAAACCTAAGCACCATCTCGCTTTGGTCCGATGACACTCGATTCACCTGAGGTGTTGTGGTAGCTTGATTACTGACCAGTACAAGAGTATGAGCTTAAGCCCTAGATCGATCTCGACACACCCCACCATAATGAATTACAAAATCATTAAGTATTTTTCTGATGATCTACAAACCTCTAGCCACCTACGGCTCAAATTCCGATGACCACTTCGCCGTCGCTCGTTAGATATTGACGAAGACGAGTTTTTTGTTCAACCTTAAACCTTTCGCTAAACACATTCTTGAAATTCTTGAAACATAGATCAAAATTCATAAATTTGCAATACAAATCCATTTATGTAATTAAAGTTTGAAATCCAGATGTGTAATTTTTGACCAAATTTTGTTTTTCCACTGTTATTTAACAATTTCCAGAATTACCAAATACTTTTGTTGGAAACCATTTTTAAAACAATTACCTTGTGATTTCAAACATCTTTTATTTGTACAACTAAGCTTATAAATGATTTATCAAAGAGATTTTGATTCTTATTCTTGTTTCTAGCCTGTAAACACAGGAAATAGGCATATATGCCTGTATCTATATATTTATCTCCTTAGATATATATTCCAATGTAATTTCATTCTAAACAACATCATTTCACAACATATATCCAATTCAGATCATATGCAAACCAGAATAAATATAGGGATTTAAAAGTTTGCTCACCTGTAGTTTTATGTTTGAAAGTAGAGAACTATTTTAAGATTTGATGTGGAATTTTGATTAAATCTGCATTTTTGATCTAAGCTTGCTGCTTGTTGTTGAGATGATCTGGGAATTGCTTGTTTGCGCCAAAATTGGTCACAAACACCCAAGGTCGTGAAAGCACCCGTTTACGTGTTCAATTCGATAATATTCAGCACAGAACTCAGCAACAATCAGTATAGAATTCAGCTCTAAGTAACAAATCACAGTAATTCACAAGCAACAATCACAAACACAGGATTTATAGTGGTTCGGCGTTCGTGCCTACGTCCACTTTGAAGGGTTTCTCTTTATTGCTTTGCTCGATTCAATCGATTACAATGGATTACAGCTGACAATTGCTTTGAAATCTGAATGCAACAGCGATTCTGATAGTTAAACTTGAATCCGGCAGAGTCTTGGCGTTCAATGGCGGAAAGATCCCCTTTTCTGAAGGCTTCAGGGTGCTATTTATAGGCGTTGGAGGCCCAGATCTTGCTGAAACTTCGTGAGACTCCTTCTGGCACGTGAGTGGGCCCACGCGACCGACCCCACCAAGTTTCGTCTCGATCTGACATCGGTTCGAAGTGATTTCGAACCCATCAATAAATGGTCCAATCGAGCTGAAACTTGGCAGGAACAATCTTTACCTCACATGGAAGATACTGTGAAAATTTGGTTGCATTTGGATCTATGGTTAAGGAGATATGCTCGGTTCGAAATCGACACCTTCGGTTGGCTGAGGCGTTCGAACCCATTATTTCGAACCCTTCGCTTCGAATCCATCAGTGCACGTGAGCTTGCAGTGACGTGGCGCGCAATATTCGAATCGATCCTAACTTATCTCCGAATGGACCGCTTCGACTCCGTGAACTACGGCGAACACGTCCTCCAAACCAATTGACTCGGTGGATTCGAAATAGGAAGCACTCTTGGTTTCGAACGTGACATTCGAATCCAGGAATTCTTATGGGTTCGAAGTTGATCGGTTCGAATTGGGTTATTCGATGGGTTCGAAGTGAGGATGTGAGGCCGAGTGAAGTCGTGGATTCGAAGGTATGCTACTGTGGTGGGTTCGAAGGTAATGGAGTCGAAGGCGATGGAGTCGAGGCTGGGTACTAGCTGATGGGTTCGAACATCATGGGTTCGAAGGCAAGGGCGTGGATGGGTTCGAACTAGGTGGTTTCGAAGGAGAGGGCGTGGATGGTTTCGAACAGCATGGTTTCGAAAAGGATGGGTTCGAAATTCATGGTTTCGAACCGGACAATGACTATTTCTCTTCACACTGAATCCATCATATCTTGAGCATACGAACTCGGATTGACTTGAAACTTGAAATGATGGCTCCTACAACCTTTCTTGTCGTGTCCTATCAATCGTGGCCTGATCCGGACTCGGGCAAAATTCATCGATATCCATAGCTAAGTGATGTATAACCAATCTCTAAGACGGACTGTTTCCCGTTTTCGACCAATCTTTTGATATCACGGCTTTGCCAAAAAGCGGGATAACATTTTGCCCCCCAAAACATGCCTTGCGGTAGGAAGGTGTGTTTTGTAATGCTTCGAGTTGGATGTTCGTATCCGGTTATCAACCTGCAAAGAACTCGATAGTTTCATATGGACTCAAATGACGATCGTTCGAGATCGAGCTATTTGGGATGAAGCGCGGCCGTTCGTGGTCAAGCGTCAACTTCAAATGACGATCGTTCGCGATCGAGTCATTCGAGGTGAAGTGCGACCGTGCGCGGTCGAGCGTATAAATCCATGCTTCGATCGTTCGGGATCGTATGCTGCTTGAGGTGAATCGGGACCGTTCGCGGTCCGTGCCGTTCGTGGCATAAGATCGAATAGGACCGTTAGCGGTCGATGCCGTTCGCGGCGAATGATGAGATGGGACCGTTCGCGGTCGACTGCCGTTCGTGGCAAATGATGATCGTTCGCGACCAAGTGCCGTTCAAGGCGAATGGTGACCGTTCGAGGTCGGTTTTCATAATCAGTGCGCCATGACCGTTCGCGATCAATGGCGTTCGAGGCAGGAAGCGATCGTTCGCGATCGTGTGCCGTTCGAGGCGAATCTGTGACCGTTCGCGGTCGTGTGCCGTTCAAGGCGGAGGGTGATCGTTCGCGATCGTGTGCCGTTCGAGGCGAATTTGTGACCGTTCGCGGTCGGGTTTCGGACCTCAAGTGACGACCGTTCGCGATCAAGCCATTTGAGGTAAGGCGAGTTATGACTGTTCGAAGTCGGGTGCCGTTCGTGGCGGATTGTGACCGTTCGAGGTCGGATGCCGTTCGAGGCGAATTGTGTGTGTGCCCGGGAGGGCTTGGTGTTATCGATGCCAGGGTCACGTTCGGGTGAGTTCCTGGATCGTTTATAGGGGCGGTTCATCGCCGTCTCAGAGCTTACCTAGGGACCGTTCGCGACCCTGTACATGTGCAAGCAGCCTAGCCATTCCAGAGTTATCAAAATCAAATAATTATCAAACAGATGAGTTCCAAAAACAATGTCCAGATAAACAAAGTCCAAACGTTCAAATCAAAATGAAACGAAAGTAAAGCATGGATGTCAAAGTGTAAGTTCCCACTACGAAACGGTCGGTGATCACTCAGAGCATGCCTGGAGATCGTTCGCGATCTCGCGCATGTGTAAATGATTTAATTGTGGTAGTGGAAGCTTACGACTTGTTCATCGTTATTTCATTCAGTTGATAACCAAACGGTGCCTTGATTCAGGATCGCCTCTAGCTGACGTGGATGGTGGTCGCTCTGGTTCCGCCACAGGAGCTCGCCTCCTTACATACTGAGGGAGCATACCGTTCCTGATATGCCCTTCCACCTCATCCTTCAGGTGCCTACAATCATTAGTAGTATGACCATTTAATTCATGGAATACACAGAACTTATCTGATTTCCTTTCGTCTGAGGTAGGATCCCTTCGCATCGGCCTACGGTACGGAATCTGTTCTTTGGTATCCTGATAAATTCGTTCCAGGCTCTCGTTCAACTCAGTGTAGGTGGTGAATCGCGGCTCCCTCCGTTGCCGCTTTGATCTGTCTCTGTCATTCTCAATCTTTCTTTTACCTTTATCTTTGTCCGAGTCCCTTCTAGGGGCGTCTTTGAGTGCAAAAATTTCTATCCCATCTCCTTCTTCTCTCTCGGCATTCGCATCTTCTAATCGTAAAAACTTTTCCGCTTCATGATAGAATTCCTCTAGATCAATGGGTGGATCTTTAGTCAATGAATTTTTGAACTCTGTGCCGTCAGCTATTCCGGACACGGCTGCCATTACTACCATGGATGGATCTGCTCTATCCACTGAAGCTGCTGCAGCATTAAATCGTGCTAGATAACTTCTCAAGGTCTCTCCAGCCTTTTGCTTTAGGGTTGCCAGAGTCATCACGTTCTTGGGTCTGGTAATATGAACCCTGAATTGTCTCATAAATCTCTCCACTAAACCATTCCATGTACCGATGGATCCGTTCTCCAACTGTCTAAACCATAGTGCGGCGATATCTGTCAAATACAATGGAAAACACCGGGCCATAACCTCCTCCGATGCCCCCAGTACTTCCATATGCCTCATATATTTTGTCAGGTGGACCGTGGGGTCCGCTCTCCCGTCATACATATCCAACGATGGTAGTTTGAAATCAGGTGGGTTCCTAGCTTGCCTGATTGCTGAAGTAAAAGGACTTCTATTGACATCTTCCAAATCTTTGTTCACCATACCGCCTCTCAAAGCTCTCCTAACTATCTCTGCCAATCGGTCGTTGTCTCCGAGATGTAATCCTTGTTCACTACTTCCAACCTGCCCCCCGAGCTCACGAGGTAACCCCGGGATCTGCCCCCTTGACTGAGCGTTCGCATCTCTACTACTACCGGGTTGCGCAGATGCTCCTCTTTCTCTTTCCAAGATTGGGTCAACATTCTCCATATGTGTGCCCCCTAGCTCTGGTGCTATGCCGGATGGTCCCGCTCCGTTCTGGGCTCCATTGGCTTCTCTATTCTGTGCCCCAAGCTGTCCTATCTGTTGAAGTAAACTCTGGATCATTTCCTCTTGCCTCTTCATCATAGTTTCCATCTCGTCCCTCGTGATGTATATCGATGGTTGATTTGCTCCTGAGGAAGCCTCTTGGCTTCCCTGTGGTTCGCTTCTCTCTGTCCTTGGCCTCCTACTCGATTGTCTTGCCATAATTCCTAAATCTGAACTCCTATATTTTCAAAATCAACTTTTTCCTGAATCAGTTCTCAGTGAAAGCACCAAAATGTTTGCGCCAAAATTGGTCACAAACACCCAAGGTCGTGAAAGCACCCGTTTACGTGTTCAATTCGATAATATTCAGCACAGAACTCAGCAACAATCAGTATAGAATTCAGCTCTAAGTAACAAATCACAGTAATTCACAAGCAACAATCACAAACACAGGATTTATAGTGGTTCGGCGTTCGTGCCTACGTCCACTTTGAAGGGTTTCTCTTTATTGCTTTGCTCGATTCAATCGATTACAATGGATTACAGCTGACAATTGCTTTGAAATCTGAATGCAACAGCGATTCTGATAGTTAAACTTGAATCCGGCAGAGTCTTGGCGTTCAATGGCGGAAAGATCCCCTTTTCTGAAGGCTTCAGGGTGCTATTTATAGGCGTTGGAGGCCCAGATCTTGCTGAAACTTCGTGAGACTCCTTCTGGCACGTGAGTGGGCCCACGCGACCGACCCCACCAAGTTTCGTCTCGATCTGACATCGGTTCGAAGTGATTTCGAACCCATCAATAAATGGTCCAATCGAGCTGAAACTTGGCAGGAACAATCTTTACCTCACATGGAAGATACTGTGAAAATTTGGTTGCATTTGGATCTATGGTTAAGGAGATATGCTCGGTTCGAAATCGACACCTTCGGTTGGCTGAGGCGTTCGAACCCATTATTTCGAACCCTTCGCTTCGAATCCATCAGTGCACGTGAGCTTGCAGTGACGTGGCGCGCAATATTCGAATCGATCCTAACTTATCTCCGAATGGACCGCTTCGACTCCGTGAACTACGGCGAACACGTCCTCCAAACCAATTGACTCGGTGGATTCGAAATAGGAAGCACTCTTGGTTTCGAACGTGACATTCGAATCCAGGAATTCTTATGGGTTCGAAGTTGATCGGTTCGAATTGGGTTATTCGATGGGTTCGAAGTGAGGATGTGAGGCCGAGTGAAGTCGTGGATTCGAAGGTATGCTACTGTGGTGGGTTCGAAGGTAATGGAGTCGAAGGCGATGGAGTCGAGGCTGGGTACTAGCTGATGGGTTCGAACATCATGGGTTCGAAGGCAAGGGCGTGGATGGGTTCGAACTAGGTGGTTTCGAAGGAGAGGGCGTGGATGGTTTCGAACAGCATGGTTTCGAAAAGGATGGGTTCGAAATTCATGGTTTCGAACCGGACAATGACTATTTCTCTTCACACTGAATCCATCATATCTTGAGCATACGAACTCGGATTGACTTGAAACTTGAAATGATGGCTCCTACAACCTTTCTTGTCGTGTCCTATCAATCGTGGCCTGATCCGGACTCGGGCAAAATTCATCGATATCCATAGCTAAGTGATGTATAACCAATCTCTAAGACGGACTGTTTCCCGTTTTCGACCAATCTTTTGATATCACGGCTTTGCCAAAAAGCGGGATAACATTGCTTTTCTCATGTTTAAGTTGAATCTCTGGTCTAAGTAGAATTGGTTGCTCCAGGCTTTAGATTTTTTTTAAAATAATTTCCTGCTACCAGATTTTGAAGACTGAAAGTGATTCCTTCCAAGCTTGAACTCAAGCTATTTCTTTGATTTAGGTTGAATTTCATTGCTTGACCCTGATACTTGTTCAGATTTGAACTTCCATTTTGATTTTCCAGGTTGAGTTTGAACTTTAATTTCTTTTCAAAGTTTTTTTTTGAGTTGATCTTTGGAATGCTTACTTAATACATTTTGATTTACTTGATCATGTTCTTGTTTTCAGATTTTAGATCTTGCTTTTTCTTTTGGTTTGTAAAAGATAAGAAGATAGTTTTTTTTCTTGAAACTGAAAAATTGAACAGCCTAGTTTTCTTTCTTTCGATATTTAGTTAGATTATAAAATAAAATAAAAACATCTTTGCCACTTGTTTTGAACATGTTAACACTTGTTATTATCTTACCTTCATGTTTTACAATTGTCATAATTTGTGTTATTTATGTAAAAACCCTTAACTCAACTAATTTAAAATTTTAGTTTTAAATCCTTAATTTATCACAAATTACTTAATTTACATACAAACTATTTGTTTTAGCCCTTGTTCACTTAAACATTTATGTCTACGTAATTGTCTTGAATTTATTTACAACTATATTTGTTTTTCAAAAGATATGTACACGTATAATTCTTAATTTATAAAGCTTTTCAAATCTAATTTATTTATTAAACCAATTTTATCTATAATATATTTTATTAAATTTCAAAAGGTAAATATTCTATATTCATTCTTGTTTTAAATTTTAAATTCAAGTCAATATACAGATCATAACTTTTAAAGAAATTAATTTCAAACTTTAGTTGTACTTTAATAATAAACACATATATAGATTATATATGTATATAAGTCTTTAGAATAAAGGTTTAACTTCAAACAACTTTAAAATCCATTTCATGAAATTAAATTCAAATATCTTTATATTATTTTCTATTTATGTTTCCTTTTATAACTATTTATACATCCTTAAGAAAATGATTCTTATATTGATCTTAAATCCTATCTTCCAAATCACAATGTATATATTTACATACATGTATATATAATAGAAAACAAATCTCTACTAGTTTATAAAGTTCTTAAATCCAATTTATTTCTCAAAATATTTTTTCCTAAATCTCAAATCAAACTTAAGAGTATAATCCATTTATATAAATAAATAAACATATATTTTGTTTAATTTGGAAAATTCAAATATACCTAAAATTCTATTTACAATATATTTTTATTTTTTATTATAATTTTCAGCTTAAAATTCAATTCAATTTTATTTTTATATTCCAAATCCAAATAAATTCATAATTAAATCCAAAATTAAAATTAATTAC
The DNA here is from genome assembly GCA_030765085.1 of Allium cepa. NCBI lineage: Eukaryota > Viridiplantae > Streptophyta > Magnoliopsida > Asparagales > Amaryllidaceae > Allium > Allium cepa. The sequence goes on along the minus strand of CM060929.1, from coordinate 519,636,985 downwards.
CAAAAATCTTGACTCAAAAATCGGGATCGTTACAATTGTGCTTTATGAAAAATAAAGCGTGGTTTTGTATGAAAAGCGTGGCTTTGTCTAAGTTGAGCATAACCTCACTCCCAAGCCTCACATCTCGAAAATGTACAGGAACCGTGTTACACATTTCAAGCTTAGTATGACGAGGGTGGCGTATAATCCCTCATGGTGACTGGCAGCGTATGATCTAGGTTACTAAGTGTTCTAGACGGGACCCTTATTGTATGGTATAGTGATGTGTGAGTCCTTGCATAAGAAGCCACCATATATCAAGAAACGTGGCAATACGAGGAATAGTGGTGTGTGAGTCCTTGCACGAAAAACCATCGGGTTCTGGTTGCTATGCGTGGTTATCGAGGTTCCCTATCATGTTGGAAATTCAACTTCAATATGAGCTTTATGGTTTTGGTTGTAGTCCCAAAATAGTTGTGATGACTTGCAAACATTTAAGTTACCCTTTTTGGTATCATATATTTCGCTCGGTGTATTCCGTTGAGCCAGTTCAGACATATTCCCTTAGACTTAGTCTGGGTATTGATACCTTATTTGAATAAGTTTATTTGAAAGATGTTTTTCAAAAGAATGTCATTAAAGATAATACAAATTATTTTGGTAATAAAAGTGTTTTGGTTATCATAAGGTAAAAACCCGTCCGTATATATACATGAGCGTGGTCTTATGAGATATCCTTCTTTTCAAAGGTTTTGATAACATCGTCATAAGCTATACTTTTAAAATTTTGGGTATCTCACGCTGGTTTATCAAGCTTAATCTGGGTAGTTTTAATACTTGGGTCAGATCTGAGTAGTTTCAGGTTTAGTTAAAGACGATTGGAGTTTCCAAAGGAGAGCTGGAGATCATCATCATCATACGGACTTATTCTATTATCAACCGCATCTATTGCATTTGTTTTATTATTTTCAGCATTTGTAAGGACGGAGGTTTATAAGTGTCCAGGCTGAATTTAGGTTAGACTCTGATATTGTATTTTAAATTTTCCACTGTAAAGATTATTATTAAAATAATATATGTTATTTCATTCGTATGAGATTTTGTTCTGTCTTTATTTTCTTTCTACCCTCATGATCTGCTTATCCGTGCAATTTGAGTTGGAAATGTGTGGTTTATTGTCGATTCAAATGGTATAGAAAAACGAGCCACTATAATTGTTGTAGAGCTGTAAATATTATTAGTAGTGTATAGCTATTGTTGATGAAAATTAGTTGCGGATGTTTAAGGTAGAAAATAAGTAATTTGCAATAAAGAAGATGTAAAGGACTTAAATGTAAAAAGACGAAGAATTTATAGTGGTTTGGCCTGAATGCGCCTATGTCTACTATTCCTTTTTATTTTCTCTTTCTTTTCTGATTATAGGTGCAAGCTTTGAATACGAATAAACATGCTATTAGAACTAAGATTTTTCCCTCTCGAAATTGTTTGCCATTGTTTGCCATATTTTATGATCCCAGGTGCATGGTATTTATAGAACGAGGATATGAGGAGAGGCAGCTAAGTAATAGTATTTGGAATTCGGTTTAACCTTCCTTCCTCCAATATTTGATTCAATCTTCCATACATGATTGTCAAGCTATTCCACTTGTGACGAAAGCCATACAGCTCCAAGAACCTCGGAAAGCATCATGAAGAAATCCTCGAAGTATCGTCGTGCCATGACGATAATCTCTAATTTTTGTTTTTCAGATTAGTTATATCCGAGTTGAGCTCCAAGCAAACCTTCACCCGACTCCAAGCAGCATTACTCCTAGTTGACGTCAAGTAAACCCTTAAATTTCTGATGCCCGACTCCAAGCAACCACCGAACCAAATATTTGGTTTAGTCGTCGGACAGACTCTACATTTTTAAGGTTTGACTCCAAGCAAGCGCCGAACAAAAGTTTTGGTTCGATCATTGGACCGACTCCAAGCATACTCTATATTTTCTCATGCCCGACTCCAAGTAACCATCGAACCAAAGATTTGATTCGGTCAATGGACAGACTCCTAGCAGACTCCACATTTTCAACGTCCGACTCCAAGCAAGCGCCGAATCAAAGTTTTGGTTCGGTCATCGGACCGGCTCCAAGGAGACTCTAGAATTTCTCATGCCCGACTCCAAGCAACCACCAAACCAAAGATTTGGTTCGGGGACCGGACATGCTCTACATTTTCAAGGTCCGACTCCAAGCAAGTGCCGAACCAATGTTTTGGTTCGGTCACCGGACAGACTCCAAGCGGACTCCAGATTTTCCCATGTCGGACTCTAAGCAACCACGAAACCAAAGATTTGGTTCAATCACCAGACATACTCTAAGCAAACTCTACGTTTTCAAGGTCCGCCTCCAAGGAAGCGCTGAACCAAAGTTTTGGTTCGATCACCGGACCGACTCCAAGCAGACTCACATTTTCAAGGTTCAACTCCAAGCAAGCGCCAAACCAAAGTTTTGATTCGATCATTGGACCAAGGATCCTGGATTGCTATTGGACTTTCGACCTTGAATGATGGTAGAGCATCCATATTAGCCCCATGAGACAGTGTTGCACAAATCATAAGGTGATCATATCTCTTAATCTGTAAATCGGATTGAGACGCAATTTCAACGTATGTCCATATATTGATCTCAAGAATACCTCCATACTAGTTTGAGTCTATTCCAGAACAATATCAAATTTTCTCCTGGCTCCTCGTATTCACCATGTAGTGGGCGAAAATGCCCACAACATTTTCCCCCTGAAATATACTTTCGTGAATACAAGGTGTGCTTTGTTTAGTCCAAGACTGTCTTCTTAATCTTGTAGTGGTTATCTTGATGTATGAATATCCATATTGACTCTGATTTTTCGATGTGCCTCCTTTTGCTAGTTTGATGTGGGACTTTATTCATTCTGAGGAGTACTTGCTGAACTATTAAAGCCATTTTGATTAGTCTTCATCCAACAGGATGTTGTTTTTCTTGGACTTTCGATTGCCTATGTCGATGCTTCATACGGTATGCTAACCAACTGATGTATACTTTGCGTTATCGACTTTGGATCTGTGATGTGTACTCCAATTATGTTCATTGTGTGGTTGATCAAGCTATCTTGACCATCTCATGTGATCGCCAAGTTTTTGTATTTCTCTACTAATCCTTTCTCCACTCTTGTGCATTCTTTGACAAGATCAATCATTGATAAATTTGATAGAGTAAGAATCTCCGTTGAAGGGTCTTTCTGTAGAGGAAATAATGCGAAGTGTTATCGAGTGAATGCCGGTTATGACTTCCCCAGCTCATGTTACATCTTCTGCCTGGACGTTTGTACAAAGATATGTATATTTTATATAAATTTTGGTTGGAATCCTCATAACTGATAAGGAGTAACTAGTTTATGCGGCATACAGTCTGGTAAAGTGATGATCGGTCTTTCCAACTTCTTCAATAGCTTGGTTTGATAATCCTCGGTGTACTTGTATAGACTAGATTGCCGGTAAGTTTCGAAGGATAAGTGTTGACTTATAGAGAAGCTTGGCAAAGGAGCAAGGATAGTCGAACCATGGAATTAAGTTAAGGGAGTTCAGTAGACCGAAACAATTTGGTTCAAGAGTGGAAGATGATAGACGAACCACTTGGTCTGGTACATGAAAAGAGGCTGGATCGAGGTGCGAAAAGGAGTCGAACAAAAGTGCTGGTAGGTTGCATGGTCCAAGGTCGAAAAAATGATCTAGTGCACTGCATATGATAATCATTGGCTTGTGTTTAGTATCTAGCAATTGTGACTGGGTCAAAATTCTAGTTTGGCACTAACACAAGGCTATACCAAACTAATCTTTGAGGAAGCGTCATTGGCTTTTCTGTCTAGGGTCTGCAAGGAATTGTCCATACTTGGAGTAGTTCATTATTATCATGTGAAGTAATAGTTGCGAAAAAATGTGAGTATGGATGGCTCGATTGGAAAGCATACTTTGATTGTGGGTAAGAGTGATTCATTATTGCTTGTTTGAGTTATGCCAAGTGCTGATGTTGGATGACCCTAATATGTGGTCTTTAGCTGGAATATTCTTTGGACATTGGAAACCCTGATTAGTATATATTTATTATTTCCTGTTGATTAGGTAGAATCAATCTTTTAATTCAAATTTCTCACTGGCTTCGGCGATAGAGGATCGTCCTATTATGTTGACTTTACCTACAAGTTTAGGGTCCTTTCAGGCCTAGTGTGGTCAAGGACTTTCTTCCTTGCCTTAGAATTTGGTAAAGGTATCAAGCTATTTGTACTAAAATAGACTTTGATAGGAACTAATTACATTCGGAAGATTAGAGATCGAATCAATTCTGTTTAGAGAGATCCTTATCATTCGAAGTGATTCCCTATTACTAAGGTTTAGAGAGTAATTTAGGGGATGTGGCAGTCCACAAATACTCATCACATCCTCCAGAGTACCCTCTAGCGACGTTGTCAAAAGTTAGCCAGGAGCGCTCAATATTTGTCTGGGTTTTCCCCCAGTATATTGCACATGGTTGCTTCTCACAACACGCTGCCTTGTACCATGAATAGGTTTTAAACCTTTGCACTGAGTTTTTCGTAGGCACCACGAGTATGCTCAGCTTTGGGAGAAACCTTATAGTTTCTTAAGCGAAGTTGGCTGGAACGGATATTATAATTCTTGTGGCAATGTTGGATTGATGTTCTGCTATCTCTGACGAAGTTGAGTCGATGCTCTGTTTCCTCTGGTGCAGAGGATCTGTGGTTTGCAGAGTGGAATTCATATTTCTACTATTTGTATTTAATGCCATATGGCTAAAATAATTTTGTTAGAAGCTTCTAGTTTAAGTACAACGAACTATATTCTCTGTCAAGAGAGTCCTTCTATAGTGTTCGAGTGGATCCTGCTATTTCCTCTCGAACCATACTAGACTTAAGATTCGTGGCATGTAAATTACTTGCCTTCATTGTGGATTTGGTGACATATGGTTTGTCCGCCCAACCTATGTTCCAAGGGATTGTAACTTTTGCGACTGCCGTACTTAAGATTTAAAGCTGGGATTCGCACACAGCAACTACCTAGGCTATTATGGCATGTGTCATGAGTATTATTCGATTTACTGTGGCCCGACTAGCGTGGTTGCCGATCGTCAACTATGAATTATCCCTAGTTGCAACCATGCCTTAATTGTCGGATTCATTATCGGTTCGTACTTGCCGACGAGCCGAACGCCAATGATAAACTGCGTAGGTTATAATCGTGCCTAATTTATGGCTTATAGTCAGTTTATCATTACTGGCTAGGGGGCTGATCGTTAGTATTGAACTACCCATGCTATTTGCGTGCCCTTCGTCAAGGTTATCTTGCTTTAACTATTGCCGACAAGAGCTTGCGATTGATCGCTATAGGAAAAATATCGAACAAACAATCGAGCACAACATCAATTTTACAGTGGTTTGGCCAGAATATGCCTATATCCACTGTCTTTCTTTTATTATTTCAGGTGATATATGCATTTGCAAGCTGAGAGAAGTAATGGGAGATGCTAGAGATTCCTTCCTTTCCCAAACACCTTTTTCGTCAACTGTCGATGGAATATAAGCTCCATTGTGGAAGGAACAACAAATGGCCCTTCCCAAACTGGATCTAGTGCGCCTGGACGGTGAGAACAATATCTCCCTCTTGTAACTCTTGAGGCTACACCTTAGATTTGTATTGTTTTTCCACTTTCTGTCTATATGCGACGGTTTTGAAAGCGGTGTTATTCCTTCTTTCTTCAATCAGGTCTAAGGACATGTTGAGGAGATCCTCATTTTCTTCTAGATTATAATGCGTCATGCGATGTGAAGGGACAACTGTTTTGACCAAAAACATGGCCTCAACCCGTATGCTTAGAGCAAATAGAATATGTCTTATTGCTATTTCGTAGGAGGTTGGGTAGTTTTTCAACCCATGCTCCTTTGGATTTATCTAGTTATTCCTAAATTAGTGCCTGTAAGACTTTGTTGATAGCTTCAACCTGCCCACTGGCCTTGGGCAGCTCCTGTTATGAGTCAATCCATGCTAGGTTTCGAATGCATTTATTCTTTGAGTTACTCAGGCTAGATTTGTGCGTAGATGCCCGACTGGTATGTCATTGCCAGGGAAAGGGGTGGCCGTCAGCAGTGAACTGTCCAAGCTAGTGCCCTTAGTCATGGCTATCTTATTTTCACTGTTGCCAACACATGCTTGTGATCTGGGCTACTAATCACAAAAGAAGTAGTGGTTATAACAGCATATGTGTTAAGTGAATATAACTACATATGTGTTAAGTGAATATAACTGCATATGTGTTAAGTGAATACATTAGTCTCTTGTTTAAGTTAAAGGGAAAGAGTAGTTTAGACCAAACCTGCTGCTTCGAACGAGGCACAAAGTACCAGGTTGTGTAGTATGCCTGGTTTAAGATGTTCACTTGAATAGGAATTCTCTCTTAGTATTTTTGTAAGACTCTGTGGAACCTAGAAGCCGATGGCATTACCCTAAAATGAAACAACCGAGTTACATAAAAATGAAAGAAGAGGTTTGTTATGGTACCTCCTTTGCAGGACCATCTGTTGTCATGCATATGACATGTTTATGCGAGCATATTATATGATCGGAGAGCTCCTCATAAGGATTTTCTGCAAGTACTTTATTTGATAACAGGGGTTTGTTGGGCCAAGATTCTTGTAAGGCATTTTAGTGTTGCCTCTTAGCAGTCATTAGTCTAGTCATTTTGTCAGGTTGACTCCGGCTAGTTTGGTGGACTTATAATGGATGTCCCCAGTGTGCATCCTTCTATCCTTAGTTCTTAATTAATTTGAATTGTGTTTTTTGTTATTGGATCATGATGGAGTTGTGAAGCTTGTATCTTGATTGGTGACTATAATGTCCTAGCGGTTTACTATATACATTGCTGATTTGTGTTGAATTATGATATAAGGAGTGGTGGTGGTTGTTCTAGATATCTCTTGCCTTTCTGCTGCGGGCCAAATATGTTGGAATTGCTAGAGCTTGGTCTTTCAAAGCCTTTCTATATAAACTATTAAGTTATCCAAGTTCTTGGCAGATGTCGTTTCCATCGTGTCCTCTTCCTTACCCTTTGAGGTAACACTATACATAAATAGATGGCTTCTCTCTGATCATTGATCATTCGAGCTATGGAGGCATAGAGTTGTATCTCTTCCATTTTGCTATAGCATTTGTACTGCAAGCTATGCTAGCTTCCTTGGGTGACCATCTATCTGAACTCTTAAAAGTGATGTTTCTCATCTTTATGTGCCTTGGTGACCCAATGGAGAGGTCATACATAGTTGTAGGAGCTAGTTTGATTTTTTTTTCTTTACTTCGTGTAGCGTGTAAGCGCCCTCGGTCGATCAGTACATGCAACAGATTTACGAATCTTTCCTTCACCTTTTCCCAAGGATGGAGATCCAAGAGTAGATGGTAGAACCCTGCAATAGCTTAAGATTGATTAGAATGGAAGAAAAGTAATTATATACACTCCTTTATGCCTCCTCCCCTCCCCCCCCCCCCCCCCCCGGTTTATCAGCAAGTGTGGAGATCTTGGCAAGTGTCCAGGGGGTCAGGTTAGCCCCTTATAAAGGTCTGTAGTGGGCACTCAAAAGTTTTTATTTTCCTGGAGGGTGGACTAGTAACTCTTGGTCTTATCTCCTTCTATTTTCATATTTATTGAACATATCAATAGGTAAGGAGTGCTATTGACATTATTTGAATCATATCTGATACGCTTTGGATTAGTGATGCCGTCATGCATGATAAGAGTGACGAAGTGTAATGCTTGTCATATCTAGATTTTGAGTATCAATCATCATGACTTTGGTCTTCAAGTTGTGATATTTCAATCCATCGGTGGGATCCCAATTGTAGTACTGTAATTTATGCTGGATGGAAAAATGGCTATGCTTGGGGTTCATTTGGTTATGTGGAATGCCTTCTGTGTTCTCTAGACTGGGGCTTTCCTTGTGTTATAATGTTGAGGTCGTATACTTCTGTCTACCCTAAGCGTATCAAGAGTTTATCCACCAAAGCTTTATATTAAGCAGTGAAGTATTTACTGATTTAAACCACAACTATTTTGAAGTTATGTCCGGTAATTTTTAGCACAAGGATGTTGTTGGACTAATCTTCCGTCTTTCCACATCTGGATTGGGTGTACTAACAGCAGTTGCATTCTTTATAGCAGAGTTTCCTTCATTTTAGGAGGCATGTCATTAGTTCGCTTTCCCTTTCCTAGAGAGTTTTAATTTTCAAAAGATGATAAGTCAAGTTTCCAAAAGAAATGAGAGGTTTTGTAGCTTCGAAGGGTTGATGGTCCAAGTCTTAAAATAAAGAGTGAATCTTGAGATAGGAGGTATATCTTCTCAATCCGAGAAATGGTGATTCCAAACTTGAAAATTGAAAATGAGAAAAACTATAATTTCAAAACGACGATGACTTTAGATCAGGAGAAAGGATTTCAAGTTTGGAGGGAGAAAAGGATTTTCTTATGACCATAATTTTATATTTTACTAAGGGAATAGAATCCTCTTATACAAAAGAGGAAGATAGTTTTCTTATGTTAACGAAGCAACGCTTGTAGATGGAAAGAGAATAAGATTTAATTTTAGATCTAAAAAAGGAGTAAGTGTTTATTTTGGTCAAAACAACGTTTTCTGATCTGAAATGAGAAAAAGAAGACAGAATGATTTCAGATTTATGAAATAAATACATGTTTCTTTTTGGTTGAGAAACGGTGTTTGCTAATCTGAAAGGAGATAGAGTGATTTCATATCTAAGAAGTAAATACATGCTTCTTGTTGGTTAAGGAGCAGCGTTTGTCAAATTGCGAAAGTGAGAAAAAGAGAATCTCTCATGCTAAGGACACAGTGACTTTAGATCTGAAAAGAAAAGGGTATAAATTTTATTGAAAAATGCAATTTCAGATCTCGAGACTAGATATAGGTTTTATTTTGTGAAAGAAAATAATGATCCAGATCTAAACAGAGGGGAAATGGGGTTTCTTATGCCAAGAAACCATCTTTTTTGATTCCAAATGAGAAAAGAGAGGTGGCTTGATTTTAGATCCAAAGAACGGGTACATGTTTTTTTTGGTCAAGGGACATGTGTTTGTGGATTCGGAATAGTAAAAGTAATATCTAAGGATTTCAAATCTAAGAGATGACAATTTTTTGCTAATAAACAGTGTCCGTGGATAGTACAAGTAAGGTCTAAAAACTGGACAAGAGAATTTATCTATGTAGTAAAATGGATGTTCAGATCTAAAGAGAAAATGAGGATTTTAGTTTTATGTAAAACAGTCAGGGAATATCTAAAAAGAAACATGGATTTCGGATCTTAGAAAAGGGGAGAGGGTTTCTTAAGAGAAGAAACGACAATCTCAAGTAGAAGATTAGAAATAGCAAGTTTCAAAATAAAACGGAAAGTAAGAAAGAGGGAATTTCCTTTTAAAAAAGGAAAGTTCGTCTCTCAATGAAAGCATTAACATGTTTGCATAAAGAATGGGCAAACGCTCAAAATCGTGGTTGAAGAGATATAAATATTGTTAGTAGTATATAGCTATTGTTTGATGAAAATTAGGTGCGGATGCTTAAGGTAGAAAATTAGTATTTTGCAATAGAGAAAATGTAAAGGACTTAAATGTAAAAGGACGCAAAATTTATAGTGGATCAGCCTGAATGTGTCTATGTCCACTATTACTTTTTTATTTTCTCTTTCATTTCTGATTACAAGCACAAGCTTTGAATACGAGTAAACTTGTTATTATAACTAAGATTTTCCCCTCTTGAAGTTGTCTACCATGGTTGTTGAAAGCTTTATTCTTCAGCCTCCTACTTTTATGTTCCCAAGCGCTGGTATTTATAGAATGAGGATATGAGGAGAGGCAGTTGAGCAATAGTATTTGGAATTTGGTTCAACCTTTCTTCCTCCAAAATTTGGTTCAACCTTTCTTACATGATTGTCAAGCTATTCCACTTGTGATGAAAAACATGCACCTCCAAGAACCCCGGAACACGTCATGAAGAAATCTCCAAAGCATCATCCTGCCATGACGAATATCTTCAACTTTTGTTTTTTATATCAGTCATACCCGGGTTGAGCCCCAAGAAAATCTTCACCAACTCCAAGAAACATTCGTCGTAGCCGACTCCAAGAAGCATGACTCATAGCCGACTCAAAGTAAACCCTTAAATTTCTCATGTCCGATTCCAAACAACCACCGAACCAAAGATTTGGTTCGGCCACTAGACAGATTCCCAGTACACTCCACATTTTCAAGGTTCGACTCCAAGCAAGCGCCGAACCAAAGTTTTAGTTCGGTCGACGGATCGACTCCAAGCAGACTCTAGATTTTCTCATGCTTGACTCCAGGTAACCACCAAACTAAAGATTTGGTTCGATCACCAGACAGACTCCAAGAAGACTCCACATTTTCAAGGCCCGGCTCAAAGCAAGCGCCGAACCAAAGTTTTGGTTCGGTCATCAGACCGACTCCAAGCAGACTCTAGATTTTCTCATGCCAACCACCGAACCAAAATTTGGTTCGGTCACCGGACAGACTCCTAGCTGACTCCACATTTTCAAATTCTGACTCCAAGCAAGCACCGAACCAAAGTCTTGGCACGGTCGTTGGACCGACTCCAAGAAGACTTTAGATTTTCCCATGCACGACTCCAAGCAACCACCGAACCAAAGATTTGGTTCGCTCACTGGATAGACTCCAAGCAGACTCCCCATTTTCAAGGTCTCACTCCAAGAAAGCGCTGAACCAAAGTTTTGGTTCGATCGCCGGACCGACTCTAAGCAACCTTCACATTTTCAAGGTCCGACTCCAACCAAGTACTAAACCAAAGTTTTCGTTTGATCATCGAACCAGGGATCCTAGTTTGCGGTTGGACTGTCGACCTTGAATGATGGTAGAGCGTCTCGTATCGGCCCCATGAGACGGTGTTGGACAAATCTTAAGATGATAATATCTTTTAATCTGTAGCTCGGATTGAGATGCGATTTCGACCTATTTCCATATCTTGATCTCGTGATTACCTCCAAACTTGTTTGAGTCTATTCCAAAACAATGAAGATTTTGCTCCTAACTCGTCATATTCACCATGTAGTGGGCCAAAATGCCCACAACAACATCGTCGCGTGGAAGGTAGCGCAAGCATTCCAAGTATGAATGCAATTCTTAAAGTAATACGTAGCCTCAATCCTTATCAACCGGGAATGACTAAAACAGGGGAGATGCGGTAAGGCTATGTGGGTCGCTCCCATTATGGTATGATCATCACTCGTCTAGAGTGGACATCTATCGTCGCTTTCATTATATGCATTCCGGGGCCCATTGGTGGTGATCATATTCGGTACTATCCAGTAAGGGGTAGGTCGGTCTTGTGTTGGCTGGGATCGATAGGTTAGATCTTCGTACATTTTTCTAGAGGTGTATTGTGGCGGGCGATACCCCAGTAGCCATGTCATTGTACGAAATCCAATATCCACTAGAGCCTGTACGTTTTTAGTTGTATACCAAATATGTTGAAACGTGAGATGCAAGCATTTCAGTTATTTTATAGTTTATTTTGTATAGACACTATTATAATATCGGATGATTTTGATAGAAAATGTTTTGGTTATCGTAAGTTAAAAACCCATCTTATTTATGTGTGGCTTGGTCTTACGAGATACCTTTGTTTTCAAAGGATTTTGATAGCAGTAATAATTCAAGTTGAGTGTGTTTTCTCATGCTGGTTTTCTAGACTGATTCGTATGTTATTTTATTATAATGCTCAGGTCATACTGAGTATTACAGATTCAGGTTAGGATGCTATGGAGCTTGGGAGACGAGATGGAGGAGTTCAGGCGTATTACACGTACTTGGTTATTTTTCATTGTGTGTGTTAAACTGTATATTCAGTACTTGTGAGGACAAGTTATTATAACTGTCTAGATTGCTACATTGACTGTTGTACTCTGACGATTGTATGTATATTAATAGTTACAGTTTCTTTTTGTATAAAGATCTATATTTATCTATTATATATTATTTTGCTGCGATTGTGAGATTCTGTGTTGTTGTTTCTGTTTCTTCTTCTATCCTCTTCTTTCTCTTATTATTCGTCCTTCCATACAATTTATGTTGGACAAGTGTAATTAAATGTCAGCTCAAAGGGTACAGAACGGTGGGTCACTACACTTGGTATCAGAGCTTAGGTTGAGCGAATGCCTAGGCTTTGGTTGGGATTACTCATTAGAGATAGGGTCAGTAGTACCCTTGAATGAGTCTGAATGTATTATAGATATGAGCGCATATTTATTAGTGAGTATAAATTTTTTTATTGTGTTGACTTATTGATTGAGTGTTTATGAATTCTGGTCAGTACGGCCTTGACAACTATATCGATAGGGGTTTCTAAACTTTGAACAAGTTGACATAATATTGTTTTAAAGTGGGAAAATGAAATAATTTTACCCAAATTATAGTTTTGATATAAAAGAAATAATTTCTGAAATTATTATAGTATATTGATGTATTTGGTGGTTATTTTTATAGTCAAAACAAGATTATAAATTGGAATGGTCATATGTGTATAACCAAATTGAAATTGTTTAAGAATGAATTATGCACATGAGTTAAAACTAATATTTGATTCAAGCCAGAGTTTGGAGATTAAATCCCAAAAAGTTGGGAAAATATTTTTCGAAGTGTTGATAAAATAAAATAGAATTATTTTTGGAAGGATTTTTGAATAAAAACTGTTTTAGATGGATTTTGAAGATGATAAAAGAACTAAACTCACTTCATCCATTGAAAAATAATCCAGGTGATGACTGCAGTATCATCACTATTCATTTTCGAGTTTCTAAGTGACGGGTTGCTATCATTATTATTTGTTTTTGACTTGTTTGGTAAACAAGTTTTGTTTAAAAATTCTAAAATGAATTGATATGGATAAAAACCAGGTTTAGCTTATAAAAAAAGTGTGATTTGGTATATAAAAGGATATATATATATATATATATATATATATATATATATATATATATATGATTTCAAAGTGATTTGAAATAAATACCGGGTGTTTGAATTCTGGAATATTCATTTAAATGTTTATGAAACTAGAGAAAATAAGTTTTGAACTTATGAATTTATAATAATGTTAATAAGGGAAGGAAGTGTGAAAAATTGAATTTGTAATTGCATTTTAACTTAAGCTAAGTTAAATAAAATGGGATTTGAGTTTGAAACAATATCGAATTCAATGGGATACATAGTTTGAATGTAAAATGACTTATAACTTTAACTCAAGTATAGAATGGATGAAAATGTAAAAAATAAGTTGTGTAACTTATAAATTGGAAAAGTAAGGTGGAAACCCGAAATAGAAATGGTTTGATATATTTGTAAAGGAATGGAAACCCGAATTTGTATTATAAAATGAAGTTAACTTAATTCGAGTTAAATGAGATGATTTTTGAAATAAACTTAACTCAAGTTAAGAAAAGTGGAATGAATTGAAAAGGAAGTTGAACATGAATAAATGAGACAATAATTGGAAATGGATTTGATTCGAATTGAATTAATAAAATAGACTAACCAAGGAACTAGTGAATGGATGTGGGATCGAATTGTTACTGGTAATGATAGAAATGAGTTTTGAAATATTATTTGATAATCATTGAAAAATGGACTTAAGTCGAAAGTGATGAAAATCAAAAGTGATGGTATAAAATGTTTATACTAGAACTCAAATCAAAATAAAATGAAACGGATAAATCGAATTGGAATTTGAATTATAAATAAAATTTGAGTATGAACTTAAGTTTTGAAGTGGAAATAAATTCAAGTGTTGTATAAAAGGTTATAATAAACCTTAATATTTAATTTATGAGGTGAGTCGTAGACGGATTGGCATGGAATGAAATACAGGTTGATATAAAATGAAATGAACAATATTTTGTGAATGAATTGAATGCGTATCGATAGAAATTGGTAAATTGAATTTGAATCAACTTAAAATAGTTTGTAAGTTTAAGTGGCTATTTTATTAAATGAATATCATCGAAATTGTATGTATATTAGTAGTTGTAGTTTCTTTTTGTATAAAGATATGTATTTATCTGTTATATATTGTTCCGTTGCGATTGTGAGATTCTGTATTGTTGTTTCTGTTTCTTCTTTCCCTTAGTTATTCGTCCTTTCGTAGTGATTAAATGTCAGCTCAAAGAGTACGGAACGGCGGGTCACTACATTAAGGAAGATCAACAAATATGTATATGTATCATATCTCGTTTAGTCAATATATTGATAGTACTACACATAATATTCCTACTTTGAGGAAGATCAAAACTAAAGAGTAAGCAAGCAGTCTATTAATATATAAATTATTGAGGAAAACTTTTATGTTGAGGATTCATAATCTTTAATATATTTTATTGAGTGATGTTGATTTAGGGAATATTGTATTTCTTTTGAAATACCCTCTACTTTAAATGTCAAACACATCTAAAGTCTTGGTATACGTACTATACATATGTATTCACTCCTTAACTCTAATTTAGGTTTCTTTCCAGTTCCACTAAATTTTATACATATACAGTTATATATGTATTAATTTATTTGTAACTATTATGATTAAATTTACTTATAAATATATTAATCAAATCATATTTAATTAATTTTATTTAATTAATTATATCATATTTAATTAATTTAATTATTCAATTAACATTTTAATTAACTGAATTTAAATTTCAACTATTGAATTTTACTTCATTAATCCTTAACACTTAAAAGATGAACATGGACTATAACATTTATAGTAATTATGTTCACATGTAATTATACATAAACATAATTTGTTAATTAACTTTTAATTAATTTAATTAATTAAAACAATTTTTAATTAATATAACATTAAATAAATTCAAAATTTATCTTTGTTTACCTTAAATATTTTAAGATAGATATACTTATATCATTATATATGCTTTAACTTAGTTAATTAATTTTTAATTAATTAATTATTTAATTCAAATAAACAATTAATTAAGATATTTTTTTAAATTAATATATAACTTTTGAAACCAGTTTTGAAAATTTTATAACATTTACAACATGTCATATTTTAAACTTAACAATTAAATCTAAAATATAATTTTTAAAATTTTGAATAATTAGCCAAAAACCTTAATTCAATTTAGGCTTATATATAAGGGATAACCTTTGAGCTTACTTCATCTTTCAGACCAGGGTCGTAGCCAGATAGGGTAGACTACTTGATTACCCAAACTTAATCTTTGGACACTGCCTTTTTCGACATCTTACTAAATGGGTAAGCTTTAATCAATTAGCCCTAACGTTGCTAATTTAAACTACATAAACTATACGGCTCTAATACCAATGTTAAAACTAGGTCATTCGATAGCGGTTAAAATGGTTGAAGTTCAAAAATTCCATTTTGACCTTTGTTAAGTCTATGAATCCTAAATGGATTTTAGATCCAATCTAAATATTTTAAATAAAATCATTATTTTATTTGTTTGGTTTATCAAATACGTCTATGTGTGTAACATTTACTGGTTAAAATTAATTTAGAGAAAAGAACCTTTCGTTTCTCTCTTTAAAAATTAATGTAATTAATTGATGGAAGGTTTTAGTTTAATTGGAGAGAAACCTTTTACTTCTCTATCATTAATCAATTGATTGATTTATTAAATGCCATTAGTGAGCAATTTATACTCAACATAAATTGTGAGTATATCAAATATGCTTAACTAAGCATTGTGAAAGTGCGACAAATAAGAATTATAAATATTTAATGTGACTATATGTATGTGTTGAGATTTACACCACAACGGATCCATTTCCCCTTTACATATGTCCTTGTTGTCTAGGGTATAGAATTGAAAACATACATAATAAAAGATGTATAATAGTTTGCATATGTATGTATGTATGTATGCATGCATGCATGTATGTATGTATGTATTAAATTTGGTGAACTTATATGATTTGAAATCTAAAATTAACATTAATGAATTAACTTTATATTAGGGAAAGATTTGAAATTAAGTATTACATTAATGCATAGAGGCCATCTTACTAATCGAATTTGGGCAAAAAAAATATGTTTCATATATATAAATAGTATGTAATATTTTAGATCTTAAATTAAACATCTATTTAAGAGAGAGAGTTTGTGTGTGTAGATTAGTTAAAACTTAAAGGTAAAAATATTAAAACAAACATTTAATTTAGAAAAGAAACAATAAATATAGAATTTTTCACAATACTTTAAATTTAGAAAGGAAATTAAGATATTGGATTCTACACAAAAGCGCACATATAAATAAAAAAAAAATCTCCTTTTTAATGAAAATAATACTCAAAACTACTATATTCAAAACATCAATCAATATAACTAAACAAATTAGTTTTCAATACAAATGTAAATGATTAATATATATATATAGTATAACATTATAAAGATGGTTTCCAATCGAAATTAGGATTTTCAAACAACAAAAGGAAGAACAATAAGGAATTGGACAACCTGCGGATATGTAAATTCGTGATAGAATATTCACGTCAAAACAACATAAAGAACAACCACAGAATTAATAAGGAGAAAGAAAGTCTAAATCATATCGATAATAATGAACATATTTAGAAAAGAGACAAAGGCAAAAGTAGATTTAAATTAAATAAACATATTTGACATACTTCCAACAGAGATGAACATAAAAGGGTTATGTAACCTACGTTAAATGAACTAAAGGAAAGATCGGTTCTGTGTAAATTTATAGGATATCACAAGAATTCTAGTGGGAATATTTCTAGAACACCGAGGAACAAAAGATTATTATTTCTTCATAACTTGTCTATTTGAAAGCAATTTCTATCAAAGTAAATTAACAGCAATGTTGTAAACTTAGATGAGATCTGAGAAGTAAACACATAGGCATAACCGGTAGATAAATCAAATTTACCGTGCTATAAATTAATACTTGGTATGATACATCTATGGAGTGGAAATAAAAAGGGAGTGGAAGTGGCCTTCAAGTTTTTGAATTGGCATAAGACACCTAAGGAGATACTTGCCCAAACCATGTTTTGAATTCAAACTTGATGCCTCCACTTTTCCCTAACACTTCGCCTTCTCTTCTATCCTACCCTGGCCGACAATATCATCAATCCTCTTCCTTTATTTTAGCCTACATTACAACTTACCGAATATAATACAATTATATCCAAGGTGGTAGACCGTTGGTTATCACTGCAGTGCTGGTTAAGGAAATCTAAGAGCTAGAATGGTCTAAAACATGAATTAAAGGCCAGATCTTAAAGGTGCATATTTCTAACAATTTGTTAATCATATGTTTACATATCACAATTTTTATATATATCATTGCCATAATTAACTTGTTATATTTTAATGATTAAATAATAATGATCGTGAATATCTAATGTTGTCATCACACTAATATTCGTTTACTTTTGTTCAAATCTATATTTTTGTCATAATAATATGTTAAAATACATAAAATAATTTTATTATACAAAACATATATTTTGAATTTTTTAAATAATTATTTGTTAGTTAAATTACAATAGATATGAATTAATTATAATTTGTTAATGTTTCAAATAACAATACTAACACACACACACACACACACACATATATATATATTAATTGCTCTCGGCAATTATAAAAAACATAAACTGAATTAAATTATATATATTTAATTTTTTCTAAAAAATAAAAATATTTTAAATTCCATTTTACATATAAATAATTTTATTTATATTTTCTTTCGAAATGATAAAAAAATTAAGCTGGATTATATTTTTAATATATATGTTAATTTATATATTCAACATAAATCTATTTTATATCATATTTTATATTTATGTATGTATATATTTAATTTTGCTTTTGGCAATTATTAAATAAAAAATAATTTTGGCATTACCAATTATGCTTATACATATACATATACATACATATATACTAATAATATACATTTTTAATATAATTGTTTTATAATATTATTACAAATTCAAATAAAAGATATTTTAACTTTAAATAAATATCTTAGATCTAGTTATGAACTAAATATATGATTACTAAGTTAAGCTAGGTTTTAGTTATTTAAAATTCAAATTTGAATACTTAGAATTTAGTCATATTAAGATATTTATAAATAACCATTATATATAAATATCATAAGTGTGTGTGTGTACATAAATATAATATGTATATATATATATGTGTGTGTGTGTGTGTATGTATTAAAATCAAATTATTTATTTCATTCCTAGCATTTATCTATGTATATATTTAATCATGTACACCTAACGCTATATTGCACATTCACGTTATAAACATATGAGTATATAATGATATACTCATGTATTACACTATATAATTTTATAAATTCATTAAATAAATCATAAAAATTATATGATTTTATTTAAGGGGAAATTTAGTTTCGCCCTATATTTTCAAAACTGATACATGAAAAACCCTTCCTAAAAATGTATTTTAATTATAGCCCTAATTTTATTTGAGGTGAAAAAATTCATTCTTTATTGGAAATTAAATTTAATGATGATAGCATAGTTTATAATTAAAACATTTGTTTTTGACAAACTACAAATATTTTTGGTGAACTCTACAAGTATTTGTGGTTTTCTCTGTAAATATCTACAGAACAAAATCTTCAAATATTTGCTGAGCTCTCCCCGAATATTCAAATACTTAAAATATAAGATTTTCAAACATATTTTCGGGAAGGGGCGGCTGATTATTTTGTAACTTAAAGGGTGTTTTACAAATCTTCACTTTATTTAAATTAATTAGATTGGATCTAATAAACCCTTTAGACTCCAAAGCCTAATAGGTCAAAAATAGGAAATTTTCAAAAATCAACCTATTTCACCCTCTTACAACTAACCTAGATCCAACAATACCAGGAACTAATTCCAAGATGAGCTAATGGGCCTCACTAATCTAACTATAACTACCCACTAATTAGTCTAAAACAGTCTAAACATCAAACGGTCATATCTTCTAATCCGTAAGTCCAAAAACCTATTATGACCGCTCTATGGAAAGAGAAACCATCAAATCTTTCATTTGGAAGTGTTTTAGTCACCATTTCAGCTCTTTCAAAGAGATATATGGTTTACAAAACTTTTAGAGTCAAAATCATCTAATAAAATTTTAAGGGTCGAAAATATGACTTCTCAACATTACTTAAAGTTACTGTAACAACCAGGTATTTTCAACCATTCGCATCCATTATAAGTGTATAGGTAGACACTCATGCCGGAATTGAATTGCTCAAAATACCGCGTTGTAAATAAAAATTTGGCAAATCTCAGAATATGCAGTAAATAAAAATCACAGATCACAGACATAGAGTAATAATAATGCAGCGGAAGTAAAAGAGATAGTAGTTCATGAAGCTACTATATAAATATATCAGAGTTACATAAGATACAATAGAAGAAATAAAGTACAACAGAAGTTTAAATATGACAGCCAAGTACAAGCTGAATAGAACAACCGAACTGAAAAGATGAAACTTGACAAGTAGATAATCTCCAGCGATTCCAATCTCCAGAAAGTGGAAATCCAAATCTGTGAATAACTCAGGCTGATCCGAGCGTAAATAAAAATAAAAACACTCGAATCAGGACATACATACTTATACAATGTAAACCAACTCAAGTGAACTGTAGCAAAGTTACAAGTAACTTAGAAGATGCTTGGGACCACCCATCCTCTAAGGATCCGTTAAACTATTTACTATGTAGTAATATACGCTATATACAGTAGTGTCTAATCAGTAAAGTATAATCATATAGAAAATAGCGTTAAGGGGATGGTGAACCTTAACGCGGTCGGATCTTTAAAACCAAAATCATAGTGGGCTCGCTATAAGGAGATGACACGGCATGCGAGGCAATGCCAGGGTGGATACACCGTTTGCACTCCCGGACCGGTGGTGACGGCAAGCCAGCAGCTTCCGCCCACCTCGAACAATACCCCCGAATCAAAGTGGCACCACATATCGAATCGCAAAAGTAATAGAATGGTTTTTGATGGAGCATGCTCGATGAAAGGGTGCGACCCTTTGTGTAGCCCGGTATAGCTCCTGTTTTAGTCATTTATGCCAACTCACGGGAGTTGGGTCCACGTGATATACCTCGAGAACATCGCCACCATCCAACTTTATTCTGGAATCTCCACCGCGTACACAGTTGTTAAAGTGGTTTTCGGTATTGGCCGGCTATAAGACAATATCCGATCCCGGTCTCTTTAACAACCAATCGTTATTATAACCCGTAGTTATAACTTTTAAAACAATATCTTATACTTCAAAATAAAATATCATTTCAACCCAATCTTTATCAAAATATAGATTAAATTATTTCCAAACCATTTCAATATATCATTATACCATATCTTTCGATTCAAATATTTATTAAAATAAATATCAAGTCATTTCTAACCATTTCAATATATTAAATTATCATATCCTTTCAGAACTTCCTTTCAAATCATTTTAATATATCAAAATATCATAACCTTTCAAACTTCGTTCAAAATATCTTATCTTTCAGCACTTCCTTTCAAATTATTTTAATATCAAAATGTCATATCTTTCAAACTCCATTTTCAAATCATTTTAATATATCAAAATATCATATCTTTTCAAACCACATTTCAATCATTTAATATATCAAAATATCAAAACCACATTCATTTCAAATCATTATTCATTTTATTCAATTTAAAATACCATTTCAATTCACATTTCAAAACAGTTTATATAAAAAAATCATTTTTAATCATTAAAATGAAGTTATCATGTTCAATAATTAAATTATTAAATTTCCAAAATTTTCAACTTCCAAAGTTCATTTATTCACTTAAGTTTATCAAAACAGTGAAAATTCACTTTTCGTGGCATTTAGAAAATGCTACGGAAAGATACATTCAAAACAGTTCAATTTAACAAAAGACAACATTTTAAAATGTTGTAATAGGATTTACTTAAATTTCAAATAAACTTAGTTAAATTCAAAAATTATAGCACTTACAAAAATTGCTATAATAGCTTTTAATTCAATTTAGCTTTTTAGTTCATTATCATCAACTACAGCATTTACAAATGTTGTAATATCATTTACATTGTAATTAATAGTATTTAAAAAATGCAGTCAATTAACTTCAAATATTCAATATAATTTCTCAACCAATTATTTTTTTTTTATTTAAAACATTTTTAACCCATAAAATCATACATTTTCACATTTATAAACATCATTTAATTTTCCTCAAGTTCATGATTTTATAAAGTTAAATTTCCATTCAAAAATCAAGATTTAATAATAATTCACTTATTAAATTGCAATGTTCAATTTTAAATTCATTGCATTAAATTTCAACTTAACACTTAAGTTAAAATTCTCAAATATAACTTAGTTTTATTTTTATTTACTTAACTAAAAGTTCACTTTTAAGTCAATTTCATAAATTTTCAATTTTAGTTATATTTCAAATTTTCAACTTAAATATTTATTCAATTCACATTCAACTTTATCAAAAATCATTAATATGATATAAAATCACTTTAAATTAATTTAAATTCAAAATATCATAAATTTATCATATTTTCAAAGTAAATTTAAATTCCACTGAAAATTAAATCAAAATTTCCAAAATAACTTACATTCATATTTTCTAACTTTTCCATAATTTATTTAACTTATAGATTTCCAGAAAATAAATAATATTTTACAAAAGTTATATTTTTATTAAATTTCAAATCAAATATTATAATAATTAAATTTCTAAAATATTTTAAAATTTTTAGAAAAAACATATTTTTAACTACGGGCCTGTATATAATTTTCTACGCTAGGTAAAGTGATACGGGTAATATATCATTTCAACCCGTAATTACAAAGAAAATCCGGGTTTATCATTTCAAACCCTCAATCCCAAGTTAAAATAAATTAAATAAAAAACCGTTCAAGCCTATCATTTCAGCCCATCACGATTTTTCCCTATTCTAAAGTCCGTTCGGGTATATATCATTTCAACCCATAGTGATTTCTAATCTACAGGGAACTTGCAGTGTGATAAACAGATATAAATGAACAGTTAACAAAATATATAAATAACAGATGATATGACATGAAATTTAACAGGTTTAACATCATATATAAAAAATCACATGGTAGTTATAACATCATATTTAATTCTACACATTCAGTTGTTGTTGTTTCACAACTGCATATGTATAAATGTCGTGTGAGCTTTACTCACCTCTAATTGCTGAAGATGTCAAAACCAAAGGCACAACAGAAAACAAAGCACGACGACACAATTACGGACTTGAGTGGAGAGCGAATCCAAGCTATAACTCTTGTGTACAACCCAATACAAACAATCAAAACAACACAATTCAATACGACTTTAAAATGCAATAACTTTGATATAAAAGAGAAACGAATTACCAAACTTTTTGCCTTGCTTCCTCAAACCTTTGTCACGGCCTAGGGTATAGTTTGGTTCAGATTTGGTTTAGTTTTGGCTCAGGTCTAGGGTAGCATGGGTCGGGTTCATGTCATGAGCAAGGTGGAGTTTCATACATGAAGAGGTGAAGGGTCTTAGGCAAACAAATGGAGTTTTGGTTGGCTAGAGGGCTCGGCCATGGAAGTGTGCTCGGCCTGTGGGTGCACTATGACTGGATAGAGGTTGGAGGGGTGTGTGGTGATCAGGTCAGAGGTGGTGGTTGCTGCTATGGTGGTGGTTAGGATGGTGGTTGAAGGGGATGAGGCCAAAATGGTCAACAAACATTGTTTTTGGCATGTAGGTTGCAATTTTGAAGGGTTTGACCACCATGGATGGCTCGGCCTTGGTCATGGCTAGAAGCATAGGTGGTGGTGATGGCAAGGAAGAGCTGTAGAAGTTTGTGTCTGCGGCTATGGAGGAGAAGCCTAGCAGAGAGCATGAGAAAACAAGGCATAATTCATAGAAAAATAAGAAGAAAAATAAGTAAAAGAAAGGGAAGCCATTACCAAAACTTGCAAGATGGAGGCTATGAATTTTTTAGGGTTTGAGAAAGAGAAAATTTCGTGAAAAATAAGAAAGGGAAGTCGGCTGGAGATAGAGTAAGGAGTGGCTAAAATAACGGATGTATTGATGACAAAAGAAACTGTAAAAGAAACGTGAAACGACATTACGTTTCTTAGCCTTTAAACCTTTCAAATTTCATATATATAGTTTGTAATTTTATAAATACATATAAACTGAGAAATAAAGATAACAAATCAGAAATAAGAATAAATATCTAAAATAAATAAATAAATTTTAATTAAATAGAATTTAAATTAAGAAAATGTCTTAAAATTGCAAACTAGGCTTTAAAATTGAAAACAACTCAAATAATCTTTGGAAAAACATGTTCAAATTTAAATACATGAAAAATGAATATTAATAAAGTAAAAAACAGCAAATAAAATTGAATGTATAAAATAAATTACTAAATTTTAATTATATATAATTAAATTAAGGAAATAGCAAAGAAAACAGAAACTAGGTTAGAAAATTTGAAAATAAATGCAATGGACTTTGGGGAAATTTTATATACTTGAAAAATATTTATAAATAAAGATAATAACAAAAAAAATACATTCACAAAAAAAAATTATTTAAATATAGTTTAGATGAAGAAAATAGCAGAAAAATAGAAACAGCCTTTTAAAAATAGGAAATAAATACAGTAAATTTCGGAAAAATTCTATTATCATTTTAAAAATAATTAAAAGTCAAAATATACATAAGATAACATAAATATACAAGTTAGAATAAGATATATCGAATAAAAATGTCATTTATATAATTTAAAATAAAGACTATTGCTGAATAACCCAATATACACACAATATTGAAAACAGTATAACTTTTGCAATTTAAATCCGTTTTCAACGAAACGAAAAGCAGTGCTCTTAAAATTTTATGTACTTTCACAATAAAAGAAAAAATTTAAATTTTCGAAATTTT
This sequence comes from Allium cepa, assembly GCA_030765085.1. Lineage (NCBI taxonomy): Eukaryota > Viridiplantae > Streptophyta > Magnoliopsida > Asparagales > Amaryllidaceae > Allium > Allium cepa. The sequence goes on along the minus strand of CM060929.1, from coordinate 519,612,871 downwards.
AAAATTTTAAAACAAAAGTCAAAGTTTGACTATTTTGCCCAAAAATTCACTTTTTGGAAAATATTCTTTTTAGTCATGCTTTGGAATGATAATTCATATCAAAACTAAAGTTTATCATTCAAAATAAATAAAATAAGTTTTAGATCAAAATTCAATTAAAATAATTAAAATATACAATTAAAAAAATTACAAAATACAGGGTTGTTACACTCTCCCCCACTCAAAACTTTTCGTCCCCTAAAAGGAATAAGGTACGGGAAAGCACAGAAAAAGATAGAGTGAAACAAGATTAGGACAAGATGACAAGGGGAATGAAATTATACATGATAACTATTGTTATAGGTAAGTTTAACAAGGTGGAGATGATCTTTCCAAGATCCTCCGGAATCAAGAACACAAGCACGAAAAGGTTGATTCAAATGAGTACCAAAGATTATCAAAGATTATAGAAGATTTCTAAGCAGAAAAATTATAGAAAGATGCCTATACCAGTCTATAGCAAGAAGAGGATGATAAGGACAACCAAAAGACAGTTTTAAAAACAAAATAAGCAAATAAATTTGAAAGCATGGAAATTTCATCTTAAATAGAGAATAAATCTTTACAAAATTTAAATAAATCTTAACTATCTCAAATTTCATTATCTTATTATCCAATCATCTAAAATTAACAATTTTTAAAACCATGGGTTTGAAAAATAGTCATTTTTATACTAATAATGTACTTAATACATTTAATTCTTCTTTATTCCTAATTAAAATTAAATTTATTCCTCTCAATATATTTATCACTCATGTTAAATATACTTATACTTACTGTAACTGCTTTCTTTTATTCTTAGTTCTTTTAACATTATCTTATTGTAAGTTATTCAATTACCCTTTATTATATCTACCTCTGTTAATCGTTTTAAAATTTAAGTGTATAACATTTATTATAACTACTCAAATGTTATTTATTAAATCTTTTTATATTGTATATTATCCAATTACATTGTTAACTTCTGAAATTAAGGTAAGTTATATTTGAATGCAATTGTATTATACAAATAAACTTTCCAATTAAATCATTTCATGCTTGATATTCATCTAAAATTTTGATTGATTTTTATTTTTATTTTTATAATTGAAATTATTCTTTAAAATAAAATTTAAGAACTAAATTTTCGATTACATTCAAACCATTAGAGATAAGTAATAATATATACATAATATGTCAATTCAAATTTCAATCATATATATATATATATATATTATAAATCAAGTCATATTTTAGAAATTCAAATCAATTAAATTTCCTAAAACAAAGTTGTAGCAAGACTACAGAACAGTCTCTTCACTTCGAAACTCGAAAATGAACGTCGATGATGTCGCGATCATCACCGAAGTTATTTTCCAGCAACAAAGAGAAGAGCACTTTAAAATTCTTTGGAAACAAATTTTATTTGAAAATACTTTAAATAATATATCCCTTATAAAACTTTTAAAAAAAGGTTTGAAACCATCGGAAATTAAATTCTCAAATTTCTTATTCAAAATTCATTTCAGTTCCCAAATTAATTTATAAACAACTATCTATAAATTCATTTATAGAACAATAAATGATAAATTAAGTATTATCACTTCAAACAATCAATTTAAATCAGTTTATTAAGTTCCATAAATTTACTTATATATCAAAATTTATTTCATTAACCAAATTTTAAAATAATACTGTGTCAGTTTGTTCTATCAAAGTGTTTTGGAAATCTTATCGATAGCGTTGATCAGACGAATCGATCAGAAACCCAATTCAACATCAACAACTCAAACAACACAATATGTAAAAAAACATAGATATACAAGTATAATTCAAAATGTTTGGAAGAATAGATTGGAAACAAAAGACAAGATGATTAAATAACAAAATAGGGAGGTGGATAAGCTTAAGTAAATCACGGGCAACTTTTACCAGGTCAACCGTGACTTAAAGAATAAGATCAATGTGGATTTTTCTGGGGTAAATCTACATTCGATCTCAAGAGTTAGAGTTTGGGATAACAAAAGATATTAGCATCTAAACCAAGGATAGATATAAATCTCTGGTGAATCGATGCTAATTGTAAAGGAGTTTTCCCCCTTGTTCAATTCAATTTGAAATTGGCGTGACCGCCGACTCAGTAGAAAGATCATTCGAAGCGGAGTTATGGAATACTCTAGTGTCAAAAGAAGATGAATAGTGAGGGATACGAAAGGATTTTGGAACCATAGGGAATGTTCCAAAATTCAAAGGAATCGAGTCAAAAGGAAGAGATTCAAACTCGAATGAAAGTGATTGTGTAAATACATTCACTCCATATGCTGAGTTTTGCCTAGAGCTACCAAAGCTCTGATACCAACTGTGACGACCCAATATTTTCAACCATTCGCATCCATTATAAGTGTATAGGTAGACATTCATGCCGGAATTGAATTGCTCAAAATACCGCGTTGTAAATAAAAATTTGGCAAATCTCAGAATATGCAGTAAATAAAAATCACAGATCACAGACACAGAGTAATAATAATGCAGCGGAAGTAAAAGAGATAGTAGTTCATGAAGCTACTATATAAATATATCAGAGTTACATAAGATACAATAGAAGAAATAAAGTACAACGGAAGTTTAAATATGATAACCAAGTACAAGCTGAATAGAACAACCGAACTGAAAAGATGAAACTTGACAAGTAGATAATCTTCAGCGATTCCAATCTCCAGAAAGTGGAAATCCAAATCTGTGAATAACTCAAGCTGATCCGAGCGTAAATAAAAATACAAACACTCGAGTCAGGACATACATACTTATACAATGTAAACAAACTCAAGTGAACTGTAGCAAAGGTACAAGTAACTTAGAAGATGCTTGGGACGGCCCATCCTCTAAGGATCCGTTAAACTATTTACTATGTAGTAATATACGCTATATACAGTAGTGTCTAATCAGTAAAGTATAATCATATAGAAAATAGCATTAAGGGGATGGTGAACCTTAACGCGGTCGGATCTTTAAAACCAAAATCGTAGTGGGCTCGCTATAAGGAGATGACACGGCACGCGAGGCAATGCCAGGGTGGATACACCGTTTGCACTCCCGGACCGGTGGTGACGGCAAGCCAACAGCTTCCGCCCACCTCGAACAATACCCCCGAATCAAAGTGGCGCCACATATCGAATCGCAAAAGTAATAGAATGGTTTTTGATGGAGCATGCTCGATGAAAGGGTGCGACCCTTTGTGTAGCCCGGTATAGCTCCTGTTTTAGTCATTTATGCCAACTCACGGGAGTTGGGTCCACGTGATATACCTCGAGAACGTCGCCACCATCCTACTTCATTCTGGAATCTCCACCGCGTACACAGTTGTTAAAGTGGTTTTCGGTATTGGCCGGCTATAAGACAATATCCGATCCCGGTCTCTTTAACAACCAATCGTTATTATAACCCGTAGTTATAACTTTTAAAACAATATCTTATACTTCAAAATAAAATATCATTTCAACCCAATCTTTATCAAAATATAGATTAAATTATTTCCAAACCATTTCAATATATCATTATACCATATCTTTCGATTCAAATATTTATTAAAATAAATATCAAGTCATTTCTAACCATTTCAATATATTAAATTATCATATCCTTTCAGAACTTCCTTTCAAATCATTTTAATATATCAAAATATCATAACCTTTCAAACTTCGTTCAAAATATCTTATCTTTCAGCACTTCCTTTCAAATTATTTTAATATCAAAATGTCATATCTTTCAAACTCCATTTTCAAATCATTTTAATATATCAAAATATCATATCTTTTCAAACCACATTTCAATCATTTAATATATCAAAATATCAAAACCACATTCATTTCAAATCATTATTCATTTTATTCAATTTAAAATACCATTTCAATTCACATTTCAAAACAGTTTATATAAAAAAATCATTTTTAATCATTAAAATGAAGTTATCATGTTCAATAATTAAATTATTAAATTTCCAAAATTTTCAACTTCCAAAGTTCATTTATTCACTTAAGTTTATCAAAACAGTGAAAATTCACTTTTCGTGGCATTTAGAAAATGCTACGGAAAGATACATTCAAAACAGTTCAATTTAACAAAAGACAACATTTTAAAATGTTGTAATAGGATTTACTTAAATTTCAAATAAACTTAGTTAAATTCAAAAATTATAGCACTTACAAAAATTGCTATAATAGCTTTTAATTCAATTTAGCTTTTTAGTTCATTATCATCAACTACAGCATTTACAAATGTTGTAATATCATTTACATTGTAATTAATAGTATTTAAAAAATGCAGTCAATTAACTTCAAATATTCAATATAATTTCTCAACCAATTATATTTTTTTTATTTAAAACATTTTTAACCCATAAAATCATACATTTTCACATTTATAAACATCATTTAATTTTCCTCAAGTTCATGATTTTATAAAGTTAAATTTCCATTCAAAAATCAAGATTTAATAATAATTCACTTATTAAATTGCAATGTTCAATTTTAAATTCATTGCATTAAATTTCAACTTAACACTTAAGTTAAAATTCTCAAATATAACTTAGTTTTATTTTTATTTACTTAACTAAAAGTTCACTTTTAAGTCAATTTCATAAATTTTCAATTTTAGTTATATTTCAAATTTTCAACTTAAATATTTATTCAATTCACATTCAACTTTATCAAAAATCATTAATATGATATAAAATCACTTTAAATTAATTTAAATTCAAAATATCATAAATTTATCATATTTTCAAAGTAAATTTAAATTCCACTGAAAATTAAATCAAAATTTCCAAAATAACTTACATTCATATTTTCTAACTTTTCCATAATTTATTTAACTTATAGATTTCCAGAAAATAAATAATATTTTACAAAAGTTATATTTTTATTAAATTTCAAATCAAATATTATAATAATTAAATTTCTAAAATATTTTAAAATTTTTAGAAAAAACATATTTTTAACTACGGGCCTGTATATAATTTTCTATGCTAGGTAAAGTGATACGGGTAATATATCATTTCAACCCGTAATTACAAAGAAAATCCAGGTTTATCATTTCAAACCCTCAATCCCAAGTTAAAATAAATTAAATAAAAAACCGTTCAAGCCTATCATTTCAGCCCATCACGATTTTTCCCTATTCTAAAGTCCGTTCGGGTATATATCATTTCAACCCATAGTGATTTCTAATCTACAGGGAACTTGCAGTGTGATAAACAGATATAAATGAACAGTTAACAAAATATATAAATAACAGATGATATGACATGAAATTTAACAAGTTTAACATCATATATAAAAAATCACATGGTAGTTATAACATCATATTTAATTCTACACATTCAGTTGTTGTTGTTTCACAACTGCATATGTATAAATGTCGTGTGAGCTTTACTCACCTCTAATTGCTGAAGATGTCAAAACCAAAGGCACAACAGAAAACAAAGCACGACGACACAATTACGGACTTGAGTGGAGAGCGAATCCAAGCTATAACTCTTGTGTACAACCCAATACAAACAATCAAAACAACACAATTCAATACGACTTTAAAATGCAATAACTTTGATATAAAAGAGAAACGAATTACCAAACTTTTTGCCTTGCTTCCTCAAACCTTTGTCACGGCCTAGGGTATAGTTTGGTTCAGATTTGGTTTAGTTTTGGCTCAGGTCTAGGGTAGCATGGGTCGGGTTCATGTCATGAGCAAGGTGGAGTTTCATACATGAAGAGGTGAAGGGTCTTAGGCAAACAAATGGAGTTTTGGTTGGCTAGAGGGCTCGGCCATGGAAGTGTGCTCGGCCTGTGGGTGCACTATGACTGGATAGAGGTTGGAGGGGTGTGTGGTGATCAGGTCAGAGGTGGTGGTTGCTGCTATGGTGGTGGTTAGGATGGTGGTTGAAGGGGATGAGGCCAAAATGGTCAACAAACATTGTTTTTGGCATGTAGGTTGCAATTTTGAAGGGTTTGACCACCATGGATGGCTCGGCCTTGGTCATGGCTAGAAGCATAGGTGGTGGTGATGGCAAGGAAGAGCTGTAGAAGTTTGTGTCTGCGGCTATGGAGGAGAAGCCTAGCAGAGAGCATGAGAAAACAAGGCATAATTCATAGAAAAATAAGAAGAAAAATAAGAAAAAGAAAGGGAAGCCATTACCAAAACTTGCAAGATGGAGGCTATGAATTTTTTAGGGTTTGAGAAAGAGAAATTTCGTGAAAAATAAGAAAGGGAAGTCGGCTGGAGATAGAGTAAGGAGTGGCTAAAATAACGGATGTATTGATGACAAAAGAAACTGTAAAAGAAACGTGAAACGACATTACGTTTCTTAGCCTTTAAACCTTTCAAATTTCATATATATAATTTGTAATTTTATAAATACATATAAACTGAGAAATAAAGATAACAAATCAGAAATAAGAATAAATATCTAAAATAAATAAATAAATTTTAATTAAATAGAATTTAAATTAAGAAAATGTCTTAAAATTGCAAACTAGGCTTTAAAATTGAAAACAACTCAAATAATCTTTGGAAAAACATGTTCAAATTTAAATACATGAAAAATGAATATTAATAAAGTAAAAAACAGCAAATAAAATTGAATGTATAAAATAAATTACTAAATTTTAATTATATATAATTAAATTAAGGAAATAGCAAAGAAAACAGAAACTAGGTTAGAAAATTTGAAAATAAATGCAATGGACTTTGGGGAAATTTTATATACTTGAAAAATATTTATAAATAAAGATAATAACAAAAAAAATACATTCACAAAAAAAAATTATTTAAATATAGTTTAGATGAAGAAAATAGCAGAAAAATAGAAACAGCCTTTTAAAAATAGGAAATAAATACAGTAAATTTCGGAAAAATTCTATTATCATTTTAAAAATAATTAAAAGTCAAAATATACATAAGATAACATAAATATACAAGTTAGAATAAGATATATCGAATAAAAATGTCATTTATATAATTTAAAATAAAGACTATTGCTGAATAACCCAATATACACACAATATTGAAAACAGTATAACTTTTGCAATTTAAATCCGTTTTCAACGAAACGAAAAGCAGTGCTCTTAAAATTTTATGTACTTTCACAATAAAAGAAAAAATTTAAATTTTCAAAATTTTAAAATTTTAAAACAAAAGTCAAAGTTTGACTATTTTGCCCAAAAATTCACTTTTTGGAAAATATTCTTTTTAGTCATGCTTTGGAATGATAATTCATATCAAAACTAAAGTTTATCATTCAAAATAAATAAAATAAGTTTTTAGATCAAAATTCAATTAAAATAATTAAAATATACAATTAAAAAAATTACAAAATACAGGGTTGTTACACTCTCCCCCACTCAAAACTTTTCGTCCCCTAAAAGGAATAAGGTACGGGAAAGCACAGAAAAAGATAGAGTGAAACAAGATTAGGACAAGATGACAAGGAGAATGAAATTATACATGATAACTATTGTTATAGGTAAGTTTAACAAGGTGGAGATGATCTTTCCAAGATCCTCCGGAATCAAGAACACAAGCACGAAAAGGTTGATTCAAATGAGTACCAAAGATTATCAAAGATTATAGAAGATTTCTAAGCAGAAAAATTATAGAAAGATGCCTATACCAGTCTATAGCAAGAAGAGGATGATAAGGACAACCAAAAGACAGTTTTAAAAACAAAATAAGCAAATAAATTTGAAAGCATGGAAATTTCATCTTAAATAGAGAATAAATCTTTACAAAATTTAAATAAATCTTAACTATCTCAAATTTCATTATCTTATTATCCAATCATCTAAAATTAACAATTTTTAAAACCATGGGTTTGAAAAATAGTCATTTTTATACTAATAATGTACTTAATACATTTAATTCTTCTTTATTCCTAATTAAAATTAAATTTATTCCTCTCAATATATTTATCACTCATGTTAAATATACTTATACTTACTGTAACTGCTTTCTTTTATTCTTAGTTCTTTTAACATTATCTTATTGTAAGTTATTCAATTACCCTTTATTATATCTACCTCTGTTAATCGTTTTAAAATTTAAGTGTATAACATTTATTATAACTACTCAAATGTTATTTATTAAATCTTTTTATATTGTATATTATCCAATTACATTGTTAACTTCTGAAATTAAGGTAAGTTATATTTGAATGCAATTGTATTATACAAATAAACTTTCCAATTAAATCATTTCATGCTTGATATTCATCTAAAATTTTGATTGATTTTTATTTTTATTTTTATAATTGAAATTATTCTTTAAAATAAAATTTAAGAACTAAATTTTCGATTACATTCAAACCATTAGAGATAAGTAATAATATATACATAATATGTCAATTCAAATTTCAATCATATATATATATATATATATTATAAATCAAGTCATATTTTAGAAATTCAAATCAATTAAATTTCCCAAAACAAAGTTGTAGCAAGACTACAGAACAGTCTCTTCACTTCGAAACTCGAAAATGAACGTCGATGATGTCGCGATCATCACCGAAGTTATTTTCCAGCAACAAAGAGAAGAGCACTTTAAAATTCTTTGGAAACAAATTTTATTTGAAAATACTTTAAATAATATATCCCTTATAAAACTTTTAAAAAAAGGTTTGAAACCATCGGAAATTAAATTCTCAAATTTCTTATTCAAAATTCATTTCAGTTCCCAAATTAATTTATAAACAACTATCTATAAATTCATTTATAGAACAATAAATGATAAATTAAGTATTATCACTTCAAACAATCAATTTAAATCAGTTTATTAAGTTCCATAAATTTACTTATATATCAAAATTTATTTCATTAACCAAATTTTAAAATAATACTGTGTCAGTTTGTTCTATCAAAGTGTTTTGGAAATCTTATCGATAGCGTTGATCAGACGAATCGATCAGAAACCCAATTCAACATCAACAACTCAAACAACACAATATGTAAAAAAAACATAGATATACAAGTATAATTCAAAATGTTTGGAAGAATAGATTGGAAACAAAAGACAAGATGATTAAATAACAAAATAGGGAGGTGGATAAGCTTAAGTAAATCACGGGCAACTTTTACCAGGTCAACCGTGACTTAAAGAATAAGATCAATGTGGATTTTTCTGGGGTAAATCTACATTCGATCTCAAGAGTTAGAGTTTGGGATAACAAAAGATATTAGCATCTAAACCAAGGATAGATATAAATCTCTGGTGAATCGATGCTAATTGTAAAGGAGTTTTCCCCCTTGTTCAATTCAATTTGAAATTGGCGTGACCGCCGACTCAGTAGAAAGATCATTCGAAGCGGAGTTATGGAATACTCTAGTGTCAAAAGAAGATGAATAGTGAGGGATACGAAAGGATTTTGGAACCATAGGGAATGTTCCAAAATTCAAAGGAATCGAGTCAAAAGGAAGAGATTCAAACTCGAATGAAAGTGATTGTGTAAATACATTCACTCCATATGCTGAGTTTTGCCTAGAGCTACCAAAGCTCTGATACCAACTGTGACGACCCAATATTTTCAACCATTCGCATCCATTATAAGTGTATAGGTAGACATTCATGCCGGAATTGAATTGCTCAAAATACCGCGTTGTAAATAAAAATTTGGCAAATCTCAGAATATGCAGTAAATAAAAATCACAGATCACAGACACAGAGTAATAATAATGCAGCGGAAGTAAAAGAGATAGTAGTTCATGAAGCTACTATATAAATATATCAGAGTTACATAAGATACAATAGAAGAAATAAAGTACAACGGAAGTTTAAATATGATAACCAAGTACAAGCTGAATAGAACAACCGAACTGAAAAGATGAAACTTGACAAGTAGATAATCTTCAGCGATTCCAATCTCCAGAAAGTGGAAATCCAAATCTGTGAATAACTCAAGCTGATCCGAGCGTAAATAAAAATACAAACACTCGAGTCAGGACATACATACTTATACAATGTAAACAAACTCAAGTGAACTGTAGCAAAGGTACAAGTAACTTAGAAGATGCTTGGGACGGCCCATCCTCTAAGGATCCGTTAAACTATTTACTATGTAGTAATATACGCTATATACAGTAGTGTCTAATCAGTAAAGTATAATCATATAGAAAATAGCATTAAGGGGATGGTGAACCTTAACGCGGTCGGATCTTTAAAACCAAAATCGTAGTGGGCTCGCTATAAGGAGATGACACGGCACGCGAGGCAATGCCAGGGTGGATACACCGTTTGCACTCCCGGACCGGTGGTGACGGCAAGCCAACAGCTTCCGCCTACCTCGAACAATACCCCCGAATCAAAGTGGCGCCACATATCGAATTGCAAAAGTAATAGAATGGTTTCCGATGGAGCATGCTCGATGAAAGGGTGCGACCCTTTGTGTAGCCCGGTATAGCTCCTGTTTTAGTCATTTATGCCAACTCACGGGAGTTGGGTCGACGTAATATACCTCGAGAACGTCGCCACCATCCTACTTCATTCTGGAATCTCCACCGCGTACACAGTTGTTAAAGTGGTTTTCGGTATTGGCCGGCTATAAGACAATATCTGATCCCGGTCTCTTTAACAACCAATCGTTATTATAACCCGTAGTTATAACTTTTAAAACAATATCTTATACTTCAAAATAAAATATCGTTTCAACCCAATCTTTATCAAAATATAGATTAAATTATTTCCAAACCATTTCAATATATCATCATACCATATCTTTCGATTCAAATATTTATTAAAATAAATATCAAGTCATTTCTAACCATTTCAATATATTAAATTATCATATCCTTTCAAAACTTCCTTTCAAATCATTTTAATATATCAAAATATCATAACCTTTCAAACTTCGTTCAAAATATCTTATCTTTCAGCACTTCCTTTCAAATTATTTTAATATCAAAATGTCATATCTTTCAAACTCCATTTTCAAATCATTTTAATATATCAAAATATCATATCTTTTCAAACCACATTTCAATCATTTAATATATCAAAATATCAAAACCACATTCATTTCAAATCATTATTCATTTTATTCAATTTAAAATACCATTTCAATTCACATTTCAAAACAGTTTATATAAAAAAAAATCATTTTTAATCATTAAAATGAAGTTATCATGTTCAATAATTAAATTATTAAATTTCCAAAATTTTCAACTTCCAAAGTTCATTTATTCACTTAAGTTTATCAAAACAGTGAAAATTCACTTTTCGTGGCATTTAGAAAACGCTACGGAAATATACATTCAAAACAGTACAATTTAACAAAAGACAACATTTTAAAATGTTGTAATAGGGTTTACTTAAATTTCAAATAAACTTAGTTAAATTCAAAAATTATAGCACTTACAAAAATTGCTATAATAGCTTTTAATTCAATTTAGCTTTTTAGTTCATTATCATCAACTGCAGCATTTACAAATGCTGTAATATCATTTACATTGTAATTAATAGTATTTAAAAAATGCAGTCAATTAACTTCAAATATTCAATATAATTTCTCAACCAATTATATTTTTTTATTTAAAACATGTTTAACCCATAAAATCATATATTTTCACATTTATAAACATCATTTAATTTTCCTCAAGTTCATGATTTTATAAAGTTAAATTTCCATTCAAAAATCAAGATTTAATAATAATTCACTTATTAAATTGCAATGTTCAATTTTAAATTCATTGCATTAAATTTCAACTTAACACTTAAGTTCAAATTCTCAAATATAACTTAGTTCTATTTTTATTTACTTAACTAAAAGTTCACTTTTAAGTCAATTTCATAAATTTTCAATTTTAGTTATATTTCAAATTTTCAACTTAAATATTTATTCAATTCACATTCAACTTTATCAAAAATCATTAATATTATATAAAATCACTTTAAATTAATTTAAATTCAAAATATCATAAATTTATCATATTTTCAAAATTAATTTAAATTCCATTAAAAATTAAATCAAAATTTCCAAAATAACTTACATTCATATTTTCTAACTTTTCCATAATTTATTTAACTTATAGATTTCCAGAAAATAAATAATACTTTACAAAAGTTATATTTTTATTAAATTTCAAATCAAATATTATAATAATTAAATTTCTAAAGTATTTTAAAATTTTTAGAAAAAACATATTTTAACTACGGGCCTGTATATAATTTTCTACGATAGGTAAAGTGATACGGGTAATATATCATTTCAACCCGTAATTACAAAGAAAATCCGGGTTTTATCATTTCAAACCCGCAATCCCAAGTTAAAATAAATTAAATAAAAAACCGTTCAAGCCTATCATTTCAGCCCATCACGAGTTTTCCCTATTCTAAAGTCCGTTCGGGTATGTATCATTCAACCCATAGTGATTTCTAATCTACAGGGAACTTGCAGTGTGATAAACAGATATAAATGAAAATTTAACAAAATATATAAATAACAGATGATATGAAATGAAATTTAACAGGTTTAACATCATATATAAAAAATCACATGGTTGTTATAACATCATATTTAATTCTACACATTCAGTTGTTGTTGTTTCACAACAGCATAAGTATAAATGTCACGTGAGCTTTACTCACCTCTAATTGCTGAAGATGTCAAAAACCAAAGGCGCAACAGAAAACAAAGTATGATGACACAATTACGGACTTGAGTGGAGAGCGAATCCAAGCTACAACTCTTGTGTACAACCCAAAACAAACAAACTAAGCAACACAATTCAATACGACTTTAAAATGCAATAACTTTGATATAAAAGAGAAACGAATTACCAAACTTTTTGCCTTGCTTCCTCAAACCTTTGTCACGGCCTAGGGTATAGTTTGGTTCAGATTTGGTTTAGTTTTGGCTCAGGTCTAGGGTAGCATGGGTCGGGTTCATGTCATGAGCAAGGTGGAGTTTCATACATGAAGAGGTGAAGGGTCTTAGGCAAACAAATGGAGTTTTGGTTGGCTAGAGGGCTCGGCCATGGAAGTGTGCTCGGCATGTGGGTGCACTATGACTGGATAGAGGTTGGAGGGGTGTGTGGTGATCAGGTCAGAGGTGGTGGTTGCTGCTATGGTGGTGGTTAGGATGGTGGTTGAAGGGGATGAGGCCAAAATGGTCAACAAACATTGTTTTTGGCATGTAGGTTGCAATTTTGAAGGGTTTGACCACCATGGATGGCTCGGCCTTGGTCATGGCTAGAAGCATAGGTGGTGGTGATGGCAAGGAAGAGCTGTAGAAGTTTGTGTCTGCGGCTATGGAGGAGAAGCCTAGCAGAGAGCATGAGAAAACAAGGCATAATTCATAGAAAAATAAGAAGAAAAATAAGAAAAAGAAAGGGAAACCATTACCAAAACTTGCAAGATGGAGGCTATGAATTTTTTAGGGTTTGAGAAAGAGAAAATTTCGTGAAAAATAAGAAAGGGAAGTCGGCTGGAGATAGAGTAAGGAGTGGCTAAAATAACGGATGTATTGATGACAAAAGAAACTGTAAAAGAAACGTGAAACGACATTACGTTTCTTAGCCTTTAAACCTTTCAAATTTCATATATATAATTTGTAATATTATAAATACATATAAACTGAGAAATAAATATAACAAATCAGAAATAAGAATAAATATCTAAAATAAATAATTAAATAGAATTTAAATTAAGAAAATGGCTTAAAATTGCAAACAAGGCTTTAAAATTGAAAACAACTCAAATAATCTTTGGAAAAATATATTCAAATTTAAATACATGAAAAATGAATATTAATAAAGTAAAAAAAAGCAAATAAAAGTGAATGTATAAAATAAATTACTAAATTTTAATTATATATAATTAAATTAAGGAAATAGCAAAGAAAACAGAAACTAGGTTAGAAAATTTGAAAATAAATGCAATGGACTTTGAAAAAATTTTGTATACTTGAAAAATATTTATAAATAAAGATAATAACAAAAAAAATATTCACAGAAAAAAAATTATTTAAATATAATTTAGATGAAGAAAATAGCAGAAAAATAGAAATAACCTTTTAAAAATAGGAAATAAATACAGTAAATTTCGGAAAAATTCTATTATCATTTTAAAAATAATTAAAAGTCAAAATATACATAAGATAACATAAATATACAAGTTAGAATAAGATATATCAAATAAAAATGTCATTTATATAATTTAAAATAAAGACTATTGCTGAATAACCCAATATGCACACAATATTGAAAACAGTATAACTTTTGCAATTTAAATCCGTTTTCAACGAAACGAAAAGCAGTATTCTTAAAATTTTATGTACTTTCACAATAAAAGAGAAAAATTAAATTTTCAAACTTTTAAAATTTTAAAACAAAAGTCAAAGTTTGACTATTTTGTCCAAAAATTCACTTTTTGGAAAATATTCTTTTTAGTCATGCTTTGGAATGATAATTCATATCAAAACTAAAGTTTATCATTCAAAATAAATAAAATAAGTTTTTAGATCAAAATTCAATTGAAATAATTAAAATATACAATTAAAAAATCACAAAATACAGGGTTGTTACAGTTACAACCTCGTACGACCTAAATTTAATTTTTAAGGAATTTTTAAGGGTCTAAAATACGTAAAAGAAGGGTCGTTACAGTTTTAACACCCTAAAAATTAATAAAAATTTAATAAAATAAATTAATTTAATTATAATAAGGGTAAAAGTGGAATTTTCACAAACGTTCGAATTTGGCACGAAACTTGAACTGTTGCATTCGTGGAGATTTATTGGATAACGTTCTTATATAAAGTTTTGTAGTCGGAGCTTATATGAAAAGGTTATTAAAGTTTAAAGATTCGGAATCGAAAATAATTGAAGAATATTTATAAGGAAAAAGTTTATATTAGGTAAGTTTAACTGGTTGACATCCTGGATGGATAGGCCGATCCCTAACGGTTGTTCGTCCAAGACCAAGCGGTCGACCGTTTGAGCTGTTTGGACTAGGGTTTGCCTAGGCCGAACGGCCTGAATTTCGTATAATTAAACCTAATGGTCCAGGTCGATTTCAACATATAAATAGAACGTTAACCTCAAACCCTGATCACTCACCACCAGTACGTCTAAACTCTATCTCCCTTTAAATCTCTCGGTCTCCTCGAAATTTTTGAAACAAAATAAAATAAAAACAAATTAAAGATAGAAATCATACAAAAAGAGGGATCAACAAATCAAAGTGAAGGCGGTTCAAGGAAGATTAGGAGAGGGAAAAGCAAATAAAAGGTGAGTGGGTTCTTTATTAACTATGTTGATTTATATGTAATCGAATTTATCTACAGACCTTTTTGATCTAGAATTTGTCAATTTAGTATGAGACATTCTTTATCTAGTAATTACAACTAATTTAAAATTTGATAGGAATCTAAACTCTATGAATATGATCCCTATATGATTTAAATGTGATTAATGTATAATTTGGGAAATAAGTTGGTTTAAATAGATTTTAATATGGACATGGCTTTTTTGTTCCAATTGAATATAGAATTTTGTATTGACACCCTATGACGACCACCCTATATCTCCAGTACCCAATGTACTTGTATATTGCGCTATGGAGGTACCCGATCGATGCAGGACGGTAGCCAAGGGTGTGAAGTAACAAAAAATCCAAGCATGTAACCCGTAGAACATCTCACAGCGTACAAACAAAAGATACTATAATAACATAGATGTAAAACAGATGAGACGGTGATATAATCAAATGAACCATAAATAAGAACATCAGAGTGCAATAGGTTCACAGATCATGCAAAAATGAATAGTAGAGTTTATACAACCCAAGTCTCCAAAAATAAACACTATAGTTGTCTTTAAAATAAAAGTACTGACACTGCTCCATAATACTAAACGGTGGAATATAAGTGATAGTAAGCTCTAAAGTATAAATATATGAAAACGTAGCCTCATGCTTGTACTTTGTACAGCTTTATATGCTATCCAGACCTGTTATTCAAAATATACTCATTTAAGAGTACTTGAGATAATAAGCAAAGCATAAAATCTTAGGTCAGATGACAGCCTGGTGTGAGTGATACATCATCTCAAAAATACTATAAAAATCATATATAGTAAATGGGGGCATAGGGTATAAAGAACTACACCTGACCTGTCCCGGCTCCAAAGAGTTAGCACATAACAGTCCATAATTGCTAAGCTACTGCCATCTCTATATAAGTGTACTACAATCGAAGTACAGTGTCTGGTGTTTAGGTATACAGATGACAATATCTACATAATGTGACACCCAAAGGTAGTAAACAACCATGGCAAACATTATATCCATCAAACAAAAATCCTCATAATCACTCGTATGCATTGGATATGTGATAACTCATATGGCATAATCGCAAACTAGGGACTCAATCAAAATCTTGGTTTACTAATGTAGAATCCATGCCACTCCGAAAGGCTAGGAACCAGGGTTATAATTGCAAAATCCCAGGGTAATCTACTATTGCAAGATCTAGACATGATCGCAAGATCTAAACACGATCGCAGATCTAGTTAGGCATCCTCATGTACCCCTTCTTTACCGATACACTAGAAATCTATAAGTTATCAACAATTCGTATGCATGCATCTCCATAATGGAACTCAATCATCATTTCATCTCAGTTGTCTCAACAATAAAACACGGTCGCAAATTGTACTCATAAGGCCCCACTATTGAACTCACCCTTGTGGATCACTACCGGGGCTCCTATCGTTGAGTCGTCGTCTTTAGAACGCCTCTAAAGACCTATTGTAAATCATAAATCCATCATACTATTATAACATCCCCCATTTTGAGGCCTAAAACTAACCGCTACGGATGTTGTAGTCATCTATAATATTAGTTTTTGGTAACAAAATGCGATCATGTTAGCGGTATCAATCACATCAAAGCATAGGAATATGAAATTTTCTTAAACACAATTTCAAAAAAACATTTACATTTCATTCCAAAGATAGTATTTCATGTTCATTACATAATCCCAAATGTTTCCCAACTTCAGGTAAAATATAATTATTAAAAAATACTCCAAAAGCGACGTATGAAGATGACTCTTGGTTAATCAGAGTTTACTACTAGACAGTTGTAACATCTGTCATTGCATACTATCTAGCAAAATGAAACTTCACACAACGGATAATATATATAGATAGAATCCTACATAGCAAGATCTATCTCCTACACATCTCCAAAATCTTTAACCATCCAACCTAAATAACCTGTAAACCTTACTCTCGAACTACTTAATTGAGTATCCTAGAGTAAAAGGAAAAACCAAAAAAATTGGGTCGGACAAAAGTCTACCATAAATAATAGTATACCATCCCAGTAATTAGATATCTAGTGAGACCACGTCGTTGAGCAGAACAGGTTTTCCCCTCGTTAGAGTCCCCTAAGTTATCTCTTTTATAAATTAAACGTCTACAACCACAATGGTTAAAGTAGACAATATAAATAATTATATGCATGCATGCAACTTGGGTAAACATGACCAATCTGCCTAAACAAGTGGACTACTTGTCCCAACATCATTGTTTTCTCAGGGTAACTACAAACCTATATGGAAGACTCGGGCCAGCTAGATATATAAATTTTATAACTTACCATTAGAAGGAAGCTCGATGGTCTGTCTGAAACTTACAATTCCTAGAATTACTCTAATCCTAATGGTTATGCGGGCTAATCGGTTCTATCTTAACTCTGTGTATTCCTTGTTGTGCGTAAACCTACTTTAGCCTTACCCATGATAAATCCCCATGCACTGAAATTATGGACTACTATCAGCTAGGGGCTAACAGCTGAAGTATAGGGCACGACTCGACACCAATCCTATCTGGTTTTCTGATCTAGGAGTCAAATCATCCTATTGCAGTTTATCTAAAGGTGATAAGAATAATACTTCTTTAGTAAAACTTGGGTTAAATACTCTTTTCTATTTCCTTTAAAAAAACCTTTATAAATTATTCAACCCTTGAAATTATGTCTAAAACAAGGGAAATTTTAGCCCTTTACTTTGACCAAAATACTTTTGCCAAGATATATGGTTTTATAAAATAATATTGATGAACTTCAAAACCACTTAGGGGTTGTCTCCCCTCAAAATTTTAGGATGTAAAGCCAAATTGATAAAAGTATCATATTAATAAAACTGGCATCAATATCGCCACTAGGGGTTATCGCACCCCTTTTATATAGAATCATGTTAAAGTCTTTGATCTATAAAGTATAAGAGCATAGGGCCAAATCTGTTTGCTTCGCCTATATAGGTTGTTGAATATATGCATTGTCATTAGTGGTTTACATAACATAGTTAAAACTTAGAGTTACTGAAATGGCAACATTGATAACTTTCAGCGTCAATGTGTCAAAGAAAAGTGCGTTGTCACTATAACCATTATAAAATCAACGTCGGAAGTAATAGGATTGACGTCACCGCCTCAAGGAGTTAATATAGTAAAATAGCAACATACTTGCCTTATAAGGTTGGTGTTGACATTGATAACATGCAGCATAGTAAATATGTGGTGATAAAATCTTAAGGAAAACCTACGTTATTACTCATGTTGAGAGC
The DNA here is from genome assembly GCA_030765085.1 of Allium cepa. NCBI lineage: Eukaryota > Viridiplantae > Streptophyta > Magnoliopsida > Asparagales > Amaryllidaceae > Allium > Allium cepa. The sequence goes on along the minus strand of CM060929.1, from coordinate 519,594,243 downwards.
GTCGATGTCAATATTGGCGTTATGCTTTGTACCCTAACTAAGGTTAACCCATATCATAACAACCGGAGTTGATATCCTATCGCACTTGATTGACATCGAAGGACATTGATTTGGCACTGTGAACTACGGCATTGTTAGCTTTGGCGTGGCAATTTCGTAATTACTATGAAAAATGTTTTCTTGCTATTAAAAGTAAATTCTTTTTACCAACTCCCATTATTTGTCAAAATCTCATTGGATGATAACCTTCTTTATCAAATTCTTTTGATAAAACTACTACATAGTAGATTTACCATTCCTAAACTAATTCTATAAACCATTTATTTTATACTGATATTTTAATATAATTATTAAGCTTTTATAACTCAATAAATTCATAATAAATCATAAAAACATGGGAAGAATCCTCAAAAATCACAGTAATCGGATTTTCTATTTTCTTTAACATGTAAAAATTTTAGAGCCAAAATATAGTTTAATTATTTTTAATAATTAAAACCTAAAATAAACCATTTTCTTCACTTAAGAAAATCATAAAATATTCATACTTGCAAGAAAAATTATGATATAAAAACCCTTTTCAAAAATAATGTTTCTAATATCATATCAAATTTCAAGTCATTTGGGTGACATATGATAGGTTTTCCCACTTAAACCTATTTAAGAATTCCATAAATAAATTCAATAATTCATCATAAAGCAAGCAACCATCCAAATATTCAAACATGGCATAATATCAATAATAATATTTCGGGTTTAATCCTAAAACTGAAATTAAACAAGCATATTAGAGATGGTTATCATTATTCACATTGATTTGATGAAGGAACTCAATATTTGAGCTTGAATTTGTTTCCCTGAAGCTTTAATCTTGTTCCCTAACTTTTCTTATTCTTATTGCTCTCAACAATAGCCGATCTTAATTTAATTTAGGTTTTTATGAATAAAAGTGAATGAGGGAGAAGGAATGTAAGGTTTTATGTTTAGAAATTATGGCCTATTTGGAATTATGGCCTATTCCTATTTTGCCCTTAGCATAAATTCCTCTTTCTTGTCTAATTTATAAGCAGTCTTATTAATTCATTTCTTAAGGCGCGACCTATTAAATAATTGAATCTCGTTTTCCTTTATCATCATACATTATTTTATTTTATTTATCTAGTTAAATTTCCAAATAAAGTTAATCAAAATTAAGAGTGTACACGCTCCCCTTCTTAAAGAATTTCGTCCTTGAAATTATGATAATGTACATAACAACCATAATCATAAATAAAACATACCATCAAAACAAATCAGGATAAGTGTCTCTAATCCTATCCTTTGTCTCTCAAGTACGGTTCTTTTCATTGTCACTCCATTGGACCTTTTCTAATCTGACTATCTTATTACTTAACCTCTTCTCATCCTTGGCCATAATACAAACCGGTTGCCTAACAATAGTCGTTTCCGGTTCCACCACTAAATCTTCTAATACAGACGGTGTGATAGTAGTCTCTGGATTATGAACACACTTCCTAAGATGAGAAACATAAAAAACATTGTGGACTTCTGCCAAACTGCTCGGTAACTCAATTCTGTAAGCGAGTTTCCTGATCTTCTCTATAATTGGAAGTAGTCCAACAAATCTAGATGCTGATTTTCCTGACTTCCTGAATCTTACTACGCCCTTCATCGATAATACTTTGACGAAAAATCCAAGTCTTTTGGTGTCTTATCTGCATAACTTTTCTGCCTAGACTAAGCTTCCTTCATTCTAGCTTGGATTAACTCAATCTTTTTCATGGCTTCTCTTACTAAATCCAGACCAAGAGTCAATCTATCTTCTGTCTCTAACCAACATACGGGTGATTTGCATGGTATTCCATATAAAACTCCAAAAGGTGTCATAACTATATTAGTCTGATAACTATTGTTATAGGAAAATTCAACTAAGTGTGGATGATTTTCCCATGACCCTCCAAAGTCTAAAGCACAACCTCTTAACAAATCTTCTGAGACTTTGTAAACTCTTTATCTCTGCCCATCTGTATGTGAATAGTAAGCGGCACTCATCTTGAGCTTGGTACCTAAAACCTCTTGCAAACTTTTCCAGAATTTTCTAGTAAGTAAAGAATCTCTATCGCTTACTATACTACTAGGAATTCCATGCAGTCTAACAATATTCTATAGAAATGGTTTGGGTAAAATCGGTGCCATCTTGATTTAACGAGAATGAAATGTGCGCTCTTAGTCGGTCTATCCACTATAACCCAGATACTTTCATTTCCCTTATTCGACCTAGGCAATTTGTCATCAATAGATATAGAATCTCATTTCCATACCGGTATATCCAAAGGCTGAAGTAATCCACTTGGCTTCTAATGTTTAGCTTTTACTTGTTGACAATTCAGGCATTTCTTTACCCATAAGCCTACATCCCTTTTCATACCCTCCTAAAAGAAACTTCTCTTTATATCCTAATACATCTTAGTTCCTCCAGGATGAATAGCAAACTTTGATCGATGACATGTCCAAAGGATTTCTTTTCTTAAGTCTCTAACATCTGGTACACACAATCGTCCCTTCTTTCTCAACCATCCATTTTGATTAAGATAAAAATCCTTTAAATTATTGTTCTCAGTTCCACCTTCCAATCTTCTAGTTCTTTCAGCTAGTAATGGATCATCTATTTGCTTAGAAGCGATCTTTTCAATCAATATTGGTCGAGCTTCTAAGCAAGACAATATTACAGTACTCCGACTAGAACTAGCAGTCGATCTTAACAGCACATTATAAGTAGTCAATGCTTCCAAATCTTTCCAGTCCAATATCACTTCTAATATTGCATTCTGATATTTTCTACTAAATGCATCTACAACTTTATTTCCTTTCCCCAATGTATATTCAATTTCAAAATCATAAGCAGCTATAAACTCTAACCAAGTCTGCTGTCTCATATTTAACTCTTTTTGAGAGAATAATTATCTTAAAGACTTGTGTTTCGTATAGAACTCAATTCTCTCTCCCTAAAGGTAGTGTCTCTATACCTTCAAAGAAAAAATTACATTATCCAACTCTAATAATGGATTGGATGTTTAACTTCATGCGATCTGAGCCGTTGAGAAGCATAGGCAATCACTTTACCCCTTTCCATTAACATAGCTCCTAATCCTATTCCACATGCATCTGTATACACCACCGTATCTTGATTCCCATTCGGAACAACTAATACATGTGCATTGGTCAATAAATATTTCAGCTTCTGGTAAACCTCCTCACATTTATCGATCCAAACATATTTCACGCCCATTCTTGTTAGTTTAATCACCGATGTTGTTATACGAGAGAAATCCTTGATGAATCTCTGGTAGTAGCTAGCTAATTCAAGAAAACTCTTTATCTCAGTTACTGTCTAGGGTCTCTTACAATTATTAACTGCTTCTATTTTAGCTGGATCCACTGATAACCCTTTTACCAAGACTATGTGACCAAGAAACTTTACTTCTTTCTTCCAGAGTGACATTTTGAAAACTTTGCTTCCAGTTAATGTTGCCTCAATGTCTAAAGCACTATTCTAAGGTGAGTCTTATAATCTCGTTTATTCCTTTAATATATCAAAATGTCATCTACAAATACTAACTCAAATCTACCCGGATGCTCTTAGAAGATTCGATTCATCAAACCTACAAAGAAAGCAGGTGCACTAATCAATCCAAATAGCATTACTAACCATGAGTACGAACTATATCTTATTTGAAACGCCATCAAAGGAATACTGTCTTCTGCCACCCTCAATTGATGGAACCCTGTCGCCAAATCCAACTGAGAAAATACTTTCGCTCCACTCAACTAATCAAACAAATCATCTATCTTTGGAAAAGAATATATATTCTTTATCGTCTTCTAATTCAGCTTACGATAGTCTTCTCTCAAAAAATTCAGCTTACGATAGTCGATACAATGTCTCAACGACTCGTTAGGTTTCTTTACGAACACTGTGACCATTCCCTAAGGTAAACTTCTTCGCCTAATAAAACTTATTCCTTTCAATTCCATCATTTGCACCTTTAACTCCTTCATCTCTATAGCTGTCATTCTACTAGGCGGTCTACTTATGGGATCAGCTCCAAGTACAAGATCTATACGAAACTCAATAGCTTGTTTCAATGGTAATCCTATAATAGACTCAAAGACATCTGCAAACTCTATAACAACAAAGACTCATTACAACTCGTCTTCCTCCTCGATTGCACTCAATAAGGCAAAAACATTAAAGCTTAAATCCTCTACGGAGTGTATAATTCGATCACTGCTATTAGGGTGTCTTAGTGATATTTTCCTATCCTGGAAAAATATCTCAGCATCATATTTACTTAACCAATCCATACCCTAAATAATCCTAAAGCCCATAAAATCAAACACATGCAAACTACAGGCAAATATATGACCTAATATTTCAAACTCTAAATGGTCACGTCCCACCCTAAAAGTTTTATACCCTCCTATCGGATTCGCAACTCTTAAGAAAGTAACTAGGTATAATGGTTCTAAATTTAGCTTATCTACTATGCAATGAGATTTAAAAGAATGTGATGCACCAATATCAAATAATACTCTAACAAGTATACCATAAATCAATATCGTACCTTCTATCACAGCCTATTCCATTTCCTCTGCTTTAGGTCTTGAGGTAAATGGTTCCAAAGAAAATCCATTTTATTTCTCAACCTTAGCTGGTTCCTTAGACTAATTCTTTTAATGCCCAATCTGATCATAGTTGGAACACTCAATGTTCTTTCGCCTAATAACCTTTTTTTCATCTCCTTAATGACATTCGTTAGCAAAATGTCTTTTCTTATCATATTTATAGCACGCCATGTCTACTTTTCCTTTCTTGGTAGCTTCGCCCTTCTGAGCTCCCTTTTTCTAAAATAACTTCCTTTTCTGATTTGGCCCACTCCGAGTCTCCACTGCTTTGTTACCACCAAGGAAATCAAGCAAGTCTTTATTACTCAGTGCCATCTCTACTACCGCATCACATAAATCCTTAAGATGCAGCAAGGTTGCCCTCACAAGCTGTGGTCTTAATCCACAGATAAACATTTCATTCCTCTTAATCATAGTATCAACTATAGCATACCCATACCTGGATAGCTCCTTAAACCTTGTTGCATACTCCAACAAAGTCATGCCTCCTTGCACTAACTCAGCAAACTACCTTAGAAAAGTTAACTTGGCAATTTCAGACATAAACCTCTCTTGAAACCTCCTCTAAAACTCTGCCTAAGTCAAGTTCTCCTCTAGCATTCCAATAATAACATGGTTCCACCAGTATAATGTAGCTCGTGTAACTGATTAGATGCCAATCTCCTTTTCTGCTCATTTTTCAGTCCTAAATCAACAAAAATTCTTTCACAATGGAGCAGCCAATTCTCCATCTCAATAGCATCCTCATTTCTAAGAATGGCTTCCCTCCAAGTCTTGCATAATCTCTACTCAAAACAGCATAATTGTTGGCAACTAGAACTTCAGAATTTGCCCTCTAGCATTTCTACCTACTGATCCAGTTGAAACTCCTACATGCATCATGTTAATGAAGAATTGATACATAGCTCCCATATCCGCTAACGACGTTCCAGTACCCAAATTAACAGCTGTTTATCATCCTAGATTCTTCCTAGTACTGGGCTTGACATTCCTATTGGTTGTGGTGCTTCCTCCACCGAGATTCACCCTTCAATTTCCTGCCTCTATATCTTACTTTCCTTAAATATGCATTCTAACCTTAGTAAGACATTGCAGAACGGTCTAAGAGAGATAGGAATGGAGATAAGATATATATACTTCTACATAGCAAATACAAATATGTTACTATAACGTTATCGCATATCCCAAACTTATTCTCTGATTCATTTGGATTATATTTAAAAATCCTTCTAAAGTTCAGAATTCTTTTATTTTTTACATAAACTTATGCTCTGTTACCAAATTGTAGCATCCCCTATGTTGAGGTCCGAAACTAACCGCTATAGATGTTGCAGTCATCTATATTATTAATTTCTGGTGACAAAATACGATCAAGTTAATAGTATCAATCATATCAAAGCATAGGAATGTGAAATTTTCTAAACACGATTTTGAAACAAACTTTCACATTCATTTCAAATATAATATTTAATATTCATTACATAATCCCAAACGTTGCCCAGGTTCAAGTAAAATATAATTATTACAAAATAATCGAAGAGTGACATATGAAGATGCCTACTTGGTTGAGCAGAGTTTACTACTAGACGGTTATAACATCTATCGTTGCATACATTCCAACAAAATGATACATCAACAAAGAGGATTTTATATATATATATATATATATATATATATTCCTACATAACTAGATCTACCACATGCAAGTCTCTGGAAGATTTATCTGTCCAACCTTAATAGCCTGTGACCTTACTCTCGAACAACTCAATTGAGTACCCGAGAGTAAAAAGGAAAAACAAAAACTTCGAGTCAGACTTTGGTGTGAATGATAATATGCCATCTCGGTAAGTGGATATCTAGTGAGATCATACCACTGACCAGAACGTGTTTTCCCTTCAGTAGTATCCTCTAAGTATATATCTTTTATAAATCAAACATTTTTAATCACAACAGTTAAAATAGACAATATGAATAGTCATATGCATGTATGCAACTTCGGTAATCATGGCCAATCTGTTGAAACAAGTGCACTATCTGTACATCATAGTTTTATCAGGGTAACTACAAACCTATATGGTTGACTCAGGCCTACCGGATATTCAAAATTTTCTAACTCACCATTAGAAGGAAACTCGACGGTGTGTCTGAAATTTACTATTCCTTGGATTACTCTAATCCTAATGGTTTTGCAGGAAAACTAATAACCAATCTTAACTTTGTGTATTCCTTTTTGTGCGTAAACCTACTTTTAGTCTTACCCATGATAAAGCCCTATGCATTGGAATTATGAATTAATATCAACTAAGGGCTAACAGTTAAAATATAGAGTGTGACCCTATACTAGTCTCATTCGATTTTCTAATATTCGAGTTAAATCATCCTATAACAATTTATCTAAAGGTGATAAGAACAGTGCTTCTTTAGTAAAACTCTAGGCTAAATACTGTTTTCTAATTCCTTTAAACAAACTTTATAAATGATTTAACCTTTGAAATCAAATCTAAAACAAGGAAAATTTTAGCTCTTTGCATTATCCAAAAAACTTATGCCAAGATATATGCTTTTATAAAATAACATTGATGTACTTCGAAATCATTTAGGGGTTGTCACCCTTCAAAACTATAGCTATAAAGCAAAACTTAATAAGAGTATCATATTGATGAAACTCTATGTCAATATCGCCACTAAGGGTTATCGTACACCTTTATACAAAATCATGTTAAAACCTTTAATCTATAAAGTATAAGGCCATGGGGACAAAATTGTTTGCTTCGCCTATATTGGTTTCCGAACATATGCAACGTCGTTAGTGGTTTACATATCATATATAGGGTTTTAAAACTCAGAGTTACAGGGATGGTGACATTAATAACTTTTAGCGTCAATGTCTCAAAGAAAAGTGCGGTGTCTCTATAGCCATTATAAAACCAATATCGGAAGTAATAGGATCGACGTCACCGTCTAAAGGAGTTAATATAGAAAATAGCGGCATTGCTGCCTTATAGGGTCGGTGTTGACATTGAAAACATGTGGCATAGTAAATATTCGGTGATAAAATCTTAAGGAAAACCTATGCTATTGCTCATGTCGAGAGCGTCGATGTCGATATTGGCGCTATGCTTCATACCCCAACCAAGGCCAATCCATTTCATACCAACCGGAGTTGATATCATATGTGGCGCACTTAATTGACGTCGAAGAACATAGACGGCATTGTGAACTACGGAATGGTTAGCTTCGGCGTGGCAATATCCTAATTACTATGAAAACTGTTTTCTTGTTATTAAAAGTAAATTATTTTTACTAACTCCTATTGTTTGATAAAATCTCATTGGATAATAACTTTCTTTATCAAATTCTTTTTATAGATTAGATTTATCATGTCCAAACTAATTTGGCAAACCATCATTTTATATTAATATTTTAATATAATCATTAAGCTTTTCTAGTTCAAAAAATTCATAATAAATTATTAAAACATGGGAATAATCCCTAAAATCGCAATAAATCATATTTTCTCTTTTTTTGACATGTAAAAATTTTTGGGCCAAAACATAATTTAATTATTTTAATAATTAAAACCTGAAATAAACTATTTTTTCACCTAAGAAAATGATAAAATATTCATACTTGCTTGGAAAATTATGAAATCAAAAACCTAATTCTAAACTAACACCTTATCAAAATTCCAAATCGTTTGGGTGTCATATGATAGGTTTTCACACTTAAACAATTAAAGATTCCATAATTAAATTCAGTAATTCATCATAAAGCATACAATCATCCAAACAATTAAACATGGGATAATATCAATAATAATATTTCGGGTTTATTTCTAAAACCGAAATTAAACAAGCATATTAGGGATGGTTATCATTATTCACCTTGACTTGATGATGGAACTTGAGATTTGAGTTTGAATTTGTTTCCCTTAAGGTTTAATCTTATTTTGCTAGTTTTTCTTATTCTTAATGCTCTCAACAATGGTTGACCTTGATTTAGTTTGGTTTGTGTCAATGAAAGTGAATGATGGAAGGAATGTAAGAGTTTATGTTTAGGAATTATGGCCTATTCCAATTTTCCCCTTAGCATGAATCCCTCTTTCTTGTCTAATTTATAAGCTTTCTTATTAATCCTTTTCATAAGGAACGTCCTATTAAGTGATAAAATCTCATTTTCCTTTATCATCCTACATTATTTTATTTTATTTATCTAAATAAATTTTCAAATAATGTTAATCAAATCTAGGGGGTTACAACTACGGTCTTGAAATCATCGCATCGAAGGGTAATGCCATCACTTCCTCTATTTCCACACAGAATCCAAGGCTATGCCGAGTCGTTCAGGATCACCTACCTTAGCCTTAAGTCACCCACAAGAATCCCAAAGCAAGTCATGAGGAATCCTAAAGCATTGCCTATCCAAAATCGAAGATCCCTAACCTCCCATCGTTGTCCGGTCTAACTATGCACTAACCCGAGGTCGCCGTATTAACCTAAAAAATGGATCAACACTTAGAAATCAGATGAAAGCACCAGTTTTGGACTGAACAAAAAGAAAAGCAGTAAAAAGTGACACATTTTTATAGTGGTTTGGCGTAATCTCCGGCCAACGTCCACTTTAATCTATTTTATTAGTTGTTCTCTCTCTGGATTACAACTAGTCATATCAGACCTGACCACCATCAAGTGGATCTCAGATCTACAATAGAGTTTCTAGGTTGTTTTTGAATCACTGGTACTAGAATTTTCTCATCTAAGTCTTGGAGCAATGAATGGTTCTTTCCTAAGTGGCTTTAATGAAGGAGATATTAGAGGTGAGGTCGAAGAGCTTCCACGGTTAGAGAATCTAGATCTATTTTTGGTTGTAGCTAGATTGGTATTTATAGAGGAATTAGGCAGCATAGAGTTAGAGGCCCAATAGCAATGAAGTCCAGGAGATAGCTCAGAGTCATCCAAGAAATCCCAAGCCAACCTGAGTTATGTTGATAACTTAGTGTTGAGTTATCAATGATAACTTGGGGTCGAGTTATCAATGATAACTTGGGGCTGAGTTATAATACTCGGTGCAATTTGCACCACTCCACTTGCATTCTTTTTCCTTCCCTTAGTTGAGTTGCCCAAGCCATTTTGCAATCATCTCCAAGTTCAATCATGTGACCTTTTGAGTATCCATTTCTATAACTCTTTATACTTGGTCGATCTTGTGACCTCTTTCATTTGAGTGTGTCTTTAAGATTTCAAGTCGTTTCATCCTTGTTTGAACCTTTTAGGTCCAATTGAAATATGCTTTGCTAAAAAGTGGGTTAACACGCCCCAACATGCCACGATGCAACCTAGAGCACCCTTCTTATTCAGTACCCAGGCATAGCTCCACCGAATAGCAAATGAAGTCCAGTATCCTATGACAGCACCAGACAAGAAACCCTGTCCAGTTCCCCTAAGTCATAACATCGACGGATAATAAATCCTGTCTGATTCCCCCAAACCATATCATCACCGGACAAGAAATCCTATCTAGTCCCCTTCTTTTCGATTTGAAGTAAACCCCAAGTAGATCCATGCTAAGCTCTAAGAACTCCTAGCACTGAATAGACCTTTCCTCAAACCTGAATGTTATAGTGACTCCCACTTCCATTTTCACATTGACTTCGCCGCTAAACTCTATTCTTCGACCCTTGTACTTCTGTATGCAACGATACAACTCTTAACAACTTAAAGTCAATTCGTCGAAGCATGGTTCCATGGTTCCTAACTCTAATCGCTCCAATTAGCGTATTCAACCATACGAGCATACAAGTAAACACCATACATGCACCAAACAACATTCAAACGTGCAAACATATAACAATTTGTTAACCCACCTTTTGCTAAGGTAGTACACAGGAGGATTTAATCTAACAGACTTCACGATTATAGAGTCGATGAGTCCAGAGTGATGATTATGGGATCTAAAATTCAAGTATAGATGACATGAAGTTGAGATTGAATGGAATTGATAGGTATGCAAGTTAGATTGTTCGAAGTATGGAATACAGTTTAACACATAGGAATAAGTGCATTTTTAAAGAAAACAATTAATAACTCAACAACTAGAAGAGGGATCAAAGTGAAACTCTAGGAATAGGAAGAAGGGACCCTAAGGAATTCACCTTAGGGGTCTCACCATAAAAAATGCAACTTAAAGGGATCGGTACCGATCCCGCCATAGGGGTCGGTGCTCTTCCCTTGTAGGGGTCGGCTATTATTCAAATTCTGGCAGTGATTAGTCAATATCTCAATATCTACTAATCCAATTGATATGAAATTTAGAGAAAAAGCTAATTACAAAAAACGAAATACCCTATAAGGGCCGCATATCATTTGGAGCAAGTTGGAGGGATCGGTACCTATCCCTCCATAGGGATCGGCTATAGTCAGCCTTCACAATATATTGCAACAAAGATTGATCAATAACTCGAGTTCTACTAATCCAATTGGCATGAAACTTAGAGGCTAAGCATAATACAACATAGAGAAGCTCCCTTAGGGATCGTATGTCATTTGGAAGAGATTGGAGGAATGGTACCTATCCCTCTAGAGGGGTCGATAGAAATCAGGATTTAAGAAACATTACTTCATGAAAAATGTGATATCTAACAAACCGTAAGTCTGAATTGCATAAAATTGGGAGCAGGTAGCTACATCTTGGGGAACCCCTCATAGGGATCGTAGACCATTTGAAAATACTAATATGGATCGATATCGATCCCTATTGTGGGCCCTAGTGGGCCTAGAAATTTTTGGGTGGCCTCGTCTTTGTCTTTCGAACCTTTTATCAAAATCTCATCCCAATCCATGCACGTCTTTCCTTATAAATATGGTAGGAATGGCGTTGGAAAAAGGTTCTTCTTTCTAATTCTCTAGATCTTCAACCATGGCTACACACTGCTAATTTTATTCTTGATTTTGAATTGTAACTATAAACAAACTTCAGTATAATGAAAAGGACTATTTAGGAGTGGACGTAGGCCAGAGTTAGTAAAACCACTATAAATCTTGTCTCTTTATAATTGCTTTATGATTTTTTTAATTTTTTTTTCATTTATTTCTCTTCATATTTATATGATTGAATTGAATATTGGTACATTTACATAATTGGGTGTGGTGGCTAATTTTGAAGCCAACATTTTGATGCTTTCACTAAGAAAGCTAGCCTTTGCGGATTTGGAGTTCACATTTGATCTCAATTGGAGAGCATGGATTTGGAGCAATGGTGAGACAATCAAAAAGAAGACAAGCAGTGGATAGGAACGATCATGAAGGGAGTCATAAGGCTTTCTTGGGAGCTGGAGGCAATCAAATATCTATCTACATCACCAGAGATGAAATGGGAACGGTGATGGATGTTATGCCGGAATGGATGCTGAAAAGACAAAAGGAGATGATGCGAAATCTACTTCGACGAATTGGATAGGATAGAGCCAAAGGAAATGTTGGAATGCAAAACCAAGGAGTTGGAATGATAGGGACTACTAGAGCTATGGATCAGGGAGTTAAGGCAGCAAGATTCACTGGAAATTAGAACCGGGAGCATATAGATAGAGGTATTGGACAAAGGAGTGGAACAGTGCAGCCAGGTGCAGTCCTCGACCATCTTAGAGGGATCGACACCGATCCCGTCAGAAGAATCGGCATCGATCCCTAAGACATGAAGGCGTTCGCCCAGGTCTGGTCGATCGTGATGCTAGGTCTGCGATCAATCCCATGGAGCTTGGTGAGAATCAGAATTTTGGATGCTCGTTTAAAGGAATTCATTCCAGAATTTCCTTGTAGACTTGGGAGGTAGCTTGGACATGTGATAGAAGACTGCCACCAGAAGATAATGTAGGTTTGAAGAGATGATTAGGCAAGCTATGCACGGAGGATAAGTGAATGGAGATCTAGAGGATGTAAATAGAAGTCCATTCGCTCCTAATATCGAAAATGCTAGGAATCCATCAGAATTCAAACTACTAACACTAGAAGTTTATGATGGAAAGTTGGATCTGACTATGTATATGATGAGGTATATATGATACATGGAAGTACTGGAGGCATCGAAAGAGGTCTTGGCATGATGCTTCCTCATGTACTTAATAGATGTAGCTGCGCCTTGGTTTAGACAGTTGGAAATTGGTTCTATTGGCACATGGATGAAATTGGTCGAAATATTTATGAACTAGTTTTGGGTTCACATTACAAGACCCAAAATGTGATGAAATTGACATCAGTAAAGAAATGGGCAGGAGAACACTCAAGAATTTCTTAACTAGGTTCAATCGGCAGTTGTTTAAGTGGATCGACTAGATCCACCTATGGTTTTGATGGTAGTGTAAGGAGTTATAGATAATTCAAATTTTAAGATATCACTAATATGGGATCCACCGAGGAATCTCAAGGAATTCTACCATAAAGTGAAAGGTTTATACGACAAGAAGATGCAAAAGTAGATAGAGAGGCAACATAAGTTAATTCAATACGGGGTGGAGAACTACCTGGTGAGAGCTCAAGAAAGGACAAGGGCAAGCAGAACATGGACAATAGCTTCAATGGATCGAAGTGGCAGAGAGGAGAACCCAAATTCTCTTCTTACTCGGAGTTGAATGAAACCCTAGAATGGATATATCTGGATACTTGAGGGCACCTTCCACATCGAAGGCCGGCAAGGAGGGAACCCTATGAACGTGAACGAACATCAGGAAAGCATTGTCTATTTCATGAGCTGGATGGGCACAAGGCATTTGAAGCATATCATTGAGGAACCTATGAAGAATGGTCAGTTACAACAATATGTAAGGACACGAGCTACGACGATGGAACAGAAGCGGCCAACGTCCACCTCGAATGAAAACGGCACTAGATAACGGCATCATCATAATGTAATAGGTAACAACTTTGTAGTAGGACAGCTAAGTCACTTACACATGTACAGGATCGAGGACGGTCCCTTAGCATGCTCTAAGATGATAATAAACCGTAGTGCTCGGGTTTGTAAAGTTAGTTTTTCTTTTCCTTATTTTTTCTTCTTGTTTTCTTCGAACTCTGGTTTATTGGTTGTATGGAATATTATTTTATATTTTGGAAAATGGAATTAGGAATGTTCAAATTTGGATCATTGTAATAGATAAGATAGGCCGTCGGGTATGGACTATGCCTGGCAAGGGGTAGGTCGCTTTGCTCGAACGCGATGAATCCGCCTTCGGGTCGTCGAGAATGGATTATGCGTGGAAAGGATCCGTAGAGGTCAAGGTCATCGGGTATGGACTATGCCTAGCAAGGGTAGGTTGCTTCACTCGAACATGATGGTTCGGCTTACTCATGTTGTCGAGTATGGATTGTGCTTGGCAAGGATCTGAAGAGATCAAGGTCATCAGGTATGGCCTCTTTCCTACTTTACCACTCCTCTATTTCAATTTAAACTCTTCTTTTAATTCATTGTTAAATGGCACAGCTACCCTTGACTAAATCAAATCTCAATCCTCTAATCAACACATTATTTTATTTTATTTAGCTAATTAAACATTCTAAATAATGTTACCAAAAATCTAGGGTGTTACAGGCTCCCTTCCTTAAAGAATCTCGTCCTCATAATTACGATAAGTTACACAACAAATCAAACAAGAAGGTAAGACAAAAATAAGTCAGGATAAGTATCTATAATCCTACTCTCAACCCAAGGTACAGTCCCTGTCATCGTTGCTCCACTAGACTTTGACTAATCTGACCATCTTGATTCTTCACCTCTTCTTGTCTCTCGCAACAATACGAATAGGCTCCCATACTATGGTCAAATCTGGTTCTATCACTTAATCATCTAGCATAGTCGGTGCAATAGTAGTCTTTGGGTCTCTAACACACTTTCTGATGAGAAACATGGAAAACATCGTGAACTCTTGCTAAACTGTTCAATAACTCAATTCTATATGAGAGTTTCTCGATCCTCTCAATAATAGGAAAAAGTCCAACGAATCTCAATGCTAACTTTCCTGATTTCCCAAAACTAATCACACCCTTCATTGGTGATACTATGACGAAAACCTGGTCTCCAACTGAGAACTCTAAATTTTTTCGTCTCTTATCTACATAACTCTTCTGCCTAGACTGAACCTCCTTCATTCTAGCCCGAATGACCTCAATCTTTTCTACAACGTCTCTGACTAAATCTTGACCAAGAACCAACCTATCCCTAGTTTCTAGCCAACATACGGGAGATTTCCATGTCCATCCATTCAAAGCTTCAAACGGTGCCATCCCAATACTAGTCTGATAAGTGTTGTTATACGAAAATTCGACTAAATGCAGATGGTCTTCCCATGATCCCCCATAATCTAATACATAAGCTCTTAACAAATCTTCCAAGATTTTGTTAATCCTTTCTGTTTGCCTATCTATCTACGGATGGTAAGCGGTTCTCATTTTGAGCTTGGTTTCCAAAAATTTCTGTAGACTCTTCCAAAACTCACTAATGAATAAAGGATCTCTATCGCTAACTATGCTACTAGGAATTCCATGCAGTTTAACCACATTCTTCATAAACAACTTTGCCAAAACATGTGTCGTTCTAGTTGACCTAACTGGAATGCAATGGGCACTCTTGTTCAACCTATCCACTATGACCCCTATACTATCATTTCCCCTGTTCGGCCTTGGCAACCCGTCAATAAAATCATAAAGATAGAATCCCACTTCCATACTGTAATATCTAATGGCTAAAGCAACCCACTTGATTTCTGGTGTTAGGCCTTTTCCTGCTTGCGAATCATGCACTGCTTCACAAACAACCTAATATCCCGCTTCGTACCTTACCAGAAGAAACTCCACTTCATATCCTGATACATCTCAGTACCTCCTGGGTGAATAGAGAACTTTGAATGATGGAATACCTCTAAGATTTATTTCCTTATGTTCCCCACACTCGGAACATATAATCTCCCTTTCTTTCTCAACCTCTCATTCTGGTCAAGACTGAAACCTTTCAAGTCATCGCTCTCGGTTCCATCATGTAACTTCTTGATCCATTCAGTTAATACCGGATCCTCTTCCTACTTAGAAGCGATCTTTTCGATCATCACTTGTCGAACTTCCAAATAAGATAATACAACTGTATCTCCACTAGACCCAGCCTCGGATCTCCACTGCACTCTAAAATCTGCTAATGCTTTTAAATCCTTCCACTCGGCAATCATCACCAACACTGCATTTTGTTGTTTCCTGCTAAGTGCATCTGCAACCTTGTTGCGTTTCCCCAATGTGTACAGAATCCAAAAATCATAAGCAGCGATAAACTCTTATCGCCTTTGTTGTCTCATGTTTAACTCCTTCCAAGAGAAAAAATACTTCATCGACTTATGATCTGTATATAACTCAAACCTCTCTCCCAAAAGGTAATGCCTCCACAACATCAAAGCAAAAATCACCGCATCCAATTCTAAATCATGCTTCGAAGGTCAAATCTTATTTGGTCTAAGCTATCTAGAAGCATATGCAATCACTTTACCCTTCTGCATCATTATAGCTTCTAATCATGTTCCACATGCATCGGTATAAACCACCAAATCCTAATTCTCTTCTAGAAAAACTAATACCATTGCATGGGTCAAATAAGTGTTTCAAGCTCTAGAATGTTTCCTCGCACTTATCAGTCCATACAAACTTCACATCCTTTTTCGTCATCTTGGTCATCGGTGCCGCTATCCGCAAAAAATCCCTAATGAACCTCCGATGATAACCAGCCAACCCAAGGAAACTCTTTATCTCCTTACTATCTCGGGTCACTTCCAACTATTCACCATTTCGATCTTAGTTAGATCTATTGACAACCCTTCCTTTGAGACTACATGACCCAGAAACTTCACTTTCTTCTTCCAGAAATGACACTTTGAAAAATTCACCTTCAGCTGATGTTGTCTCAGCGTCTCAAGCACCACCATAAGATGAACTTCATGCTCTCTTTCATCTTTATAGGATATCAAGATATCATCTATTAAAACCAATATGAACCTAGCCAAGTGCTCTCGGAAAACCTGGTTAATCAAATCCACAAAGAAAGCTGGCGCATTAATTAGTTCGAACGGCATAACTAACCATTCATATGACCCATACCTGGTCCTAAACGCCGTCAAAGGTGTACTATCCTCTACTACTCTTAGCTGATGGAAACCTGTCGCCAAATCCAACTACAAGAATACCTTGGCTCCACTCAATTGGTTGAACAAATCGTCAATCCTCGGCAAAGGATATCGATTCTTTATCATCCTATCATTCAACTTACAATAGTCGATACATAGCCTTAACGATCCATCAGGCTTCTTAGCAAACACTATGACTGCTCCTTATGGAGAACTACTAGGCCTGATAAAACTCTTGCCTTCCAATTCCACCAACTGCACCTTCAACTCCCTCATCTTTGTAGGAGTCATCCTACTCGGTAGCCTACTTATTGGTTCTACTTCCGGAACCAAATCTATCTGAAATTCAATAGCTCGTTTCGGTGATAATCTGACTATAGGCTCAAAAACATATGTGAATTATCTAACCATGAAAACTCGACTCAACTTATCTTCCGATTCTATAGCACCTATCAAAGAATTCACCTCACCGCAAGAACCTTCTACGGCATAAACTATCTGATCACTACAATCTAGTTGTCGGACCAATATTTTACTATCGTAGCGAAATATCCTAGCATCATACTCACTTAACCATTCCATCCCAAGAATAATCCCCAACCCCACAAAATCAAACACAGGTAAACTGCAAACAAAAGTATGACCTAATAGGTCAAATGCTAACTTGTCACATCTCAACCCCAGAGTTACATATGCTTCTATTGGATTCAAACCCGTAAGGAAGTAACTAAATAAGTGGATTTTAGATTAAGATTATATATCAAACATCTAGATATAAAAGAATGTGATGCACCAGTATCAAATAGAATGCTAACAGACATATCATGAATCTAAAGCGTACCTCCCAAGATTGTCTTTCCTTTCTCTTTGGTTGTTGGCTTAGAAGCAGCAGGTTCCAATGCATACACCTTGCATTTTCCATCATTAGCGGGCTCCTTGCACTGGCTCTTATAATAGCCAATCCGGTCACGATTGAAGCACCTGACATTCTTCTTTCTAGCTACCTCCTTAGCTTTACCAGCACGACACTCATTAACAAAGTACCCCTTCTTGTCGCACTTGAAACAGATAATCTCATATTTCCCCTCCTTAGCTGCAACACCCTTCCAAGCACCTTTCTTAGGAAAGAACTTCCTCTTCTGATTCTGCCCAACCTGGACTTCTTTAGCCTTACTCTTCTCTAGAGAATTAGTGATCTCCTTATGCTAAAGAATAGACATCTCCTCCTGCTCTAATTTAGCAAACTTCATGATCAGAGCAGACTATGCCATTATAGACATAAACCTCTCCTGGAACCTACCCTCGAAATCTACCCATGATAAAGTTTCCTCATCCACACCAGCCGTCACACTGTTCCACAAAAACAATGTGGTTCCCTGAAGCTGTCTAGATGCCAACCACCTCTTCTGCTCATCATTGAGCCCCAAGTCTACAAAAATCCTTTTGTAATGCAACAACCAATTTTCCACTTCTATAGCATCCTCTATCTCTAGAAAAGGCTTGCCTCTAAGCTTAGCGTAATCTCTACTCAACTTTGTGAGAAATGCGGATTACAGATCTTAAGGCTGGAATAACACTAGAGGGGGTGAATAGTGTTTTGTGGATTTTCTGAATCTTTTTGAAACTTGTATAATTTAATCACCAACAAATGCAATTCATATACACAAATATAATCATAGAATCAGACATGAAATACTAAATAAAAGGAGTAAAGGAAAGAACATACCAGGATTTTATACCGGTTCAGAGTTACCCTACATCCAATCCCATATAATTGTATGGATTTCTTATCAAAATAATCTTCCAAATTACACCCTCGGTTTCAAGGCTACGAGGTACACCCTCCTATATTCGAGTCCAGGGCAAACTCTCTTGATTTAACCAGGCTACAATATCACCTAATTGATTTCCGGGGCTACAATCACGCCAAATTGATTTCAAGGCTCAACCGCACCTTTTACTCAATAGTTTGATTTACAAAAGATTCTATAACTCTGAATAGCTCTGAGATCTTATAGAGAGAGTGGCAAAGAATCAAACAAGAGATAATCAAGTTTGATTCACTTGGTATTTCGGTAGAGTATAGTTTAGGATTCTTTTAGAATAAGTGTGGAATATGAAGAGGAGAGAAAACAAGTAAAATTATATTTAAAATTCATTCAAAACAACATGTATATATAGTAGAGCAACTGTCATATCTCTTCGCGAAAGGTTACGACGAATAGACACTTCTTTTGAAAACTTGAATTTTGAATTTAACGGACACCGTGTCGACATGGGAGGTTGAGGGATGTCGACATGCTCAAGGCAAAAATTAAAGTTTTGGTTTTCTTATTAATTTTTTTTATAAATCGTTAAAACAATTTCTAAACTTTGTAAATATATTTGATTATAGTTTAAACGTATAAAGGAGTTTAGAATGTAATTTTTTAATATATATAATCTTAATCTATAAAGTGATTTAAAATATGAGTATATAAATATTATAAAGCTAAATATTTAAACAAGAGATGGTTTAAAAAAGGACAATTTTGAAATCAAAATATTAAAAATGATAAAAAAAGTTTTGAGGCTAAAATATTTACAACCAAGAGAGATGTCTTTTTGAAAAGAAAATTTTGAAAACATTTTTAAAAAAAACAAGAGATATATTTTTGAAAAGCATTTTTATAAAATTAGTGGACATCAAAATAGGACCATTATATGTTCCACTAGATATTGTCGTAGGTTCCATCCCTTTAAAGGCTCGAAGGAATTCCATTACACGAATAAATTTCGAATAAAGATGTAAGTGCTTTCAAGAAGTTTTAACATAATTTTAGACTCAATACTTATCTTGTACTCTTGAAATCTTGAACTCTTGATATCCTGATACTCATGAACCTTCAATCTTGATATCTTCAGTCTTGAATCTTGATACTGTACAGTCTTCGTTCTTGGTACATACATGTTTATATCCTGCATATACATATATATCTAAACTATAATGTTAGTATTTATATTTTATAACAAGTTCTAAGGTTGTTGTCATCAAAACCAATATCTCAAGGACTAACAATCTCCCCCTTTTTGATGATGACAACCTATGTTTATAAAATACACTTCTCCTTGACAATAACTCCCCCTAAAACTAATAACTCCCCTTTTGTAACGACCCGGAATTTTCGACTCAGAAAATTCCAGATAGTTAGGAAAAGAAGAAAAAGAAAG
The DNA here is from genome assembly GCA_030765085.1 of Allium cepa. Taxonomy (NCBI): domain Eukaryota; kingdom Viridiplantae; phylum Streptophyta; class Magnoliopsida; order Asparagales; family Amaryllidaceae; genus Allium; species Allium cepa. Next base: position 519,574,199 of record CM060929.1, on the reverse strand, counting down.
AAGAAGAAGAAGAAGAAGAAGAAAGAACAGAAACACCAAAACACAGAAACCCTCACATTCGCAGCGGATCAAAATATAATAATAAATAATATCAGTTTTACAAAGAAGAACTGTATCAATACTCTTATACAATCATACATCAGAGTTACAAACTATTACACAACACAGGACAAATTTGAAAACATGTCCCAGCTAATCAGCAATAATATACACAGCGGAAACCACTCCGTACGTTCCTGCCATCTAGCTCGCCTCCTGAACTGCAGAACCCCCTTACCTGAAAAGCTGTAATACTCGGTCTGACCCGAGCATTACATCAAAGTAACACCCGGGTCAGGCTGGAAACCAGCATGAGTAAACCCATCTAATAAGGAATACAAAAGGTATACAACTTATATATGCCCGGGTAACTTATATCCATTTACAACTTCACAAGCTGTTATAACATTACTTATTCCATTCATCAATTTCTAAGTACCAGTACTTAGATTTAAATGGTCTAATTTACTTAAGTCATTCCACTTCAGCCTATTAGTTTCACATATCAATTTATAAGAATCGAAGTGGTTTCGGGTATTTACTAATACCCGAATCCGGTCTCTTCGAATATAATGTCATCTTAAACCATGTTATTTAAGTGATTTAATTCAAATACTGAATGTCACTTTTACACAACAATAACACAGACAAACATCACCCATTTATCATTGATATAACCAATAACATGTCAATAGAATGTCACAGCATGTCATTCAATAGATATTATTCAATTCAGACATTCAGCAAACAATCATCCATAAGCAAGCTTTATCAATTCATATCAAAGTTAATCATCCAGTCCTGCCTAATGCTCCATTAATTAATTACAATCATTTAATTAATTCATCACTCCTTGATTACCTTATCAATCAATCAATTAATCTCTAATCATAGATCGATTATCCTTTAATTATCAATTAATAAATCTCAATTATTAATTAATCTCCTTAATCCAAAGTAATCAAACCTTAATTACTTAATAATCAATTAATTAATCTCTAATTAACTGCTTAATTAAACATCAACTATTGATTAATAAATTTAATTATTAATCAATACCTCTTAATATAGATTAATTAATCCATAATTATTTTTATAATTAACTAATAAATCTTTATTTAACAAATCAATGATCTCTTAATTATTACTTAATAAAATGTAATTATAGATTAAATTACTTCTAAATTATTAATTAAGTAGCCTCCAATTACTTAATCAACACTCTAATTACCAAATTAATCAATCTTATTTGCTTGATTAATTAATTTTTAATTACTCAATTTCTTAATCTCTGATCATTAATTAACAATCTTTAATTAATAATTCTTAATTACAATTAACTAACCTTGAATTAATTAATTATACTTAATTCCCTTTATTAAAACTAATTAATCTCATGACATTATCTCTTATATCATCTTTAAGATAAATCATTCTCTTATAAAAACCTTAATTTCCATTGACATTTTAACACATTTTAACATTAAAATTAACTAAACTTAATTAAATCCTTTAAATAAGATTTGAAATAAAATAACCATTAACTTGTAAACTTCAAAGTTAACAAATCTTTAACTTCCTTAATTGACTTAAGTTTTTAACAAGTAGAAATTAAAACTAATTTCAATTGGTATTTTTAAAACTTACTTTTATCAAATCTTAAACTTACATTTAAATTAATGTTTAAATCACTTTAAAATTTCGTTTAACATAATTTAACTTAAACACCCTTTAAAAACTCATAACTTGTTGTTTTAAGGAATAACCAATATACATAAAGTAAAGTTATATAAAAGTTTAATCTAAATTTTCAAAACAATAGGATTTAAAATTATTTTAAAACTGTTTAAAATAGTTGCTTCGGGTTCTACCCGAAGCCCACTCGGACCTATACCCGAGTTTTCCCTCGTTCTCTCCCATATTTCCAATAACTTTGGATTTACCTCAAGTTTTAAACTTACAGTCCACACTCAAATCACTCGAGTTTATACTCGAGCCACAACCCCCAAAGCACGATCTCTCCTTCGAGTTCGCATTACTCCTTCCCTCAAGATACCAAACCAAAACTGCTGACACACCCTCATCCCCATGCACCTGCACCTACGATGTCGCCGCCTCCGATCATTCACATCGGTTTCCTCACATCGACCATCACCCCCAAACTCTATCCTGATCATTAGTTCATACAAATAATCATCATCGTCGTGATCGAGTCACTCTGCACTAACCTGGAAAAAACTCAATACAGGAAATCCCCTCGAACTCCAATTGCCGATCATCGGAGTATCTATGCCTCCTGTCACAACATCGCCGACCTTCACGCTATCGATTCCCAAAATCTGGCGAAACTCGATCCACCAGAGGTGACGATATGAGCATTTTCAGACCAACCCCAAAAACTAGGGCTACAGAAATAAACGATCTCCTGTCGCCGCCACGGTGGCCAACCCACCTTTCTGACAATTTTTCCACGTTCACACATCACTCCACCACCTTCAGTGGAAACCCCATCATTCTCAAACACTTGGATCATCGGTAACCTCCAAAGTCACCATTTCTGTTCATCCAGGCAATACCTATTCTAAACCCAACTATAAATTTTGATTTCTCCTTTAAAAATCAAGTTTTTGATTAAAAAATAGGTTTATAATCCTGGATCAATGAATTACAGATTTTTAATTTCAATCAAAACTAGTTCTTGCCAGTCCCATTTGGTTTCTAAAACCATTCCAGACTTATCTTAATTAAATTAAATTTTCAAAACTTACTTCATAATCAAACAAACAAATTTGGCTTAGATCTTAAGTTCTAACAGCAATTAGTTTAAGTGGATATGAAATATTTGAGTAAAGTTTGAGCCTGGAAACTAAAACCAAAAGAACACAGATATACAGCATGCATAATTCATATCATACCCTTAATGATTATTGCAGCATCAAATTTAAAATAAATTATGGTTTAATTACTTGCCCCCTTTTTCTTTTATGATGCAGAGGTTTCTTTATATACTAAACTGTCAGATTTTAAAAAAAAAATCTGGAAAGAAATACTTGATTGGAAACCTGTTGTTCAATCATGTACTCAATTTTTAACTTACAAATACATGCTTTCATTTTCAAACAGTCATGCAAACATAGTTCCATCCAAACTTCGATAATCACTTTATTCCAATCAAGATGCAGGTGTTTTTTTTTTTGAAATATTTATAGAGCAATTTTACTCACCCAATACAGTATTTATTTTTTTTTTCTTTTCTTTTTTTAAAAAAAAAACATGATTTGCTCAGACAATTTAAGAGATAAACTTGAATCAACATACTTTAATGCTTGTTTTCATCATGCTAATAATATTTCTACTGTTATTCCAGGTTTCAGCATACTTTAAAGTTTGAAAAGATATGTACATATTTTTAAATCCTAGATTAAGTAAAAAATTAACTAATTTGCTTGAAGTCCCAAGTTTAACAATGATCAGATAAAGAGAAGTTGGTATTAGTTCTAAAATTTTATATCCTGTACCAAGAACAGGGTAGAACAAATATTCAGACATGTACACTTTTCAATCCTTCACATCACATATATATCTCACATATAAATGCACAACCAAACATCATTCATCTCAGATTAAAGCAAACAGGTTTTTATTCACATGCAACTTGAAAATATACCAGAAATTTAGAGTTACTCACATATTTTAAAGCAGAGGACAGAAACTTTTTTTTCCCAGTTCTTTAATTTTTATTTAGCTCTTGAATTTTCCTTTGCATGTTGAATTCTCTGAATTGCTGTTGAGAATATTTCCTGTCCTTGTACTTCAGGTTGCATGCTTGCTGCAAGCTTGCTAACAGATTTGAAAGATGTGTATACATGCTTTCATTTTGAAAATCTAAAGTTACAGGCTTACTACCTTTAAGGTTGGATTTGTTTTGAAGAGCTGATTACAGGGTTGTTTGCTAATCTCTGATTTGAAAAAAAAATGGCTACAGGGTTTAATTCTGGGTTTGAGGAGGTGACTATTTGAACATGGCTTCAGATTTGATTCTAAAGAATTTCTGGTTTGAAGATAGTTTAAAATGTTGAGTATCTTTTAGAAATGAAATCAAAAAGAGATGGGAAAAAGAAGAGATAGGTTTATAAAATGTGATTTATAACTAATTTGGAATAAAAAAAAAATCTTGCCATTTGTTTCAGTTACTAACACTTGTTAAAATTTATGCTAGATTTGTTACACTTATTATCTCCCAAGATTTAAACACCTACATTTGTAATTTGAATGATAAATTATATTTAGTTTATATATATGTATATGTTATACCAATTTATGTGCTAACACATGTGTTTATGCATTTTCATTTTTTTTTCAAATTTAATTAAAGCTTTTATATAAATATCCAAATTAGTTAAATATTTTTCTTTGTTAATAAATTACCTTTATAATAAATTTTCTAATTTATAAATACCTATTCTAATTTATATAAATAACTCTTTTTTTTAATGACAAAATTATACAAACAATTTATATCCTCAATAAAATAAAATCAAAGTATAATTTAAGATATATATATCTATCTTTGAATTTCAATTCAAATACCCAAATTCAAATCAAATTTCAAATCAATTCTACATATACATATTTTTAAACAAATACAAATCCAACTTGTATATAATAAGTCTGTTTAAATCTATGTGTATATATATACAACACAATTACAAATTTAAATATTTATTTGATCAGATACATTTGTTCAACCTATAAATTTAGTATATTATTAATTACAATGCCCAGAAATCTGGTTTATTACATTCCTTCCCCTTTGAATCTTTTCGTCCTCGAAAAGAAACGATACCAGAATTATTAAATGCTTAAAATTAGATAAACTTTCTTTGATCATTTTAAAAACATTTTAAAACATATATAGTATTACAAAAATAGGTTTTATAAACATACTTTTATAACTTGATGTTTCAACCAGTCCATCCTTGTTCTCAAAGAAATTCGGTCATACGTTGATCAGGCGTACAACTGAAAATCTATAAGTACTTAGCAGACCCGTTTTCAACACCCAGTGAACATACTTGGAAAATAATTTTATTGAAAATATAGAAAATAGTTTTTGAAATAGAGGAAATATCTTTGATGAGAATGCTCTGGAAATCATCACCCTCATCCATGGTCACGGTTACATTCCAGGGTTACGTTGCCGTCACAGCAAAAGTCCATGTAACTGCAGGCTCTCCGCTGCCTCTCGATTACGCCATGGATCCCACACAACAGATCACAGTTACATCCAGGGTTACGTTGTCGTCACAGCAAAAGTCCATGTAACTGCAGGCTCTCAGCGGCCTCTGATTTTCGCTGTCGAAATGAAACCTCTCTACTCCTACATAGGTCGCAGTCTGCCGATATAAAATCAAACGCAGACTGTTGGCTCTCAGCGGCACACACGACTTTCGCTATGTTATACCATAGGTCGCAGTCTACCGATACAAAATCAAACGCAGACTGTTAGCTCTCAGCCGCACACACGACTTTCGCTATGGTATACTCTACTTATAATCCCCAGGAACTAGTTTTGTCCGGACTCCTCACAGGATCAACTTTAGAACCCCCCTTGGGGCTCAAGGCAGCACCATCCGGTGGTACTCCTGAGAAGTTCATTTCAAGGGAGCGCCTTTTTCCCCAGAGCCATCATCAAAACATTTTATACTATACACATATAGTATCTTCAAATCATACACCTAGTATGATCTCAATACAAAGCTCCTTTACACAAAATCGATTATCCCAAAATCGATAATTCTCAAACTAGGCTTTCCAAATTCAATATTGATTTTACCCAAAAATCAAAAGCCTTTCCAAATCCATAGGTTCCCAAAACCTTTTTCCAAAATCCTCATATGATCCTTTATATATAGAGATATATATAAAATCCTTAGATAAAAATCTTTGGATCATTATAAACTTGTATAAAATCCTTTTATACTTCAAACACTTTCAAAATCCTTTCCTTATGGCAATAGATTCATCAAGGGAAGTTTTATCTTATAAAACAAAGATATTTACTTTGTTTACTCAAAATCAGATATTCAAATTTGATTACTCTTTTCAATATCATTTTCATTCGAATCCGTACGATGTACACATATCATCCGTACACTATACCAATCTGATCGCTTACTCGACCACACAATTTCACTTCCAAACTAGTATCCTCCACCCGACTTTCTACTGCGGACACAGATCTGGTTTCTTGATCAGAAACCGTCATTCTCCTTGCATAGTCATAACTATGATAGAGAATATCCAGAACCTATCAACAATCCATATCAAGGTTCGCCATCGAAAATCGAGTGAAAAATCCCAACTCGGATCGACTTAATTATCTCGAAATTCTGTGCTCGAATCTGGATCAAATCACTATGCGAATAGAATAACATACGTACACCCTACGTATTTATCTTTATTGGTTATTAGCCAAATCAATTCTCTTTCTATTCATATTCACTTTAATTCTCATTCACTTACTCACAATTGCTTCAATCCATTTGGATTATCACCTTTATTCTTATCTTGATTGGGTATTTATCCAATAACAGTTTGAACTCCGACCAGTTTATTTAGAAAATAGCTTGAAAAATTTAAAAATAGATAAGTAGTTGGAAAATAATTACTAGTTTGTAAAATAGGTGTAAAATAGTTTAGAAAATAGTTAATATAATTATATAAATTTTAGATAATTGCAAAATAATAGTAAGATAGTAATTAGTTTTGCAAAATAGTTGAAATATTGTAATTAGTTTATAAAACAGTTGGAAAATTGTTAAACAGTTTCAAAAATAGTTGTAAAACAAATATAAGATAGTTTGTCTTTTAAAAGAAAGTTTGTATATATAATAAATAGCTTGGAAAATGGGTTTATATTAAAAAAAATCATATTAAAAATAGTCCAGAGTCAAACTGCTCACTTCCCAATCTCCATTCTCATCAATTCAATTTCAATTTCCTCTACCATTTAAATTGATCCAATTCCAATTTAAATAACTTTAATTTCTATTGAAATTGATTCAACCACAAATCAAGTTGAATTAACCTCAGTTTCTTTTCAAATTTAACTTTATTCAACCTTAATCTCAAATTCTACTAATTCAAATAAATTTCAATTGGACTAGTTCCAATTTCAATTCATTTCAATTCCAGTTTGAATTAATTCCAATTTCAAATTCCATTTCCAAATCAAACTTGAATTATTCTTGATTTTCTTCCAAATTTAATTCAAATTCCATTTGAATTTAAAACTATTCAGATTTAATTACAATTCTAAATTATTCAAATTAATTTGGACTAATTTCAAATTGAACCCACTTCAATTTCAAATCGTATTAAATCAATCTAATTCAAATTTCTCATTTGAATTTTATACTTATACATCTTCAATCACAATTTCAATTAATTCAAATCAAATTCAATTTGAACTAATTTCAATTCAAATTCCAAATTTAAACCATCTCACATTATATAAATTCGAGTTAATACTTCAAATGTTGATTTAATTCCTTTAAATTAATTTTCCTTTGAATTTTTTTTAATCAATTCAATTCACAGTTCAGACCTAACATATTATACCACAAATCAATTTTCTTTTAAACAATTAAATTTTGAGTCAAATTCTCAAAATTCCATTCTAAATTATCTTTACTTAACTCATTACAAGGTTCAAGAAAAAGTTTCAAACAATTTTATTTCTTAACATTCAAATCTTAAGTTTAAAGGAATTCCAAATTTAAAACTCAACATTTAGAGTTTATTTCAAACCACCTTTGATATTATGTATATTCACATATATACATATTAATTTCTTTTACATACCAAGTTATATTTTAAAATTTTAAACCACCTTTAGTTTTAATTCAAAACAAATTCCTTTAAATCTTTAAACAACTCTTGTGTGCATCAAACTCTCTTATTCAAATAATATTACTTATTATTTCTTTTAATAATTTGAAACCAAATTTCAAATGTTTTTAAATCTTAAGGTTCAAACTTCACAATTTAGATCAATTTTAATTTTATATCCCATACTTATCTAAATGGTTTACTTCCTTAAAACATTTCATTATTACCTTATTCTGAAATTATTTTCCAAATTCATGAATTAAATTTCAGTTCGAATTTATTTCAAACCTATCTTTATTCAATTTCAATTTCAGTTTGGTTGTGTTTTATTATTTCTCAATTTAATTCCAATAATTTAAACAACCAGTTCCCTTAATATTATAGATAATCTATTTCTTATATAAGATTCATTTACTTTTGAAATCATTTTAAAAACCTTTATATAAGAAAATAACAAGTATGCTCTCTCATATATATACTCAACTCATTACATGGTACCATTGACCCTATCCTTAGTGAGTATCTTACCAGAGCCAAGGTTCTTGCTTAACCTAGCGCTCTGATACCAAATGTAATGACCTGGAATTTTCGACTCAGAAAATTCCAAATAGTTAGGAAAAGAAGAAAAGGAAAGAAGAAGAAGAAGAAGAAGAAGAAAGAACAGAAACACCAAAACACAGAAACCCTCACATTCGCAGCGGATCAAAATATAATAATAAATAATATCAGTTTTACAAAGAAGAACTGTATCAATACTCTTATACAATCATACATCAGAGTTACAAACTATTACACAACACAGGACAAATTTGAAAACATGTCCCAGCTAATCAGCAATAATATACACAGCGGAAACCACTCCGTACGTTCCTGCCATCCAGCTCGCCTCCTGAACTCCAGAACGCCCTTACCTGAAAAGCTGTAATACTCGGTCTGACCCGAGCATTACATCAAAGTAACACCCGGGTCAGGCTGGAAACCAGCATGAGTAAACCCATCTAACAAGGAATACAAAAAGCATACAACTTATATATGCCTGGGTAACTTATATCGATTTACAACTTCACAAGCTGTTATAACATCACTTATTCCATTCATCAATTTCTAAGTACCAGTACTTAGATTTAAATGGTCTAATTTACTTAAGTCATTCCACTTCAGCCTATTAGTTTCACATATCAATTTATAAGAATCGAAGTGGTTTCGGGTATTTACTAATACCCGAATCCGGTCTCTTCAAATCTAATGTCATCTTAAACCATGTTATTTAAGTGATTTAATTCAAATACTGAATGTCACTTTTACACAACAATAACACAGACAAACATCACCCATTTATCATTGATATAACCAATAACATGTCAATAGAATGTCACAGCATGTCATTCAATAGATATTATTCAATTCAGACATTCAACAAATAATCATTCATAAGAAAGCTTTATCAATTCATATCAAAGTTAATCATCCAGTCCTGCCTAATTCTCCATTAATTAATTACAATCATTTAATTAATTCATCACTCCTTGATTACCTTATCAATCAATCAATAAATCTCTAATCATAGATCGTTATCCTTTAATTATCAATTAATAAATCTCAATTATTAATTAATCTCCTTAATGCAAATTAATCAAACCTTAATTACTTAATAATCAATTAATTAATCTCTAATTAACTGATTAATTAAACATCAACTATTGATTAATAACTTTAATTATTAATCAATACCTCTTAATATAGATTAATTAATCCATAATTATTTTTATAATTAACTAATAAATCTTTAATTAACAAATCAATGATCACTTAATTATTAATTAATAAAATGTAATTATAGATTAAATTACTTCTAAATTATTAATTAAGTAGCCTCCAATTACTTAATCAACACTCTAATTACCAAATTAATAAATCTTATTTACTTGATTAATTAATTTTTAATTACTCAATTTCTTAATCTCTGATCATTAATTAACAATCTTTAATTAATAATTCTTAATTACAATTAACTAACCTTGAATTAATTAATTATACTTAATTCCCTTTATTAAAACTAATTAATCTCATGACATTATCTCTTATATCATCTTTAAGATAAATCATTCTCTTATAAAAACCTTAATTTCCATTGACATTTTAACACATTTTGACATTAAAATTAACTAAACTTAATTAAATCCTTTAAATAAGATTTGAAATAAAATAACCATTAACTTGCAAACTTCAAAGTTAACAAATCTTTAACTTCTTGACTTAAGTTTTTAACAAGTAGAAATTAAAACTAATTTCAATTGGTATTTTTAAAACTTACTTTTATCAAATCTTAAACTTACATTTAAATTAATGTTTAAATCACTTTAAAATTTCGTTTAACATAATTTAACTTAAACACCCTTTAAAAACTCATAACTTATTGTTTTAAGGAATAACCAATATATATAAAGTAAAGTTATTTTAAAGTTTAATATAAATTTTCAAAACAATAGGATTTAAAATTATTTTAGAACTGTTTAAAATAGTTGCTTCGGTTCTACCCGAAGCCCACTCGGACCTATACTCGAGTTTTCCCTCGTTCTCTCCCATATTTCCAATAACTTTGGATTTACCTCAAGTTTTAAACTTACAGTCCACACTCAAATCACTCGAGTTTATACTCGAGCCACTACCCCCAAAGCACGATCTCTCCTTCGAGTTCGCATTACTCCTTCCCTCTAGATACCAAACCAAAACTGCTGACACACCCTCATCCTCGTGCACCTGCACCTACGATGTCGCCGCCTCCGATCATTCACATCGACCATCACCCCCAAACTCTATCCTGATCATTAGTTCATACAAATAATCATCATCGTCGTGATCGAGTCACTCTGCACTAACCTGGAAAAAACTCAATACAGGAAATCCCCTCGGACTCCAATTGCCGATCATCGGCGTATCTATGCCTCCTGTCACAACATCGCCGACCTTCACGCCATCGATTCCCAAAATATGGTGGAACTCGATCCACCAGAGGTGATGATATGAGCATTTTCAGACCAACCCCAAAAACTTGGGCTACAGAAATAAACGATCTCCTGTCGCCGCCACGGTGGCCAACCCACCTTTTTGACAATTTTTCCACATTCACACATCACTCCACCACCTTCAGTGGAAACCCCATTCTCAAACACTTGGATCATCGGTAACCTCCAAAGTCCCCATTTTTGTTCATCCAGGCAATACCTATTCTAAACCCAACTATAAATTTTGATTTCTCCTTTAAAAATCAAGTTTTTGATTAAATAATAGGTTTATATTCATGGATCAATGAATTACAAATTTTTAATTTCAATCAAAACTAGTTCTTGCCTGTCCCATTTGGTTTCTAGAACCATTCCGGACTTATCTTAATTAAATTGAATTTTCAAAACTTACTTCATAATCAAACAAACAAATTTGGTTTAGATCTTAAGTTCTAACAGCAATTAGTTTAAGTGGATATGAAATATTTGAGTAAAGTTTGAGCCTGGAAACTAAAACCAAAAGAACACAGATATACAGCATGCATAATTCATATCATACCCTTAATGATTATTGTAGCATCAAGTTTAAAATAAATTATGGTTTAATTACTTGCCCCCTTTTTCTTTTATGATGCAGAGGTTTCTTTATATACTAAACTGTCAGATTTCAAAAAAAATATCTGGAAAGAAATACTTGATTGGAAACCTGTTGTTCAATCATGTACTCAATTTTTAACTTACAAATACATGCTTTCATTTTCAAACAGTCATGCAAACATAGTTCCATCCAAACTTCGATAATCACTTTATTCCAATCAAGATGCAGGTGTTTTTTTTTTGAAATATTTACAGAGCAGTTTTACTCACCCAATACAGTATTTATTATTTCTTTTCTTTTCTTTTTTTTTTTAAAAAAAACATGATTTCCTCAGACAATTTAAGAGATAAACTTGAATCGACATACTTTAATACTTGTTTTCATCATGCTAATAATATTTCTACTGTTATTCCAGGTTTTAGCATACTTTAAAGTTTGAAAACATCTGTACATATTTTTAAATCCTAGATTAAGTTAAAAATTGACTAATTTGCTTGAAATCCCAAGTTTAACAATGATCAGATAAAGAGAAGTTGGTATTAGTTCTAAAATTTTATATCATGTATCAAGAACAGGGTAGAACAAATATTCAGACATGTACACTTTTCAATCCTTCACATCACATATATATCTCACATATAAATGCACAACCAAGCATCATTCATCTCATATTAAAGCAGATAGGTTTTTATTCACATGCAACTTCAAAATATACCAGAAGTTTAGAGTTACTCACATATTTTAAAGCAGAGGACAGAAACTTTTTTTTCCCTATTCTTTATTTTTTATTTAGCTCTTGAATTTTCCTTTGCATGTTGAATTCTCTGAATTGCTGTTGAGAATATTTCCTGTCCTTGTACTTCAGGTTGCATGCTTGCTGCAAGCTTGCTAACAGATTTGAAAGATGTGTATACATGCTTTCATTTTGAAAATCTAAAGTTACAGGCTTACTACTTTTAAGATTGGATTTGTTTTGAAGAGCTGGTTACAGGGTTGTTTGCTAATCTCTGATTTGAAAAAAAAAATGGCTACAGGGTTTAGTTCTGGGTTTGAGGAGGTGATTATTTGAACATGGCTTCAGATTTGATTCTAAAGAATTTCTGGTTTGAAGATAGTTTAAAATGTTGAGTATCTTTTAGAAATGAAATCAAAAAGAGATGGGAAAAATAAGAGATAGGTTTATAAAATGTGATTTAGAACTTATTTGGAATAAAAAAAAAAAAAATCTTGCCATTTGTTTCAATTACTAGCACTTGTTAAAATTTATGCTAGATTTGTTACACTTGTTATCTCCCAAGATTTAAACACCTACATTTGTAATTTGAACGATAAATTATATTTAGTTTATATATGTGTATATGTTTTACCAATTTATGTGCTAACACATGTGTTTATGCATTTTCATTTATTTTTAAATTTAATTAAAGCTTTTATATAAATACCCAAATCAGTTAAATATTTTTCTTTGTTAATAAATTACCTTTATAATAAATTTTCTAATTTATAAATACCTATTCTAATTTATATAAATAACTCTTTTTTTTAATGATAAAATTATACAAACAATTTATATCCTCAATAAAATAATATCAAAGTTTAATTTAAGATATATATATATATATCTTTGAATTTCAATTCAAATACCCAAATTCAAATCAAATTTCAAATCAATTCTACATATACGTATTTTTAAACAAATACAAATCCAACTTGTATATAATAAGTCTGTTTAAATCTATGTATATATATACAACACAATTACAAATTTAAATATTTATTTGATCAGATACATTTGTTCAACCTATAAATTTAGTATATTATTAATTACAATGCCCAGAAATTCGGTTTATTACACCTTTAATCTAAGCCAAACTACTCTAACTACTCTATTTTATATTTCTCCCCTTTTGTCATCAACAAAAACTTATCCTAAACTAATATAACTATAAACTTCCCCTTAAAATAATACTAGAACAAAGTATAGTGAATGGGAATGTGAAAGACATTAACATAATTATATTATAATTATTCAGTACATAAATATGTATAAGTATATCTCAAACAATCCAATCAACACACACACATCAAATCCAATCATGTCAAATAAGTCAAACACATCAACCAAGTCAAACAAGTCAATCAAGTCAAACAAGTCAATCAAGTCAAACAACTCAATCAAAACATACCCAAAAAATGAAAAACTAATAAGGCAATAATACAAACTCCTCCTAAATAAAATAAACTTGTCATGTGTACATGTATGCAATATGTAGTATGTAATGCAGTATGAAATGTATGACATATGCAATGTAGCATGAGATGATATGCAAAATGAAGTGCAACTTGTGATGCAAATGATTATGATATTTCATGCATTGCCATTTATGATGTAATATGTAATGAAATATGATATGAAATAGGATGCACAATGATATGTAATATGAAATAAAATGATAATGAAGTAAAAAAAATATGTAGAATGATATGATGATATATAGACTACGATAAGAGATATTTAGATTATAAGATAAACATGAGTTAATAATAAAGACATGACAAATATGAAAGTTTAACCCCAATATATACTATGATTTATATAATGTTATACAATCCATTCAAACCAAATCAATTCTAATCAAAGCAAATCAAATCAAATCACACAATTCAAAAACAATCAATTCTAACATAAGAAGATCAAATATTTCTAGGAACTTCAACCCATCCTTCTTCTCCAAAGATAAGATCCTTTTTAATATCTTCCCAATCTTCATTATCTTCAATCAAAGTTCCTACAGGATTTGCATCGAGATCATCTTTGTTTAGGGCAGAGGGCATCGAAATGCTTCTCTTGTTCTTTTATCATCTGCATTTGACTTAGTTCTAAGTGCCTTTGATTGTTGAGAATAAAAGTAAGTATATTTTTGGATGAATTGGGAGTTTCTTCAAGATTATCACTTAGAGATTGAGAAGAGGAAGCCATTTTTGATAAGTAGTGAAGAGATGCAAACAAAGATAAGTAGAAATGAAAAGATCACAAATTTCTAGAAGAAACAGGTGTTTAAATAGACAGTAATTGTAACGACCCGCCGCCCTGACCGCCTCTAGTCGGTAATTAAACCAACTCGAAACGTTCAAAATGACGGATTGTTAGTCAGTTTATAGAGTTTAAACAGAATCAGCCACAGAATCACAGAATAATCATAATATTTTACATAAATGAATTTTTATACATATATCAGAGTTTGTACAATGAATTAAATTTTATACAGCGGAATATTTCTTTTAAGTACAAAAATTCTTCAAAAAGCTAAAGTGAAGAAATTTCCCCAACTCTCTCTAACTTCGCGGCCTGAAATTCATTTATGTAAAATATTATGATTATTCTGTGATTCTGTGGCTGATTCTGTTTAAACTCTATAAACTGACTAACAATCCGTCATTTTGAACGTTTCGAGTTGGTTTAATTACCGACTAGAGGCGGTCAGGGCGGCGGGTCGTTACAAAAAGTGGTATCAGAGCAAATGATAAAGAATAACAACCAACAACCAACATGCAGTGACTTATCTTGTTCAAATCAGTTTAAAAGCAAGGTCTGATTGCATCTGTCCTTATCAGTTCAAAACCAAATAAATAGCATCTGTTTCTCATCAGTTTAAAACAAAATTATAGTATCTGTTCTCATCAGTTTAAATCGAAAATTTGTTAACAATTGTTCTTATCAGTTTAAATTAAAATAACCGAGCAAATGATAACAGACAACACCCCAAATCATAGCATGCAACCAAGCAACCAATTCAAACAAATTTAAAAACTTAAATCAAAATTAATCGTGAGCAAAGAACTCACCTTTATAATCGAAACAGCCGAAGAGAGTACTGAGCACAATTGAACGAAGATCGAAGCTGAAGCCCTAATTGTTGAAGCACGGAATCGAAGAGACGAGGCCGCCATTATCTCGAGAAGGAACGAACGAAGAAACTCGTGGCCACCATTATTTCTTCGGTTTGATTTTTTTATGAAAAGGAAGGGTTTCGATTGAATGGGGTAAAGGGGTAGGGTTTTCGAATGAATATAAAAGAGGGGAGACGTGATTTTGCAGAGGAGATCGTGTTTTTGGGGAGTGATGAAAGGCGTGTATTTGGCTGACAGGGGTAAGGTAATGTACTCTTTTTTTTATTTTTTTATTCATTTTTTTTTATATATTTTTTTTCTTATTTTCTTTCATTTTAAATCCAATCGTTTTGTTTAATTTTTTTGTTGTTAAAATTTTAACTAAGTGTACTTATTTATTTCGTTATTGACAAAAATTTTATTCTATTTTATTTTAGTTAAAGAAAAATGTTATTTATAACTAAACATCGATTTATAAATTTACATAAATAATAATTCTCAAATCCAAATTATTATTCCTAGTCATTCGTTCAAATTTTAAATACCAATTCAATATTCAATTTCAAACTCCAAAGTTAAATTTAAATTTTATTCAACTTTAAACAGATTAAATTCTAATATATAATCGCCAATTTATTCTGATAATTTGAAATTCAAGTCAAATCATCATTTAAATATTTAAAATAAATTAAATATTTACAAATTAAATTGTTCAAAAATTCGGGATCGTTACAGTAATTCATTTAAAATGAATAGACACGAGTTAGTTATTTTAATTTCAAATTTTTTAAAAAACCAAATCAGACAGTTATATGTTGACATAGGGGGTAGAGGTATGTCGATATGTGTCTGTTAATCTATGTGTTTTATTTATTTTGTGAATAAGTATGTGTGTGTGTATATGTAACGGCCCTGAATTTTGAACAATTTAATTTGTGAATATTTAATTTATTTTAAGTATTTAAATGATGATTTGACGTGAATTTCAAATTTTCAGTATAAATTGGCGATTAAATTTTGGAATTTAATTTATTTAAAGTTGAATAAAATTTGAATTTAACTTTGAAGTTGAATTTGAATATGGAATTTGTATTTAAATTTGTAACTAATGACTTAGAAAAAATAGTTTGGATTTACAAATTTTTATTTATGTAAATTTATAAATGGATGGTTAGTTTTAAATAACATTTTTCTTTTCTTTAAAATAAATAAAGAAACACACATAGTTAAAAATTCAAACAACAAAATTTACAAAACAAAGTAAAGAAAATATACACAAAACAAATTGAATTTAAAAATGAAAAAAATATAATAATAAATAAAATAAAATAAGAAAAAATATATTACAAGATCTCTAGCCAAGATACGATATTTTTCACCAGCAACCCTATCCCAAAATTCACGCCATAATCTATGCCTAAACCCACGCTAAAATCACGTCTTCCCTATTCTTTTATACCCTACTCCTTTTCCCCTTTTCTCATTCGAAACCCTTCAGTAAACAAACGAAAGAAATAATAATGGCGGCCACGAATCTTCGCTCGTCCTCCTCTTCGATTCTGTGCTTCAACAATTAGGGCTTCAGCTTCGATCTTCGTTAATTGTGCTCAGTACACTCTTCGGCCATTTCGATTCGGTGAAAGGTGAGTTCTTTGCTCACGATTGGTTTTGATTCAAGTGTTTAAAATTGTTTGAATTGGATGTTTGGTTGCATGCTATGTTTTGGGGGGTTATTCGTTATCAATTGCTCGGATTTATTTAGATTTGATTTAAATTGATGAGAACAAATGCTATTTGATATTTGTTTTCAAACTAACAAGAGCAGATGCTATCAATTTGTGTTTTGTTTTAAACTGATGAGGACAGATGCTTGTTTTTGTGTTGCTGCATGTGATGGATGCATGCTCGTGTATCTGTGTATATATGCCACCTCTGTTATGTTATGCAGTTTCAAGAAAAAATATATATATAATACTGTGAGCAAACTATACTTTAAAGTTTTGAATCTTGTTTTGCTCTTTGCTCTCGGTCAATCCAATTTAAAACTGTTAAGAGCAGATGCTATTGATTTTAATTTTAAACTGGTGAGAACAGACACTATTTGAATTTGCGTTTTAAATTGTTAAGAACAGATGCTACTTGAATTTGCTTTTTAACTGATGAAAACAGATGCTATAAATTTTGTTTTTAAATTGATAAGAACAGATGCTATTTGAATTTGTTTTTAAACTGTTGAAAAAGATGCTTGTTAGTAATTTCTTACTTGGAACTTTGTCCATGCTTTGCTATGTGCTCGTATGTCCTACTTGATGCTGCACACTTGTGCTTTGCTTTGATCACTTCTGCTGTTGTCATTTTGTGTTGGCTCTGTTAGCTTTGGGTTCACTGATCAGTACATGTACATGTTGAGTCTCATGACTTTGTCTCTATTTTGACCCTTGATCATTTCATGTTGACATTTACTCCACTTTGCATTTGTGCATTGCTGTCATTTAAGTTGGTCACTGTTGCATTACTTGTGGCAGTTGCTATGTTCACACGTTTTCCCATTCACTGTCACACTGTACTTGCTTCACTTGAGTTTTTGTAACTTGTACATGCTGTGTTCATTCGAGTTGCTTCACCATTGAGTGTTTCATTTCATGAACATTTGGGTCTGGTCTCTTTATCCACACTTTGTTTGATCATCATGTAGCTTACTGTGTTCATTTGAATACTTTGTATTTCCAAAATTTTGATATGTTGTCCACTGCATAGTGCATTGCCTTGTTGTTGTGAAGTTGTGCTTACACACTTGCACTTCTGGTTCTCCTTTTCGAAACTTTCTATTGCAAGTGTATGTTTCCATCCACTGTTCTGGCCATTCTTGTTGCCTCTTGCAATATTGGTTTAGATGTGCATTTGCTTTTTCATTGTTGTTCTGCCTCCATTTTAAAGTATTTGTGCAGTGGTTATTTGAGGTTGTATGTTTCATGCTTGATGCACACGTGTTGGCGAGGCAGTGCACATGTGTACAAATATATGTGTGCACTGCAGCCACACAGGATTGATAGATTTTAAAAAAAAAATTAATTTAAGTTTGTTTCCCTGTTGCTTCTCTGTTCTCTGTTCATACCCGGTTACAGAGTTCTAATTGAGTTTTCAAACATGTTGCACTTCGATGTTGTTATGTTGAGTCGTTCACTGTCCCTGTTTCATTTGTTCAGTTGCACTTATAAATCCATGAATTGTTGTCCATTCATTTTGGGACCCTGTTTGTTCATCTGTGCTTGGCCTTAATGCTTAGTTATATTCAGGCTGATTTTTGATACACTGTATTTTGGGCTGTTACCATTTATTTCAGTTCATTGCAAATTTAATTACTTGAATAAAGGTTAATCCTGACTCGAGTGTTTTTGTGTTTTGCAATAAACGCTCGGGTCAGACCGAGTATTTTTACAGCTTGAAGATTTTCAGGCAGCGAAGTTAGAGAGAGAGAGGGGAAAGCACTTCACTAAAGTTTTTCTAGAAAATTTTTTCTTGTACTTAATAAAATAAATTGTTTCCGCTGTATAAAAATTTAAATGCATTGTACAAACTCTGATATATGTATGTAAGAAAAATTCATTTATGAATAATATTATGATTATTCTGTGATTCTGTGGCTGATTCTGTTTAAACTCTATAAACTGACTAACAATCTGTCATTTTGAACGTTTCGAGTTGGTTTAATTACCGACTAGAGGCGGTCAGGACGGCGGGTTGTTACAATATATATAAAATTATATATTATACTAATATTTATTCCACAGACACGATAATGTATAAAAACATAAGATAGATGATTTTTATAAATAGATGAGGTGATACATAAGATACTACATAATATGATAAAAAGAACAATACAAGCTCACATAAAACAAGCTAATACATCACAACCTACTTCTTAGAATATGCTAGAGGATGAGGAGGATGGTGATAAGCCAAGTTTCCGACCAACTTTAGCAAAGAATTTGTTCATATTAGTGGACATTTTATCCAATTTCTTACTAACGGATCTTTTGAGAATGCGTTGATTTTCCACTATAACCTTTTGATTTTTTAGGAGAGTTTTGTTAGAAGGATTGTTAGTATTGGTTGGATATTCAATAAATTCCAAGGAGGTTTCTACATTATCTTCTTCAATTTTCATTTCCTCCCCTTCTTCTTCTTCTTCATCATCTTCTTCCTCCATATCTTCATGTGCCAATCTTTCATCCTTTTCAACAAGAGATTTATACTGTTGAAAAATGAAAGGAATTCTTATGAGAGAAATGTTGGCATGATTAAACACTTTTCTTGAAACAAATTCTTCCCTTTTGTAATCAACGCCAAAATAATTAAAAAACCGAGTGTGATAGATTCCATGATACAAGGTATTCTCACCCATTTACAAATTCTTAGGACGAAGTTTATACATAACCACTTATGCCCAATTAATGTCATAATGACCAAAGATAGCAAAAGGAGCTTTACATACTTTTAAAGTCAGGGTATTGAAATTTCCTGATCTAGGAGTGATAGTATGTTGCAAAAGAAAATTGACAATACGTGCTTTCGGACGAAAGTTGCGATTTTTAAATTCAAAGTTGTCATCTCCTTCGAAAATGTGATGAAATGTCTGACGATCGTGTTCATTAATATTAAACGTAGAAAGATCTATTCCCGAATTCTTGCAATTGAGAATGTTGTCCAAAATTTCATAATTTAAAACAATTTTAGTACCTTTGACAAAATTTCATCTTCATTTCCTTCATGATAATCGCGATTCCAATTCGCATAAAACATTTTAAAAAGATTTGGATAAAAAGCAAAATCATTTTCAAAATTGTCAAAAAGACTAAGGATATGATTCTCTTCAACAAGGATATTGATTTCATATGTAGAGAAATCACTAAAGATAACAAACTTTTGCATATGAACTTTTTCGTAATTAGCAAAGCTTATATAAGCCTTGATTTCTTTTGGATCATTATAGAGATACTCTTTAATGGTTTTAGACAACCTCATTATGAATGGAATGCTTGAAGAAGCCATTTTTGAAGAGAGTAGAAAGTTTGGAAGAGTAAAAGAGAGTTTGAATTTTAAAATGAAAGTGAAAAGGTATGATAAGATAATGGAAATAAATAGATATTCAATAGACATGTTCTCTGGTCAAGAGGTACCTTTATAGAACATTGGATTTGGTGAAAAGGTGGAGGGAAGTTCAAAGATTTGAATTCAAATTTGAATTTCAAATCTATGAGAGGGATATCGACATCATGGGTAGGGCCATGTTGACATGGGTCAGAGAATTCATGCGACTTATCTTTTCCTAATACTTTGATATATATATATATATATATATATATATATATATATATATATATTATTCTTAATGTCTATATATTTTTTGGAGTAATATTAAATATAATAATACTCTTTTAATAAAAATATATCATAATATTAAAAATAAAATAAACATTATAATAAAATATTAAAATTCAAACAACACATAATTTCAAAAACAATCAAAGAATTTTAAGCAAAAAAATTTCAACCAATATATTACAAACGTGTACCTTTTTCTAGATTCGTATCTCTGAGATCATCGAAATCATAAATAGCCATAAAACACATATTTGAATTTTCCGTCTTCTGATCATCATCGCTTGAGGATGAGTCTAAGTCTGAATCGTCTACTGTAGCGGTATACGTTCTTTTCCCTTTCTTTGTATAATCATTGCTTGTAGGAAACTTTTGTTTATCAGGATGCGGACAGACTCTTTTGAGATGGTCTGGTTGGCCATAGTTGAAACATTTGATGTGATTTGGTACTTCATTATGATTTCCAGAATTCCTGTGATCATTCTTTTTGAAGTTGTTCATCTTCCTGTATTTCAGAAACTTCCGAAAATTCTTTGTCGTTAAGGCTATTTCTTCATCATCATCACTTCACGAGTCTGATCCATCTGTTAATGCATTGAATGCAATTGAATTCTTTTCGAATGCCTTGCTATATCTTCTCCCTTGCATTTATACTTCGAACGACATTAGATTTCCAATTAATTCTTCGATTTTTAAAGTACTGATATCATTTGCTTCTTTTGTTGCAAGAGTTTTCTGATCCCACTCCGGAGTAAGAGAATTTAGAATTTTTTTGACTTGATCTTCTTTGGAAAAAATATTTCCTAATGATATTAGAGAACGCACAATATCCTGAAATCTACCATACATATCTAAAATTGACTCATTAGAATTCATTCTGAATAATTAAAACTGATTTGTGAGTATGGTATTTTCGTTTGTTTGACTTTGCTTGTTCCTTCATGAGTAACTTGTAAAGTTTTCCAGATATCATATGCAGACTTACAAACATATACTCTATTGAATTCATTCCTATCAAGTAGACAAAATAAAATATTCATGGCTTTGGAATTATTTTATGCAATGTTCTTTACTCAGAAGTCTACTGTGCAAAACTAGTTGTGGGTTTAGAATATTTAGTTTGTATGATATTCCAAGTGTCTAATCCTATTTACTGTAAATATATTTTCATTCCTGGTAGTAGGCTGACCCTCTACAAATGAACTAGTGATAGTGTTAACGGAACCAGTGTTGGTAGCCATTATTTAAACTTTTCAAAATTCAGATTATGAAAACTTTGAAAATCTTGCTCTGATACCAAATGTGAGAAATACAGATTACGAATTTTAAGGCCAGAATAACACTAGAGGGGGTGAATAGTGTTTTTTGGATTTTCTAAATCTTTTTAAAACTTATGTAATTTAATCACCAAAAAATGCAATTCATAGACACAGATATAATCACAGAATCAGACGCAGATGCAAATACTAAATAAAAGCAGTAAAGGAAAGAACACACCAGGATTTTACACTGTTTCGGAGTTACCCTAAATCTAGTCCCGTACAATCGTATAGATTTCTTATCAAAATAATCTCCCAGATTACATCCTCGGTTTCAAGGCTAGAAGGTACATCCTCCTTATTCGAGTTCATGGCAAACTCTCTTGATTCAATCAGGATATAAGATCACTTAATTGATTTTCGGGGCTACAATCACACCCAATTGATTTCAAGGCTCGACCACACCTTTTACTCAACGATTTGATTTACAAAAGATTCAATAACTCTAAATAGCACTGAGATCATACCGAGAGAGAGGCAGAGAATCAAACAAGAGATAATCGAGTTTGATTCACTTAGTATTTCGGCAGAGTATAGTTTAGGATTCTTTTAGAATAAATGTGGAAGATGAAGAGGAGAGAAAACAAGTAAAATTATTTTTAAAATTCGTTCAAAACAACAGGTATATATAGTAGAGCAATTTTCATATCTCTTCACGAAAGGTTACGACGAATATACACTTCTTTTGAAAACTTGAATTTTGAATTTAACGGACACCATGTCGACATGGGGGTTGAGGGATGTCGACATGCTCAAGGAAAAAATTGATATTTTTATTTTCTTATTAAAATTGGTTTCTATAATTTGTCAAAACAATTTCTAAACTTTGTAAATATATTTGAATATAGTTTAAACATATAAAAGAGTTTAAAAAGTAATTTTTTTAATATATATAATCTTAATTATAAAGTGATTTAAAATCTGAGTACATAAATATTTAAAACAAAAGATGGTTTAAAAACAAGGGCAATTTTGAAATCAAAATATTAAAAATGATAAAAATAGTTTTGAGGCTAAAATAGTTAAAAACCAAGAGAGGTATCTTTTTATAAAAATTTGAAAACATTTTTAAAAAAACAAGAGATATATTTTTGAAAATCATTTTTATAAAATAAGTGGATATCAAAATAGGACCACTATATGTTCCACTATATATTTTCATGGGTTCCATCCCTTTAACAGGCTCAAAGTGGATTCCATTCCACGAATAAATTTTGAATAAAGATGTAAGTGCTTTCAAGAAGTTTTAACATAATTCTAGACTCAATACTTATCTTGTACTCTTGAAATCTTGAACTCTTGATATCTTGATACTCATGAGTCTTCGATCCTGATATCTTCAGTCTTGAATCTCTAAACTATATAGTCTTCTTTCTTGGAACATGCATGTTTATATCATGTATATACATATATATCTAACTATAATGTTAGTATTTATGATTTATAACAAGTCCTAAGGCAATTGTAACGACATAGAATTTTCGATCCTAAAAATTCCAGATAGTTAAGGGAATGAAGAAAGAGATAGAAGAAAAAGAAGAAAACAGAAACACCAACATCTCACATTCGCAGTGGATAAAATATAATAACAAATAATATCTGTTATACAAAGGAAAACTATACTTATCAGATTACACTTTAATACATCAGAGTCACAACATATAGACAAACACTTGACATATACAATCAACATGTCTTAGATAAACAGAAATATATCACGATGGGAACAATCAACACATTCCTGCCATCCAGCTCGCCTCTTGAGCTCCAGAACGTCCTTATTTGAAAATCTGTAATACTTGGTCTGACCCGAGCATTACATCAAAGTAACACCCAGGTCGGGCTAGAAACCAGCGTGAGTAAACCCATATAATTTGAAATACTATGTTCAAACCATAAAAGAAAACCCGTGGTAACTCATATCAATTTACAAATTCATAATTTGTTATAGACATCACTTATTTGACACACCAATTTCTAATTACCAAAACTTAGATTAAATGGTCCAATTCACTTAAATCATACCATTCCAGCCTATTGATTACACATATCAATCTATAAAGAATCGAAGTGGTTTCGGGTATTTACTGATACCCGACCCTGTCTCTTCAAATTCAATACATCCTAACCCAAGTTATTCAAGTGAAATACAATTCAACTTTAAATACAAGATGGCACTTTATAAACCAACAATTCATCAATTACAGATAACCAAGCTATCATTGTCCATCCAAACATATCATATCACATAACATTTCATATTAGAGATATCAATCAATTTAAGGCATTTAACCATCATTTAATCATTCATAAGCAAGATGGATCATCCAAAATTAATTTAATTTATCTCTAATTAAATTAATTGCTAATCTTCTAATCACTTAAATCGCCTTTACTTAATCATTAATTCAATTACAAATCAATTAATTAATCATCCTTTAATTATCCATCTTAATTAATCATCCTTGATTAATCATCTTCAATAAAGTAATTATTCTTTATTTAATTACCCAAATTAATTATTCTTAACCATTTACAGTAATTAATCTTTAATTACCTTCATTAATTACACTAATTAATGGTCCTGAATTAATTACATCCATTAATCAGCCTTAATCAATCATAAACAGTAATTAACCGTCCTGTGATTATTGACCTTAATTAATTAACTCCTTGATTAATTATATTAATCTTTTAATTGATTACACCAAGTAATTGATGCTTAATTACTTCTCATAAGTAATTAACCTTTAATTACTTCACATTAGGTAATTTCCTTTATATTAATTACATCCGGTAATTTTATCCATCAATTACTTCACTAAGTAATTACACTTATCAATCTCATTAAGTAATTTTACGTAATCAATTACCAAGTGACTATCTTTAATTAATTAATAAATTAATTAATCACGTTTATCTCATTAATTACAACTGGGTAATTCATCCATTAATTACCCTATAAACCAATTAATTAATCTTTAATTGTAGATTAATTATTCTTTAATAATTAATTAACAAACCTTAATTATCAATTAATCTCCTTCAATACAAAGTAATCAATCCTTAATTACTTTTATAATCAATTAATTAACCTTTAATTAATTTATTAATTTATATTAACTATTTATTAATAACCTTAATCATCTTAAGATAAATCATTATCTTATAAATATCTTAATCACCGTTAACATTTTTTATTTAAAACATTTTACCATTATAATTAACTTACTTAATTAAATCATTTAATTAAGATTTGAAATAAAATAACCTTTTAATTTTGTTTTTAAAACTTAGGACATTTCAGAAGAATCAAATTTCTTTGTTTTAAAACTTTAACATCCTGTAAAATTAAAACCTGTACAACATAACCCTGCACATCACAGCACATCCGAGCAAATCATTCAATTATTCGAGCGAAAACCCGAGGTTTTTCCAAACCTCTCCCTGCTTCGAGTAAAACTCGAGAATTTCAAACAAAAACTCTGAGCACACAAACATCTTCCCCAGAACAACTTCACAGGTGCACAGAAACGTGCACGTGTACCTACAACGACGAACTACGACACTTCGTCCATCGCGATGATCTTGACACCTCACCGGCGACCCACGAAACCTATCCCGATCATCATCATACTCGATTCAAACCAAAATCAAAATAAAGCTCACAACCCACACAATCTGAACCAAACGCCATTGGAAAATCGATCGCCACCGACGATCCCTAACCTGAGACACCACTCCACCGTCACTGAAGCTTCGCCACGTCTCCTAGCATCTCCAGGACGATTCGCGATCGACTTCGATCAACATTAGGCACGCGAAACCCATCTGAACTTCGTCAACAAAAATAGGTAGTAAAACCCTATCTCGCTCCCTTCTGGTCATCACGGCCTCTAATAAATCAAGATAGCATTTTTTTCCATGATCTACGTCTCCTCCTCTTCCTTCAAGCCCAACTACTCCGACCAACTCGCCGTCGATTGACGTAATTCGATTAAAATCTCACTGACGTTCAGCTCGAAAATGCACACAAATTACCAAACTAAAAATCATGATATACATACCAAAAATCATGATTTTCTATCACTAATTCAATCATGCAATCCATTCTTAAAATTGAGTTCATAAATTTTTGACCAAATTTATATCTTCCCTGTTCTTTATAAAAATTTCGAGACAATACTTAATATAAATTCCAGAACTAATTTTTAGGAGTAATGTTACTAGATTTTGAATATTTTTCATTCACAAACCAAAGGCTAACAGCGATTTAATGATGAGAAATTGGATTTTTAAAGCATGCAAACTTTGATAAAATCGACAGAGCTAAAACTATATACACAGAGGCATTCGATATTCATACATATACTGCATCCATTTAATCCAAGCATTTCAGTAACAGCATGGTTTTCATAATGAAATTCAGGATTTTAAAACTGTATTAAAAATTCGTTTGCTCACCTGTTTATGAAGAAAACAAAGAAGCCTAAAATGATTTGAAAACATGGAAATTTGTTTGAATTTTGATATGCAGGCCTCTGATTTTTCAACTGGATTTAAATTTGCTGCTTCAGATCTGAGTTTTATTCTTTGATCTTGATCTTGCCTTTGATTACTTCAGTTTTGAGTTGAATCATTATGTTTTCCTTTGCTTCCAAGATTGATATTTCCAGTTTAAATTGCTTTTGAATTTGTTTACTGGTTTGCATTTTTTTAAGATTTTTTTTAAGCTGAAACTGTTTTGATTTTTAATTTACTCCAATCTAATGTTTAAACAAAACGAAGGGAAATAGGAAGAGAAAAGAAAGTAAACATGTGTATATACTTGAATTTATTAAATTTTGAAAACAAAAGAATTAGGTGAGATTTGTTTTATGCATGGCATAAATTACTTACATGTGAATGGTATCTTAAAATCTTACACTTGTATATTTTTTTTATGATTTATGGTTTACATTTTGTTAACTTATGTATATAAATATCTTACATTTGTAATATATGTTTATATATATATTTTATAGTGATTCCAAGTTGGTTTTATTTTTAGAAATGTCTTAAGTGTTTTGATATTTAAACTTCTCTTATATTTATCTATTTATAACTTTAAAAAGTAGATGAAATGAAACCCCAATTATACACTTATAAATAGTTATACAAATATACTAATTATATATATATATACTTTATTTATATTTTTAAATGTTTTCCATAAGACATTTATAATAAATTTCTATTTATTAACTACCCTCCTTAATTTGTATAAATAAAATCTTTAAAAGAAAACAATAAACTATATACTAATAAAATATTATATATATATATATAATATATCCAATTTGTTTAAGATGTTTATTCTTTGAATTTCTAATTCAAATTCAATTAAAATCAACTCATATATATATATACACACACACTTAAACACACCCATATTTAATTTGTTTAAAGATAAAGAAAATTTTCTTATTTAAAATCTACTTATATCTATATATATAAACCATCATTATTATTTGCTTTAAAAGAAAATTTTGTCAATTTCAAGTAATTATATTAAGAGATTATCAAGTAAATATTTATCCATATATAAATATTTATTATCAACTTTATTTGTTTAATTTATAAATCGGTATTTCTAAAAATTAACCCAGTTAATTATCAATTAATAGGCACTCCAAAATTTGGGTTATCACATTCCTTCCCCCTTTGAATCTTTTCGTCCTCGAAAAGGAACGAAGCCAGAATTTATTCTATACCCAAAATCAGATAATTTATTCTTTGATCAATTTTAAAACATTTTAAAATCTATATAATTTTGCCAAAATAGTTTTATAAAAATTACTTTTTATAACTCGATGTTTCAACACGTCCATCCTCATTCTCACAGAAATTCGGTCATGCGTTGATCAGGCGTAGGACTGAAAATATATAAGTACTTAGCAGACCTATTTTCAACACCCAGTGAAAATACCTTGGAAAATAATTTTATTGAAAATATAGAAAACAGTTTTGAAATTAGAGAAAATATCTTTAGTGAGAATGCTCTGGAAATCATCACTCACATCCATGGTCACAGTTAACCCGATGGTTACGTTGCCATCCCGACAAAATCCATAGATAACTATAGGCCTCCACACCCCTCGATTATGCCATGGAACCTACTACAGATCGCAGTTACATCTAGAGTTACGTTGCCATCACAAAAAAAGTCCATGTAACTGTAGGCATCAACGCCCTCGAATTTCATTGCCAAAAATGAAACTTCTCCACTTCCACATAGGTTGCAGTCTACCAATGTAAAATCAAACGTAGACTGCTGGCTCTCAGCGACACACACGACTTTTGCTATGTTACCATAGGTCGCAGTTTACCGATATAAAATCAAAAGTAGACTGTTGGCTCTCAGCGGCACACACGACTTTCGCTATGGTCTGCCGTAGATCGCAGTGACATCGAGCTAAACTGTCTTCACAGCATAACTCAAATGCCTCTGTAGGCCTCAGCGCCCTCGACTTTCGCTACACACTACACAAATCCCCAGGAACTAATTTTGCCCAGACTCCTCACAGGATCAACTTTAGAACCCCCCTTAGGGTTCAAGGCAGTACCAACCTATGGCACTCCTGAGAAGTTCATTTCAAGGGAGCGCCTTTTTCCCCAAAGTCATTTTCAAAACACTTCATACTATACACATATAGTATCTTCCAAATCATACACCTAGTATGAATCTCAAATAAATCTCCTTTCTCAAAATTGATTATCCCAAAATCGATAATTCTCAAATTAGGCTTTTCCTAATTCCAATATTGATTTTACCCAAAAATCAAAAGCCTTTCCAAATCCAAAGGTTCCAAAAACCTTTCCAAAATCATCCTCATGAAATCCTTTATATATATACATAGATATATATAATTTTGAAAATTTTTGGATTCCTTCAAACTTGTATAAATTCCCTTTTTATACTTCAAATACTTTTCAAAAATCCTTTCCTTCCGGCAATAGATTCAACAAGGGGAGATTTATCCTATATAACAAAGATACATAACTTTGTTTATTCCAAATCAAGTACTCAAATTTGATTACTCTATAGATCACCTACCAAATTACTTACTTCCAAAAGGTAAGTTGTTACCATAGAAATATCAAATTTCCACTTTACTTCATCATATACTTCACAAAATATATTTTCCACTTCAAAAACTATTTTATAGTTCTTATATACAAACTTTCAATATCAATTTCATTCCAACCGTACGATGTACACATATCATCCGTGCGCAATATCAATATGTTCGCTCACTCGATCACACAATTTCTCTCCCGAACTAATATTGTCCACCCGACTTTCTAGTGTTGACTCAGATCTGGTTTCTTGATCAGAAACCGTCATTCTTCTTGCATAGCCATAACTATAATAGAGAATATCCAGAACCAATCAACAATCCATATCCAGGTTCGCTGTCGAAATTCGAGTGAAAAATCCCAACTCGGATCGATATAACTATCTCGAAATTCCGTGCTCGAATCTGGATCAAATCACTATGCGAATAGAATAATATACGTACATCCTACGTATTTATCTTTATTGGTTATTAGCCAAATCAATTCTCCTTTCTATTCACATTCACTTTAATTTTTACCCATTTATTCACA
The DNA here is from genome assembly GCA_030765085.1 of Allium cepa. Classification (NCBI taxonomy): domain Eukaryota; kingdom Viridiplantae; phylum Streptophyta; class Magnoliopsida; order Asparagales; family Amaryllidaceae; genus Allium; species Allium cepa. The sequence goes on along the minus strand of CM060929.1, from coordinate 519,544,419 downwards.
ATTGTTTCAATTCCATTTGGATTATCACCTCAATTCTTATTTCAATTTGGGAATTTAATCATAAACAGTTTACACTCTGACCAGCTTAAACTTAGAAAATAATTTGAAAAGTTTAAAATAGATAAGTAGTTGGAAAATAATTATTAATTGTAAAATAGCCGTAAAATAGTTAAGTAATTGTAAAGTAGTTGGAAAATAGGTAAATAGTTGTAAAATTTTAAATAATTCCAAAATAGTTGTAAAATAGTAATTAGTTATAAGGTAGTTGAAAAACATTAATTAGTTTATAAAATAGTTGAAAAATAGTTAAATAGTTCCAAAAATAGTTGCAAAACAGTATAAGATAGTTTGGGTTTTTAAAAAGAAAGTTGTATAATAACTAATTAGGAAAATAGATTTGAAACAGTTTAAATTAAAATAATTTATTCAAAAATAGTCCAGAGCCAAACGGTTCAATTTCCAATCTCCATTCCCATCAATTTCATTTAAATCTCCACTTTCTCTAGAATTGACTCAATTTCAATTCAATTTTAAATAATTTCAATTCATTTCAATTCCAACTTGAATTAATCCCCATTCAAGTTGAATTAACCTCAATTCTTTTCAAATTCAAATCAATTTCATTTGAATTTAAAACTATTCAATTTCAATCACAAGTCCCAATTATTTAAATCAAATTTCAATTTGAACTACTTTCAAATTCAATCTCACTTTAAATCATCTTGAATTATACAAATTCGAGTTAAATTTTCAAATGTTGATTTAATTCCTTTAAATCAAATTAACCTTTACCTTTTTAATTTAACAACCCCAAATCTTTACACAATTTAATTCTGGGTCCAAATTTCAGATTTTCATTTAAAATTCTCTTTACTTAACTTATTTTAAAGTTCAAATAATAACTCAAATTCTTTTAAACAATTTAATCTTTTGAGATCTAATTTACTATCCAATTTCAACTTCGAAACCAATTTTTAACAATCTCAGTTGCAATTTATCTTACACATTCAAATCTTTAAGTCTAAAATGATTCCACATCTCTATTTCAAATTTTACTCCAAAAATCAAAATCTTTTAACCAACTTCAAGTATGGTTTTACTTCCACTTAATCTCAATAATGGATATATAGATTATATCAATCCATTTCTTAATTCATTTTAAACAATTCAATTCATAGTTTTAAGTTATTGATAATAACAGGATGATATTAAGGTAAGTAAATATCCAATTTACTTAAAACATTCATCATCCACTTCCCATTCTTAAATCTCAACCCTATTTGAGATCACATATAATTCCCTACCAAATCAACCCATTTAACTTTTCTAAGTTAAATCTTAATTCCATCTTGAAATTTCCAATTCAGGTTGTTCGTTCTAAACTTATTTAACTTCCTTTAAGTTAAATCCAATTTAAATTATTCAGTCAATCTTACTCGAATTTGAATTCTCACTTCAAATTTCTATCAAAATTCCTTCCTACTCATAAGCTCAAAGCTTATATTACTTTGGGTTTTTACTTCACACTTTAGGGCAAATCAAAAATCAACACCTTAGAGTTTATTTCAAATCATCCTTGATATTATGTATATTCACACATACAAATATTTACTTCTTGGCCGCCAAGCCATATTTTTAAATTTTAAACCACCTTTGGTTTTAATCAAAAAAGTTTCCTTTAAGGCTTTCGAACAACTCTTTTTTTTTAAATAAGATCACATTCAAAATATTTTGAATATTATTAATTATTTCTCTTAACGTTTTGAAAACAAATTTCAAATGTTTCTAGACTCATAATTCAAAACCTCTCAATTTACAAGTTATTCTCATCTAATGGTTACTTCGTTAAAACATTTTTCATTTTGCTTTATTATTGTTTATTGGAAACCAATCATCCTATTTAAACACAATAACCATTTATGATGATACCTAAGATTATCATATCTGTAAACCAATTCATTATTATCTTATTCTAAAACTCTTTCCCAAATTCAAGATTTAATTTTAGTTTGAATCCATTTCAAACTTACCTTTATTTAATTTCAATTTGGTTATATTTCTATTTCCACTTAATTTAATTCCAATAATTTAACAACCAATTACCTTAATATTTATTACAAAGTAATATTGCTTTATATATATCAAAATATATTCTCATATAAATCATTTAAAATTTTTATATAAGAAAATAACAAGTACGCTCTCATACACACACACACACACACACACACACAACTCATCCTAGGGTACCACTAACCCTATTCTTGATGAGTAAACCCACCAGAGCCAAGGTTCTAACTTAACCTTCAGCTCTGATACCAAATGTAACGACCCAAAATTTTCGATCCCAAAAATTCCAAATAGTTTAGGGAATGAAGAAAGAGATAGAAGAAAAAGAAGAAAACAGAAACACCAACATCTCACATTCGCAGTGGATAAAATATAATAACAAATAATATCTATTATACAAAGGAAAACTATACTTATCAGATTACACTTTAATACATCAGAGTCACAACATATAGACAAACACTTGACATATACAATCAACATGTCTCAGATAAACAGAAATATATCACGATGGGAACAATCAATACATTCCTGCCATCCAGCTCGCCTCTTGAGCTCCAGAACGTCCTTATTTGAAAATCTGTAATACTTGGTCTGACCCGAGCATTACATCAAAGTAACACCCAGGTCGGGCTAGAAACCAGCGTGAGTAAACCCATACAATTTGAAATACTAAGTTCAAACCATAAAAGAAAACCCATGGTAACTCATATCAATTTACAAATTCATAATTTGTTATAGACATCACTTATTTGACACACCAATTTCTAATTACCAAAACTTAGATTAAATGGTCCAATTCACTTAAATCATACCATTCCAGCCTATTGATTACACATATCAATCTATAAAAAATCGAAGGGGTTTCGGGTATTTACTGATACCCGACCCTGTCTCTTCGAATTCAATACATCCTAACCCAAGTTATTCAAGTGAAATACAATTCAACTTTAAATACAAGATGGCACTTTATAAACCAACAATTCATCATTTACAGATAACCAAGCTATCATTGTCCATCCAAACATATCATATCACAAAACATTTCATATTAGAGATATCAATCAATTTAAGGCATTTAATCATCATTTAATCATTCATAAGCAAGATGGATCATCCAAAATTAATTTAATTTATATCTAATTAAATTAATTACTAATCTTCTAATCACTTAGATCGCCTTTACTTAATCATTAATTTAATTACAAATCAATTAATTAATCATCCTTTAATTATCCATCTTAATTAATCATCCTTGATTAATTATCTTCAATAAAGTAGTTATTCTTAATTAATTACCTAAATTAATTATTCTTAACCATTTACAGTAATTAATCTTTATTTACCTTCATTAATTACATTAATTAATGGTCCTGAATTAATTACATCCATTAATCAGCCTTAATCAATCATAAACAGTAATTAACCATCCTGTGATTACTGACCTTAATTAATTAACTCCTTGATTAATTATATTAATCTTTTAATTGATTACACCAAGTAATTAATCCTTAATTACTTCTCCTAAGTAATTAACCTTTAATTACTTCACATTAAGTAATTTCCTTTATATTAATTACATCCAGTAATTTTATCCATCAATTACTTCACTAAGTAATTACACTTATCAATCTCATTAAGTAATTTTACTTAATCAATTACCAAGTGACTATCTTTAATTAATTAACAAATTAATCAATCACATTTATCTCATTAATTACAACTGGGTAATTCATCCCTTAATTACCCTATAAACCAATTAATTAATCTTTAATTATTGATGAATTATTCTTTAATTATGACTTAGTAAACCTTAATTATCAAATAATCTCCTTCAATACAAAGTAATCAATCCTTAATTAATTTCATAATCAATTAATTAACCTTTAATTAAATGATTAATTATATATTAACTATTTATTAATAACCTTAATCATCTTAAGATAAAACATTATCTTATAACTATCTTAATCACCATTAACATTTTTTATTTAAATTTTTTTACCATTATAATTAACTTAATTAAATCATTTAATTAAGATTTGAAATAAAATAACCTTTTACTTTTGTTTTTAAAACTTAAGACATTTCAAAAGAATCAAATTTCTTTGTTTTAAAACTTTAACATCCTGTAAAATTAAAACCTGTATAACATAACCCTGCACATCACAGCACACTCGAGCAAATCATTCAATTACTTGAGCGAAAACCCAAGGTTTTCCAAACCTTTCCCTGCTTCGAGTAAAACTCGAGAATTTCAAACAAAAACTCCGAGCACATGAACATCTTCCCTAGAACAACTTCACAGGTGCACATAAACGTGCACGTGCACCTACAACGACGAACTACGGCACTTCGTCCATCGCCGATGATCTCGACACCTCACTGGTGATCCACAAAACCTATCTTGATCATCATCATACTCGATTCAAACCAAAATAAAAATCGAGTTCACCACCCACACGATCTGATCCAAACGCCATCGGAAAATCGATCGCCACCAACGATCCCTAACCTGAGACGCCACGCCACCTTCACCGAAGCTTCGCCACGTCTACTAGCATCTCCAAGACGATTTGCGATCGACTTCGATCACCACTAGGCATTGCGAAACCCATCTGAACTTCGTCGCCAAAAACAGGTAGTAAAACCCTATCTCGTTCCCTTCTAGTCATCACGACCTCTGATAAATCAAGATAGCATTTTTCCCATGATCTACGTCTCCTCCTCTACCTTCAAGCCCAACCACTCCGACCAACTCACTGTCGATCGACGTAATTCGATTAAAATCTCACTAACGTTCAACTCGAAAATGCATCCAAATTCCCAAACTAAAAATCATGATATACATACCAAAAATCGTGATTTTCTATCACTAATTCAATCATGCAATCCATTCTTAGAATTGAGTTCATAAATTTTTGATCAAATTGATATCTTCGCTGTTCTTTACAAAAATTTCGAGACAATTCTTAATATAAATTCCAGAGCTAATTTTTAGGAGTAATGTTACTAGATTTCGAACATTTTTCATTCACAAACCAAAGGCTAACAACGATTTAATGATGAGAAATTGGATTTTTAATGCATGCAAACTCTGATAAAATCGACAGAGCTATAACTATATACACATAGGCATTAAATATTCATACATATACATGCATCCATTTAATCCAAGCATTTCAGTAACAGCATGGTTTTCATAATGAAATTCAGGATTTTAAAACTGTTTTAAAAATTTGTTTCTCGCTTGTTTATAAAGAAAACAGAGAAGCCTGGAATGATTTAAAAACTTGGAAATTTGTTTGAATTTTGATCTGCAGACCTTTAACTTTTCAATTGGATTTAAATTTGCTGCTTCATGTCTGAGTTTTATTCTTTGATCTTGATCTTGCCTCTGGTTACTTCAGTTTTGAGTTGAACCATTATGTTTGCCTTTGCTTCCAAGATTGAGATTTCCAGTTTAATTTGCTCTTGAATTTGTTTACTGGTTTGCATTTTTTTCAGATTTTTTAAGCTGAAGCTGTTTTGATTTGTAATTTACTCCTATCTAATGTTTAAACCAAATGAAGGGAAATAGTAAGAGAAAAGAAAGTAGACATGTGTATATACTTGAATTTATTAAATTTTGAAAACAAAAGAATTAGATGACATTTGTTTTATGCATGGCATAAATTACTTACATATGTTGAATGGTATCTTAAAATCTTATACTTGTATATTTTTTTATGATTTATGGTTTACATTTTGTTAGCTTATGTATATAAATATCTTATATTTGTAATATATGTTTATATATATTTTTTATATTGATTCCAGTTTGGTTTTTTTATAAATGTCTTAAGTGTTTTAATATTTAAATTTCTCTTATATTTATCTATTTATAATTTTAAAAAGTAGATTATATGAAACCCCAATTACACACTTATAAATAGTTATACAAATATACTAATCATATATATACTTTATTTATGTTTTTAAATGTTTTCCATAAGACATTTATAATAAATTTCTATTGATTAACTACCTTCCTTAATTTGTATAAATAAAATCATTAAAAGAAAATAAAAAACTATATGCTAATAAAATATTATACATATGTATTTTATATCCAATTTGTTTAAGATGTTTATTCTTTGAA